>OX336389.2:669618903-670218903 GCA_946902985.2 Meconema thalassinum | reverse complement strand
GATCTAATATTAGCCATGGTGGTACTTGCATCTTCTTAAGAAATAATTTAGATCATGAACAGATAACAGCTTATGATTATCTAATTATGGAACAGGATTTTGAATTCTCTGCCGTAAAAATTCAGCAGTTTAAGTTAATAATTGTATGCGTATACCGTTCTCCGTCAGGAAAGTTTCCTCTATTTATAGATAAATTAGAATTGTTACTCAATAACATGAGCAAAGTAAATTTCGATATAATAATTTGTGGGGATGTAAATGTGGATTTCTTAAAACTTGATAGAAATTGTGAATTATTAACACAGTTACTAATTTCCTATGGACTGAAACCTACAGTAAATACACCAACAAGAATAACACAATTTAGTAAAACCACTCCTGATCAAATTTTTATAAATACAGCTAAATATCACCATTAAATAGAAGTCTATTGTCCGGGTTTTAGTGACCACCATGGACAAATACTGAGTTTTGAAGTATCCGAAACAATCAATAATAATGATAATGGAGTAAAATCAAAGTGCAGGTCATTCACTGAATCAAATGTTACATATTTCAACGACTTATTAAATAAGGAAACATGGTCAGAAATTTATGAACGAGAAAATGTAAATGATAAATTTAATGCATTTAACAGTACCCTAAAACACTATTTTGAAATAGCATTCCCCTTTAAACGAAGAACTGTTCAAAATAACAAAACTAGCAATTGGATAACAACAGGGATTATAAATTCATGTCAAAGAAAGAAATTTCTACACAAATTATATAAACAATAACACACAACACCTGAATTCAATTTATACTACAAAAAATACACTAGTATATTAAATAAGGTAATAAGACTAGCAAAGAAAATGCATAATGATAATTTTATTTCCCAATCATCTAATAAAAACAGGGCTATGTGGTCCGTGATAAAGAAAGAAACTGGAAAATCTGCTAAAATACAAAGGAACATTACACTGACCAGAAATAATAAAGTGATTAATAATCCAGAGGAAATAGCAAACACTTTTAACGACTATTTTCTGGAAATTCCACAAAAATTAATAAATAAATCACAGGTAAATACACTAAATTCTAATAATAAAATAAATATATGCAGTGATTCTTTATTTATAAATCATGTCACAAGTGAAGAGGCAAGAATAGTTATAAAAGAGCTAAAAATAAATTCTGTGCTGGCATTGATGGCATCCCTGATGCAATTTTAAAGAAATGTGCAGAAAATATAATAAATCCACTTACGCACTTAATAAACAGTTCAATTCTATCCGGAACTTACCCGGATATTTTGAAGTTATCAAAAGTAATTCCAGTGCACAAAAACGGTTCAAAAGTTGAATTAGATAACTATCGTCCTATTACCTTACCAACTGGTATTGCAAAAATTGTGGAAAAAATTATGTATAAGAGACTGATAAGTTTCATAGAAAAAAATAAAATATTATCAAACTTACAACATGGATTTAGAACGGAAAAATCTACACAGACAGCAATTTACGAATGTAGTAATAGTATACTGAAATTAATTGACAATAAGGAACATGTAACTGGCCTATTCTTGGATTTATCGAAAGCATTTGATGTTGTTGACCATAAAATCCTCCTTACCAAACTAAATCAATATGGTGTTAGAGGTCTAGCTAATAAAGGGATAGAGTCTTACTTAACAAGGCGTAAACAAATAGTAAGCTTGAGACACAAGGATGATGGAACCAAATTACTTAATGAAACATTGTCCAATGAGGGAATTATTGAATTTGGAGTACCCCAGGGATCGGTTTTGGGCCCACTACTCTTTCTTCTATATATCAATGATATAACACAGAACGTTCATTCACATAAGGACATTTTGTTTGCGGACGATACAACACTCGTAATAAAAGGTGAAACTAAACAGGTCATACAGCAGTCTACTGACTCCGTTACAGGAGAGTTAACCAAATGGTCACAAGATAATCGCCTCATAATAAACTATAAAAAGACAGTATGTCTAAATTTCCACACTATACAGAATAGGAATCCTGCGATGCCCAACATAACATTAAATGGTCATCAAATAGAAAATAAATCAGAAAGAAAGTTTTTAGGACTATGGATACAACAAGACTTGAAATGGAATAAACATATACAATATCTGAATACTAAACCAAACTCGATGTGCTTTGCGTTACGTATTTTGAAAACCTGCACTAGCTTGCACACATTAAGAAATACTTATTTTGCTTATTTCCATTCATACTTAAGATATGGGATCATATTTTGGGGTATGTCGCCAGATGTACTAAGCACGTTTAGGATACAAATTAGAATTATGGCAAATGTAAACTCTAGAGAATCACGTTGTAAGTTGTCTGTGAAACTTGTACTACCATTTGTAACTTACTTTGTCCACTTGGACAAACAGAGTAACTTCTCTCCTATGGAGAAACATTTATATATATATCAGGTGGTAGGGTGTTAGCACACTAGGTTAGCACAACAGATATTAATATGGGAATCTAACTACTCTGAATAAACTTATGATTGATTGTAAGAAAAGATTGTATTAGATATGAACTGACAAGGATTCTCGCCTTACACAAACTATTTATACTGGCTATCATTTTCCGTTGGCATTGACGAGACATGTGACCGGTATAGAATAACTGGGTGTTGGCGACAGGTGTAGGCTACTCACGTAACAGAAGATTCTTGTAGATCGTCTTGGCTTTTCTTGAAGGATTATAATTTCGTGTAGCTTTCAATTTCTGTCTGTTATTGCATACTATGCGCGCACGGATATATATCTAGCAGCGTCTCCAAATGCATTTAGTACAGATACTTTATATAACATAACCGTAAAATCCTTACACGTGTCCGTCCAATATTAGTTATATACAGTATTTACCAGTGGTACACATACTACCGCGGTAATAATACTGCTTGTTGCTGACCGCATGCCGTAACCTAACAAAGGTATGTGGTCACAAAAATTCGCAGAAACGAATATAATTACTGGTTTGATACATGAATTACTTATACCGCGAGCACAATGGTACTTCCATCATATCTAATCCACTCTCGGCTAGTCCTAATGACGTTATCTCACAACCGTTCAGTTCAGAACCACGAAATCAAGTATACTCTAGGCTAGTCCGGATGACTTCGTAATACAACCAAAGAATACAATCGTTCACTTCAGGAACTCATAATCAAGTGAAGTCTCTACTCGCTTGCCATCACCCGCGTCATCAAAGAATAATGACCTCCAATCCAGACAATAACTTGAGAACAATCTCGAACTCTCAACAAATCCATGAAATAAACTTGCAATATAACCTCTGTCACTGATCTTGGCCAAGAGCAAAGCCTCACTATCCAAAGAGATCCTAAATTCGGATTGGAACTTCCGTATTGCCACATATGCTGGTGCTGGCAGACACAAAGCTTGTACATGTGATGACTTTTTCTTTCAATGAAATAAAAGTCCCTAGACGGAATCCTTGTAATACACAATTATATACTTAATAAGTACAATCCTATAAACTAAAATGATGGGGATGAATGATGGACACAAAATAAAATGATATGAAACATGATAGCCTAACTTGACTTGTACCCAAGTCTCAGAGTTGCGGGTTGGAGTGTACTATTGTAATCTGGAACAGTTACAATAACGCCCCTCTGGGATTCACACAAGTGAAACGAATGTGAATCACAAACACTCAGAAAACACAAATAAAACACTAAGAAATTCCCTGACATACAAAAAAACAGACCCTGGCAAACATCTTTACACAGTTACACATCTCACATTCTCTTTCTTTCAAATGTCAGTTGTGTCCTTACTCTCTCTGTCAGCACTCAATTAAATTAGCGTCTTATATGTACACTTAATATCTTCATCTCAATGTGAGACTCTAACAAATTCTTATGATGTCGTGAGCCATGGTATCACCTGCACAGGATTTACCATTACCATGCTTACCTTCTCTTTCACTCGCACTTATCACTTGCCATCTGGCCTCTTCGTCACATTTCTTGAGTCTATCATACCATCACTGTCCTTAGAACTAGATTACAAAAAAATCCATGCCATTTCATATAGTAGAATGATATCTACGCAAATTCCTTATGTTATGAGTGTTGATTGACTTACCATCCTGGTCCGTTAAACTATAGGCACACTCACCAATACGTTTAACCACCTTAAAAGGCCCCTGAAATAGATGAAAAAACTTCCCTATCTCCTTATCTACAGCTGAAGACGGATATGGAACCCTCAGAAGCACCTGATCGCCTACTTCAAAAGAATCAAACTTTACCCGCTTCGGCTGGCGCCTACGCTTATTCCCTGCCTTGATTAAGTTGTCCCTAGCCAGCTGGATACAAACATCCTTCCCAATCTCCTCTCCCGTGACCAAACCTAGCATTCTAGCAAGCTCATTGGTAGGCTTCCTACCATACTGAATTTCATAGGGAGTGCATTTCACACTCTCATGGAACGTACTATTGAACCATCGTTCAATATCTCCTAACTTGGAGAACCACGCATTGTGGCGATTGCTCACATAGGTGCGAAATACTCTCCCTAATTCTCTCATAACTCGTTCGGACAAATTCCCTTGAGGATATCGAATAGATGAGAATATGTGCTTGATACCCAATTCACTCAACTTGGTTTTCCAGATCTTTGAGGTGAATTGACTACCGTGGTCTGATAGTATCCTGAGAGGCACCCCAAACTCAGGTACATACTTATCAGTGATCTGTAGGACACAACCCTTCCCGGTCGCTTTTCTCAGGGGATACAGTTTGACGAGTTTACTGAATGCGTCAACAACCACGAAGTTATACTGATATCCAAACTGAGCTTTAACCAATGGACCATACAGATCGACACAGAGTAAATCCCTTGGTTTT
Organism: Meconema thalassinum; assembly: GCA_946902985.2. Taxonomy (NCBI): domain Eukaryota; kingdom Metazoa; phylum Arthropoda; class Insecta; order Orthoptera; family Tettigoniidae; genus Meconema; species Meconema thalassinum. The sequence continues at coordinate 670,213,992 of OX336389.2, read as the reverse complement.
TCTGTGATCACCATTTGCCGAGGTCCCTCAAGAAACCTTGTTGGGCATTTACACCGTTGACACGAGTCACAACTTGCCAGAACTTTCCTAATCTGCCTTCCCATGTTCTTCCAAATGAAATGCTGCTGAACAGCAAAAAGAACCTTGCTTGATCCAAAATGCCCTAAAGCCTTGTGATGATACCAAATCATCGTTACCTGCAATGAGCTTGGCACACACACTTTCCAGGCACCTTCATGGCACAGCCTAGCCAAGAAACCACACTCCAACTTGTACCAATACTTTCCAACCTTAATTCTACTATCCACATCCATACCTCTCAACTGAGTCAAGATATCACCCAAGACCTCATCCTTCTCCTGCTCTACAAGCAGATTCCTTAAGCAGCGTATCTCATCATCACACTCGCCTACCTTGGTTACGCAGATTACAACACCTTCCTGTACCTCCAGTACCTGATGACCCTCATCACCCCCAATGTTTCTACTCATGAAGTCAGCCACAATGTTCTCAATACCCTTAATATGCCTTACCTCAAAGTCATATTCGCTTATAGCCAATATCCACCTTGACATCCTGTTCGAAGTGAGCTTGCAGGATCCAATAAAAAGTAATGCATGATGGTCAGTCAGTATCTGCAACTTACTGCCCAACACATAACTCCTAAACTTCCCTAGAGAGTATACGATTGCTAACATCTCTATTTCAGTAATTGTATATCTCTTCTCCGCCATGCTTAGCCCTCTGCTTGCTAATGAGACAATCCCTAGATTGCCCTCACTATCCTCCTGACACAAAATGCCTGAGATGCCTTGCATGCTCGCATCAGTCATCAAAATGTAGGGACAATCCAGACGAGGATACCTAAGCATGACAGTCTCTACAAAGCCTCTCTTCAACTCCTTAAAAGCCTCATCGTGCACCTGGGTCCATACCCACTTAGTACCCTGCTTCAGCAATTCCCTAAACGGTTCTACAAGACAGGAATATTTAACTACGAATCTACGAAAATAATTGAAAACCCCTAATATTGACCTCAATTGTTTGGCGTTACGTGGTGTAGCAGTGTTGTGAATCTTGTATAATCGTGACTGTTCGGGAGACACCCCTTGTGTTGTGATGGTATGCCCTAAAAATGTGATTGATGTTGTGCAAAACAGAGACTTCTTAAGTTTAATTGTAAATCCCCCGTCCCTTAATTTTCCCAAAACAATGTCTAAGTGATCCAGGTGTTCCTTTAATGTGTAAGATGCAACAATTAAATCATCTATGTACATTGTCACAAACTCGTGTGTGTCCCTCCCTAACACTAGATTTAAGGCCCTAATCAACGCTGAACTGCTGGTCTTTGTTCCGAAAGGAACGACCCTGAATTGGTACAAACCACTCTTAAAACTAAACGCAGTCAACTTCCTGTCCTGTTCTCTCAACGGTACCTGCCAAAATGATGCACTCAGATCCATAGTGGAAAACCATTGCTTACAATTGAATTTCTGAACCAGTTCCTCAACGCATTCTGGCCTTTGTTGGTCCCCAGATATCCTACAATTGAGCTGCCTGGCATCAATACACAACCTGACCGAGCCATCACTCTTCCCCACCACAACTAAGGGATTCAGATATGCACTAGTTGAAGGCTCAATAATACCCTGATTCAGCATAATGCCTATTTCTTTCTCCACGGCAGTGGCAAATTTGTGAGGTATCGGGTACTTTGGTCCTGAAAATGGTGAATGATCTACAATTTCGAACTGATGCGTATAGACATGTGTTAGCCCTGGCTTGTCACTGAAAACTTCTTGGTTTAGCTCTAAAACCTCTAACAACTTATCCCTCTCCTCAACACTTAAACCACTCTTATCCACAGCCTGCTGGAGTTGATCACACTTATCACCCTCCACAGCAATGTGACATAAATCCACAACTTCCTCCTCATCGTCAGCCTTACCTTCTGCCATATCCCCTACAGTGACCTCAGTAACACATGCCTTTACCATCCTATCTACACTCTTGCATTTCATTCTCATCTCCTGGCTCATATTCCCCCTCACAAAGTTGATGACACCCCGGTCAAAATCAATAACAGCACTATGCTCGTTAAGCCAGTCTATCCCCAAAATCATTTCATAAATTAGGTTAGGAATTACCAAGCAAGTCTTGTGGTCAACTTCATTACCGAACCTCATGGGCAACAACACCTGCTTTCCCACTCTTTGGGATTTATTACCAACAGCAGTTACCACATATGTCGACTTAACTGGAATTTCTTCCAACTTACCACCGTCCTTGATTAAGGTATCATAAAATCCCTTACTGATGACACTTCTCTCACTCCCCGAATCCACCAATGCCTGCACTCTCTTACCTAGTATGCTCAACTCAACAGTTGACATAAAAGCCTCCTCCCCGATACATGAGAACTCCTGCTGGTCAGCTAACAGATCCTCTCGACTCATCGGCATAAAATCCTCCTCACCCACAATAACACATTGCCTGACTTCATTTCTTACGGACTGCCTGACTGACCTCCCTGCACAGCCCGTTCGGAGTTTAAAGCTCCTTGACCACCTTGTTCTTGTCTCCTCTGGTTCACCTGTACTCTTTCGTTACCACCTTCCTGACGCCCCCCCACCTCTCTGATAGTTACCTTCCTGTCGCTGTGAATTATCCTGACGCCCCCCACCTCTCTGATAGTTTTCCTGCCTCTGCTGATAATCTCTTTGCTCCTGATTAAATCTACCCCTATTAAACTCCTGATTATTCCCCCTATTGCCCCTAAATTCCTGTTTGACCTCTGGCCTCTCCATGTGCTGCTTGCCTAAAACGTCAAAGCTCGTGAGAAGCTCTTCCAACTCTTCTACCGTCCTAACCTTCTGCATACAAGCTGCCTCCTGAATTCTAGGTGGGAAGTGCTTCAACATGACCCTAACCACATCACTGTCAGAGGTCAGCCCATCCAAATTCTTCCATATAAGTACATGTGCCAAAAAATATTCTGTCAGGGATACCCCTTCTCTCTCCTTATATTTCCCAAAAGTTAATTTTTCCCTTTCCCTGGACTGTACCCCCTCCCCCCAGAACTTTGCTTTGAATTTATCCCTGAATTCCCTTAAACTATTCATGTTAGGCCTGTATATTTGGAACCATGCTTTCACATCCCCTTGAAATGAGTTAGACAAGATCTCCAACACTGTTTCCCATTCGACAACCCCGTCGTCTAGATCCTTGCTGAATTTCTTCTCAATGGTTTTTAAAAACTCCATAGGATTGAACTGCCTTGAATTAAATTGTGGCAGACCAGGGTCCCTGAGTAGCAAACTAGATGGCATCACAACCCTTTGACTCATCGGTCGCTCTTTCAACTCTCTCCTGACCTTTATCAGCTCTTCCTGCAGCTTTTCGTTTTTCTCGGTCAATGCCACCTGCTTCCCTCTCAGACCCTCAATCTCTCCCAACTTATTTTCAACGGCGCCTACTCGATCTAAATATTCCCTCTTATTCCCACTTACAGTGTTGCATATCTCATCACACTTTCCCGTTACATTCTGTACTTCTGCCCTTGAACTAGCTATCTCTGACTTAATTTTCGTTATTTCCACATCTTGCTGGTTCTGATGGCCTTCCATCCCTTCTAGCCTACTTGTGATCCCAGCCTGATTCCCCTGCATTTCTGCCCTGATTTCCTCTCCCTGTTTGCTAATTTTCCCACTTAATTCCAGGTTCATACTCTCCATTCTACTATTAAGGACAGACTTATGGTCCTGTATTTCTTTGCTGAGACTCTCTATCCTTGTGTTCGTGGCCCTGTTGCTCTCCTGAATTTCCTTACTTACAAATTCCTTCACTTCTACTATCTGTTTGGTCACTGACTCTACCTTCTCATTTACAGAGCCTACCTGCTCCTTAATTTATTTACTCATAGACTCTCCTTGCTTCTTAATCTCTCCTTTTATTTCACTCAGTAGCATTTGGATCAAACTATCATTCATAACCCCCCCATTTGCATTTAAGTTACTACCTTCAGCGATCAGCTGCGACTCAGTAGTAACAATGGTAACATATGTTCCCACTGTCTTTTCCACATCTTCCTCACTGCCACTTCCCCCAGTCTCCTGATTACCTGACATTTTACTGTTTGATTTACACACAACCCTTGACCTTAATTCTAAATTGTCTGATGTGGACATACCCCTTAAAACAAAACAAATTACTGGGAACCCTAATACTCCTAAGGTGTCTATCGGTTGTGTGCATATGTGCCCTGATAATCTCTGTTATGCTTCCCTATTCGAGCTCCACGTTGAGGCGCAATATTGTAAGTTGTCTGTCAAACTTGTACTACCATTTGTAACTTACTTTGTCCACTTGGACAAACAGAGTAACTTCTCTCCTATGGAGAAACATTTATATATATATCAGGTGGTAGGGTGTTAGCACACTAGGTTAGCACAACAGATATTAATATGGGAATCTAACTACTCTGAATAAACTTATGATTGATTGTAAGAAAAGATTGTATTAGATATGAACTGACAAGGATTCTCGCCTTACACAAACTATTTATACTGGCTATCATTTTCCGTTGGCATTGACGAGACATGTGACCGGTATAGAATAACTGGGTGTTGGCGACAGGTGTAGGCTACTCACGTAACAGAAGATTCTTGTAGATCGTCTTGGCTTTTCTTGAAGGATTATAATTTCGTGTAGCTTTCAATTTCTGTCTGTTATTGCATACTATGCGCGCACGGATATATATCTAGCAGCGTCTCCAAATGCATTTAGTACAGATACTTTATATAACATAACCGTAAAATCCTTACACGTGTCCGTCCAATATTAGTTATATACAGTATTTACCAGTGGTACACATACTACCGCGGTAATAATACTGCTTGTTGCTGACCGCATGCCGTAACCTAACAAAGGTATGTGGTCACAAAAATTCGCAGAAACGAATATAATTACTGGTTTGATACATGAATTACTTATACCGCGAGCACAATGGTACTTCCATCATATCTAATCCACTCTCGGCTAGTCCTAATGACGTTATCTCACAACCGTTCAGTTCAGAACCACGAAATCAAGTATACTCTAGGCTAGTCCGGATGACTTCGTAATACAACCAAAGAATACAATCGTTCACTTCAGGAACTCATAATCAAGTGAAGTCTCTACTCGCTTGCCATCACCCGCGTCATCAAAGAATAATGACCTCCAATCCAGACAATAACTTGAGAACAATCTCGAACTCTCAACAAATCCATGAAATAAACTTGCAATATAACCTCTGTCACTGATCTTGGCCAAGAGCAAAGCCTCACTATCCAAAGAGATCCTAAATTCGGATTGGAACTTCCGTATTGCCACATATGCTGGTGCTGGCAGACACAAAGCTTGTACATGTGATGACTTTTTCTTTCAATGAAATAAAAGTCCCTAGACGGAATCCTTGTAATACACAATTATATACTTAATAAGTACAATCCTATAAACTAAAATGATGGGGATGAATGATGGACACAAAATAAAATGATATGAAACATGATAGCCTAACTTGACTTGTACCCAAGTCTCAGAGTTGCGGGTTGGAGTGTACTATTGTAATCTGGAACAGTTACAACGTAGACCTCTGTTTAAAGATTTAAACATTCTCCCACTGACCTGCATATATATCTTTGAAAGTATTATGTTTTTTAAAAAGAATTTAATGAATAAATGTTTTTCTTAAAACAAACAATGATGTTCATAGGCATAACACAAGACAAAATCAAAACATTCATATTTCACACACACACACACAAGCATATATCAAAAAGGAACTTTTCACACTGGAGTTAAATTATACAATAAACTACCCCAGTATATAAAACTGGCCCCAAAAATAAAAACCTTTGATAGAATGTTGAAAGCTTATCTGCAGTGCCATTGTTTTTACTCAGTAGTTGAATATTTTAGCGTATAGGAGTGATGGAATCTATAACTATATTTTACTTTTTTAATTTAATTTTAATACCTAGCTGTAAGTTGTTGTATTTATAGAATTAAGTTTTCATATTATGATAATAGAGTGAGGTGTAAATAGTTGTGCAATAAGATTGTATCTATTAAGATTTGCTATTATAATAAGTTATAAATAGTTATAATCTTAGTAATATATACCTGTTTGTTCTTTTATTTTATGCATGTAAATTCTGACGTGTCCTATATCAAAAATGTATTGAATGCATGTATTTGATCAAATGGAATTAATAAAAATCTATCTATCTATCGATCTTACTACTGTCTTTCAAGCCATTGACCAGTTTTTTTTTCATGAGGAACCATTTTAGTCATTCTTCTCTATGTGAAATACAGTTGATGACAACTGCCTGGAAGACTCAGGTGTTTTTTCTTGTGTCGCTTCTCTGGTTGCCTACGACACTTCCTAATTATTAACAGAATGTTTCTTTGAATTGTTGTATCCAATTGACCAACTGGTAATATATTATGGTTTGCTTTAATATTCCTATGATACACTTTTAGATCTCATATATTAATTAAATATACAACAACATAGGCTGAAATGTTGAACCAATCTCCCATTCCCTAACACTCCCAACAAATGGGACATAAGCTACCTAATGGTTGGTCTCAAAATGCTTCCATCTACATGTACCGTACTAGGTCTAGTAGTACCATAGGTATTGTGACTGTTTCTCCAACTCCGTCAAGGAAACTAATTCTGAACTAAGATCTGGAATGGAGTACACTGTCCCTCGAGGGCAATCAAGGACAACTTGAATCATTCAAGTGATTTTTCTATTTCATTTTACCAACTAACCAGGTGCCTGGAAATGCTAGTGAAGGAGGCACCTAAGTAGGCTAGCCTACTGGTATTCACCATTCAGAGAACATTCTCAGCGACTTGTCTATGCATAGGCCTATGACACAATTTTCAGAAATTGATACAGTAGTCACAGAACACTAATGGTGCCCAGTACTCGCAGCTTAGCATAGGACGGAGTGGATTCCAGCCACAGATTAACTTATGATCTGTCAACGGGTTTTCAAACAAATTGAGCACACACCCAAGTACAGGGGTCTTGACCATGATGTTCCAAGCCTCTAAATGAAACACTCCTCTTTAAGACTTTCTGGTCTTGCATCCATGGTCGATCAACATTCTCCTCATCTGTGTTCTCAAGTTTCTGATGGTTATGGACATTATTTTTATCCTGATAACTTCATATTTTAAGAGGTTGGGGTACATGCCCTATTCTTAATTAGTTCAGCATAAGATCATTGAATCCCCTTAAGAAAAATAGGAAACATCCATGTGTTATTTGACCATAGGAAAGGGAGAATTTAAAAAACTGAACCTCTAGGGACATTGATGCAGATGACTCCGAGTAAGTAGACTAGATCAAAATGAACATTTTTCAGTGTTGCCTTAATAAAGGTTGATAACTTTCTACCGTTCAACATGAATAGGCCTATATTGGATGGGAAATATTTTTATTATTTGCATAGATTACAAGGATGACTTGTTGATGTATCGTTATTTTGTTAAGCGAACATAAGTTCCAAGTCCATTTCGTGTTGGAACCCATATTTCAGTGCTGCCTTAGTAAACGAAATATTCAATGTCTTTCAGTCGGTCAACACGGTTGCACTTAATGGTAATGAGAATGAGCATTATTCCAAAACCAGAAAAAAAACTGTAGGCTACAAGCAGACCTAACATGTCAAATCAATCATGCCTACAAGACAACAAAAATGCTCTATGAAAAACTATTAAAACCCCATAATGGTAGTCAAAAATAATCTCAAACCACCGCCACTATTTCGCGAAGGTGCAGAAAAATCTTACTATAGTACAGCTATTCGTAATAGTTGCTACTGTTGTGATAAACCGCTACTGAGTGATAGGCCCCCGAAATATAACTATTTATCCTAATGTCTACAAGATAACGAGATTGCCAAAAAACCACAAATCTATAGAAGGCAACACTAAAAATGGCATATCTAATCCACAAGTCACCCACCCTTCACCATCATTATTAATATTTGTAATTTAAGTAACTTAGGTTTTGTTAAATTGAGGTTAATGGCGGATTTGATTGCGGCTGTGTGGCGGGAGGGACCCAATAAGTGCTCAGCCAATCAGGGACGTTTTGATTGGAGACCATGCTTGGAAAATTTTTAGATCGTTTTGATTCTCACGGCTTCGTTAAGCCCCCGCCCTAGGCCGTCATCGTGTCCAAAATGGCGGCTTAACGAACACGACGGGGTGCCATTATTAAAATTTTGGGAGATAGAAACACAGCCCTGAACTATCTCACCGTAGCACCAAGGAGCATATAATAAGAGAGACGACACTCAATGCTAATATTCTAGACCCTTATATTGGCTCAAATTTCAGGTCCACGTGGCAATGTTTGGGCTACAATGGCTACCAATCTCGCATATCAAGTAACTACGATTGACTGTGGTCATTACGAACGCACATTACTACGGTCGAAACTGATTGTCAGTGTCTGACACTGAATTAAAAGCATGCATTATTGCACCTCAGGAGGCGATATCGTCCCAAAAAAATGAAATACTAATGATGAGTTTTGGTGTGACATGTTGGTATGATTTCCAAATCTACGAAAACGTTTTTCCATTTATTTGCCTATTTGAAAGCCTACCGGTGCTTTCAATACAATATAAATGTTCTTAATAATGACTTAAAGCTGTTAAAAATTATATAATCAAGAGTAATTAGAGTTTGCTTCATTGTGCCATCATAACCTCAAAACATTCGAAGCCTCTCCTCGCCCCCAACCATGCTGCAAAAGGTCGTTTTCGACCAGTTATTACTTTATTCACCAGTAATTTAGCTACAATGAAATGCTATGTTCATATATATATCATTCTCCCATAAATTCTACCCCCACCCTCCTCTACCGCATGAGATCAATATAATTTCAATATTCTAAACAGTAATGTGGATTCAGGATAAGGAGTAGGTTTCGAGAAATGATAGTTACTTTGTGAAAGACAGATTTCATTTATTTGAACACCGCTTTCTGCATGTTTATATTTTGTCTTTTACATTTGATTGTGCAGCTGAAAACAACCTTCAGAGATGTGAATACCAATGGTTAAGCTCGTTGAGAACACAGAAACACATGAGATCTTGAACGTGGTCAGTAAGCTACTTGGATGGTTGATGGTATACTGTTTTAAGCCACCCGACCGCAAACTCCAGCCTCGGAAACCCTATTTGGAACACTGGACCAGCCCCGGGTGGAAGATAAACTGCAAATGTCCAAAGCACAAGTCGAAGCAAAAATTAAATTTCAATGTAGGCCTACACAGATAAATGCAATGCATGTAGTAGTATTATTGTAAATCAACACCACATATATGCAAATGGTCGGTAATCCTCCTTTCAATATAGCAGAGGCAAAGTGGGGGAATGTTTGTTTGCAGTAGGACTGTGAAGAGGAGCAGCACACGTGAGTTGCTCTTCTGCCCAGTCCTGGTGTAGGCTAGGCACCTGATACTTGTTTCATTTATTACCCCTTATCTTCACGAAGCTAGAGAAGGTCTCAAATGACGAATGTGATGAATCTGAAACAGATTTATGAACAGAAAAGTTTGTCCAGGGTTCTCTTATAGTTCAGAAGTTTGCAACACTGTAGCACGACCACTTTTAACACATGTTGTTTTGTTATTGCTTTTATCTTTTGAGGGGCTTTGACATGGTGGTCATTGAGACCCATGTACTTAGGTGTGTGCATTTTTTATGATAACCTGTTGTAATATGGTGACTGTATTAGTGTGTCTTTGTACTTGAGGTGAAGATTGGGAGGGAGGCAGCCGTGGCCATAAATAAAGAACCAGCTCGGCATTTGCCTGCAGTAGACGTGGTAAACCACTTCCAAGATGGCCTAGGTGGGAATCGAATCCACCTCGCCTCAGGATTGCCACATGAGGCTTAGCGTACCCCGTTTCATCCCTCAGACCAGAATTACTTTTATGGGCAGGCCCAGGAAACGAACCCAGACCTCTGGGGAAATAACCGAGAATGCTAGCCACTACACAAGGTGGTCAAACAAGAATTGTGTCCAGGCATGTATCTAGGCTTAATGGGTAAGACTAGGGAGTTGTGTGTCTACAAGGTATAGGGGAGCTGAAAACATGTTAGCCTTTCTTCCTGGAACTACAAACTGTCATTCACTCATTGAGAACAGTTTCCAGCTAGACTGTAAAGAACCCATTACAGATTTGGGTGCTATTCAGAACAAATACTAGGTACTGATCTCCATTGTCATGCACAGGAATACAATGCTAACTTTCTTACATATTTTGGGTGGTCAACCTAAGAGAACTTTAACCCTCAGTGTAAGAAAAATGTCCCTACGATGCCAAAACAACCCTTGTTCTCTCGGCTATAAAATGCATGTTAGCAGGCTCCACCAGCAAATAGGGAGGTACAATTTGACATGCTGCATACATAAAAAGATTACTAACACAGTAAGACTGAAACCTACCTAATGGTGGGCGGAACCACTCGGTAACGCTGAATTAGAGCTCATCATACACTAACCTTTTCTAAAGTACCATTGAAATAAGCCAATATACCTTTTCTAATAATGAAAAATAAATCAGAAAATGTTGTGATAATAGATGATTACTTCTCTGCTGTCCATAACCCACCCACCATCCCCTTTCTAAATCACGAATAATATAGCAAAATTCCAACTGTCTGCCATTCTATGAGTGAATTATCGTCAAATGCAGTATTGCCAGCCGCACGAATACGGTACTACTGTGTATATAGGCGGTATATACTGTAATTCTCCCACCCGCTAAAAGGAACTTCCGCTGCTACTGAGTAACGTGCACCACGTGCGTATTTGACGTGTGTAATAATTGGCTGCTGTGTTATTAATGTGTGTAATATTTCACTGTAATTGTTTTTTGTAATAGTAAAATTTGTTAGATCCAGACCAATGGGTTTTGCATGGACCAATAATTATTAGGTAGAGCAGCCCGCCACGTTAGCCGTATATACACTTTTGGTTTTTGTCACGTACAGTAGGGTACTCGCGCATCAATAATCTTTATCCAGACCAGACCTATGTGGTATATTTTGTATCTCGCATGTTGGTAACAGTAGTGACAGTAGTGACTCAGTATGAGCAAGTCTTGGTATCAGTTGAAGAGACCTCATCCGCCCGCTGTCGTTGAATTATCAAGAAATAGAAACACATATTTACGTAATTTAAAACATATTCCCGGTGCAGTAGTGATCATGGTTAGTAATTTGTATTGGGAATGTCACCCAGAAGATGAAACATTAATTCTGAATGAGACCAGAACGTGGCTTTTATACTTGCATCAGACGTCGTTGCGGCTTTCATCTTCTAGAGTACATTACCAATTCAAATTAGTAACCATGGTCACTACTGCACCTGAAATATATGCTAAACTACATAAATATGTACTTTTATTTATTGCTCTTTTAACAACGGCAGCCATGTTCCGACGGCAAATGAATCTCGTTGAGTCAACAAGGTGTACACATTATTGCCAACATGTGGGATACAAAATACACCACACAAATTAAAGATTAGGTACGCGACAACCCCACTGTGCGTGCAGGGGTGTATGCATGGTTAACGCGCGCCCGCAGGCTAAAACCATTGTCAGAACCCATTGGATTGGATAAAACAAAGGTTAGAATGGTCGGGTTGAAGTGCGGCAAGCGGGGCACTGTTGATGACATGTTAGGCTGTAACCATTGATCTGGACGAGTTAGTCTGTAACCATTGACAAAAATCCATTGGAGTGGACGTGTTAGGCTGTAATCGTTGTCAAAACCACTGTTACTTTCATTTGAACCCCTCACAGAACGCTACCCTAGACGGCCTATACGATTAGTACCGTACGGATGGGGTTACGTTGGGGTTGACAATACTGTACGTTACATAATTCACGTGGATAATGGCCGACACAGCTGGAATTTTACTATATAAGTCGTGATCTAAACGTGGGATGGTGGGTGGGTTATGGTCAGCAGAGGAGTAAACATCTATTAAGTTACTACATGCTTGCCACGGTGGGTGAGTGGTTATAGTGTCGGACTACCAACCCCAAGATTGCAGGTTCGCCCCTGGCCATGGTAAGTGATTTTTGAAGGCGACAAAAATCACGATACTCATGTCATACGTTGTTGGCATGTTAAAGAACCCATTTGAATTCAGTAGGCCGTATTCAATGGCAAAATTGATCTCGGGATTTTCCGCCAACACAAAGTTCCTCCATTCTCTACTTGAAAGCGCTGTAGTGTCAAGGAGTTTAGATATCTAACCTCCTTGACTTTCATAGCGTTCAAAGGAACGACGAAATTCGACACGCAAGCTACCCTCTGGGTGTCAATTAATAAAGCTTGCACCAGGCACCCGAGGCCATACGATATTATTATTAAGTTACTACATCATTTCCTGATTTATTTTTCATTTGAAAAGGTATTTTGGCTAATTTCAGTACTTTATAAACTTCAACTGCGACTTGTTACTGTTACCATTGACCATATAACAGTATGACTCGAGTATCAGTTCCAAACTTATGCTTCCCATGGAAGGTACCTGTATACTAACAAGGGAAGTCTCTGAACCGGGGAATCTCGGATCTTGCTGGAACTTTGCAGATACGTTGTGTGAGCCCAACTAGGCAGAACCCTGAAGAAAATTATTTCGTAAATTAACTTCCCCTTCTACTAGATGAAAAATTAATATTTACACGTTTAAATTGGCGCGCCAGTGGCATGAGCTTCATTGGCTGCGTCAGAGGTTGCTTCCCGGCCTACGGTGTACAGTCACCGAATGAGAGGCGACAGACCCGGCATACGCTTATATCCGTATACGGAGAGTGTCCCATGCGTTGCATAATGAATGTTAACATTGGAAAAGTTATCTGTTGTCTGGAGGAAAAATATGGAAAATGTATGGAAAGGCTTCTCAGGATTCAAGAACAGGACCTGTTGGACAGTTTGGATGGTTTTGTGCCTATCTGGCTTTCTGGCGTTCGTCTCTTGTAACAAGTGTGTTAGGTATGAAATACAAACAAAATGCTGTTGAGTATTGGAAAAGCGGTAAGAGGCGTCCACTTTCCATTTCGTCGGTAAAATGAAAGTTTTACCGTTTAAGAAGTAAGATAGATTTATATGTGTGGGCAGAGCAAGTGAAAAGGGGCGGCACCCACCGCGACATATTGAGGAGAATAACATGTGCCTTAAAAGCCCAATTTGACATTGCCCATCAGAATAATGACGTAATATATGACGTGACAATTCAGCAATGGGCTATGCTAGCTGCGCAGGACGTAAAATATACGGGGTTTAAAGCCAGCCATTCCTGGGTGCAGCACTTTAAGGATCGCTATAATATCATTTCGCGAAAAATAGCAACTGTGGTGATATCAAAGGAAGTCAATCGAAAAATGGATATTATGTCAGCAGCAGAAATATTCGTGGAAGAGGTTACATCGGTTCTAGATTCTCTCGGCCCTGGAAACGTACAGTATGTACTGTAATAGTGATCAAAGTGGGTTCAATTTGGAGATGTGTTCGGGTAGGACACTAGCTATAAAAGGGTCGAAAACAGTTTTCTCCAAAGTGCAATCAGTGCGGGCCACAACGCACAGTTATACAATAATGCCAACAGTAACACCAAAAGGTGTGTTTGGTAAAAGGGTGAGAGAAACTATGTTTGCACATGACAATATTTACGTTGTTCCCACAAAATCTGGCAAAATGGGATCCGCACAATTGAAGAATTGGTTTCATAATGTTTTCAAACAGCATGTACCGTTTGGCAATGTGGCACTCCTTCTGGATTCCTTTTCTGGACATAATCGTTAGAAAGTGAAGAGTGCATACGACTGATGATCATCCCTCCTGGGTCCACAGCCTATTGTCAACCATTAGATGTATTCGGCTTTAGGATCTGGAAAAGCTTTGTCCGTAGATTTTCGAACACCGTTCGGTTATTGAATTTTGACATCAATTTGGCCCAGAGAAATACAATCTTGAAAATGCAGTCTCTGACCACCAATTGTCGTCCTCTCGTTTTACTTCAATGTGACAATACGCATGGTACCGAAATCAGTATCCGTCCGACAATCCCGAACGGTTTTAACACCCTGTGCCATATTGTTTCGATATCAGTGCAATACAATGTAGTACTTGCACTCGCCCGTGTCTTATACGGTGAGGATGGTGTAAAAGCAGTATGTGTTTCCAACATTATTATCACGAACATCACTGTTGTCGGAACTATGTGAAATAGTTTGGTCTCTTACTCACTCGTGTGACCATTGGTTCAGTTTACTCTGTGTTGTGTTGTAATTATATGTATTTGTGATACTTTACATAGCATGATTAATAATAAAGCACGACGTGCAATATTTTGTAAAGATGCAACATTAATGTCCCTTGCCGCAGCGAAGCTTATGAGCGCGAGTACGGGAGGGCAGTCGTTTGGAACGTGATCTTTTGAGCCACCAATCAGGAGTGAGGCACACTCCCGCTTGACCAGCGCGCACAGTTCAAAATTGTTGTTCTTACTGCCGTCTACGGTGGGTAGGAATTAATTTCCGGAAGATTTTTCGTCACGGTTCTGCCTAGCTGGGCTCACGCAACGCATCTGCTAAGTTCCAGCAGGATGCGCGATTCCCCGGTTCAGAGACTTCCCTTGTAAGTAATAAATTCACTATGGATTTGGTGTTGGAGCCTACCAATCAAAAGGATTTCATTTAAAAAGTTTGTTTGAATATGCTGGTGATCCTAGGAGTAATTCCTAGTTGCTATTCAACCTGTTGCCATTGAGAGAAAAAGGGAAGTTTTGGCTCAGCTCACCCATGCTAGACCAATTTTTATTTCTATTACATGCATGACAACGTACATTTTTCTTGTCCGGGACATCATTGCACCATCACCGACACTCCCCATGGTCACAAAAGCAGCTGTGTACGGTATAGCAACTCTGGCCAGTGCTTCGACTAAAATACTTGTATACCCATACTCCTAAGTTCTAATTTGTTCCCCTAGGGCAAAAAAGATTTTCCATTTTGAAGTACCTTTTGTATGGGCAGTCTACTTCTTTTTTAATTATGTGTTCCTTTCTTATTTAGGCACCTGATGGCGATGTAAATTCTGGAATATGGAGGTCACGTTTACAAAAATCCGGTATTCCGGTCGCTCAACATATTCTGATTCAGTCCAGTGAGAGATTTACAAGTTGTTTGAAGCAATTCTTTCCAACGATGAGACATTCAACCCTCGACTGACCATATCGACAAAGTTGAGGGAGATTGCCTCACCAGTGGAAGCAGCCTGTGCATCCACATCCACACAATCTACCCCAGCAACTCTTCAAGTTCGAAGTCCCCAGGGGGCAAGGAGCGATCTAAGAAGCAGACCAAGTATAGCAAAGATGGAGCTACATACACAAGTCTTTGCTGACACTGGGGCTTAGAAGTTGAAGTTGTGCTGCCTACGGCAGGCAGTTGCTATTACAATGCAACAAATATTTCCATAAGAGGAATAATTTGATGGGGAAAATTAGTTTAATTTGTGAAGGAAAAGAAGTGTTAGTTTAGCCGTAAATTGTACAACCTACTTACCTTTTCTATTTGTAGCAATGCAATTTGCAATATTTATTTAGGGTAATTAGGTTTAGTGTTTGGTTAGGCAACTTCGCCTCTGGGTTGTACTTCATTGCTACCGCCTGCTGGTAACAAGTCCACATGAAGGAGGGGGTCCTTGATAAATAAACTTGTTCACCTCGTGTTACAGTGACTAGTGTTCTCGGCTGTCGCCCCCAGATTCGATCAGAGTCGAACTAAAATGTTATTTCAGTGTTGTTGAAGTTGTATAATAGAGCCAAGATGAACTCGCATCTTTTCTCTTGGGATGTGTGAGTACTCGTGAATTTCATACTGTCTCATTTACATTTAAAATTATAAAACATTTTCCTCTTCTAATTGTGTTTTTTAATGTCGGTTGCATTAAGTGTAAAATTGTGATGAGATGGAGCCAAGGTCTAAAAAGAGAAAAATTAACAATTAATTTTGAATAAATTTATATTAATTAAGTTAACAAATGGTTTAAAAATATGTTCGTTTCAATTCTTTTTCTGGACACCCTATCTTATACCCTTATTACAAAATGTGGATAAACGAATGGATAGATTCCCAGGTAAGAGCACAATTCAATACAAATAGCAGGTATTGACTATTACTGTGGTAAATATTTTCTGTCTCTCTGTGAGCCAACATAGGGAAACCATTCCAAATGTTCAACGTTATTTTGAATCCATATCAATAAGGACATGTATATTTCTCTTGCATTCCAATATTACAGTATTCTATGGTGAGTATCCGCCCTTCCCTCAAGTTTTATAATATTAAAAGAATCTATTTTCAGTCGGTCAACACAGTAATGTGGCCAATTAAATTATTTCCAGTTAGTGTGAAAAATTATTCGGGCACATACTGTGTTTAGCGACTGAAAATTGATTCTTTCTTAGATAACAATGGTGACACTCAATAATTTTTTCTAAAACTTTGTCAGGTCTTGTTTGACTGAATAGAGAACGTCTCCCCAAGCTGTGAAAACTTCCTATTAAATTTTCATTAACAGAATGCTTTTCAGTCAGTCAACATGATTCTGTCTAATTAGTTTGGGAGAGGAGCAACAATTAATATTTTATCACCCAAACCTTAAAGAAATAATTATTGTTGGTTTAAGGGATGGAACTATGAGGTCATCTGCCCTCTTAAAGAAATATTACAAGAATTAAGTTATTTATTACTTGACACATTTTTGTAGAAAAGAGTTTTTGTATATAAATTTTAATCGCATTTGATATGGTACCTTATTGAAATATACGGGGGAATTAAATAACTGAAGGGCTTGGGGCAACATAGTGATATCCCTCATTTTATTAATTTTAATCTAAAGCAAAATAGCTTGCCAATATCCTTGCACTACAATTATTTAAATCATTGCTCTGTTTTACCACTAAGGGCTACAGTAATATGAACAAACTTGTTTGATTGGATTTTATGGAAATAATACATGTTAAATTTGTGGGTTATGTTGCCCCAAACAATTGGCTTGTTTGATAGTAGGGTATTAAATGATAATTGTTGTTTTAAAGGGTGGAACAGCGAGGTCATCTTCCCCACGTAACACGTATGAGACACAATTTTTATTTCTTTACAAATTTAGGCGGATGTTTAAATAAGAAATCAGCCTAATATAATAAGATTAATAATTAGTGGACTAGCCTACAATAAAATTGAATTTAAAAAGAAGAGTTATTCTTATCGTCAGGATGTCAACCCCTTATTATTCCCGTTTTCAACAAGGTTGGGGATGAGATACGATGAAAGTCTATGTGGCGGGTGGTTCATACCGCCGGATGGCCTTCCTGACGCCAACCTCGTGAGAACTGAAATTAATTAAACTTAACTAGGAATGGAAGATAGAGGTCGTGGCCTATTAGAAGGTAATGTCCCGGTATTTGCCTGGACCTGAAGATTGGAAACCATTGAAAACCAGTTACATGACGGCTGACGGTGTGATTTGAACTCACGTCTCCTGAGTCCGCAGATAGCTTGGCTCCACGGCCTAGCGCCGCGCATTAACAAGGGTGTCTACAGGTCTGTCGCTTAAAAGTTATTATTTTCTATGTATTTATCATAGATCTTAGACCAATAAGTATAGTAGCTTCAAAGGAACTCTGTGCATTGCTCAAAGTTCCCGCGTCAGCTCGTAGCAAAGCGTTCGGGCGGGCTCAGGCTTGCTAGCCTAGCAACAAGCCAGCAGGCACCTAGCAGGTTAGCAGATTGCTGAGCCCGCTGAACTCTCCAAGGAGTTCCACGCATTGCCGTATGGAGATCCGTGGAGAGGTTTACAGGGAAAATGCACATCTGAAACAAACTTTCAAACAGAATAAACAAGTGTACAAAGAAACAGAAATACACGAAAGGACACTGTTGGTGTCTACGAGAAGGGAAATAAAAGAACGTGAAAAGAGAAGCAAAGAGCAGTGACTGCTAACTCTTACAAGACGTATATTCCGTGCTGGGATCGAGACACCAACAGAAAGGAACAACAGCAGATTTATGTTTCAAGTGGCAAAGTTGCGAGAATAGATATGGGTCTTACAATATGGCCTTTGGCAGTGAGAACCTTAACAACTCGAATTCTCCCATCCCGTCCGGGATAGCATTCGGTCACCCTGCCCGAGATCCATACCAGAGGGGGAAAGCATTCCTAATAAGGACTAGGTTTCCCACCTTGATATCAGGATTAGAGAGAAGCCACTTCTGCCTCCTTTGTAGCGAAGTTAGGTACCCCAACATCCACCTCTCTAAGCTACTAGAGAAATGCATCAAAACCAGATTACTTAACTACCTGAATAAGTTCAACATATTGTCACCAAATCAGTTTGGTTTTAGACCAAACACTAGTACTCAAGATGCAATATTCTCCCTTACTGATTATTTGTATAAAGCCATTGATAGTTCTAAAAGAACAATTTCTGTGCTCCCGGATTTAAGAAAGGCTTTTGACACCGTAGACCACAATATACTCATTAGAAAACTTGAAAAGGAAGGTATTCGTGGTACTCCTCAAGAACTAATAAAAAGCTTTCTTTTTAACAGAATACAAAAGGTACGAAACAAAGATACTCTAAGTAGAAGTGCTGAAGTAAAAATTGGAATTCCCCAAGGAACAGTTTTAGGTCCTATTCTTTTTCTGTTATATATTAACGATTTGTGTGAGCTGAACTGTAATGCGATGATTACCTCATATGCTGATGACACTGTCGTCACAGTCACAGGAACAACTTGGGAGGACACTTTTAATAGAACTCAATAAACCCTTGCTACAGTCCAAAAATGGCTAAGAAACCACCTCCTTGCCTTAAATTAAACCCAAACACAATACCTATGCTTCTCACACAACAAAACATTACAACCCACAGACAATTTAACACTAAAGATCCACACACCAATTTGTAACAATGGCGAAAGTTGCAACTGCTATACCCTACAGAAGTCAATGAATGCTACGTATTTAGGGATTATTATAGATAGTCATTTAAAATGGAATATGCATGCATCAAAGTTGGCCAATAAACTCCAAAAGTTAATTTATATATTTTACAGAATCAGAAATATCCTTTCAGCAAAAGTCTTGAGAACTGTATATTTTGCATTAGTCCAGTTACAACTACAATATGGAATAAATGGTTGGGGTGGAATACTTGATTCACATTTGGCTCACGTAAATACCTGCCAGAATTTCATTCTAAAAGTTATGTACAAAAGGCCACCAACTTTTCCAACATGTGAACTGTATCAACAAAGCATGTTGCTTAACATACGACAGTTATTTGTTCAGTCATCAATCATATTTATACATAAAAATATGAAGCTCTTCTCTAATGGACAAAAACTTGAAATGTGCACTAGACTTCAAGACAGAACTGGAATAAATATCCCTCGTCGAAACACACTACTTGGCCAAAGGAATTTAAGTTGTCTTAGCACTAGGATATACAATGTATTGGCAGTAAATGTGAAATATAACACCCTGAATATATTGAAGAAAAGGCTTTTTATATGGCTCCTTAATAATTTTGATAGAGTAAATGAACTTATAAATTTTCACCAACATATTTAAACCAACTCGGTCACAAATAAGTAATGTATCATCTTCTTTTATTTTTAGTATCCTTATAATTAATGCTTTTACTATAAACTTTTCTTATTATTATCAGTCAAATACCATGTTGCAAATAAATTAAGAAATTGTGTTCATGAAGCACACGCAAAAGTTTATCTTATGTGGGATTCACCCTGTATTTTTGATACAACATCATTATATGTACATGTTTTCTGTCAGTGAATAAAAATGTGTGCTCGTAAAAAAAAGTTACGCAGGGCCTCTATTTTACGCCAAAAAATCGTCAAGCGCGAATCTCTATTGGAATTAAACAAGGGTGGAGGGGCAGAAAGGGAACTACCAATGAGGAAATGGCCGGGACTTCAGGGAAGTAAATCATCAGGATCATTAGAAAATGGAGTCAAAGGACGGGAATTAACAACACCTTCTATTAGAATAGATAGCAAATTATATTCCTCATAGGTTAGGATACAATTAGCCAAAATCTTTTTTAGATGACGTTTGGTTAGTTTAACACAGGATTCCCATCTTCCACCATGATGAGGTGCATAAGGTGGTATAAATCGACATTTAAAACCTTTGGCATAGGAAAAGTTAGAACTTTGTTTCATGGCGGGAGAAGAAGTAAGAGCATTCTTCCAAAGCGAAGCTGCACCTTGAAAGGTGGAGGCATTGTCAGAGAATATTTCAGAAGGAACTCCACGCCGAGAAGTGAAACGAGAAACAGCATTTTTTACTAGCTCCAGGTGGATCGCACCAGTAACCATGCAAACGAATAGAGATACATAGAGTTTTCCAAACAATTGGCGTTTAGCTTCAGGGCAATTACACTGATATTGGAAAGGACCCATATAACAGTGGCGGCTCGTAGATGATATATCAGGTGAATAGCCAAACTCCTAATTTCAGCAGTGCATGATGTTTGCGTTTGTGAATATTGACGTTCTTTTCGTATTTTAATGCTAAAATATCTACTAAAAGCCTAACTCTTAAAACCAAACCAAACATAAATTATCGTACTAAAAAGTCAAACTCGCTTATTTTTTATATATTAAATGAATCCTCCGTTCCCGAAGGTCGGCAATCTTAACTACGATGTCCTCATAGAAGGTCTTCAATCAATTTCAACTACAATTCACGGTGTATGGAGATGATAGCCAATGGTGTAAGTCTGGAGCGAGATTTTCTGCTACTTGCAAAAGTATTGAATCATTTCAAACAAGAAAAACTGCGTTCTACTGATGCATCTGTAGAAGGTATTGCCAGTAATAAAGAAAAAGTTTGTAAGTCTCTTCTATTCACAGAGTTCTTGATGTATTTCTCCAGGCTATTTTTACTTTGTAGGATTCATCAGCATAAAAGAGTGACAGTTCATTTCTTAAATGTGGGGTATTGCTGAATATGTTTGTTATACGGCTCAAATTTGTCGTAATTTATAAGACTTATTTAATAATTGTAATTTATCCCAGTCATGTGTTAGCATAGCTGTGGTGTCATCGACTTGGATAGAAAAAAAGCGGAACATTAAGTCAGTCCTTAATATGATCTCTGATGTACTCTGATATAACATCAGTTATTTCCAGCTAACACACACTGAATTTTCTTTTAATAATTTTGAGGTTCTAAGGGCTTTTTAGATACCAGTATCTTCATCATTCCTTAAAGCGCACACGGTTTAAGGAGGTATCGTAATGGCCTCTAGAAGAGATTTTGTGTAAACTTAAGTATAGAACAACTCTAATCACAAGTCTCAGGATCTGCCTATTTAAAGTCACATTCACATTACATTTAAGTGCACTTAGACTTGCATTTTCCCTCAAAGTGTCAGATATCATGCTTGTGTTTCTTTCGAATGTTCTGAGTGGTAACTGGTACTTTGAATGTTGCTCACATGTCTTTGTGTTTTTTCAACCCGCGCGTAATGTTTTGGAAATTTGTTACTGTTACTGTAAGTTAAGCAAGGCCAACAGAACAGTTCTATAACTACTGCACAAATATGTGAACTGTTCGAACCAGGATCCCTTGCGATGAAGGCTATAGGACTTTCTGGTTTCATTTCTTTAGTGCACAGTTATATTAATTTCTTTGGCCGCCCACAAATTAATATATCCCTTTTGTCTTCATCTATTCACCTACTGAAGGGAATTTCTAATAAAATTAATAACGTGTCTTTCACTGGAAACATTATGCACTGAAAGCCTGATAACTTTCATCAACGACAGGGTATATAACGTTATAAATATATACTATTTATTGGGAAAGCAAATAAAAGCTTCGAGATAAAAGAAAAAGAAGCCTGTTGCAATGTAAACTTTCATCAACTGAACTATACGTATTGCCTTGCCGACACAGCAACATCTTCACTCGTCTGTCCTTGTCTATTTAACGGCAGGTAATGACGTCACAACTGACGTCAGGTTACCATGGCAACGAGACGAAGTGGCTGACATAAATAAGTTACTTCGTCTCCTGCAGATTTCATTCCAAGTTATGGCAGTACAATCTAGCGACAGGGAGTACAACTGACACAAGGACGTCATGCAGCCTTGCTTGCGCACCATCTAGAGACGGAGTGTAGAAATAACAGTACACTAAATGAAAAAGTAGCCCAAGGCAACGACAACGTTTTTATTTAAATAAGAAAAAATAATGTTTATTTTATTTAAGAGGCTCTTCACTCTCTTAACCTGAATAGCCGCTACTGCCATATAATCAACGCCAGTTAAAGCAAAAGGCTGGCTTGGGGAAGAGCGGAAAGACGGTAAATCACCCATAATCTGAGTGCTAACCTTAGGTTTCACTTTGAAGCAGGGGATGAATTTGTGTATGACTAAAGAAACTTCATGAATGCCATTTATTAACCAGTACTTTTCCCTTAGTAGACAAAGCAAGGTGCGAGTACCAACATGTATATTTAGATATGGAATTCACGTATGATTAAAGAAGTTACGTGATGTTTAGAAGGCAAAATCACAGGATGTTTTTGTCTTCGGAGAGTGACGAGTGAGAAAGCCTCCCGCCTACTCTTAGTAGCCCATTTTCATCAAGAAAGGGAACGAGGGCGCAAAGCCGATTAGAATTAGAGAGAACTTTCTTAACTGAGAGTAAAGACAATTCTGTAGGAAAAGCTTCTTTCTGCGTGAGTTGTAAAACTTTAGTAGTGGCAAGCGTTAGTTCATGATTAGTTAGATGTGGTTTAGGAAGAACGGGTTGCTCAATGACTAAATATTTCCACCTGACAAGACAAGCAAAAACTCGGATGAGTTTATAAAAGGAGGAATAACGTGTCAACAAAGGAAACGATACGCTAGCGACGAGACAAGAAGCGCTTGCTTTTACCACGTTAGCATCGGGCAAGTTAGACATTGGAGCGGGAGGTTTAGAAGGCCAGCAAGAAGAGTCTTCGTCTAACCACGAGGGCCCGCGCCAGTACAGTTGAGATACGGCTAACTGAGATGGTAAACAACCGCGTGAAATTATATCAGCGGGGTTATCAGCGCTGGGACGTGTCTCCATTGACATCCTGACGAAAAGGTTTGTATTTTAGAAACTCTATTGGCGAGAAAGGTACGTCAGTGAGTATGAGTTTTGGCGATCCACGAAAGAGTGATCATAGAGTCGCTCCATAACCAAATTTGGGAAAATTGATCCTTTAATTTTTTTTTGCAGTTTTTGAGTAAGTTCTGCTGCCATGAGAGCGCCGCACAATTCAAGCCGGGCTAAAGTAATGGTTTGGGGGGGGGGGGCTACTTTAGATTTAGCACAAATAAGACTCGAGTGTGAAGATTCATTTAAAGGATTGCAATGAACAAGGTATGCACAACAACCGTAGGCCTTTTCGGAGCTGTCGGCAAGGACATGAAGCACAAGGGGTGTATTAGACGAAGTGTTAATGAGAGTTCTAGGGATTTCAATGAGTGAATGGTTAAGCAAACTACAACGAAAAGAAAGCCATATATTAAGAAAGGAAGTGGGGACAGCTTCATCCCATTCACACTTGCGTAAAAAGTTTGGCGATAACAATGACTGGAGCGAGAAATTGAAGAGGGTCGAAAATCTTAGCTATCTCGGACAAAATTTGCCTTTTAGTGTTAGGAGGGTCTTCAGAAAAAGACATTTTGTAAGTAAGGGTATCAGTGCGCGTGCACCAATGTACTCCTAACGGTTTTATAGAATCGGAATCACCACAAATTTCGACAGAAGAGGGATCTACATCTTCGACAGGAAATTGCGCTAGAAACTCGGGTGAGTTTGAATTCCACATATGGAGTGGAAATCCGCCATTCTTTAGCAGTGCTTTTAGTTCATGGGATATGAGAGAAGCTTCTTCCAGAGTTTGAAAGGATTGCAAATAATCATCAACGTAAAAGGATGTTGTTAATGCTTCCGAAGCTTTAGCAAGAAGCAAATGACCATCTTGAGAATCTAACATATGTAGGGTTCGGATAGCTAGGAAAGCGGAAGGTTTGAGACCATAAGTAACGGTCTTTAAATGAAATATTTTGATAGGCTTCCTTCTTTCGTCACGCCATAAAATTCGCTGAAGATTCTGAAGTTCAGATTGAATTAAGACTTGGCGGTACATTTGTTTTATGTCGGCGATAACGGCTATGGGAAATAAACGAACATTCAAAAGGATGGTGGACAAATCTGTTTGTATAGCGGGGCCAGAATATAGAGTGTCGTTAAGGCTGTTACCATTAAAATCGAGTGATGACCCATTAAATACAACACGGAATTTATCTTTGACGAGAGGGATTTTTCCACACAGGATGGTGATTCAGAAAGACGGTTTCGACTGGAGGGTGTAATTCGTCATCGGATTTATTAACAGCTTCCATGTGAGCTAGGATTTCATACTCTTCCATGAATTCGGTGTATTGTTGTTTTACAAGGGGTTCGTTTTTTAATTTACTCTCAATGGCGTATAGAGATTTGCGCGCTTTGGGTTGAAAATTACTTAGTTTTGGAGGAATGAGTAGTCTTGGCATTAGAACAATGAATTTACCTTCGGGTGTGCGAGTAGTAGTAGAGGTAAAGTGTTGCTCACAGGATTCGTTTTCTGATGAGATTGAACTGGGGGAATCGATACTTTCACGTTTCCAGAACTGTTCCAAATTGCTGTTCACGAAATGACATTGAGAAGTAGGTTGAGTGGTGTAATGCGAAATGGCCTGTAATGATCCATCCAAAATTTGTATCTCTGGCAAAAACGTTAGAGGACAAGTGACGAATTTGCTTGCGTAGACAATTCCAGAAGACATTTGCACTAAAGAGTATGTCAATCGGACCCTGAATGTTGAAGAGGGGATCAGCAAGCCTCTAATTAGCGGGGATGGTAAGACAAGTAGTGTCGACAGAGCGACTCAGAGTGTCTTCTCCTATACTATCAAGAATAAGACAGTTTAATTTAAGCGAATTGTTTCTGTGACAAGTGTTTTTTATTTGTAACTATGAAAACTGTAATGGCTGCGTTTTGGAAGTATTGATGGCTGATACATTGATAGAAGTGGGCGTTACGGGAAGACCAAGTTTTTTAATTAGGGCATTTGAAACAAAATCGTGGCTGGCGGCCGAACAAATAAACCTCTAGCACGAATCTAGTTGCCTGACCGATCTTGGACCTCTACTTGAACTGTAGTTAGTAATACTTGGGCACTGCGCCGAGACGTGGCGTTTTGAATGTATGATGACGCATTAGGCTTGCTAGTATCGTCACTTTGTTTGGAAGTAGAAGGTGCTGATGACCTCGGTTGATCATGTCAATGCAATAGTGTGTGATGTGCTCTTTTGCAAGGAAAAGCAAATTCTGGCAGATTTACAGTTAGAGGCGGAATGTTTACGTGAAAGGCAAGTGAAGCAGAACCTATTTTGAGATACTAATTTCCTTCTGTCATCAACTGATAGCTCTTTGAAGAAATTTCAAAAGTTTAAAGAATGATGATCTTCACAAAGTATACATTTCACAGGATTGTTAAAACTTTTTCGGGGTTCACCTTGAATGTTTAATGCAAGAGAACTAGTCTGACGTTTTTCAGAAGGCCTAACTTTGTGACCAGCAACGTGAGTAATGGATCTAGAAGAGCTAGACCCAGGTTTTTGAGTGGTAGTGGATGCATATTCGCGTCTAGAATTAATAGATGTATTTTCACGTTTAAAGTTAGAAGGGACGGGTTTACTCTGATTTGCTAAGGCATTTAAAAGCTGACATCTGCTGTTTATGAAAGTAACTGGATGAGTATAGGAATAATCATCATCATGAGCAAGTTCTGTCTCCCAAGCCTTTAGGATAGCTGCGTCAAATTTTGGAGCTACTAAATGTATTAAAAATGTGTCCCAGTGTTCAGTAGGATGTTCTAATTGGGTCAAAGCCTTCACGTGAAGTTGGGTTGTGTCGAAGAGAGTACGCACACTATTGACGTCATTGTGACATGAGGGGAGCAGGTTAAATAAGGATTTCATGTGACGCTGGACACGTAAGCGAGGTCACTTCGACAGTAAAGCCAGGAGCACCATTTGCAGCGGTAACGAACGGGATGGTAGGAGATTGTGCGTCCCTTACTTCAAAGGACTATGCAGCAATCATCGCTGGAGCAAACGACGTCTATAGAAACGAGAGTAAAAAGGTAATCAAAGATTTAAAGGGTTCATTGCCATCCATGCATAACACAAATGTCATCATTGTAAACATTCCGCAGTGATACGACTTAATTCCCAAATCATGTGTAAATGTAGAAATGGAGGCTACAAATTGAAAAAGTCATAAAACTTGTAAGAGTTTTCCAAATGTTCAAATTATAGATTAAGTAAATTAGACAGGAAGTTCCACACTCGGCATGGCCTACACTTAAATAGGTTAGGAAAAGAGTATCTTAGTGATGAAATCTGCAAAATTGTAAATTCAAACGGTAAGAATGGTTCAACAGTAATATCTTTAGAGTGGAAGCAGGGAAACTCGTAAAAGAAGCCAAACGTGAGGTTTGGCATTCAGATCTTTTGATGTCAAATTTAACTGAGTCCAACAACAATGGTATTTCGGATTTGTCTAGCAACAATAATAATAACAATTATGATAGTAATAATGTGAAGCCTCCGTGGCTTAGGCGGCAGCACGCCGGCCTCTCAGCGCTGGGTCCGTGGTTCAAATCCCGGTCACTTCATGTGAGATCTGTGCTGGACAAAACGGAGACAGACAGGTTTTTCTCCGGGTACTCCGGTTTTCCCTGTCAAAATTTCATTCCAGCAACACTCTCCACTATCATTTAATTTCATCTGTCATTCATTTAATCATTGCCCCAGAGGAGTGCGTCAGGCCTCGGCAGCCGGCACAGTTCATATCCTCGCCGCTAGATGGGGGCTTCATTCATTCCATTCCTGACCCAGTCGGAGACTGGAAGCAGGCAGTGGATTTTCATTTTCATGATAGTAATAATGTAAATAAATCACCAGCACAAGCTTGCAAAAGTAACAAATTTAAAATTTACCACCAGAATGTCCAGTCTCTCTATAATAAAATTGATGACATAAATCTAATGCTTAAAAATGAACTTAAAGAAATCTCAGCACTATGTATTTCAGAACATTGGCTGAAAGAGGAACAACTCGAATTAATTCAATTCCCAGGGTTTATACTAGCTAGTAAATACTCTAGATCTAATATTAGCCATGGTGGTACTTGTATCTTCTTAAGAAATAATTTAGATCATGAACAGTTAACAGTTTATCATTAACTAATTATGGAACAGGATTTTGAATTCTCTGCCGTCAAAATACAGCAATTTAAGTTAATAATTCTATGCGTATACCGTTCTCCGTCAGGAAAGTTTTCTTTATTTATAGATAAATTAGAACTGTTACTCAATAACATGAGCAAAGTAAATTTCGATATAATAATTTGTGGGGATGTAAATGTGGATTTCTTAAAATATGATAGAAATTGCGAATTATTAACACAGTTACTAATTTCCTATGGCCTGAAACCTACAGTAAATACCCCAACAAGAATAACAAAATTTAGTAAACCACTCCTGATCAAATATTTTTAATACAGATAAATATCACAATTCAATAGAAGTCTATTGTCCGGGTTTTAGTGACCACCATGGACAAATACTGAGTTTTGAAGTACCCGAAACAATCAATAATAATGATAATGGAGTGAAATCAAAGTGCAGGTCATTCACTGAAACAAATGTTACATATTTCAATGACTTATTAAATAAGGAAACATGGTCAGAAATGTATAAACTTGAAAATGTAAATGATAACTTTAATGCATTTAACAGTACCCTAACCACTATTTTGAAACAGCATTCCCTTTTAGACAAAGAACTGTTCAAAAAACAAAACTAGCAATTGGATAACAACAGGGATTATAAATTCATGTCAATGAAATACATTTCTACACAAAATATATAAACAATACCACACAACACCTGAATTCAATATATACTACAAAAATTACACTAGCATATTAAATAAGGTAATAAGACTAGCAAAGAAAATGCATAATGATAATTTTATTTCCCAATCATCTAATACAAACAGGGCTATGTGGTCCGTGATAAAGAAAGACACTGGAAAATCTGCTAAAATACAAAGGAACATTACACTGACCAGAAATAATAAAGTGATTAATAATCCAGAGGAAATAGCGAACACTTTTAATGACTATTTTCTGGAAATTCCACAAAAATTATTAAATAAATCACTGGTAAATACACTAAACTCTAATAATAAAATAAATATATGTAGTGATTCTTGATTTATAAATCATGTCACAAGTGAAGAGGCAAGAATAGTTATAAAAGAGCTAAAAATAAATTCTGTGCTGGCATTGATGGCATCCCTGATGCAATTTTAAAGAAATGTGCAGAAAATATAATAAATCCACTTTCACACTTAATAAACAGTTCAATTCTATCCGGAACTTACCCGGATATTTTGAAGTTATCAAAAGTAATTCCAGTGCACAAAAACGGTTCAAAAGATGAATTAGATAACTATCGTCCTATTACCTTACCAACTGGTATTGCAAAAATAGTGGGGAAAATCATGTATAAGAGACTGATAAGTTTTATAGAAAAAAATAAAATATTATCAAACTCACAACATGGATTCAGAACGTAAAAATCTACACAGACAGCAATTTATGAATGTATTAATAGTATACTGAAATTAATTGACAATAAGGAACATGTAACTGTCCTATTCTTGGATTTATCGAAAGCATTTGATGTTGTTGACCATAAAATCCTCCTTACAAAACTAAATCAATATGGTATTAGAGGTCTAGCTAATAAATGGATAGTCTTACTTAACAAGGCGTAAACAAATAGTAAGCTTGAGACACAGGGATGATGGAACCAAATTACTTAATGAAACATTGTCCAATGAGGGAATTATTAAATTTGGAGTACCCCAGGGATCGGTTTTGGACCCACTACTCTGTCTTCTATATATCAATGATATAACACAGAACGTTCATTCACATAAGGAAATTTTGTTTGCGGACGATACAACACTCGTAATAAAAGGTGAAACTAAACAGGTCATACAGCAGGCTGCTGACTCCGTTACAGGAGAGTTAACCAAATGGTCATAAGATAATCGCCTCATAATAAACTATAAAAAAACAGTATGTCTAAATTTCCACACTATACAGAATAGGAATCCTGCGAAGCCCAATATAACATTAAATGGTCATCAAATTGAAAATAAATCAGAAACAAAGTTTTTAGGACTCTGGATACAACATGACTTGAAATGGAATAAACATATACAATGTCAGAATACTAAACTGAACTCGATGTGCTTTGCGTTACGAATTTTGAAAACCTGCACTAGCATGCACACATTGAGAAATACTTATTTTGCTTATTTCCATTCATTCTTAAGACATGGGGTCATATTTTTGGGTATGTCACCAGATGTACTAAGCACGTTTAGGATAGAAAAGAGGGCGATTAGAATTATGGCAAATGTAAACACTAGAGAATTATTCAGACCTCTGTTTAAAGATTTAAACATTCTCCCACTGCCCTGCATATATATCTTTGAAAGTATTATGTTTTTAAAAAGAATTTAATGAACAAGTAAGTTTTTCTTAAAACAAACAATGATGTTCATAGGCATAACACAAGACAAAATCAATACATTCATATTTCACACACACACAAGCATATATCAAAAAGGAACTTCTCACACAGGAGTTAAATTATACAATAAACTACCCCAGTATATAAAACTTGCCCCAAAAATAAAAATCTTTGTTAGAATGTTGAAAGCATATCTGCAGTGCCATTGTTTTTACTCTGTAGTTGAATATCTTAGTGTATAGGTGCGATGAAATCTATAATTATATTTTACTTTTCTATATTTATTTTAATACCTAGCTGTAATTCGTTGTATTTATAGAATTAAGTTTTCATATTATGATAATAGAGTAAGGTGTAATTAGTTGCCCAATAAAATTGCATCTCTTAAGATCTGTTATTATAATAAGTTATAAATAGTTATAGTATTAGTATTATATACCTATTAGTACCTTTATTTTATAGATGTTAATTCTGACGTGTCTTATATCAAAAATGTATTGTATACATGTATTTGATCAAATGGAATTAATAAATAATAATAAAAAATATATTGCCATATCCTTCTTTAAGAAGGTTGAAGGCAATGGGTTAATTTTCGGCACTTAGTGGAAGAGCTTCTACTAATTGCAACGCCTGATCGTGAAGAGACAATCTCAAGTAATGAAATTTATGAATTTCTAAGATATTTTCATTATCGTGAACTAGAGAGCAAAATAGTTCATTAAAAAACCCTATTGGATTCGTCGCCTGAAAAATGGGGAACTTCTATTTTGGGGAGTAAAGGTCTAGGAGGCCTTAAAGTGCCTCCACGAGGCAAAGTTTGTTGCGCTTGCATGGAATTAGGAGCCGGAATATCCTTTTTTTTAATCTTCGGTGAGTTTGCGCATTAAGGCGTAGGCGGTTCCAATGCATTCAGAGTATAGATTTTCAACCTTGACCATATCTCCTGCCTGATTGAGCATGACTGTTTCGATTTCTGTTTGAACCGTATCATATTTCTAATAAGACCGTTCATAATCTTTTAAACGATGTGAAAGTATTATAAATCTAGATTGTACTCTTCTGGAGATAAATCCTTGAGAAAAGTTCTGAATCCAGTGAGTTGTCATTTGTAAGGAGCACATTTAGAGGTAAGCTTGTCATCTTTATCTGTATCAGTAGGTGCCATGATTGAAATTGAAAGTTAGAGAACAACTTACGCCTCTGAAGAAAGGTGGTAATGCTGTCAAGTTGGCAGCGGCAACAAGTTGTAATGTGATGAATACTGTAGGAGTTTACAGGGGCGACTCGTATCTCCTCCCGAATAGTTCACCAGCCTTATGCAGTTTGAGTTACAGCTGAAAATTTCAAGTAACAATTAGTTATTTGCAGAATATTGACAAATTGGATTCCCGGATTTCGGCACCAACTTTTGGTAGGCCAAGGCTAGGCTTAAACACTACCGGAGGGAAGATTATTTGATAAAAGGAAAAGGTTTGGGAGTGAAGACGAACTCTGGGCAGACAGGACCGAATCCAAGCAAAGAAATTAATAATATAGTAGGATAACGATAAAAATAGTTGTGCGTTGACAAAGGCCTGCGAGCACAGGACGAGAAAGCAAGTGTTTATAAGCAAGTATAACTGTGCGAGCAGCGCTGACTGTGGTTGCCGTTAGGCAAGCTCTAAGTGTAACGTCCCTCCCAAATGGAAAATAGGGTGCTATGTAGGTACACATGTCGCTGGCGAGGAAATACAAACAAGGGAAAGTTGAATTATTTATTTTCCTTTCTGAAAGGAAATGTTTTAGGGAGTATTCTAATATACTCAGGATATTGAAATTGACAGGAATAATTTTATTCCCCAACAAGGATGGATCCCTGAGCGAGTAACCAAATGTCCCCAGAGTGGACAGAGATAAGGCGCTTTCAGAGATTGTAGTAACTTAAGGTTATTGTTATTTGTAGAAATTACTGGACGTAAACAATTGTTGAGTTTCAAGTAGGATAAACTTTTATTCAGCAGAGTGCCAACTAAAAGTTTAGAATGGGTTAAGAAACCCAGACCTAGCTTAGACAAAACCACAATTCAATGTAGGAAATCATAGGACAAAGCAAAAATCGCTTCAAGTAGGAAGTTGGCTGGGCGAGCTCTAGTTGCCTTAAGTGATTCACAAGAAATAGCTCAAGTAAGCTTTATGAGCAATGTTAGCAGAAGTTTTTTTTATAAACGCAACAAATGATTGAATTTGTTTTAAAATTAGCATTCAGGATTCGTGATTATTTCTTTGAATATAGAAAGTGATTCTAGAGAAAAAATAGGGAAATGTACGCTATACCTAACAGCTATTCGAGCAATAGAAGTAGAAAAACCAATAATAATGAGTTTTATTCATTTGAGTGAAGCATTTAAGGAACAAGAACTCAGGTTTAAACAAAGAACCTTTTGACTCGAGTGGTCAGTATAAAACGTAATAAGATTAAACTTTACAAAATGTACAGGTATTTTGTTAGATTGGTTAAGTAGAGTACCAATTCTTTCTTAGAATGCCTTTATAGTAAAGCAAAAGGAGCTTTAAACAAATGATTTCGAATTCCTGGGTACAGCAGAAGAGAAAGAGAAAGGATTAAAACGTGGATTTATAACCACGTAGATTATTGAAGCAGTAATTAAGAGATGTTAAATTCAATTGGAAAGGTCACTTTAGTGAAGCCTTGATTACATAAGAATAGATACAAACATTTTAACAATTGAGAAATAACGAATTCAAAATTCCTGAACGCAGGAGGAAACCACAAGGGCGTATTATAATGTGGATATATAACAACATGAAGTATTTATACAGTAATTACAAGATGTAATACATGAAAAAATGGGAGGGAGCCTATTTATAGGCTAAGCCTCGTTGTAGCTTACAAGAAAATGTTTAAATTACACTAAATTGTTAGTAAAGGAAAATTGGGAATATAGGAAATGGGGAATTAAAGTCTGGCTGATTTTATTGTTTCGGACGCACGCGGCGCGGAAGTTAGCCACAATACACTTTTCGTAGCACAGACAGTTTGTAGAACATGAATGAAATGCCACTATTGCAGTTAATAGTTCAATTTGAGTTGGAAGTTAGCAGTAATTTGACGTTGTAGAGTATAGTTTTTCACTGTTAGAGTCAATTGCAAATTGAAGTTTCTAGAGTTGTAGTTACAGTTGAATAGGTTGAGTAGAAATCACACAAAGGAAGCAAAGTTATGTTTTCACACAGCTATTAGTTTAGTAGAATTCCCTCGATTTAGGAAAGGTATCCCCCTTTATTTCGTACAAGGATTACTAGGTTTTGCATTACTTTCAATAGCAATCCTGGTTGAACTTAAGAAGACAAAGACATTTCCCACGAAGGGCAGTTAGAAGATTGCACAATATTGCGAACATTCAAATACTGCCGATAGCATTCATTAAAAGCTTTAGATCATTTTAAAACCTTAAAAATGTGGTTTAAAATCTTTGTAGAATGTTACTTATCTTTCATTGCAGAGCAGATGATGTTTTCGACCAGCCGTTACACAAACTTTATGACATGACGTCTGTTTAAAAATTCAACACATGGTTGAAAGCGGTAGCTTCTCCTGAGAAGAGAGCTGAACTATCTCACCGTAGCACCAAGTAGTAAGTGACCGAGGGATTCGATCACACGGAGAGCCAGAGCAAACGGTGGAAGGGAGGGGGGGAACAAAAGAAGATATACATTGTAGGCAACACAAGAAAAAGAAAAAAAGTAATACAATTTCTATGCTTAGATAGAAGTCTTCATGGAGATTGTAGATAACGACAAGGGCACCATCTGCTTCAAAGTTGTAGAACTTGCAGTCATAGTTCTTGAGATGACTGGAATCAAGAGGTTCCACGAATTGCCGCATGGAGAGCTGTGGAGAGGTTTACGGGGAAAGTGCACATCTGAAACAAACTTTCAAACAGAATAAATAAGTGTACAATGAAACGGAAATACATGAAAGGTCACTGTTGGTGTCTACGAGAAGGGAAATAAAAGAACATGAAAAGAAAGGGAAGCAAAGAGCAGTGACTGCTAACTGTAACAGGACGTATATTTCATAGAAAATACCACGGTGTGTCGAGATGTGTAAGCAGGTAGCCTGGTGGAAGGGATAAACCTCCGCTCCAGTGACGTAGTTGGTGTACCCCTTCTTCCCCTTAACCCATTTCGCCCGTACATTCCACGACTGCCTTCCAATATTAGGAGAGCTGACAGGCCGGCCACGGCTAGTCAAAATAGTCAAGTAGTATAGAAAGGTGCTCCATATCACAAAGGATTATGAAATATATATCTACTTCTACCTGTCCTAAACATAAATAAATTGTATGTCGATGTAGCGATTATATTAACAGAGGTGCCATTACATACTACAGTGCGTCAGGGAAAGTTGTCCGCAGTGCTTAGGCACTGCTACGTTAGGTGAGAGCCGGAGTTAAGTTGGCAGCGCGGTGTCAGACCTTTCACTAGAGCTTTGAGACAGCCCAGCGGGGCTAACGAATTGGCCCAAATGCTCACGAATATAACCGATCAGCCAACCTCTCCCACGTACTATATAAGACAGACCTACGGGGCATGATCCCTGGGCATCCATTTTCTTTTTTTATCGACTGGCTATTTGTTCTGTGAATAATCGCTTGATTTGTTGTTCTGTGCGTTAATTCTTAGAGTCTCAGGCACTCACTGGGCAACTGAAATAAACTTAAGTCCAGCCGCTGAGTCTCCGGCAGGGTGTCCATCCTCTTATCTCCACTAACATCTTCCCTGGCCCTTTCTCAACAGCTTATGAATTGCTTGGAAATCCGTTTCAAGTACCCGAGTTTCTAGTGAACAAATATATTTCACTTGCGAAAAAATATTTTTCTTTTACAGTAAGAGACAAAATATATAATTTTAAATAAATCAAGTGAATTTATGTTAAAAAATGTCATTTGATCAAATATGAAAAATTAAAAAAAAAACAGAATATTAATCTTAAAGTAAAAATATCTAAAACAAATGTTATTATGATCAAATATGTAAAATATGTAACAATAAAATGTAATTAGATGATAGTTAAGGTTCTAATTCATGGACATTTATCGTTTTTAGTTATGCATAAGCAAAAGGAAGGCATATGTATTTATATAAAAATACTAGCCCTAATGATCGGTGTAGGTTGTAAAGTTTAGGGTACGTTCGGTTTGCCCCGCTGTGCTGGTCTGTCTCAGTGCGTGTCAAAGGAGCCTGAAGGGGATGGATTATCGGTTGCGGTCGTGAGTATTCGGGTCGCTTCGTTAGCCCCGCTGGGCTGTCTTTAAGCGCTAGTGACCTTTCGCTCACTCGCCGACAGCCAGGTACTAGCTTTTCTTCTCCAAGGTCGACAGGATATCAGAACACACGTGTGAGCTGTGCTGTGCTGTGGAAAGCGTCAGTGTGAATGCATTAAGGGAGCGTTTTGTTTATTGGAATAGTGCAACAGGATACAGGCGGTAATGTTTACTACTGAAGAGAGAATGTTTTAGGTGGAATACGTTTTTCGTGAAGGCGATCGGTTTACAGAAAATGCAAAACTAAAATTTCAGGCGCGGTTTCCTAATTCAAAGTGTCCAAACCGGGATACCATTCGGGATTTGATAAGTAAATTTCGTGTGACCGGCTCAGTTCACGATGTACCAGGAACAGGCAGGCCTACGCTGTTAACAGACGAAAAACTTTCCGATATAATGCTGCGAAGTCCAAGTAAATCAATACGCAAATTAGCTCAAGAAACAGGAATCTCTAAGTGGACAGCGTATAAAGCTGTAAGAGACAAGCTTCGGTTGTTTCCTTATTAAGTTACCGTGGTTCATGAATTACAAGAAACTGATTACGAAAAAAGAGTGCTGTACTGTGAATGGTTCCAAAGATTCATAAATCGACACGGACTTGACGTTTTAAATAAAACGTTATTTTTTCAGATGAAGCATGGTTTCACTTATCCGGCTATGTAAATTCCCAAAACTCACGAATTTGGTCTTCAGACAATCCCAACGCACTAAGACAAACACCATTGCATTCGCAGAAAATTGGCGTATGGGTTGCCATATCGCGAGCACGCATAATAGGGCCAATCTTCTTTGACAGTTCAGTAAATTCTGATGTCTACTGCTCAGAGATAATGTACACGTTTATTGCTCAGTTGAATGAAGATGAAATTGAAAGCTCTTTCTTTCAACAAGAAAATGCTACAGCACATACGTCCAACCAGTCGCTCACCTTTTAAATCAATTTTTTTGGGATAGAATAATAACTAAAATAGTCTGGCCGCCACGGTCTCCCGATTTAACCCCACCGGATTATTTCCTTTGGGATGCGGCAAAATCTGAGGTGTACAAAACTAATCCAAAAACGATTGATGAACTTAAAGTGAATATCACTAATTATGTGCAGTCCATTAGGCAAGAAACTTTAGTGAAAATCTTTGACAATATGTGTAGACGTGTTGAAGTCTGTCTTCGAATACAAGGACAACACTTCCAGCATCTGTTATGAATGGCTGTGGTGAGTACAAAAATTACTGTTTGTTGTTTGTTTTGTCTTGATACAAGCGGCGGCAGCCGCGCTGTCGGCAGCAACCGTGCTGCCAACTTAACTCCGGCTCTCACCTAACATAGAAGTGCCTAGGCACTGCGGAGAACATTCCCTGACACTCTGTATATGATAAAAAACATTGGCCACATTCATGAATGCAGGCAATACAGCAAAGATTCTACTTGCAGTGCAGTTTGCCGAAACAGTCTTTTTTATCGGCAATATCAATGTGGGGTGGGGGGCACTTGCCCCTGGTGTCCCCTCCGTGGATCCGCCACTGGAATCAACATTATGTGAGGCTTATTTTGTTTGCGTAGATATTAATCATACCTAAGCACGACTTACATCCCTATAAGCGCACGATATTAACAATATCATAGGAGCGTTTAAGTAATATTCAATCATTTTAGTTCACTGGAGAGTTCCTAGGATATTATATGTCGGATTCGTATACTATTATAGGTCTATTATACAGTGAGGGCCCCCCTATAGGACGGAGCCTCGCAGAGGCCATGCCACGGACAGGTCGCCTTGCCTCACCGCCAGATTAATAGCATGTACCAATTTCAACAGCGGTTTAGGGGGCCCTGGATGCTGTCATTGTATTTATTACCTCCGCAGCAGTCAATACACCTTAGTTGTGATAATTAAGACTTGCTGTGAAGTATTGTAGCCTACCTCGTATCACGTGAACATGTTAGGTATAGAACAAAACATCGAATTTTCCTAGTGGAAAATTTTCTTTTCAAGAAGAAGTTAGCAGTAAATTTGTTCGTAAGTTTCAGCGCCGTGTGATTTGTACTTGTGGGGGAACCTCAGACAATAGAAAGCCTATACAGAAACAATCTGCGTACTCTGGAGTCTCTCGAGAACGAAAAAAACTGCACCGATACGAAATATCAGGGACGATGATTTACAGCGAGTGTACCAAACCTTCCTACGTCGGTGGAACGTGTGTTTAGAAATTGAAGTACAGCATTTCCAGCAACTCCTCTGAAATATATATAAGTAACTATGTTTATTAAATACGTTAAAAAGTGTAAATGTGTTAACTAGTTGGGCGCTACGCTGCTGCTAGCACCAATGCCTTGCTCAATACGCTGCAATCCACGGCCACGGCGAGTCTCCGTTCTATAGGGAGGACCCTCTGTTAGCATCGTCATGGAAAAATGATCTTAACACAGAAGTTGTCACTGCTGGAATGCCATACTTGATTATTAGTTGTAGAAGCAATAGTCTGGCTGCGTGGCTCAGGGGTAACGTTCTCGCTTGCTGAGCCCAAAGTTGCAGGTTCGAAACCTGGCGCAGTCAGCTGGCATTTGAGGGTGCGCAAATGCGAGGGAGCCGTGTCAGTACATTTACTGGCACGTTAAAGATCCCCTTCGGGGCAAAATTCCGGCACCCCGGCGTCTCTAAAAGCCAGGGTAGTTAAAAGGGACGTAAAACCAATAACATTATTTATTAGTAGAAGCAATATAAAAAACAAAACATAATCAACAGGCTGTAGCATTCTACAAAGAATCTATTGCTTATACACTAGTGCCAACCTTTAAATTGCAATCTCCAACACATCCCCTTAATTTAAAGTACAGTGCACACAACATACATAAGAATGAAATCAATACATGCACATATTTAAGTCACTCAAAAATTTCAAATTTTTTACTCTAGCAAGTGGTTTGGTGAGTCCATCTGCTTTTATGTCAGCTGATCTAATATACTTCACTTTTACTAATTTTTCCTTATTTGCTTGCTTCACAAAATGATGTCTGATATCAATGTGTTTTGCTCTATCATGATATCCTGAATTATTGGCAACATTTTGACCAATTTGACCTGTTAAGGTGGTGCAGCACTTATTCAAAGTTGTTTTCCTGTTCCACAAATAGCTTCTCACCTTTCTTCCTGAGCCTCATTCCCAACAAACTACTAGCTTCCCCTAGATATTTTAATTTGAACTTCTCTCCCAATTTCATGCTTAACCTTTTCCTTTCTCTGGAATCATTAGTTTCAAGGAGCAGAGCATCAACATGCAATGCAATTATGGACAAGTAACCATCAGACTTTCTGAAAAACAAACATGGTTCTTGTTTGGAATTCTGATAACCAATGTTTAAGAGTTCCTTCGTTATTACAAAATTCCAGCACCTAGATGCTTGTTTCAGCCCATAAATAGACTTCTGAAGCAAGCAAACTTTATTTTCATGTCTATTAAGATAAAATCCCTCAGGTTGTGTCATGTAGACCTCCTCCTCAAGTCTACCATTCAGAAAGGCAGTGCAAACATCAAAATGATACAGTTACAAATTATCTCTTACTGTCAAAGCAAATAAGAATCTGATGACTGATCTCCCTATGAGATTGTCTCACAATAGTCAACCCCTGGAGTTTGGGTGAATCCCATTGCAACTAGTCTAGCTTTAAAACAATCCTCACCAATGTGATTGTCTTTAATTTTAAAGACCCATTTGCAGCTCACTGGTCTTATGTTGGCAGTTAAATCCACTAATTTCCAAGTCTTATTTTCTATTAGAGCACCATACTCTTCCTTCATGGCACTTTCGCATTTTATCCTATCACTGCTTTTGATAGCTTGAGCATAGCTCAATGGTTCAAGGTCCCCTTCATCGTCAGCAACTGACACAAGATAATTTAGTTCGAAATCCCTGTACTTCTCAGGAAAACGAACTTCTCTCCCACGAGAGCTACATATTGGCACATCATTGAGATCACTATGACATCAACATCAATAACACTAATGGAGTCTGAACAATTAGTGACAGCAGATCCAACATCACTGATAAAGTTATCCTCGGGTTCATTAACATTGTTAGAAATCTGAACACTAGAGTGAGTATTTGGTTCACAATATGGCAATACAATGTTTTCAATGGCAGGGACATAACTCTCGTAGTAGCTTCTCTTAATAAAATCAACAGAATCTTTACAAAACATCTCACGTTCTAAAAATACAAAAACTCTTGCTCTAATAATATCCTTTGGCTTTTTCCGGTCAATCAGTCTATATTGAGAACTATTCTCACAATAATCAACAAACATCAGCTTTCTACTCTTGCAGTAGAACATTTTTG
Source organism: Meconema thalassinum (assembly GCA_946902985.2). NCBI lineage: Eukaryota > Metazoa > Arthropoda > Insecta > Orthoptera > Tettigoniidae > Meconema > Meconema thalassinum. The sequence continues at coordinate 670,174,486 of OX336389.2, read as the reverse complement.
ACATCAGGTACATGCACATATGCAGTACAACCAAAAATCCTCAGTTTTTAAGGTTAACTTTCTGTTTGGACCATACTTACTCAGGACTTACACCTGCTAAAGCTTTGTGAGTAGTCCTATTCTTTATTTAAGCTGCAGTAAACACCGCCTCTGCCCACAACCTTTTGTTACACATTGCTTGTTTCATCATACATCTGGCCATTTCTACTAGAGATCTATTATTTCGTTCTGAAAGACCATTCATCTGATGGTTGTGTGGAATAGTTAGGTGGTGTTCAATGCCACCATCAGATAAAAATTCAGAAAAATTATTACCCACATATTCTCCCCCATTGTCAGTAATTAGACTCATCAGAAAAGGTTAACAATTATCTAGCCCCATTATAAGTTTCTACTTCCATTGGACCACACAGATCTGAATGAATGACCTCGAACAAATTCTTGGCTTTCTTCCTGCGAGATTTAAAGTGTCTTTTTGCAAATTTTACAAATTTACCTTCAATACAGGGGACACAATCAATTGAAATATCTTTATCGGAAAAATCCAAACCCTCACATACACCATTCCTAGCCAGCTTCAAACAAGTTGGGTGAAGATGACCCAATCTACTGTGCCATAGCTTGTAACTATTTTCTGTATTAGCCAAATGTATTGTCTCAGGTTCAACATCTAAGTAATATAGATTACCCTGTTTAGAAGCAGTCGCTAAAACTGTTCCTTCCATTTTGAAATCAGCATCACTGTCTTATTATTCAACAACTTTCCTTTCCAAATATTACACAAGTACCCTTATCAACCATTTTACTAACTGATAGTAAATTAGCAGTAATTTCTGGCACAAACAATACATCAGTTATTTTGGATGCACAATCATCCCCTTTTAGGATCACTTGAATAACACCTTTACTTTGACACTTTAACTCCTCCGGACCTGTTGTGGTAACACTCATCCCACCTACCATTTCACTCACACATTCGCCCTTAAGCCAATATGCATTGCATGTAAGATGACTTGTTGCACCAGAATCGATTATCCACTTGCCACTTACTACATCCTTTTCTCGGAGGTTGCTCTTCAAGGCTGTCAAAAATGTTTTCGGACCATTCATTTTCTTTTCTTGATGTTTGATTGAACCGACTTTCCTTGGCAGTTGATTGGTGTTGGTCTTTCTTCTTTGGACAGTCCTTTTTGAAGTGAGATGTTGAACCACATCCATAATATCTGTAAATGGGATTTTTGTGATATCCGGAATTGGAACGTGAATATAATGCCGCATCCCTTGATGAGTGGACCACACTGTCTACTTCATACTCCATTAATTTCTCCGCAATAATTTCACCGGTTATTTCAACTCCACAGTTGTCGTTTGTTTGTCTCATTGGCTCGAAACGTTCAGGCAAACCCGCCAGCATCATTGCACCAACAAATTCCTCATCAAGAGGCTCCCCCATGGATCGAAGTAGGTCGCCGATGCTCAAAAAGGCTTGAATGTACTCGCCCATACTTGCAAAGTCTTCTAGTCGTAATTGACCAAAGTTGCGAAGTAATTTACACCTCCGGTTGACCCCAGTGTCGTCGAAGGATGCTTGAAATTTGTCCCAGGCCTCTTTATCTGTATTTGCCTCTCTAATATAGGGATAGCAAATTGTGTTCACCATAAGGCCTATTTTGTTCAGAGCGTTTGCGTTCTTCTTTGCCCTGTTGACGTCCTACGTGAGTAGTGGTTTTTGGTCGGTTCTAATGCCTCCTCCTCCTCACCCTCCTCACAAGATGGCGGAGGCGCGATATTTCGCGAACCCATTGTTGGATTTTAACAAATGAGGTGTCGTACGACTCAGGCTGACACCCTCTTACCTATGGACAAGTTATTACCACCCGAAAATAAAACCTACCCCTACTAGGGGGCGAAAGAGTAATTTCTTAGTAAGCGTTGCTTTGCACATGCAATATGCATGCAGTTTAATGCTATGATTAAATTAAACGTTGTTCCACATGAAACGCATGCATACAACTGGATGCCACTATGATTTAACATTTTTGTTTTTACCCATGCCCACTCATGGCTTTTGTAAGAGAGCGGGCTTTTTATAGATGGCGGCTGTAGTGTAACCTAACCCAACCCACGAGGGGTGATCAAAAAGAGTTCCAAGTGGCGCTTGTCGATAGGCAAACCAATAATCAAAGAGGGGCATGTCAGGCCTTGAGGCGAGAACCCCTTTTGATTGATCCCTGTTGATTGGCCCCTATTGATTGATCTCTGTTGATTTGTCCCTTTGGACTGGTCCCTGTTGACTGGTTCCTGTTGACTAGCCCCTTTGGACGGGTCCTTTTTGAAGGAGGTCATTTTTGACCGATCCTTTTTGACGAGTCTGTTGACGGGTCATTGTTGACGAGCCCCTGTGGACGGGTCCTTGTTGACGGGTCCCTGTTGACAGGTCCCTGTTGACGGGTCCCTGTTGACGGGTCCTTGTTGACGGGTCCCTGTTGACGAGTCCCTGTGGACGAGTCCTTGTGGACGGATCCCTGTTGACGGGTCCTTTTTGACAGATCCCTTTTGACGGGTCCTTTTGACTGATCCCTTTAGACCGGTCCCTTTGGACTGGTCCCTATGGACTGGCCCATGAATTTATCCAAATTGTACCAAAGGGCCTAACTACATTTTTTGTTATTATCTCACGGACCATTAAGGCTAGGAACTTATATGAGGTATTGTAGAACTTGGGATGATGCCCCCTTTTTGAATGTATTATTCATTTTTGTAAAAAGGGCCTAAGTACAATTTTGCTAATATTTTGCATACCAATAAGGCTAAGGACTTGTATGGGGGGTTGTAGGACTTGGAGTGACGCCTCGTTTTTTTAATGTATTATTCATTTTTGTCAAAAGGGCCTAAGTACACTTTTGTTAATATTTGGCGAATCAATAAGGCTAGGGACTTGTATGAGGGGTCGTAGCACTTAGGATGACACTCTCTTTTTGAATGTATTTTTGAAATTTTGACAAAGGGCCTAACTAAACTTTTGTTGATATTTTCTGAACCCATTATGGGATTTTGACCTACGAGGTATTGTTGGACTTGGGCTAAAGTACCCTTTCTCGAATGTAATTTTGAAATTTTGACAAAGGGCCTAACTGCACTTTTGTTAATATCTTGTGAATGAATAAGGCTTGGGACTTGTATGAGGGGTCGTTAGACTCAGGGTGACGTCCCCTCTTTTTCTATAGCCCCCTAATGCAACCAAAAGAGCAAAAACTAATAGGTCATTGGCATTTTAATATCTTGCAAACCAATAAGGCTAGAGGTGTGTACGAGATGTCCAAAGACTTGGGGTGATGTCCTTTTTACATGTTGTATTTGTTTTTCCAATAAATGTTACAAAGGGCCTAACGCCATACATGTTGAAAAAATCTTAATTTTTAAAACTTTTTCTTAAAATGTTAATAAAGAGTGGTAGTAGACAGAGAGACAGTACCGGTTATGTACCCAGGTACATGTGATTAAATGAGCCTGTCACCGGCCACGGTGGCCATGCCCCCAGAAAATCAATTGACATTTCAACAGGACAGTTGGGTGGCATCAGATGGTTCATTTTCCATTCTTTTTATGGCAGACTGATTGACTGAAATAACTCAAAACTGCTAGGTCATTGACCTGAGATTTTATAAATCAATAATCAGATTTGGACACATGAGGTGTCCTAGGACTTGACATGACATTCTCTTTGCTATGGTGTACACATTTACTCAAATATCCCAAAACTGCTAGGTCATTGACCTGAGATTTTATAAACTAATAATGGGATTTGGATACATTAGGTGTCCTAGGATTTAACTAGACACCCTCTTTTTTATGGCTTATGACTTTTTCCAAAAGAACCAACACGACAAGGTCATGGACTCTTGTTTCCCCCAATATATTGCAAACCCATAAAGTTAGATGTTTATGGTGAGTAATGAAGCATAGCTAGGTACAGAAAAACATTATTGTAAGCTACACGTATGGTGACTGACATGTTGTTGACCATTGGAACTTGTTTTCAAAATATGACTGCAGTACAGAGGAAGTATAGATTGCAGGCATGGCATGATAAAAGGTGTACACAAAATCTGATTCATCGATCCAAGAATTAAGAGCAGACTATCTTTAATTTGATCGGTTAAAGAGGGTTGCTTAAATAGTGACTATATCAAACCAAATCCAAACCTAACCAAACCGAACTAAACCGAACCAAACTTAATCAAGAACAAGCCAAGGGTCTAAGTGTGAAAAACTTTGGGTGGATGCTGTCCTTCGCGATGTCCAAAGGAAAGGGATAACGCTCTACCTTTGGAGGGTAAGGTAAAGCTAGCGCATAGTGGTAATGCACACACCCAAGTACATGGAGCTGTTTGTTTTTATGGATTGACCGTTAAAACTTGCTCAGTGGTTACCGGGCAAGATGGTCGCTACGCACAACAAGCTTTTAGTACTAAGGCTAATAATCTATGCACGCACTCTCAACAAACTTAACTTAACTGTCTTGTTGCTAGTGCTCAGACAGTAGGCAGATGACAAAAATGCATTGCTAACAGAAATACAATCATTTCCGGTAGTCTAATGTAACCACCTAACTATTTCATGCTACAGTGGCAAGTACTCGCCCCTCTTGTACTGATGGTTTTAACTCGATTTCCAGCTCTGAGTATCAGAACGAACTACGGGCATGGTGGTGCAGTGGTTAAGCTGTTAGCCTCTTCACTAAGGTATACCGGGGTTCAATTTTAGGTTAATATGCATGTCATAAACATATAAACATCAGAGATAATGTTTAAAAACGATTACACTTTTCTATTTTCAAATTATTACTTGGATTACAAATACAAAGGTAGACTGGGTTTGATATACAGTTAATACATGTACAATTTTTTTGATTTGAGACTTTAGATTTTAGCATTTACATTTTAGATTTTTGATTTTAGATTTTGCAAAAAGACCAAACCATAATGATATTGATTGAAAATGTTTGGTAACTAATTATTAAAAAAGACAAATTGTAGCCTACGGGGATGATGCTGACTGGCCTCGAACCTGATACTCTATGATGGAGAAATCATACCAATGATTTTATAGAATATCGAACCTGAGGTCTCTGAGGAGAGATAACTGAATGGAACCCAAGACCCACATGAAATAAAATTACCGAGGTAATTTCAGCTTGATTCCGTTCATAATTAAGGAATTACAAGCAATTTTGTATTTAAAGAATGTATGGATACCATTGCAACATGCAGGATTTTAGCCAAGGAGGCAAACTGACAGTTGATAGATTAGCCTGAACGAGTGGGTGGAGCAGACTGTCTCTAGCGGACTTTTTCTACGCGTCGCTAGGGAGGCAGGCCAGTTATTAATGACTAAAGGAATCCCCGAGGCAGAAGAAGAGGAAGATGGAAGGGGGACATCCACTAGAGAAATAAATTTATTGCGTGGAAAATACGTATCCAAGAGGTTCGAGATAAACGCTCAGGTGTATGAAATCCAGGGAGGATAATTGTAGACCCAAGAAACATGCAAATCTATGCAGATAAAGCATTGTAGGGACGGTGAACTCCGAACTGCGGAAGAAAGCCCATTGGCGGAATTCTACTGGGGAATCCCCTGAGATAAGCGTGCCCAAGCCACTGGAGAAAACAATTAATATAAATTAATTGAGCGATCGAATCGCTGGCATGAGGCAATTGCTGTGACCTCCATGCAAGCACGATCCAGATAAATGCAATTCCAAGCCGGGAAAGGCATTATCACAGAAGAAGACGCTCCGGAAATTGGAAGGGACTATGTTTTCAAAGAAACACCTTAAATAGTGCAGCGACACTGGGAAGATGCAGTCAACTTGGAGAACTCACACGGGGAGGTTGCTACTCCTCGCATCAGAAATTGTCAACAAACAGTGGCGGTCCGTGAAGGGGAGCTGCAGTGCTGCAGCCCCGCAGGGTATTTGACAATATCAATTTACACTTTGAACGTAACGGGGTAACGGTATAATTATACGGATCTCTGCTGGGCCATTAACATTTTTCGTAAGTATAGCCTGGCTTGTGAATCCGCTTCCCCCCACGGCTGCTGCATCCTCTGCAGCAGCTTAAGAACTTAAATCGCACTTCCTGAATCCACTCCCCCATTGCTAAGGCAGGTCATGAAAGCCTCTTTGGGAGCTGCACTCCATGCAGCAACGATACGAAGTGCCAACACATCGTTGGAAACAATCGGGTATACAGTTTACAAACAGCTCAAATATTGTACTGGCAGCGGTTAACTGCTCCTAATTCGTATTCAGAAAATTAGCAACTAATATTCTAATGCAATAAATTATAGATAGAATCATAATACTATCGCAAGGATATGTTTAAATCGCAGCGGCTTTTGCTGTAAGATGGCCAAGTTTGTAGCACTGAGTAGCAATAGAATCGTAAGTAAAAGCAGGAAGTACTCGCTCACGGCATCTGTTAGATTCTAGCAGAACTGAGTCCATCTCCATCCCTTAGCCAGTGAAAGCAAGAAGGGAGGCATTCAACTATTTCCATGACTGGCGCTATTTTCTTCAAGCACTTGTACAATCAGTCTTGCCAACGTGCGAATTACTGTATTGATAAATATTCTAATGTAGAATGCTAGCGTGATTTTAACAAATACTTGCATATTATTTCACAGTATATTTCGCCCTATTTTAATGATACCTAGCAATGTTCCTTGTTCTTACAAAACCGATTTATTTCAGACCAGTTTTAGAAAAATTTTCCGTTACTCCAGTGCTCTACACAAGCTGGGGAAGTTACCCCCTTGTCAACAACCGTAGTACGTGCTGTTGGAGTTTGTGTACGGTTGTGTGATTAGCTTGTGATTGTGTTTCAAGTAAATAATGAGTAACACTGTGCAATTTTTACAGTCGCTTCAATTTAGTAGTTTGACGCTTCACGAGAAATGTAATGTAAAGAGTAAGGGGAGACCAACACCTGTGTTAGACATCAAACAGAGTTCTACTAGCAGGCAGAAGCAATACTAGGAGCTTCAATCGTGACGTGTATAAGAAATTTGATTGGCTGTGTGGTTGCGAGATAAAGAATGCTTTATTTATTTTCCATGCATTTTGTTCGGTGGAGAATTTAGCTGGACTCAAAAGTGAATGACAGATCGTAGAAAACTGAGCGAAAAAATTCAGAAACACGCATCTTCCGGAACTCATTTAAATAACATGGTAAATTTTGCAGGGTTAGGGAAAGTGGATGTACACAAAAGCTTAAGTTCGGCATATCAACAATCGATTGAGCGTCATAACAATGAAGCAACTAGAAATAGGGAAATACTTTCAAAGTTAATAAACTGTATTAAGTTCTGTGGCTTTAATGAGTAAGCGCTACGCGGACATGATGAGAAGGCCGATTCAGACAACAAGGGAGTGTTTCTAAATTTAGTGCAATACACGAGTGAATTAGATTCCTGTTTTCAGAGTCATTTAGAAAGCTCGAGAGCATTCAAAGGAACATCGAAAAGCATACAAAATGACTTGCTTAGTTGCATGCTGTAAGTATGTCGAAAAGAATCTTAGCTGAAATTGAGGATGTAGATTTCATTTCTCTTCTTGCCGATGAAACTACCGATATCACTGAGAAGTTGCAGTTAGTGATTGTATTGCGATATTGCACTAATGAGGGCAAAGCAGTTGAAAGATTCTGGGGATTTTTTGAGCCAGCTGGTCAGGATGCAAGTTCAATATATGAATGCATTGTTTCTCAGCTACACATAATATTGAAAGACAACAAGGGAAAGTTAATTGCCCAGAGCTACGATGGAGCATATGTGATGAGTGGCGCAATAAATGGCGTGCAGAAGCGAATCAGGGACGAATACAAGAGTGCCTTTTTTATATCCACTGTTACGCCCATCAGCTGAACCTGATTATGGAAAGAGCCGCTAAGCAGAGTACAAAAGCTCGAGTATTTTTTGCCAATTTGTCTGTTATCCCAGCATTCTTTTCGAGATCGTCGCACAGGACATCAGATTTAGATTCGTGTGTGTCCAAGAGAATACCGTCTGCGGGAGCAACCAGGTAGAATTTTCGAGCTAGAACGGTGAACACTGTGTTTGAGAAAAAAGAAGCCCTAGAAGAATGTTTGACTGTGCTAGTCGAGTCAGATTGTTCGAGTGATATTACAGTTAACGAAGCTAGTTCTCTTCTTCCGACACTGGATGATCCAGAATTCAATTTCTGGCTCCGTTTCTTTCATTGCATCATGCCTCATGTGGACATTCTGTACCAACAATTACAGAGTCGTCAGATCGATGTAGAGAAAGTGCGTAGCTGCGTTTCGAGTTTTGTTGAAACTGTCCAGAGAGTCCGAGACTCATTCCATTTGGATAATAACGCTGACGAGAGTGAACATCCTAGAAAGAGACGGAAGATCGGAGGTAGTCAAACGCGTATTGCTGCTGCAAGGGAAGTATGTGACGTCATCAACAATCAAGTCACATCGCGGTTTCAATTTGTTGACCATTTAGTACTTTCTTCTCTTCTGCAAAACGAAAAATTTGAGATACATAAGAACTCTCCGGAAGGAGACTTACGAGCTACCGTACGTGTCTTTCCGATGCTCGAGCCGGACAAACTCAGGACCGAACTGACTATATTGTATCAAAGAGAAGAATTTCGAAACATTGGTGGTGCTGTAAAACTTTTGAGTTTCCTTCTCACTGAAAACTTAGGTCCGTCATTTACAGAGGTCGTTAAACTGTTACGTATCGCTATCACCCTGCCTATACTACCGCTGAACCAGAACGCTTCTTCTCGTGCCTCAAGAGGATCAAGACGTCCCTCAGGAATGCCATGGGACAAGAAAGACTTACTGCACTTGGAATGCTGTCTATTGAGAAGGGTCTGATGAACAGCATATCGAATTTTAATAACCTTGTCATCGAAATATTCGTCACGTTCAAGACTCGGCACCTGGAGCTGATCTACAAATAAGGTAAGTTAATGCATGTGCATGCAGCCCCACCAACTACGTTATAAGCGAGCCGCCACTGTCAACAAAGCCGCGCCAGTCATTGTGAACAAAGCCGCAAGTGTTGAGAACAAAGCAATTGTAAAGCGAAGCTAAGAAAAGCTTATTATTATACAAACCGCACAATAAGTGACGCAATTATCAATTGAATAATATAATTCCACTAATCTAACGTGTAGAACAGTTGAGATGTTTTGTAAAGTTGAACTTATTATCATCGTGATTATACGCCATAGACAATTCACGATAGTTAAGGGAAGGAAAGAGCATCACAGGCATGGTGATTAAGTTCAAGCCATAAACACTAGATTGATGGTACGAGATGTGGAACAAAGATCACGTACACCAGAACAGATACACTGAACACTCGAAGTAGGAGATGCTGGGAACTGCGGGAGGCATATTATTAGGAGATAGGCGCTAGGATCAGAGACTTACACTGGAAGGAGAGACGTCGGGAGAGAGCGCAGCCTGTACCCCCGTAATTACGCAGAAGTGAAGCCAGCAAGGCACCATTGTACAAAACGTGTGTTACATAAAATTATGTGTTTTTAGTGTTAATTACTAGTACTATATGATGAAATGTTATATAGAGATGTATGAGAGTGTACAAGTGAAGAGATGTAACATCGAAGGAAAAATCAGTGAAGTGATACAACAGGAAATATATGTTATAACCACTATGTGTCGTTGTTAAGTGACAAAAATGGTGGGTTATGCGCTGTATTGTTGGATACGACCGCCAGAGAAGAAGGACGTGAGTACAATTCCAATGTAATAATGTATAATTGGAGCGCGCCATATGTCGATCGGGATAAAATGTGTAATAGGAAACTTGATTTAATGTTTTATACGAGTTTATCCTTCCTCGTGATTGCAATAGAGAGTTTGCTTGTAAGAATGAAATTGCTTACGCCAGAGTTGCGGGAAAGTACAATTAATGTAATAATAAAGTTAATGGATAACTTCAGATATTGGTCAAAGTCGCAAGAGAAAATATTAATAAACATGATTATATGAATAATTAATTTGCATCCATTCCGAGAAGATGTAAGGTAATATATAAACAAATTGTGTAAAGATAAATGTTAGGATGTTGTCATACATGCCTAAATGTATCGGATGTTATGAGTTACGCAGTAAATGTTGTAAAGATAAAGTCAGTTAAACGTACCTGTAATGAATGCCAGTAATACCGTGAACAGCGAAAGGAAAGGGAATTGATGTGCCATCGATCTGAATATTCTATTAGACCTAATTATTGTGCCACTATATGCGAGCGTATTAGAAGTAAAGCCAAGATTTACTTTGATAGATGCAAGGAACTAGTCGTTAGTACAATGTCAGGGCAATATGTGCTACTCTTCGAAGGGATAATCCATGTACAGCCGTGGGCGTACATATATATTGTTGACAAGCGGATGGAGAAAGAAATTGTCTCTTGTCTACCATACCGTGTCACGAGCGCGATTTAAGGAGTAACAGTGCCACCTTAAATTAGCAGCTATTGGAATGATCCGCCGTGCAGGCGTGACTGAATTGATATTATAAGGGTCTATGGACGCCTTCATACTACTTCGCACGTGGAAAAGGCATTGGGTAAGACAATTCTTGCACGTATTATTAAGCCTTATTAGTCCCTCAAGACATTGTTACTATCCGATGTTCATTCCAGTGCTATAAACATTTGTGTGCCGTATTGAGCCCAGTAATATTGCTCTACGTGATAGGATTAAATGCTTAGATATTCAGACCGTGCTGATGACAGAAATATCCCTTGCCTATGAAAGTGAAAACATGTAAACATTGGAAAGTTGTAACAGCTGAAGAGAGGAGCTGGGGGAAGGTAAATGACCAAGACCCAGTCGGCCATCTTGCTTGTAGGCAGACCCACCCCACACCCTATTGTCACGCCACATGGAGTCTGGGAGGGGAACTGACCCTTGAACACAATAGGTACTGGACATTTAACGGAAGATGCTGATACGATTAAATATTGAGAAATTGTTTGTTTTGAGTGCATAAATGAATTGTAGGTCTTCATTGGACCTGGACTCCAATCTTGAATGGTTAAAATCGCACGTTAATTACGCAAGTTAAGGTTATGACTTGTAACTTGGATGAGCATAATTAACACTCTTGAGATATGCAAACCCAGCTTATTATGGTAACTAATTTTCCATACGGGTAGCATGAATTACGAATGGATGCAATATTAACAATAAACGACTTTTATAATTGACCAAGAATCAACGACATATGGCGCAGTGATCAAGTAATTAACTAGCTTTGTTTAGTTATAAGAATGGAAGTACTATAGTCCGCGTTAGAACGAAAGGACAGGGAGGAAGATGTTACACAAACAAACAAACAAATTAAATGTTAGAAAACTAAATGTTATACAAATTAAAAGTTGCACAAGTTAAAAGTTGAAAGTTAAACAAGTTGCACGACAAATTAAACAAATGAATTGTCAAAATGTAAGGTAAATAATGTACTGATAAATACATTATTGCAGGTTGGACCAAGTAGAGTTCATTACAGAATGAGATATGAGTTATTGTGTACAGTTATGTAATGTTTGCTTTGACTATTATTATCATTGCTGTAGTAATGTGCATGATATGTGAACATTTGTCGATTGACAGTGAATGCTATATTTTAAAGTGTGATAGATGTTTAGTGACCGTGAGTTAGGGTGTTGAGACACCACACTTTGGACTCAGGAACTCACAAGAGACAGTGGCAGCATGCCTGAGAAGATCAAAGTTGATCTAAGCTGCGGAGCACAGATGAGTTAGTGTAGGACTTGTGACCCTTTGAAATGTCATCTGTATGTCCAAATTATATATTTGCATTGTTGGGAAGTAAGTGTAATGTAGGATTTCTATTTTGTGTTATATTTTATGCCATGGTTCAGAATTAAATCTTGTTATATTAGGAGGATGTTTGTTCTTATTGTAGAGTAGTTACCTTGTAGTTATCAGATCCTGAATATGTATTCGTACAGTGGGAGAATGTCACATGCCCCGAAAGACCGCTGACTGTTGGGTTACGAGTACATGTTCCATATATAATGCCAGATGGGTACAATATAAGGATTTTGTAATACTTGAAATTATATTTTCTATACTATATTTTTTATATTTTATATTTTAGAATTTAGATATTGGATTTTAGATTTTAGATAAAGACCCAACTAATATTGACTATTTATTAGACACTGGTATGTAGATAGAAAGATGATTAGACTTTATGTTAAGATGAATTTTTAGGTCTTGACTGGCCTGGCAATAGGAATTGATTAACCAGACATGAGTTAGCTACCAACGAAACACTTTGATGACTATGCTTTTTATTGACCAATGAGTAGGGTTTTAGAAAACTGTTTGCTATTTTTGGGTTATATACAACAGATGCTTAGACCTACTGAGTGACTATGTTTGCTAAACATGGCATTATACCAGAGACGATTAGGATACTTATATATCTCAGGCAAGGAAAGCATTTCTATAGAAAAGGAATCTGTTGACATTGAATATAGATTTAGGTACTAGGAAAGTCATATTTTGAAGGCCTTTGTCTGGGGGGTGGCACTCTAGGAAAGTGAAACTTGGACTATTGGTGTAGCAGAAAAGTAGAGAATTGAAGTGTTTGAAATGTGATGTTATAGGAGAATAATGAAGATTAGATGGGTAAATAGGGTTACAAACAAAGAGGTATTAAGACTAGTGGGAGAGGAGAGATGTTTCTGGCGAGTGCTAATAAAGACAAGGGATAGGTTGGTATGACACATACTAAGACACCCAGGAATAACAAGCTTAGTTATGGAAGTAAGGGTTGAGGACAAGAACTGTAAGGTAGACCAAGATTAGAATATGTTAAACAGATAGCCTTGGATGTAGGGTGTGGCAGCTATATCAAGATGAAACGATTGGCTCAGGACAGCGAGGCATGGAAAGCTGCATCATACCAGTCAAAAACTGAAGACTCAAACAACAATATGTAGAGTTCAATAAAATAATGTTGTGTAACGGTAAATGTTAGTTAACGAACATTAGGCTAATGCATTACTAACACCCAGTAAAACAAAAATTCTACATTTCAAAACAAGCAAGTGGTTTAGTCAATGTACAGTGGAAAAAGTGTATTGTTTAAGGCTAATCTCTTTCCGAACATACTCAGAAGCTGTTGATGGTTAACAATTGCACTAATAGTGGGACATGGGGATAGTAATTAAGAAGAACAGACAATACCTATACAATATTTTTATTCATTTCGTTTTTTACAATAGTTACACACTGAATACAACTCTTTCTCTTTACCATTGCTTGTTATAGTTTTTTAAACATAACGCTTGTTGTAGATCGTTTTTCCACAGCGAACAATAGGTATAAAGTCGTCATTCTCTTGTTTTTCATTATTATCACTATCATTATCATGATTAGCATCATCACCATCATCATCATCATCATCATCATCTTTATCGCTAGCATTATAATCCTCATGATGATGATGATCATCATCATCATCATCTTTATCACTGTCATTATAATCATCAGTATTGTAATGATCATCATCACTACTACCATATAGTCCTTCTTGATTTTCTTGCAGTACCGCTTTTTGCATAGTCTAATAATAATGATAATTGTTGTTTTAAGGGGCCTAACATCTAGGCTATCGGCCCTTTTGCATAGTCTGTGTTGACTTTGATAATGTTGAGGGTTTCTTGGACGTTGACAACTACTGTCCTAACATGACTTTTTAGGACATGGTAAGTGCTTTTTAACAAACAATGCACTATTTTGAGCAGCAATATTGTTTTCTTGAACTTGCTTTTTAGCATTTTGATTTTTTAGCGTATGGCTTTTAGGGCCGGGAGTGTCCGAGGACATGTTCGGCTCGCCAGTTTTGTAGCTGCTTCGAGACGGACACCCAATGGGTGAGCTACAAGTACCGTTGGGGAGGAAAGTTGGAAGGGAAGGGCGAGGAGTTGGAAGGTAGCTGCTGTGGCCTATAGTGAGGGACCAACCCCGGCATTTGCCTGGAAGGAAGATGGGAAACCACAGAAGACCATCTTCAAGGTTGCCGGCGGGGGGATTCGAACCTCCTCGCCTCCCTGATGTGAGCGACTGCCATTAGTCATGCCGTAACCACCACGGCTAACTCACCCGGTAGCATTTTGATTATTGTTTGTTAACAGCAACCGTGTTTTGTTTGGAGCACTACATTGATGAACATTCACACTTAAAACCTCACCATTTTTACTTTTTAGATTGCCTCGACATTTTTGACCTCTCTTTTGAGCATCGCCAGAATATTATTCCATTCACATTCTGTCGATTATAGTTTTAAGAGTAGCCTTGATAGAGTACACGTTGTTTACCTTTGTTGGTTGTAGTAAGTTCCATAGTAGTAACTGACCTGTCAGTATGATTTGCACACTACAAAGGTTACAACTGTTCTAGTGATCGAGTGACTTACCATAAGCTTTTATATTGGCTTATGTGTTGGCTTATTATGTTGGCTTACATATATATTGGCTTATATTGGCTTATGTGTTGGCTTATATATTGGCTTACATGTGTTGGCTTATGTATTGGCTTATGTGTGTTGGCTTATATATTGGCTTACATGTGTTGGCTTATATATTGGCTTAAGTATTGGCTTATGTGTGTTGGCTTATACAGGGTGTCCTGAAAAATGGTTCCAATATTTACGGAGGTTGTAATATGTTACAAGGGAAGAAGAAAGTTCCAATACACATTGGTCGTAAACGTAATATCTTCGGCGCTATGGTGGACGTCTGGTACTACGTAATGCTCTGCAGCACATTGTGGTTGCATGTGTACCAATCGTAGTTGACACAATACCACAGCATAATATAGACATTGCCCGAGCAGTAAGGTATGTTATTGTGGTCTGGTGTACCCGTAGTGTTCAAATAGGGCATTTGCGACACTGCATTACTGTACTACCACACCCTACTGTACACTGTACGTTGTTTTCTTATCCTTGTCTGGACTTACAGCATAATGGAGGCCTACTATTCAACACGGGAGATGTCAGATATGAACTTCTGCTATGGGAACGCAAATGGAAGCAACCTAGGGGCACAGGACGTGTACAGGACCAAGTATCCACGTCACCGTACGCCATCTGTAAAGGAGTTTAGTACCCTCTTCCAGAGACTTTGGGAAACTGGATCCTTAGCACCAAGAACACTGGATCGTGGCAGACCTCGAACAATGCGCACACCTGATGTGGATCAGCGGGTATTAGCACATGTGGAGGACAACCCTAGAACGTGTGTCAGAAGAGTAGCTGCTGATGAAGGTGTTGCTAAATCTGGTGTTTGGAGAGTTCTCCATGAACTGTTGCTCTATTCCTACCGTGTGCAACGAGGTCAAGCGCTGCTGCCGCACGATCGGCTCGCCAGAGTGGAATTCTGCCAGTGGTTTCTCCAAATGTGTGCTCAGGATTTGAATTTCACAGCGAAGGTTCTGTTTACAGATGAGGCGGGTTTCACATGGGACGGTGTCATAAATTTTCATAATACGCACGTATGGGCCGATGAAAACCCGCATGCATTAGACGAGAGAAGCCACCAGCACAAATTTCGTATCGTTTGGGCAGGCATTCACGGGGACAGATTAATAGGGCACCATGTGATAAACAACGGATTGAATGGTGCTAAGTACCGCAACTTCCTTCGGAACCAATTACCTGTGTTGCTAGAGAATGTTCCAATACAGGAACGAATTCAAATGTTTTACACGCATGATGGGGCACCTACCCATTTTCATCTTCTGCTTAGGCGACACCTAAATTGCGTCTTTCCTGGGCAATGGATTGGTCGGGGAGGGCCTATACCTTGGCCTGCCCGTTCTCCTGCCCTAAATCCTCTCGATTTTTGGCTATGGAGACACTTTAAGACCCTGGTGTATGCAGTTCCCATCAATGATGTGTAGACACTACAACAACGAGGGTTCGATGCATGTGATGCAATCCGGCAACGACCAGGGGTGTTCAAAAGAACGCGTGATTCCCTGAGGCGTAGTGTGGAAGGCTGCATTGCAATGGATGGCTTGCACATCGGGCACATGTTGTGAAGAGTACATCAGAGACATGGTGATCATTGACAGTAGCGATAGAGGATTGTATCACCAAATATATGAAGTTTATGACCAATGTTGATAGGACCTTTTGTTCTTCCCTTGTTGCATGCTACAACCTCCGTAAATATTGGAACCTTTCTTCGGGACACCCTGTATATTGCCTTACATGTGTTGGCTTATGTATTGGCTTATATATTGGCTTATGTGTGTTGGCTTACATGTGTTGGCTTATGTATTATAATAATGTTATTGGTTTTACGTCCCTTTTAACTACACTGGCTTTTAGAGACGCCGGGGTGCCGGAATTTTGCCCGAAGGGGATCTTTAACGTGCCAGTAAATCTACTGACACGGCTCCCTCGCATTTGCGCACCCTCAAATGCCAGCTGACTGCGCCAGGTTTCGAACCTGCAACCTTGGGCTCTGCAAGCGAGAACGTTACCCCTGAACCACGCAGCCAGACGGCTTACGTATTGCCTTATGTATTGGCTTATGTATTGGCTTATACGTGTTGGCTTATGTATTGGCTTATGTGTGCTAGCTTATATATTGGCTTATGTGTGTTGGCTTATTTATTGGTTTATGTATTGGCTTATATATTTGCTTATGTGTGTTGGCTTATGTATTGGCTTATGTGTGTTTGCTCATGTATTGGCTTACGAGTGTTGGCTTATGTATTGGCTTATGTGTGTTGGCTTATATATTGGCTTACATGTGTTGGCTTATATATTGGCTTACATGTGTTGGCTCATGTATTGGCTTATGTGCGTTGGCTTATATATTGCCTTACATGTGTTGGCTTATGTATTGGTTTATGTATTGGCTTAGGTGTGTTGGCTTATGTATTGCCTTAAGTATTGGCTTATGTGTGTTGGCTTATGTATTGGCTTATGTGTGATAGCTTATATATTGGCTTATGTGTGTTGGTTTATGTGTGTTGGCTTATGTATTGGCTTATGTGTGTTTGCTCATGTATTGGCTTATGAGTGTTGGTTTATGTATTGGCTTATGTGTGTTGGCTTATTGTGCCCGTCAGAGGAGCTATCAGGGTTGCCAACAGCCGAAACGACATCCCTAACACCTCACCTGCCGGACCCATGTGCCATGAGGATTAGGTGAATTTCTTATAGGCTATAGCGGTACGAGAATCCATGATCCAGGGGATCCGTGGTAACATGGTTGCTAAAAGGTCATAGACAGCCCAAGAAAATACACCTCCTAAAGCTAGACTGAGAAATAAACTTCCAGACTTAAGTAAAACTTGTAGAAATATTTATTCAAAATATTCAGACACCTAGCCTAGTTCGGAGGGTTTCTATTCGGCTAATCCGCAAACTAATAAATAAAAATAAAAGATCAGTGCCCTAACTGTAAACTACTGTAAACCCTCGCGAAAGACCTATCTGACAAAGTAAAGCAACAACAGCAACGCTGGGTAAATGGTACGGCAATAATCTCTAAATCAAGTTACAAAATAGGCTAATAACAGAATTTACATTTAACAGGGTAGCAATAGCAAGTCTAAGATAGGATGATACCATCTCCTCATTTACATTTATTTTTAAATCTAGCTAATTCCTAACAATTAATACAAAATTTACGGCGATGACATCCGTAAAGCAAAAACAATTTGATACAAAATCTACATGACAAGCCGTCAAAAAAAACATTAAATGCCCTCTTATAATCTAAGTAAAGGGTAAACATGGGGTTAACATACACTTGAAATAAGTAAAACAAGACCATAAACATTATTATTCCTGCCTTCGCCCTGGGGTACTCTTTGTAAACCAGTGTCATCTACGTGCATGTGATTTACGTTGGCGATTGCGTAGTGAAAACTACGTATAACGTCGCATGAGGCTCACGCCCCACCAGCTACTGACTAAAGGACGAGCAAGCACTCCGTCGATAAAAGATTAGTGTCATCTGTCCTAGATTACTTCCACAAGAGAAGTGAGTTCAAAGCAAGTGCCAGCCATCAGGTCCAAAATGCAGGAAAATCAAGGTTAAATGCTATAAGTAGTAAATTATCATCAGGTTTATAATAATGACGTTACTGATTATTAGAATCGTTGGTTTAAATTATCGTTGGTTTATAACGAATAGGCTGACAATCCTGAATACCTTGGGCTCAGCAGTAGCAGTCTCGTGCGAGATCAATCTCTGCTATAAAACACCGTCAACGAGCTCTCCCGCTCGGACATAACAATAACACAGGTTATTAGTGGCTCTCGGCTCACTTAATTTACCTCCGGGTAAGGCTTGGTATAAACATCAGTTACCTCCCTGCAATAACACAGTCAACAGAATCGAAGTCTGGACACACATAAATATAGCCTCTAAACAGGTGTCTCATCTAGCCTCTTAATTATCATAAATAAACCTTAACATAACGTGAAAACATTCTCAGATGGAGAAGAAAGATATTCGCTTTAGTAGCGATGCAAACACATGGCTCCTCGCCAGTCATCTCTAAGTAGCAAAGCATATGATCATTACAAAATGGTGGCCTGGACATTGACCTACATATGAGACACATCATGTAAATGTTAGTACAAAGCATTGTCAAAGAGTCTGGAAAAGTTATGGTCTCACTGAGTGAGTGGTGCTCTAGTACACTGCACGCTGGGAATTGTTAACACCTGTCCATGATTTGAGCTAGCCTCGCTACTCGCAATCATTCACACGGACAGTTAAGAAAATGCACATCACTGAAGGCAGGCAGCTTTCACGCAGAAAGTCCTATTAGAAAACTGGCCTTGTTATCGTGTCCCAGATATAATAAAAATTTACACAAGCATTAGGCTTGAAATCACGCCATAAAACTATGCTCAAAGATATAACATGTTTGAAAAGTCAAAGAAAAGAAAAACATAGATATTCCATTTAATCTGAACCTCTTTGAAATGTGCAGATATGTCAGTTCATAACTGCTCTGTCTAAATATAACCAACATAACAACTGTGTCGAAACACTGACACGAAATAAACATTATAAAGGCGCAAATCTTACAATTGCTAAGTTTGCCAATGATACGGCATTCATTGCTGGGTTCGATGCTAGATTGCATACAAACTGTAACACTATGAATGTGTTCAAACTTGAACTGGATGGCTTCATAGCACATCAAAATAAAAAATGACATAGTATTACAAAACTGGTAGCTACAGTCGGCTATCCAACGATACGGACTGTTCAGACTAAATCAGTGGCGTGACAACATTTACTAGAAAGGGGTGCTATAAAAATAACACTGGCCATGACGTCTGATCGTCATCCCATATAACTGTACACAAGATCACCTACCTAGGGTTGAACATAACGTAGTAAAACACTACAGTCACGCTTAGCAGGGGTAGAAATAACATCTTAACGATGTCCCTCAGTATGCACCGTGATCGAAGAGAAATTCAATCACAACAGGTGACTAACAATCACTGAAAGTGAACTACAAGCATTAATTCTAACAGTACAAATCCTACCTATGGCTTGTTAGGGAGTTCGGCTGATTCTACAATAAACTACAATAAACTACACTAAGCTACACCACAAAAGAACCTCACAAGGAATGAATATTTCGGACTCACAAGAAAGGATGTCTACATCTCGGTCGTTCCAACGACCCGAAGGATATAATAAGGCTTTGGTCTCCGGACAAGGGTTGTCCAATCTGAACCTCCACATCGGCTCTACCATTTCCATGGCCTTTATTCGTCCTCGTCGTTGTCGTGATGATATGACCAGAGTCTTCCTCAAAGTCGTCATCTTCCTTGGATTAGCGGGTGTTAAAGCCAT
Organism: Meconema thalassinum; assembly: GCA_946902985.2. Lineage (NCBI taxonomy): Eukaryota > Metazoa > Arthropoda > Insecta > Orthoptera > Tettigoniidae > Meconema > Meconema thalassinum. Next base: position 670,154,530 of record OX336389.2, on the reverse strand, counting down.
GGTTCTTCCGTCTTCGGCTGTAGTTCTCCGGTCCTCTCCTTCACATGATGAAGCTTAACAGCTCATCTCCACAGGTGATGCGTAACAAGGATTGTCGTACACGTGGTCGTCAAAACATGACATCTTGAAGTATGACTTTACCACTTTAAGATACGATGAATAAGCGTAGCACACTTGCACAGAAGCTAGCTTTAACGTGGCACTAAACTCACTGCTGCTACACGGCGCAGATGGTTTAAAAATTGGCCATGCACTATTATCTGCTTCACTGATACAGATTTCACTTGCCCACAAATCACGTGGCATCGGCGTTGTGTTTCACTGAAAGGAATCGCGCTTGCGATTAAAGCAATATTTGTAGTTATGAGTGTCGAAATGAGTCAGTCAGTTAATAATGATTTCACTGGGAGTGATGTATTTATCGCCCCTTGACGATGTCGAAGTATGATGTTCAAGCACGTGGCTGAAAATGTGGCGTTCCACGGTTATGATCACTTTCCCAAAAATCCACAGTATTCGTAGCACAAGCCTTCTCCGGCTGTAATACTTAATAATATCATGCACTATTCGAATTGAAATAAAGTGCGATGCACTAGGATTGCTTTCCTCGCCTTCTGGCGGACTGTTACCTCGTCTTATAGACGGACTTGACACAAACGGCATCCAACTTGGATGATAATCCAAACACTTGTGGTAAGCTCTCAGCCATGCGCTGCGTTAGCTTGTGACTACACTGGTCGTGCAGCGTCTGTCTGGTTCCGGTTCGCACATCTGCGAGGTTACTACCTTACCAAAACAGAAATCACATTCTAAAGAATGTTTCGATGATACAGAATTACAGTGTGATAATATCTGAGCTTCGTAGAAAATAGAAATGTCATAATTTAGCCTCAGATTATTTAATAGTGGTTTTCTCCGTAGTCAAAAGATCAACGATTTATAACTCCAAAGAATGTTAGCATGTAGCGACAGCATGGTCGGTCAGTGGGTACGTTCTAAAGTGATGCATCAAAAATGCGTTGCGGTGAAAAATATCACATGAACTAGTGGTTAGCGGGTTCATTATATATTGGATAATGTGTATTGGCTTATATATTTGCTAATATATTGGCTTATTTGTGTTGGCTTATTTATTCACTTACGTACTGGCTTATGTGATGAGTTATTTTTTGTCAATATATTTAGTGGCTTATTCTCTTAGTCTTGGAAAGTATCTCAGTCCTTTTAATGGCAGCATATGCTTACCGCCATGTTTGTAAGCAGCCACAACCACACACTAAGATTCTAAATATTCTAGAGTACTTAATGGTTAATGATTGAATCCCCCAACTCTTACTCTTACCTCTATCACACCCTAGTCAAAAACATTATATTTTAAATTTTTTACAAACATTTTATTTTGGAAAGTAGGGTATATGTTTGAACTAAGAATCATATTGTACCCGTTCGTCCTGGGGATGCGATGACCCATCTGCTATTACATCGCATTCCTGGATTTCCAGGACAGAGCGGAGTTAAATGAACACCTAGTGAAATAAGGAATGTGTCGGAAATTCAGTTGAAATATCTCAAAAGCAGAGGGTAACACAAGATAAAGTATCTCCAGGGTCGTTACGGGTTTAAATTTAATTTAAAAAAATACAAATATCAATGGGCGCCATCAACTGAATCCCTAGCAAACCACATCCTTCCTGGTTATGCCTTAATTAAGACAAGGAAAGAACATAGGAAAATCACATCATCATCAGATCACAACTAAGATAAAAACAAATTTATTCAACTTTGATAGTCAGACAGACATATTAAACACTCATCCTACCTGAGAGCATGGTCGAATGCCAACGTTAAATTGTCATTGTCCAGAAAATCGAACCATCTCCGTTCTACTCAAAGTGTATTTAATCCACATAAAATAGGAAAAATTTATAAAGTTCTCTTGGGTTCTCAGGATCACCGTAGCACTATGTCTTTGCGTCACTGACATTCGTGATAACTGAGACCTAATTTCTCTTTAAATTAACATCATGAATGTGGATGTAAAAATATTATTAATCTGTCTAAACACACATATTATAATCACATATTTTAAATATCACATAATTTATGGCTTGCATGGCATTATTCAAATGCTGAATATGTTAGTAAAATGCCCCTAAACATAGAATAACTAATTTACACTATTTACACTGTCATTAATAATTGCATGTTTGTGAATCACAGAAAATCCACTACTCATTGGTTATAATCATCATCATCATCAAAATTAAATATTTAATTCATCAACACAAGTTGCAATTCTTCAAATCATATCTCAATTAAATTTATTTAAATTCATTTAAATTTATTAATCATCAGCTTCTTTAGTTAATTATCACCTTCTAATTCAGTTATTCATCATCTATTTAATCATCTATTAATTTATTTAAATCAGCTTATTTATTCAATCTTTAATTCATCCATTTATTTAATTCATTGATCTATTCCAAAATTTAATTTATCAATTTATTTAAATTTTATTCATCTGGTTATTTAGATTTTTATTATTTCATCTAGTCATTCTGATTTTTATTTCATTAGGTCAGATCATTAATATGCTTAATTTTCAGATTATTATTTCATTAATTATTATTATCAGAAAATCTTGTATTATCAACATTATTTATTTGTTTAATTTCCTAACAAATTGTTTAATATGGGTTATAGAACGTTGTCTTACAGTTTTATCACTTCAAAGTTATATCTCGTATTTAATTATCATGCCAAAAAAATATTATTGCCTTCACAAATTCACGTTGGATCTCACTATCCACAACTACATTATATATTTTCACTTTATCAAATATCACATTTGAATACCACAATTATTTCACAAATTCCTTAAATATTCAGCGCACAGCATGAATCTCAAAAATAATGCTAGACTGGGTTCGACAACCTCATGTCTGCTTCAAAATACATTAGCAATATTGCAACTTCCACTTGGCAACTTCCACAAAATGCCTATCACAAACTTCACTTAATCACGTTGCATGATCTACAAAGATACATAACTGGCTTCAAATTATCAACGCACACAATCTCCAATAACTGTAATTAATCTGATCACATCTAGACAACTTCTCAAACAATTAGGAAAAATATTACCTTAGTAATCGTAATCAAATTCAAGATCTGCTTTCAAATAGCATAAATTCTCTTAAAATTCTCATAATTCACTTCACAGAAAAAAACACCAATGTGCTATAATCTCTCACATCGAAATATGCAATACTGATCTGCCTTAAAATAAATCTGACCATTAATGATTCATCTTACAAGATTCAATTACTTTAAATCCTTCTCAAAGGTATCAAATTCAATCATAAAAATTATCAAAAGCATCAGCTGTATCAGCTGTTAACTGAAAGTACTCTCAAAAGAGTATAGCAACGAAATATTGGATTGGCAAACAAGAATTACAAAATGTAACCCTGCTGACATGTATTTTTAATTTAATAAAATTCGACTGATATGTGACTAGTAGTTCCTTGTTTGATCCTCTTACAATCTCAAGTACACTCGGATGATAAAAATGAGTTCCTCAATGGCAAGTAAGATGAGTAACCACCACACGATCGTATAAATACGAAAGGCCTTGCCCCGTCGTCTAACATGATAATGCCCTGAACGATGGGTAAAGATGTGTACCACCACGCAATCGTATAAATACGAAAGGCCCCATCTCGTCGTCTCATGAGTGAATGTACCAGATTGGAATCAACAAGTCTCTAGTTGTCATATAAAAGCGATATTCATTCACTTGAGTGAATAACATCTTAATATCTCCAAGCAATCCAATGGAAAAAATCCCTACTGATGAATAATACACACTCGCTAGTATGCAATGAACTGACGAAGTAATTTAAATAATCCAATTGCAGATCACGAGTTCGAAACACTCGTCACACAAAAATAACTATCCACGAAAAACTATCCTTACTGGAAAATGTCTAAAAGACCAAACATCTGCTTAATAAAGCCAACCAATGGTGAGAATTTCGTATAATGGTGCCTGCCATATCATATGGTAACGCCATATTCTAGCAAAATTTGGAGCAAATAATGTTTAAGCCATGTCTAAATAATCGTATAACTTCTACTAGAAAAATATATACATGTATGCCCAGTGTTCATGAAAATATCATATTAGAAAGTCATAACTCTTACAGTACCTTCTCATATCAGCTGTTATTATATTTCAAAGATCGTCGATTATTCTCATGTGTAATAAATTTCACGAAAGATCGACGTGAATATCGTATCACCCACGCGATAACGATCGCCTTCATATCCCAAGTGAATCAGCTGTTAGACCTCCTCTTCTTCAGGAATCGAATCCATCGCTCCGTGGTGCCATCGCGTCTCTGTCTTCGTTTACTCCGACATGATGAACTGCATGTTATCCATAATGGATACTGTCCAAATCCTGACGTAAAAGTTCATAAAAGCAGCGTACCCCATGTTCTTCTTCTAAGTTACGCAACTGTCCCATATAATGTTCGGTTTGCTTGTTAAAAGTTCAATCTCCACAGCGGTTAAGTCTCACTTGTAGAAAATAAATTTTATTTATGAGAGTGTATACGTTTTTGAAACACCCTGTAGCTGTGTTCGTACTCGGTATTTTTTGATAATTCATGAAAAAGAATTCTATTAATGCACGTGCCAATGTTCATAAGTGCATATAATTGTAACAGTTCGTTTGCTTAAAAGCGTTAATGTTGTTTGGACCCCATGGTCGCTCTACATATTCCGTTATGAAATGCATAGTCGTAATTTAATTTGAATATCTAAGTTCATAATTGCAGTATATTGTAACTATCTGCCTGCACACTGAATACAAGTCCCAACTCAATGTTGTAACTGAATGTTGAAATGAAGTTCAGCTTCTTTAATGTTGCCTGCGTATAAAAGTCGGAACTAGCCCGCTCGGATCTACTGCATTGTTCCAGAATGAACTATGCTTAAAGCCGGCCTCGCCATGCCGCTTTGCTATACTGTTCTGCGTTATAAAATGCAGCTCGAAATAAAGTTCTCAAACTCGTATTACAATGCTGTTCTGAACCCCGGCTTTTCTCCTCCGTACACGTCCCGTACAGCCTGCCGCGTAACCGGTCCTCTCGCCGTCTGCCCTGCGTTGCTCGCCTTGGCTCACTGACCTACTTCCTGCTCTCTGCTTGGTTAAGTAATACTGTCGCCTTCGCTTTACGTAACAAGTGCTATTCACCGCTCGACTTTACCGTACGCTCTGCGCATGTGTACCACTTAGCTCGCTGGCTGAACTCGACTGACTTCTCTAAACTGCATTGACCAGCTCCTGCCTGGCGCGGTCACGTGATTCTCTCCCACCACCTACGGTCGTGCGTCACAAATAATCTCGACCACCTTCATCTCGGCTATTAAGTTATACAATAACTTAAGGGATTATCTGTCTTTCTTCAAGTTATTATCATATATAATGCTTGTTATCTCTTCTCTTCTGAGATGATTAAATACTATGTTCCATTTAGATCTTAATAAAACTTTAATATTCCTCCCATAATTCCATCTACTTGACTGGCAGTGCCTTCTTGATCCTTGGCCTCCTACGTCATTTCCTAATATTCTCCTCTACTCGACGTGAGCGCTATCTTTACAACTTTTCCCATAAATCTCAACTACGGCTTAATGTCAGCTGGCGTAGCCGATAGCCTCAACTGGGTATCGGGTACAATATAAAGTCATATGTTAACGCTTACTCTTACACCTATCCAACTCTCAGTCCAAAAATATTGTATTTTCAAATTTTTTCCAAAAATAATTTGAAAATAGGCTATATGTTTAAATTAAAAATCATATAAAGTCATATGTTGACTCTTACACTCATACACCTACCTCTATCCCACTCTCAGTCGAAAAATATTGTTTTTCTCCAATTTTTCCCACGTGTGCACTGTTACACCTAGTTCAAGACATATTTTCTAGCACTGGTTTGATCGCTAACATTTAACTCACACGCTTACATTTAACTCTGAGGGAACATGGGGAAACATGTGAGTAATATAGTGTTATTTCACACTTAATCAAATTTCCTCTAAAAGTGATGTAAAAATTCAGCAAAATTTTCTAAAATGTTGACAGAATCATGTCCGAACGTTCACCGCTAGGTGTCAGTGACAATGATATATTTGATAGCTAAAGTTGGAAGCACTTGATAGTAAACGTCATTTGCTGCTTGATGCCACTACTTAAGTGATACTCATACAACAGACAAGTGAGTTCATCGTCTCGCTGACGTAATCGTATGTTCCCACGCACTTCCTGTGTCGCGCACATGCCATGTTCCCACGCACGCCCACGCCTTTGGTCTTACGTAGTTATGGAATTTACGGACTCTACGAAACGTTGCCAATCCTACCAACAGCACGGCTTGAGAATTATAGACGGCGATGGACCATCTCAATGTGGGGTATAGTCAATAACAGGTTCAGGAAGTACCGTAATGATAAGGAAAAATTAGCCAATCTACTTTTTGTATCCTCTTTAATTCGTCCATCACTGGTTATTTTGTTTCCTAAGTAACAACTTCCCTTAGATTTTCACCTGGCAATTTGATGTCCAAAGAGGTTTCTGATTTATTTCGGCTGCATTCCAATATTTTTGTTTTAAATCTATTAATTTTCATCATGAATCATTTCCCAAATACGGAGTCCATACCATTCAAAAGCTCATTCAAATCCTCAGGCGTGTCAGCCAAAATGACGATGTCATCAGCAAAACTCAGAGTTGAATTTATTTCTCCCTGAATCCTCACTCCCACTTTAAATTTTTCCCCAATTTCCACATTGATTGTTCAATGTAAAGATTGAAAAGTATGGATGATAATCTACAGCCTTGCCTTACACCTTTATGAATACCAGCTTCTCTCTCATGTCCTTCAGCTCGAATGACTGCTGTCTGGTTTCTGTATAGATTGTCCCTGTACTTCATTCCAATCGTTTTCATAATATCTAACAATTTAGCCCAATCAACGTTATCAAAAGCTTTTTCTAAGTCTAAAAATGCCATGAACGTTCTCTCATCTTTCCTTATTCTACCTTCCAAAATCAGCCTAAGAATTAGTACAACTTCCCTAGTTCCTACATTTTTCCTGAAACCAAACCCAACTCCGCTTCTATCTGGCTTTCCACCCTCTTGTAAATTATTCTAGACAGGATCTTTCAAGCTGAATGTACGGTAATCTTCACATCTGTCACCTCATACTTTCTTCGGTATAGGGATGATAACATTCTCCTTGAAATCAGAGGGTACCTCACCTGTCTCATAAATCCTACACACCAAGTGAAATAACCTGATCAGACCATCATCACCTATGCAGTGTAGCAACACAATCGGTATATTATCTATGCCTGGTGGTTTGTTCCTGCTTAAGTCTTCCATTGCTCTGTCAAATTCTGAGCTCAATATTAAATTTCCTTTTACATCTTCATCAATTTCCTCTTCCCTTTCCATTACATAAATCTCAATTTCCTGTCCCTTATACACACTCTCTAAGTAAGCATTCCATCTCTCAACCTTTTTTCCCCTATCTATTAGAGGCTTACCATCTGTGTCCTTAATATTATAGCAATTAATCTTCTTTTCCCCAAAAGTAATCTTAATCCTACGATAAGCTGTGTCTACTTTTCCTAATTTCAGGCAATTTTCTTTACCTGCACATTTCTTATTCAACCATTCTTCTTTCGCTTCCTTGCACTTATTGTTAACCTCATTTCTCAGACGTCTGTATTCTGCTTTCCCCTTTTCATCTCTTACATTCTTGTGTTTCCGCTTTTCATCCATTAATTCTAGTATATCCTGAGTGATCCACGCTTTTCTACCTATTCTTTCCTACCAATGTTTTCTTCTGCGGATTTTGTTATTTCATTCTTCAAAAGTGCCCTTTCGTCTGCAATTGAAGTTTGTTTTGGGTTTTTCATTAGTCCTTCCTTTTTACACTTCTTGAATCATTCGTTTACAACCTTCTCCTTCAGTCTGTCTATGGCCCACCTTTTTGGCTCTTGACTTTTCTTCAGTTTCTTCAACTTGAATCTGCATTTCATGACAACCAGATTGTGGTCAGAGTTTATGTCAGCACCGCGATAGGTTTTGAAAATTCAAAATCTGGTTTCGAAATCTGTGCTTGACCATAATGAAGTCGATTTGGTAACGCCCTGTAACTCCTGGTCTCATCCAAGTGTATATTCTTCTATTGTGGTTGTTGAATACGGTGTTAGCTATGACCAACTCATACTCGGTGCAGAATTCCATCAGCCTAGTTCCTCGATCATTCCTTTCACCTAATCCGAAATCTCCTACTACCTTCCCTTCTCTTCCTTTTCCTACCTCAGCATTCCAATCTCCCAATACTATAAATTTTCATCACCCTTGACATACCTCAGAATTTCATCTATTTCTTCGTAGACCTTTTCAACATCTTCATCGTCACCTTGACTGGTAGGCATATAGACTTGTACCACTGTGGTGTACGTAGGTCTTGTATTGAGTTTAGCTACAACAATCCGTTGACTATATTGCTTATAATATTCCACCCGCTGTCCAAGTTTCCTACTTAATATGAGGCCTACCCCCGCATAGCCGTTGTTTGATTTAGTGCTGATGATCCTATAGTCTCCTGACCAAAAGTCATGTTCTTCTTCCCAGCGCATTTCACTAATCCCAACCAAATCCAACCTCAGCCTATCTATTTTCCTTTCTAGGTTTTCTAACCTTCCACTGCCTAGCAGACTTTGTGTTGATAAATATCGCTAGCTCTTTGAACGATGGAGAAATAAATGAGGTTTTAACGCTCAGTGAAGCCTATGAGCGTACGTTTTGACTCATAACGACGACTCTGAAAAATGTCCATTTCAAATTATAAAAAGTATACGTTATTTAAATAAATTAAACACTGTTTTAATTGTTTAGCATCTCACATACTATATGTGCCTGCTACAGTAAAATTTTAACATTTAGAAAATTGTATGTAGGACATAATGTTTATCAAAAAAAAGTGATTTCATTCAAGTTAGCTTGGCATCCGAAGGGTTACTTAGGATTTCATTAAGGTTAGCTTGGCATCCGAAGGGTTAATTAGGAACAATGAATAAAATTAACGTTGTTTTTAAATGTCGCGTTAGGCGCAGAGTACCGTGTTATTTCAAGCTTTAAGGCCTAAAATGATAAACGTTCTGCCCGGTAGGTAGGCAACCGCAGTTTATAAATTTGACCCCCTTCCCCCAAGTTGGCGAGGAGTTTTACACCCCTGCTCCCAGACACCCAAGTCTTTCAAATAAAAAGTCATTCAAGTTTTCCAGTCCAAATAATTATATCGCCCTACAAGCCAAACGATTGGCGGCAGTGACGCCATACCACCATTTCCACTGTCGGCCATTATTGGCAAAATAAATGCACAAATTACTTACAGATTAATGTTCACTTTGTTCCTATAATAATTGCACATTACGGAACGGCCTGGGCCCATAACCTGATAGCATCGTCATGGGAAAATTATCTGAACACAGAACTTGTCACTGCTGGAATGCCATACTTGTTTATTGGTTGTAAGAAGCAATATAAAAGAAAAAGATACCTTATCAACAAGGCTACAAAGAATCTAGTGCTTACACACTAGTGCCAACCTTTAAATTACAATCTCCAATCCCTGTTCAATATCAAAACAATTCCTGAAAAGCCCAAACTAGAAACCGCCTGTGGAAATTTAGAAAGACCTTGTACCGGTGGGAAAGATGTGACATATCTGGTTGTGAATTAGTTGAGAAACGTTTACACTTGAATCCATCGTTGAAACAACTTGAATCAGCAGAACCAATAAATGCTTTTCAACTTAATAAACAAAATGATTGGCAACATATATTCCCAAATATGAGGACAGCACTTCAAATTTTGCGAACCATACTTGTATTTGTCGCTAAAGGCGAACGAGCTTTCAGTAAATTAAAACTTATAAAAGTGTATTTACTGTGCATTCAACTTTGTGTCGGGATAGACTGTGAAATCTGTCAATTTTATCTATAGAAAATAGTATTGCCCAGGATTTGAATTATTCAGAATTAATAAAACATTTGCAAGCGCAAACGCAAGGAAGGCAGTAATCTAAAGGTTTTAGCTATTATTATTATTATTATTAATTCGATAATCTTTAGTCTCCATGTACAATTTAGTCTCCACAGGGGAGGGGGCGCCGCAATGAGCTCTCGCACCACCTGAAAACCTTGCTAGGGCCACCTCTGCATTAACCAAACAATTTCACTTCAACTTGGTGCCACAGGGCCAAACAAAACTCAACATAGAGTCGTTACAACTTCGTTTCACCTCCATAATACAACATCTTCCTTACACACTCCCAACAGCTTAACTTTTAAAAACCCAAACTATTTCTGGAGCCCACACTAGTACATGACAATGGCCTCCCGCGAATCAACAAGCGACTCTCATTTTTATTTAACAAACGAAAGAGCAAATGGCCGCAACTTCCCTCGATATTGGCGCACAATCGTCCCATGTGTTCACATGGTTAAAAAAATAAACCATCACCACATCAAATCACAAACACAGATGCAATATACAAACAAAAACATATTATACACACTACATATTACTGCCTTGTGGTTTAGGATAGTCTATTGGGTGACTTATGGAACTGGGGCGTGGTGGCGCAGCGGTCAAGCTGTTGGCCTCGCACCAAGGTGGACTGGGTTCGATTCCCGGTCAATGCATGTGAGATTTTCGAAGTGGAATGCCATGTCCTGTGGTTCGGATTCCACGTAAAAAGGAGGTCCCGTGGCTCATAATCACAAGGTTCACGGTCACGTAAAACTACAATCTTCCTTTTTTCCCCTGATTTATGGAACTGGAGTTGCATGTCGGGCTGGAATGCGTTGTCAAAATTACTCTAAATAATTAAAAACAAACATATGCATAGGAACGAGTGCCTATGGCAAACAAAAGGAAAGGAATCCTACTTCCTAAACAAGACTAAATCAACTCCGGTGGCTTTTACTTTACAAAGAAGCTAGAATTTTACCCCGGAGTTACAAACAAACTTGCCTCACTCAGGACGCGAAGCTACTTTAATTCAAAAACAAGCAAGACAAAACTAAACCACAATGGAAGTAATCCGCCCGACTTACAACTACCCTAAGGGTAGGATAATACTAAATGATCATGACGGACTTTAAAAATATTGTCCATCCGGACGAAAAGGATCGCACTCAAAAGTCTGCATGTTATCACGATGGGGCGGGACCGAAACCCAGGCAATGAAGCCAGGGCCCGCACACGTTCAAATACACCACCTCTTGCTGTCTTGTCTCAGAGCGAAGTCTTCTATTACAATATAAAGCACTCGAAAGAGCATACAGGTTGTTTTAATTTCAGTCTTTGCTATATTCCGATATGCCGGCCCTGTAGTGTTGGGGTAGCGCGTCTGCCTTTCACCCGGAGGCCCCGGGTTCGATTCCCGGCTCCGTCAGGGATTTTAGAAACTGACGTGAGGGCTGGAACGGGGTGCACTCAGCCTCGTGAGGACAATTGAGTAGCTGTCTGCCAGTGAGACAGCGCCCCGGTCACGAAAACCAAGATAAAACGGCCGAGGAGACCCGATGCGCTGACCACGCGTCACCCCAATATCTGCTGGCCAAATGGCTGGGCAGCGGTCGCTTGATAGGCCTAGGCCCTTCAAGGGCTGTAATGCCAAGGGTTATATTATATTCCGATATGGATTTCACTCGCTTCCCACATGTTGTGATGTGATATAATTCACACCTTTGTTGGCAGAGCTCGCAAATGCAGTGTTCTCCAGGAGTGTGGAATTTTTTGTTTGTACCGTACATAGTTTATGATGAAACCCATGCATAAACAGCTTTGTTATGACGTGTCTTTGCACTTGGTTTTCTTTCATCCAATTTTTGTCGGTCATCGCAGAAGCACTGTAGATAGCTGGATCAATGTCCTGTTGTTTCCTGCATCTCCTCCTCATTACCTTTTGGTATGGAACGGTAGATGGAAGCAATCTACTTAGACGTAGATCTTCTATAAAATATGTCTCTCTCAGCAGTTCATATGCTATTCTAGTAGGGGCAGTGCAGCCTACTCCCATTACTTTCTTCAGGAATCTTGCCTTTACCTTTTCAATCCTTTCAAGATCATTAATTTTTAATTCTTCCCATACGATCTCTATTCCGTAGCAGTCAATCGGCAGTATAACTGATCTGAATAAAACCATTGCAGTTTGTACCGACACCTGGGTAAGGTTTGGGAGGTTGTACATTGCTCTTGTTGCCGCTGATGTTCTCTCCTGCACGTGCATATTAAATGACATTAGCGTAGTTTGTAGAGTTATTCCCAGGTACTTAAAGTGATTAACCGCCTTTAGTGGGACATTCATTAATGTCAAAATATTTGCACTTGATGGTTTCCCACCTTTCCGGAATGTCATAAGCATTGTTTTCTGCAAATGTATAAGGAATCCATTTTCCTTAGACCAAGTTTGAAGTTTGTCAAGCGTGTCTTGAAGGTCTGTCTTATTGTTTGCACCTATTGCCATATCGTCTGCGTACATAAATATCGATGAATTGTCATTGGTGATTCTTGTAATATCCGCTGACATGATATTGAATAAGGTTGGGCTAATTGGATCCCCCTGCAGCACTCCGTTGGTTTGTTTGATAATGTTTGATATATCGACTCCATCATCAATTTGAATGAAATTATATCTTAAAATGTCTTATATTATTATTGTGAGAGGATGGTCCTGGGCGAAGTCTTCTGTCAACCGCCGTTACAAACTTCCGCTGTCAACACTCCTGCCCGATCGGCGCCACCACCCGGACGGCTTGAAAGTTACCAGTTTAAACAGCTCAATGGCGGGGACACTGCGGTTATAAGTTGGCAGTATGCCCGCCGAGGTACGGCGAATCCAATTAGCGACCTTGGTGAATATGCACATTATTTCAAATAATAATTCGCGAGGTTGCTTCAGTAAATTAAAATGTTCTCTTTATTTGATGAAATTTCCCGAAGAAAGGGCGCAATTTTTTTAAAGCAGATAACTCGGCCCACTTGAATGTTGTTGTTTGAGTCTTCAGTCTTTTGACAGGTTTGAGGCAGCTCTCCATGACTCCTTGTCCTGAGCTAATCGTTTCATCTCTACATAGCTACCACACCCTACATCCAATGCAATCTGTTTAACATATTCTAACCTTGGTCTACCCCCGCAGTTCTTGTCCTCGACTCTTCCTTAAATAACTAAGCTTGCTATTCCTGGTTGTCGTAGTATGTGTCCTACCAACTTAACTCTTCTCTTCATTAGCAGTCCCCAGAAACATTTCTCTTCTCCCACTCGTCTTAATACCTCATCGTTTGTAACTCTATCTACCCATCTGATTTCCGACATTCTCCTGTAACACCACATTTCAAACGCTTCAATTCTCCTCTCTTCTGCTGCACCAATAGTCCAAGTTTCACTTCCATAGAGTGCCACGCTCCAGACAAAGGCTTTCAAAAATGATTTCCTAATACCTAAATCTATAATCGATGTCAACAGATTCCTTTTGTTGTTGTTATAGAAATGCTTCCCTTGCCTGAGCCAACCTACTTTTTTATCTCCTCTTTGCATCGTCAATTACTGATTATTTTGTTTCCTAAGTAACAGAAGTCTCCTACTTCCTCTAGATTTTCACCTGCCAATTTGATGTCCATAGAGGTTTCTGATTTATTTCGGCTGCATTCCAATATTTTGTTTTACATTTATTAATTTTCATCATGAATTCTTTCCTCAAGACGGAGTCCATACCATTCAAAAACTCATTCAAATCCTCTGGCGTGTCAGCCAAGATTACCATGTCATCAGGAAATCTCAGAGTTGAAATTATTTCTCCTAGAATCTTCACTCCTACTTTAAATTTTTCTCCAATTTCCTTCATTGTTTGTTCAATGTTAAGATTAAAAAGTACGGGTGATAAGTTTTAGCCTTTCCTTGCAACTTTCTGAATACCAGCTTCTCTCTCATGTCCTTCAGCTCGAATGACTGCTGTCTGGAATCTGTATAGATTGTAGATCACCCTCCAATCCCTGTATTTTATTCCCATCATTTTCAAAATGTCAAATAATATAGCCCAATCAACGTTATCAAAAGCCTTTTCTAAGTCTAACAATGCCATGAACGAACTCTTATCTTTCCTTATTTGACCTTCCAAAATCAGCCTAAGACTTAGTACAGCTTCCATTGTTCCTACATTTCTCCTGAAACCAAACTGGTCCTATACCCAATTCGGTTTCTATCTGGCTTTCCACCCTCTTGTAAACTATTCTAGACAGGATCTTTGATGCATGAGTAATCAAGCCGATTGTACGGCAACCTTCACATCTGTCACCTCATACTTTCTGCGATATAGGGATTATAAAATTCTTCTTGAAATCAGAGGGTACCTCACCTGTCTCATAAATCCGACACACCAAGTGAAATAACTTGATCAGACCATCATCACTTATGCAGCGTAGCAACTCAATCGGTATATCATCTATGCCAGGTGCTTTGTCCCTGCTTAAGTCTCCCAATGCTCTGTCAAATTCTGATCTCAATATTAAATCTCCTTTCGCATCCTCATAAATTTACTCTTCCTTTTCCATTACATGATTCGCAATCGCCTTTCCCTTATACAAACACTCTATGTAAGCTTTCCATATCTCAACCTTTTCTTCCCTATCTGTTAGAGGCTATCCATCTGAGTCCTTAATATTACAGCACTTAGTCTACCTTTCCCCAAAAATATTCTTAATCCTACGATAAGCTGTGTCTACTTTTCCTAATTTCAGACTATTTTCTATACCTGCATATTTCTCTTTCACTATTCTTCTTTCGCTTCCTTGCACTTCTTGTTAACCTCCTTTCTCAGACGTCTGTATTCTGCTTTCCCCCTTTCATCTCTTACATTCTAGTGTTTCCGCATTTCATTCATTAATTCTAGTATATCCTGAGTAATCCATGGTTTCCTACCTATTCCTTCTTTCCTACCAATTTTTTTCTTCTGCGGATTTTGTTTTTTCATTCTTCAAAAGTGCACATTCGTCTGCAATTGAAGTTTGTTTAGGTCTTTTCATTAGTCCTTCCTTTATACTCTTTTTGAATCTCCCCTTTACAGCCCTCTTTCAGTCTGTCGATTGCCCACCATTTTGGCTTTGGACTTTTCTTCAGTTTCTTCAACCTGAATCTGAATTTCATAACAACCAGATTGTGGTCAGAGTTTATGTCAGCACCGGTATATGTTTTACGATCCAAAATCTGGTTTCGTTATCTCTGCTTGACCATAATGAAGTCGATTTGGTTACGCCCTGTATCTCCTGGTCTCATCCTCGTGTATATTCTTCTATTGTGGTTATTGAATAAAGTGTTAGCTATGACCAACTCATGCTCAGTGTAGAAATCTATTAGCCTGCTTCCTCGATCATCCCTTTCACCTAATCTGAAATCTCCTACTATCTTCCCTTCTCTTTCTTTAACTACCAGAGCATTCCAATATCCCCGTACTATAACATTTACATCACCCTTGACATACCTCAGAATTCCATATATTTCTTCGTAGACCTTTTCAACATCTTCATCATCAGCTTGACTGGTAAACATATAGACTTGTACCTCTGTGGTGTACGTAGGTTTTGTATTGATTTTAGCTACAATAATCCGTTCACTATATTGCTCATAATATTCCACCCGCTGTCCAAGTTTCCTACTTAATGTGAGACCTACCCGCACATTGCCGTTGTTTGATTTAGTGCTAATGATCCTATAGTCTCCTGACCAAAAGTCCAGTTCTTCCTGCCAGCGCATTTCACTAATCCCAACCAAATCCAACCTCAACCTATCCATTTCCATTTCTTAGATTTCTAACCTTCCACTGCCTAGCAGACTTCTAACATTTCACGCTCCGATCCGTAGAATGTCAGATTTCTTCTTTGTCACTTCTGTGATGTTAACCCCCTCTCGAATATTCCCCACCCGGAGATCCGAACGGGGGACTAGTTTACCTCCGGATTGGAATTTTACAAGAGAGGAGGCCATCATCATATGTAATTATGCATAGAAAGGTACATATCCTCGGGAATAGTTTTACGGCTGTAGTTTCAGGTGGCTTTCAGCCGTGCAGCAGAACATAGTGTAGCCATTAGTTGGCTAATATTATGAAGATCTTTACAGTCTATAAGACAGGTAAAGAGTTGACTTATTCTTAAAGGTGGCTACTTCCCTGCAGAATAGTGTAATAGGGCAATTCTACTAACAAAGATATTAACCTTCTACTAACAACCAAATACCACTTGAATGTCACTTGAATAATGTTTATACCGCGATTTGCGGACTCCACAGGTGTCCAGAAGTAAATCAAAACAGAGACTATTTAATGTCATCTTAGGGCAAGGCTTATAAACTACAGTTTGGTAGCCTTAATCTCAGGGTAGGAAATGAGACCTAATCCGGAAGTCAAGAATAATCTCGTGCTCATGAACACGTCAGTTGTCGAGAGGTTAAACATCGGGTATTTCTGGAGACTAGCCGAAGGCTCGACAGGTTCCAAGATTTTTAGGGAAGGGATGGGGTTTAGGTTAGGGGCGGCATTGTTGTGACACCGTCACACTTAGCAGGACTTTTTATTTGCCAGCAAGACGAGATACAAGTTTGCGCTCGGTCGGTATTCATTTTAAGTTGTGCAAAGCTCTTTTTTTTAATCTATAGTTGGTATAATTATCAAGTCAAATCTTTCCCTGTAGTACAAAGGAACTGATTGTTACTGTATGTATATACAGGGTGTATCTTCATTATACCGACAAAAATCAGGGACGCTCTGTGTGTTACGTAAAGGACGATGCCACAATCGGATTGGCGGAGAAACCTTTTCCATTCGAGAAAATGGGGTTACTTTGTTAGTTACGGGCGCGCGATTCAAATCGACAAAGTCACCGTATCTGCTGAGCCAGAGCGCAAGCAGCTGGCCACTGCCGTGCTTCAGCAAGGGAAGGGAGTGTGATAGGAGATAAGCTGGCGAGAAAGCGCAAGTTTCCTAGTTCGCCTCGCGCAGAATTGTCCTTGTCCCTTTCAGGCAATATCCAAATTTGTTTAATAAGCAGCCGTAATCGCACACACAGTAATAAAAACTCACTTGTCACTCATGAAAGGTACCCGACAGTTTCTCTTCTCGTCTTTTCGTCTCAATACATTTATTATTTTACATACGCAAAGATGCCGTTGCACGATCGTGCATTTATTTACTCACAACATTTTTAATGGAATGAAATACAGAACGAAAGAAGCAATACACCCTCTGGTTTAATTCCAGGAAATTTTTAATATGCCCCCCCCACCACCACCACCTCCAACTTCGATGCACAGGTCCCAGCGGTGTAGTAGTGATATTTTGACTCTGTTCAGGATGTGTGGTGTGTTAAGAATGATTGGAAAGCTGCCTGGATTCTTGTTATAAGTTCATCTTGTCTTTCTACGGGGTTCGCATACACTTTAGTCTTCACGTAACCCCACAAGAAAAAGTCCATGGGAGTTAAATCGGCCGAGCGCGGAGGCCATTTAACTGGCCCACCACGGCCTACCTATCTTCCTGGATAATGGACATTTTAGTGTCGTGTGACATGGCGAGCAAAATGCGGTGGAACACCATCATGACACAGCCACATTCGTTGTCGAATACCCAGGGGAATATCTTCCAATAAATCACGCAGTGATTCTGCCAAGAAACGGTACTGTTCCTCACTATTTGGACGAGGAGGAAGGACTACGCCCTAATTAAATAGTCGCCAACAATGCCGGCCCAAATATTAACACTAAACCTATGCTGGAATGAGCGAACCACTGTTCCATGAGGGTTTTCATCCGCCCAAATACGCCGATTACTGGAGTTTGCCGCGCCTTCTCTCGTAAATGTAGCTTCATCCGTGAAAAGGAGCGATGACAAAAAGTGTGGAATAATTCCTTAGCTTTTGAAGACCCACCTTGCTAATGTTAGACGTTGTGGGAAATCCAGAGGTGTTAGTTCTTGCACCGATTAATAGCGATAAGGGTAAAATTGCCGGTCCTTTCAAACCCTCCACACAGTCATATGAGAAGCGCCAACATTCCTCGCGATAGACCTCGTACTGGTTGAAGGAATATAATTTATTTCTTCTATTGCAGCCTTGGTTGGTTCCTCAGTTTAGGGGCTGCGACAACGCGGTCATGTAGCCCCGTGGACTTTGGGTGTGTGTAGAATCTGTCTGAAAACCGGTGTTAATTGTGATGACTGTATTAGTGTGTGTTATCTGTTTTCTTAATTCAAGTAAGGACTGCAGACATTGAATTTTCAAGTAGTTCCTAATTTTGCTACCAAACGCCCCCGCCAACGACCAACTAGTTCTGAACTTGGCAACCGCAGTCGGCTTCTGGCGACGAACGTTGGAACCTAAGAGCATTAGTCAAATTTAACCTATAATTTAGCTTCACACAAGTGCAATTAGTGGCAGGTTCTTTATCATGACATAAATCTATGACATGGGACCGCTGGCTTCACTTCCCCTCCGAAGGAAGGCATACTGAGGAATTTTAACGCTCTTAAAAATCTGACGACTTAGGCCTTGGGCATAGAAGCTCAGCATTCTACCAACTGCGCCACCGAAGCCACCACACTAATGCAGCCTCTTCACACTCTGGGGTCCGTACTGACGACGTACTGCCAGCGTTGTACATCTGAGGCACGAATGTCCCTCCTTCACGCAGTCGTCTGTCAATTGACACGAAGAATGAATGATGAGGTTGGTGACAATTAGGGTGCCGGACGCTATAAATCCGTGGGGCTTCCCTCCCGTTGTCATTTGCTGTGCTATAAACTAGGTGCATATCAACCATTTATTCGTTAGTGTACCGAAACAGAGCCATTCTCACCAACTTATGCCGCAAAAGTAGTAGCCAATGAGTGTAGAACAAACTGTACAGTGCCCACTGGGGCCGAGTAGCGAGTGCGTCTGTCGCACCAGCATATCTCTCTCTCCGTCTATCATCCCTGCCCTTGCCTGAAGCACAGCAGTGGCCAGCGGCATACACTCTGGCTCAGCAAATACGCCGTGCTCGTCAATTTGAATCGCGCCCCCGGAAGTAACAAAGTAACCTCATTTCCTCGAAGGGAAAATGTTCTCCGCCAATCCGATTGCGGCATCGTCTTTTACATAACACGCAGAGCGTCCCTGATTTCTTTGTCGGTATTATTAAGATACACCTGTATATAAAGTATTTTGTTCGGATGACAGATTTCACTGTGTAGCCTACATTTGTAATATTTGTCTTTATTGCTACAGAAGTTTAGGTATATTCTTGCAGATGGCAAAACAGTTAATCAGATTGTGAATCAAGGATTGTATTGGACTGTAGTTTTCTCTATGCTATCGTATGCACCGTTAATCGGCATATTAACTTTTGTGCTTCCTAAACTTTGTATTTTTAACAAGAACGATTGAGAATACCAAGAACCGATCAACCGTATGACAATTTACTATGAGAAAACCAAACAATGTACAGAAGTAGATAGCCAAGAAGAATTCTGCATAGTACATTTTTTGGAACCTGACTATACCTTGCGTTCGTTTTTTTTCCCGATGTCTCGCGAACCAATAATCAGATTTGGAGGTATGAGGTGTCCTAGAACTTAGGATGACCCCCCTTTTGTATGGCCCAATTATTTTATATATTTACCCAAATTTTAACAAACTGCTAGGTCATTTGCATGTTATATTTCATGAACCCGTTAACGTACAGACTTGTGTGTGGGCTCAAACGAAAGCTTGTAATGCCCCCTTTGCAGAGGTCCACTGGTTTAGCCAAATTTTATCCAAAGGGCATAACTGCATGGAAGGGTACACATTTCATTTATACGCGACTATACCTTGTTGTGTGTGTACATGACTAGTGGTATGACTTTGGTGGGCTTTTCAAATAATAATTTATGAATTAGTTACTCTTGATTTAAATAAAGAACCCAAAGCAAGTAGGTCAACCGCTTGTTATATTTTAGGAACCAATAATGCTACAGACGTGTGCTAGGTGTCAAATGAAACCGTACAATGGACTCTTTACTGTGAAACATTAAAAAAATATATTTCTGCCCAAGGGGCCTAATGACATGAGGGATCCATTTTATTTTTACGCGACTATACATGGTTGTGTGTGTACATGACTAGGTGTGACTTTGGCGGGCTTTTCAAATAATTATTTATGAATTAGTTACTCTTTATTTAACTTAAGGACCCAAAACAAGTAGATCATCCGATTGTTATATTTTAGGAACCACTAATGCTACAGACGTGTGCTAGGTGTCAAATTAAACCATGTTAAACTTGTGGATGTTCTGCATGGGTTAACCGTTTTCCATTAAAATCGTAGTAGAGCATGTCACAACCGAAATATCCACATTGTGCTTATTGGCAGGATCTGTCCCTTGTTTGGGATCATTTAATAAGGCGGCCTTGGTCTTGGGCGTTAAATCACGTCCAAAGTCATCTATGGTTAAACTGTCCCTGTAACGGTCCTTGGTTCCATATACATAGACACCTACTGCCATCTTTTACAATTAGTTGCTATGTAGATTATTAAGCAGCAAGAGTCACTCCCTGTTGGGGGGCATGGATTCTCACCTCTTTCCTACAACGTCCAAACAACGCCATGGCTCACTGTTTACCTCAAGTATTCACTATCTCATTGTGGGACCCTCAGGATGTGGAAAGAAAAATCTTTTGCTCACGCTCATCACGGCTCCAAATGGTGTGCGTTTTCAGAATATCTATATTTTTTGCAAAATCCCTCTACCAACCACTCTATGTGTTTCTAGAACAGGTCATGTCTGAACTACGAACAGAAAACATGGGCTATTTTACCTTTTCAATTCAAGAAAATGTTATAATGCCAGATACAGTGCGGCCTAATTCTCTCATGATTTTCGATGATGTGGCAACAGAACGACAAGCTATTATTCAGAGCTATTTCAGCATGGTGTTCAGCCCCAGGGTCGATACGACCTTAGGACCTGAGACATCTACTCACCCAGAGGAGATTATAAACATACGCCCCTGAATCTACAGACGGCTGCACAGCCACTCACACATCTTCACCATCAACTCAAAACCATAAGATCTACTTCCATCGAAATACCAACTCACCATTTCACCCTACAAAAACTACCCCTAAATGCTAAGTCATGAGCCTCAATGAATACATTTCCTTTACAAAAGCAGGCGCAGTAACATCGCTGTTAGCCAAGCTTACGACATCCACATAAACATTTACACTCAGGACTATCTGGAGCACCAACAATGACGACACGCCAAGTCAGCAGCTCGGGAACTCTCAAAAGGAAGGCCCGACGAAGACCCAATATCTGTCGCGGCCCACGGCTCTGTGCATCTAGATCCAGCTCTAACGCATCGTCATCGCCAGGTGAGAGAGCGTGTGCTCAGATATCCTTACATACTTGTATTCCCTCCTTCACACCTACACTTATAATTTGTAATACATTTGCCCTTCACTAAAAAGGGACACTACATTCACCACAACTGATCAAATAAATACTTGATCAGTAACCTACACTTTGTACATCATTTTATACCGACTTTACATCTGTATGCCCAACCCGTTCCTTCCTAATTGCCCCTGACCGTGAATGCTAGGAAGTGCAGCGTCAGGTATTCCATTGTGCTCACTTAGTGTTAAGCCAGCCAGCGGCCAAGCTGCCGACTCTGCAAGTAGGCTCGCTCCTACTCGCTCACATTTAATTGCTACTCTTAACTAATAGCTCCCTCATAGTCGCACATCCCTTGACAAGTAATCGCGCCCCTATAGATTATACCCCCATTACATTACATCCTCTCACCGACACATACACCTGCAGTTTCCCCCAACTACGGGAAACTTGCACCCTTTCGGAAACCACCCCTAAATTGTACATCAACACACCCCTGTTCCTCCCATCCCCTAACAATTGGTCGACACAAACATATCGACTGCTTTTATCTAGGGCAAACGTATTCCAAAATGCCTAAAAAACACATTCGTGACAATGCCAATGTCATTGATTTATGTCGCCAGAATGAACGGAATATGCGTCACGTGTATGATGACCATGTCAATCCCGATATGACCTTTCAAACCTTTACCCAATTGTGTGCCAAATATTGGAACACGCAACAACATGCCTGTATTGTTATTGATAAACAAAATGATATTTACCAGGGGCGTTATCGCCTTGGGTTTGTTCATCTTATTCATGTTTAAGGGGCTACCTCATTTCATCTTATATCATTTGTCGAGACACCGTGAAAAAATGCATATTATTATTGCAAAAAATAATATTCGCCAAAGTTTCGTGAATTAAAACGCGCACGTGGTCAGTGCGAGTTGTCTGTTGAAAAACATTTAACTCCTCCTCTAAAAGCCATGTTTAAACAATCTTCCACGTCTGAAAGGCCTATAACAGTTTCAAAAACAATGCAAACTATGCAAGAGGTTCCTGTAGAAAGAAAAGGAACTGCATAGTTCTAGTGATGTTGAGGAAGAGGTTTTTTCACCAGCAAAACCTGAGGATGAGGTGTTTACACCAGCAAAACCATCGCCACTTCCTCAGTTTCTGAAAACATCAGTGATTTCAGAATCACCTTCAACTTCCAAACAGCCTACTTTGTCAGAAATCTTGTCTACACCCGAGAATCAAGCTTAATTAAAAAGCATCCTGATAAAAGAATTATGATGCTTTGGTGTCACCCTACCTCAAAGATCTATTTACTAAAAAAAACAGATACCATTGTTTCCGGATTGGTAATTCCGATATCAAGTTTGGTCAGCATGTGATTATCATTAAAATGTTACCTATAAATTAACAACTGGTCTTTTAGAGCTGTTATTTTCACGTACTCCGCTTTCAGAAGACTATACCCATAATGATCTCATAACGTATACATCCATCTTAATGGAAACGAGTGCCCACAAAGGGGGTGTAAACGACCTGAACCAGGCAATGCCAATAAAAGTTTCAAGTATAAAACAGTTATTTCAAAATTAATTTCAAGTACAGACAGTATTCGTCGTGGACCTTCAGCATTGGGAGTTATATTTAAATCATTAAAACCGCTCATTGATGTCTCCTACTGCCACAATCCCACAAGCTAGTCAACCGCCTACAGTTCTTAAAGGCATCTCAACAGGCTGGGCACACGGGTCATCAATCTGAGATTCAAGAAATTGAACAAGAACTTCAAAATGCAAAAATTATTGTTTAAACCTTCACCAATCAAAGTGAAAATAGCTCGCGATTTGCACCGTCCTGCCAGGCATAACTATAAGCTACTCAAAGTTATTTCACATGGCATGGATGAGCTTTGGCAAGCTGATTTGGTTGAAATGATTCCCTATGCTAGCGTTAACAATGCTGTAGGCTATATGCTCACAGTCATCGATTTATACTCTAAAATTGCCTTTGTTCAACCTGTAGGACGCAAGTCAAGGTCTCTGGTAACCAGTGTATTCAAGACTATTATTCAACAATGGAAACGTCAACCCCAGCTTTTTCAAACAAACCAGGGCAAAGAATTTTTAAACAAGGATTTCTCTAGCTTTCCTAAATCTTTAAATATTCATCATTATACCACGTAAAGCAATCTAAAAGCAAGTATTGTCGAGTGTTTTAATCGAACGTTAAAAACATTAATATGGAACGAGTTTACAACTAGGGGATCCTATCACTGGATAGACCAATACTTGAGCTTGTGTCACGTTACTATGATACCAAACACTCTACCGTTTAAACAAAGCCACAACTTGTAAAGGAAATATTCCACGGATGGATAAACTCTTTAAACCCATCAAAACAGCCGACCCTAGACGCCACAGACGTAAACTAGGCAATTATGTACGTGTCAGCAAGTTCGAGTCAGTTTTCGATAAGGGATTCATTCCAAATTGGGGGACGGAAATATTTCGCATTCTACGAGTCAAACTCGACAGCCCAGCAACGTATTTACTGCAAAACCTCAACAATCATACCATAAAAGGACGATTTTATCTCCAAGAGCTTCAAAAATACAGTTTCCAAAATATTCCCATTGTCGAAATGGTGTGAAAAACAAATAGAAACGAATTGTATGCCAAATGGCTGGGATTTAGCCCTAGGTTTTATTCATGAATCAATAAATCAGATTTAGTGTAAACAATTTGTCTTTTATTTATTAGATAGATAGATTTTATTAATTCCATTTGATCAAATACATGTATACAATACATTTTTGATATAGGACACGTCAGAATTTACATCTATAAAATAAAAGTACTAATAGGAATATATTACTAATACTATAACTATTTATAACTTATTATAATAACAGATCTTAAGAGATACAATCTTATTGGACCTTTACACCTTACTCTATTATCATAATATGAAAACTTAATTCTATAAATACAACAACATACAGCTGGGTATTACAATTAAAATAGAAAAGTAAAATATCATTATAGATTTCATCGCTCCTCTATGCTAAGATATTCAACTACAGAGAAAAACAATGGCACTGCAGATAAGCTTTCAACATTCTATCAAAGGTTTTTATTTTTGGGGCAAGTTTTATATACTGGGGTAGTTTATATATAATTTAACTCCTGTGTGAAAAGTTCCTTTTTGATATATGCTTGTGTGTGTGAAATATGAATGTTTTGATTTAGTCTGGTGTAATACATTTGAACATCATTGTTTGTTTTAAGAAAAACATCCTTATTCATTAAATTCCTTTTTAAAACATAATACTTTCAAAAATATATATGCAGGGCAGTGGGAGAATAAGATGAGAGCGAGTGGCCTTTTCATAGACCTGAGAAAGGCGTTTGATACTGTTGACCATGAAATTCTTTTAGGGAAACTTGATAAAGCAGGTATCCGAGGAGTAGCTTGGACATGGTTTAAAAACTACCTATCTAATCGTAAGCAGTATGTTGAAACAAATGGCTACAGAAGTGAGGAAGTAAATATTACCCACGGTGTGCTCCAAGGATCAATACTGGGTCCTTCCCTCTTCTTAGTATATATTAATGACATAGCAACACTCAGTTTTCATGGTAGTATAACGTTGTTTGCAGATGACTTAAGCATATTTTACAATGCGTACACCACCAACACGCTGATTACACAAAAGCTGGAGGACATGAATACAATACTTGGCTGGACCCAGTCAAATAAATTAACAATAAATGAAGATAAAACAAATTATTTAATAACATCTAAGCGTAGAACAAAGTTAGACATCACTCAGAATATAATGCTGAATGGAAAGGCAGTTAAAAGGGTCTCATCTGTCAAATACCTAGGCCTAATAATAGATGAAAATCTCTCCTGGCAAAAGCACATCGATGCATTAGTTTAAAAAAATATCACCTGATGCTGGGATGATAAAAAATTGAGCTACTATATCCCAAAATATCTACTCAGGAAAGTGTATTTTTCCTTAATCCATAGCCACTTACAATATTTGAATACAAGTTGGATAAAATGTTCAAATTACATAAAAGAGGAAATTGAGGTAATTCAGAATAGAGCCATAAGAAATATTTATAACTACCCTTTTTTAACACCAACCAAACACCTTTATATTACGAGTAAAATTCAACCGGTAGCCCTAAATGCAGAAATCAAATCAAATGTCCTGATGTACCAAATCCTACACAAAGGTATCCACACAAATATAAACTTCACTAAACAATCTGATTTACACGCTTACAAAACTAGACATGCAGATGGCATATCACTTTTCTATATCAATACCAAACAATATGGCAGTAATAGCATTAAGTACAGTGCCTTTGTAAAGTTCAATAGACTACCAGGAAATATAAAAATTGCACCTAGCCTACCAATCTTTAAAAGGAGGCTAAATCAGTTTATGTGGAATGATTATAAAATGTCAGTTTGAAGGAATTCCAAAATCTGAGAAGACAAAAGAAGACTACATTGTGTACAAAAACTTATGAAAGCTACAAAATCTTGTATATATTTTCATACTGAAAACTTTGTAAACTAAACATTGAATTGTAATTTGTCGCCAACATGATAAAACTGTACGATTCCTTTGTTTATGAGTCCTTGACTCGTTATGGGATTAATAAAATGCATTATTATTATTATTATTATTATTATTATTATTATTATTATTATTATTATAATCTTTAAACAGAGGTCTACATGATTCTCTAGTGCTTACATTTGCAATAATTATTATCGCCCTCTTTTGTATCCTAAACGTGCTTAGTACATCTGGCGACATACCCCAAAATATGACCCCATATCTTAAGTATGAATGGAAATAAGCAAAATAAGTATTTCTTAATGTGTGCATGCTAGTGCAGGTTTTCAAAGTACGTAACGCAAAGCACATCGAGTTCAGTTTAGTATTCAGGTATTGTATATGTTTATTCAATTTCAAGTCATGTTGTATCCATAGTCCTAAAAACTTTGTTTCTGATTTATGCTTCGCAGGATTCCTATTATGTATAGTGTGGAAATTTAGACATACTGTTTTTATAGTTTATTATGAGGCGATTATCTTGTGACCATTTGCTTAACTCTCCTGTAACGGAGTCAGCAGCCTGCTGTATTGTGCCCAACTCTAGGAATGGGTATTCCAAGATTCAGACACCTAGATATCAAGGGAAAGGCTACCGCCGCTTTTGAAAGTTGAGATATTTGAATATCGCGCTCCATTGCTTCTCGAAGCAATTGGAAAGAATATACCGCTAAGAGCATGTCAAGTGACGTAGCGAGTAATAGCAGAGGTCGAGGCTATTTATTGATTAAATAGTTAGCCATGGAGTAGAGACTTGAGACTCGGATCAGATTACTGGCACGGCCAAATGAAAGAGAATGCACTTAGTATCAAGTAAATCGGACCAGGGATACCAGAGATATGAGGATGTCTAGATTTCAGCGTGATGACGCGTGACCCTGACAGTTTTGAATAAAAGCCGGCCGGCTCAGGCATCAATAGCTCACTTCGACACAAGCACTTGCTTAGCAAGGTGCCACTACGCTGAGCCAAGGCACATGGTTGCCGGATCTACGCAGAAGTTATTTTCAAAGTTGTGATAGTCACAAAAGTGCTGCGCTACGAGTGGAACTTAGTAAGTTTCCGGCAGGGAGGATCACTAAGGTGATTGATATTTTTCGACGGACACTGGTGAAATATTTTTATTTTCACATGGACATATGCTAGACTTTGTCTAGAATTCGTACTTTGTCACAGTCCAGTAATAACCTAATACTTGGATATTTTAGTCCAATTTTAGTCAGTTTTCATATTTGTAACTTAATAACCACTCCGATCTATCAGTACATTGAAGACCAGTCTATCACGGTGTTGTTCATTAGCCAACGCAGGGAAACTACATGTTGCTTCGCGCATGGTAGATGGTGTGAAGCCATGCCCAGGGAACGATCTTCAGAACAGCCGTTGATTGGTTAGACTGTCAGTGTTTTCTTGTACTGAAAAGATTACCGTGAGTTATGTTACAACTGACATATCTGAGAATAGATCACATAGATCTGACCCCATTTAAGCAAACTGTTATGGCTTTAAGAGAAGCCAATATTAAAATGGATCAACAGTTACTTCAAACGTCAAGAGATATTACCACTATGTCTTGTAAGACGGATTGTGGGTATATAATGGCGGCCGATACAAGGATTATACGTGCTTGTCCGATAGGGCATGTCTATGGATAAATCTGGTACAGACCAGGTTCGCTACGCTTCAAGACCATCAAGAAATGTAAGCCACATTTGAATTATATTATGCCTAGCTAATTGGAACAAACTATTTTTTTCGGCAGATGACCAACACATTTATTTTTCTTCGTATTTAAATCTTGCAATGATTTACGCAAGACATATTAGAGTTATTCTGAGTATTTTCAGCACTCAGAACAGTTTAGGATCGATGACCGAGCATAACGAGCATTTATTTGAATATTTCATATTTTTGAGAAATCACGGTAATCAGCCGATGTAACTGTAAAAGTTAAATTATTTTTTTGTTGAGGAATGGATATTTTTTCCATATTCGAAGGTTCGAACATGTGGATTCTCACATAATGAGATGATAATTAAATATATTTAAAATAATATAACTAATAATAATAATCCACAAATAATAATAATAATGATTTTCATAACTTTTCTAAATAATTCTTGGATATTATATTTTCTAATAATCATATGTATTGAAAGAGAGCCTATGAAGTAGTTTAATCATTTCTAGTTTGGAACAGGAGATTTTCCGAAGGAGAGTGGTTAGCGCAAGCCCGCATTCAACCAACATTTCAGTTCTGGTTGAACAGTTGATATTTGCAATGAGCAAAGTATATTTTTCAGATAACACGGAGAGGCATGAAACGGGAAGCAAATGATATTTGTATCAAATAGGATATTTTTGTATTTATATAAAATCATGACGTAAATACACTCGAAAGTGAAATAAAGATTTTCATAAGTATGGTAAATTCACGGGTTGAACTGAATGGTAAAATAAAATAAACTTGTAAGTTTATTAATCTTCCAGTGTTGATAACAAGCAGAGGCTTGATTTATTGTATAAATTTTGGGAAGAAAATTTATGTGTGTGGAGTAGTTGAAATGCCATTCCCAGGTGCGCATGTTTAAGTCGCAGGAATGAGGAGTTTTTTTTCGAGCATCAATCAAATAGCAGGTTCGATGGCTCAGGTTTATAGCAGGAGTATTGGAACTACACATTTCGTCGTATGAATGACCCGAAGGTTATTTCTTAGAAACCATCAGTTCTTATTTCAACCTTGTTTACGGATTCCATTTAGACTTTGATTTTGCTAGAACCCGGATTTGTCATGATAGTAGTTTATTCTTCTTCAGAGGAAGACCTTTGCCGTTGTTGTTGTAATATTGTGTTCTTATGAAAATAATAGAATGGGCCACTGCCAATTAAAAATAATTCTATAACCACGAATAATTTAAAGGATATTTTCAATCCTAGTGCCATGAACTAAATGAATTTATTATGAAGCTACAATACTTATTTCCGCATTCTGTCGAAGAATTGCAAGTTGTGAAAGTTGCTAAAATGGCCATGAATATAAATATTTTTCATAATGATGATTCCAAGTGGAAAATTGAATAGTTGAATGGTTCAACAATTTATTGATCAAGTTGATGATTCAGAAATCATATATTTTGTTAGGAACTTGAAGTTCATAATCAAGTCACTTCTCGAAATGTTTAATGTCAGAAGAACAATTAATTTTTGTTGTGCTTCGCACAGTTCTTCAATGCTATGCTCGATGGTCAAATACTTTTCAGATGTTATTAATGTGTGAAAAATAATTTGTGTTGATTCAGAAATAATTTTTTTTGACAATATTTTTTGAAACTGGAAAAATAATTGAAAGTTAAAAATTCTATGAACATTATTCTACGAGTGTTAATATTATGTAAACATTCAAACAGTGAACTACGATATTTCCAGTAGAGACAATTAAATTTGAACTGGATTTAATCATAAATAATTTTGGAACACAGTCTACAGGACTAATAATCAGACTTGTGTTTCCAAAAAATAACTGTCAAATGTGTTTGGAAAAATTCTGTACATTGTGTAAATAGGAGTGTGGGTCGCCACACGTGAGTGATGCTGCTTTGAGCATTTTTGCAGTCAATTTTAAATTCAAAATAAAATGAGATAATTTTACATGATGTGTTATGCCCAGTTGAATCTCCTTCTATCCTTATTGTTGCATTGAGCCAAAAATCAGTAAAGCATTTTTTTCATTTGATGTCGTTTTTGCGATTAGCTTTAACCCATCTGCCGCTCCGGGATATTTTGACTCTCGTGCTAAATGATTATTGGTAAAATGCATATGTGGTCGTGCGGACTCCGGTCTAAACGGGCACATAAAATAAGATAGAGAGAGAAATGGCTTCGAACGTGGGGCCCGAGTTAGACATGGTCAATCGCATGCCGATTTGAATTATGATGATTTTTCTATAAATATTTTGGGAGTTGAGAGATGTCTGGTTTGGATGAATAAATTAGTAGGAAACCCAATTAGTGGGGAAAATTAAAAATTTAACTGGATTAATAATTAGAATGGGTTTGATTATTTTTGATAATGGCTTAACCATTAGGGCGTCAAGTAAATTCAGTAGTAAACGTTCGATGACTGGACATACGCATTATTAGAATCCAGGTGGAGGATATTTGAGAACTTGCATATTTTTCTTGTGATATTGTGGTAAATGTAATTCGTAAAAGTAGAGAAATTTGTTTTTCCATCACATCGACATTAGGACAAATCTCATTTTATTAGAGTGTTCCAATTAGCTATTCATATTTCTTATTCTAGTTATAAGCTTGTGTTTGCCAATATTGTATACCCCTAAGTTTTGAATAATAATTGAAAATTATGGAAGAGATGATGAGGATGATGAGGAGTTTGGAGGAGAGATCAAAAGAGGCTGGACGGCGTATAGCAACCATTATGAAAGAAAATACTGAGGCTTTAGAAAAGAAACTTAAATAAAATTCTGATTCTTTAGAAAGTAAACTTAAAGAAAATTCTGATTCTTTAGAAAATAAACTTAAAGAAAGTTTAAATGAGAAACTTAAAGAAAATTCTGATTCTTTAGAAAATAAACTTAAAGAAAATTCTGATTCTTTAAAAGGTAACTTGAAAGAAAGTTTAGAGGATAAACTCAAGGAAAATTCCGATTTGTTGGAAAGCAGGTTAAAAGATAACTTGAAAGAAAATTTAAATAGTAAATTTAAGTCTATGGAAAGTAAATTTAAAGAGAATTCCGAAATTTTGAAAATGTCACTTGAGAGTAAAATGTCTAAATTATGCGAAAAAACACATGAGCTCGAAACTTCATTAGCCACTAACGCAAGTTTAATGGACGATAAATTTCGCGATGCCGATCTAAGATCCCAAAGCTTAGCTGATAGGATAGAACATGGTCTTAGGAAAGTTGGTGAAGACATGATCAACCTAGAAGTCAGAGTGAAGAAAGAGAGTAATGAGATGGGAATTCTAGTTGTTCAACGGTTGACAGAACAATTCAAAGAACTTGTAATGGGAGAAATAAGAGAAGGTGTGATTAATGAATTACAAACTGAAATTAAAACCACAGTTGTCAATGAAATTAAAGACACACTCAAGCTGGAGAACCAAGAGGGAATCAAGGAGATTAGGGAATCTTTGTCATCCCATATTCAAGTAATTTCCAAAGATATCCAAGCAACTCAGAAGGACATATCAGATATGACAGGGTCATTGAAAAGTCACGAGGCTGTTATGAACCAGATATCCACTGATGTCAAGGAGAATTGTAAAGAAACTGAAGCAATTAAGAAAATGGCAGAAGAAAACCATAAGGAACTTGAGGCTATGAAACCCCAAATCAAGGACGAGAAACAGTCTGACCATCTGTTGAAAATGCCAAGTGTAAGGGGAAAAGAACAGATACAGATAAATCTAGGAGCAGCTAGAGAAACTGATAGTCAAAGACAGGATGAGGTCAGGACAGTATTTCAATCCAACCCCATAACTGTATTCAAGAATGTAGAGGATAAGCCTTCTAAATTTTCAGGGCGAGACTCTGTGACACCCGTAGAATTTTTGAGAGAAGCAGGTGATTACCTGAAAGATTCCAAGATCCCTAAGGAAAGACAGATCCGAGTGATAGGGAAATTTTTGGAAGGTCCTGCACTTCTTTGGTTTAGAGCTTTTAGATCCACTCTAACCACTTTTGAGGAGTTTTCTCGTGGGTTATTAAAAAAGTTTTGGTCCCCGGAAACCCAACAGCAATTCAGAGCAGAATTATATTCTAAGAGATTCTCGACGTCACAACCTACTCGATACTCTACGTACTTTTCTGGACAGCTTTCTAAACTTCAACATTTAGATCCGCCGATGCCAGATAACGAATTAATTACTGCATTAATACGTCAGTTTCCAGCAGACGTCCAAAGGACTTTGATCGCTGCTGACATCTATAATATGGAGCAATTTGACGAGGTATTACAGAAGCTGGATCATACGAACGCTCAATTCTTCCATCAGAAGGGAGGAAAGAATAACAACGCTGTGTACGCTGTTATGGCCGACAGTTATTCTCAAACACCTCGAGAGATTCGAGAGGGGCGAGAAGAGAAAACGCCGAGGGAAGAGCCCGATAAAAGAGGATGGAATCAGTACAGTAACAGATACAGTTACAAGCCTTATGCAAGACCGGATGGTGGTAATCGATATAATACTCGATGGAGAAGGCCCAGGGATAACCAAGGAAGGTACCAGGAAAGAAGGTACTATGGTAGAAACAACTACAATAACAGAGGGAATGTGAATACTCGTCAGTCCAATGAAGAGTTCAACAAGGAGACGAGGAAGAACTTAGAAGCAAGACACCAAGATAACTTGCAGTTCTTGGAGCAGAAGCACAATGAACCAGGTCCATCGGGAACACAACAATCCCGGGGGAATGGAAACGAAAAAAAAAACTTCGAATTCACAGTAGAAGATAGAATTTTGAACACTTTCACTTCCAGAATTATTAAATGGCAAGCAGAGGATGATGACTTAATTCAACAGAATGACGAACGGAAAGAAATGGGTACAAGAATTAGAATGCCAATCATATCATGCGAAGTATTCGGTATGCCTGTCGATACTTTGATTGATACTGGGGCTATGCTTTGTCTGGTGAGTGAGAAGCTTTATATTCTGTGGAAGCTCAAAGAGAATTTAGAGGAGATTCCAGTATCAGGAATTAAGATCCAAGGAATAATACCCAACAAAATATCTCTGTGTAAAACACAATTATACTTATGTATTACGATTGGAGGACATGATTTCCGACATGTGTTTGTAGTAATGAAGGACATGGCTTTTGACATGATATTGGGAGCGGATTTCATTCAGAAATATCAAGCAGTGATAGACATGAAGACAGAGACGATCAGATTCAAGAATACCGAAGAGATAAACTTCGAGGGAAAAGAAGAGGAAGACATCGAGGGAGATGCTCAATGGTCTCTGATTTTTCATGAAGCTGAAGGAAGAGAAGTCTACACTGAGAAGGAGTCCCCAGAGCTAGGGAAAATTTTGGAAGAGTATCACGATATTTTTGATATTAAACCTGGTGAAATTAAAGATTTTGAATATCGTATTCGTGTAAATGATGATGCACCTTTTCATGCTAAATTGTATCCGGTAGCGGAAAAGCATCGAGAGAGGGTAAAAGTGCTTATCAAAGAGATGGAAAGCAACAATGTGATTGAAAAGTATACTACATCTTATGTCAATCCATTAGCAGTAGTGTCTAAGCAAGATGGAAGTCTGAGACTATGTTTAGACGCGCGAAATTTGAACTCAAGATTACTGCCAGAGTATGACAGACCACCAATCATTAGGGAACTGTTAAGGAAATTCCAAGGCAAGGTCTGGTTCTCTAATATTGATCTCACTTCGTCCTACCATCATATTAGGCTTAGTGAAGATTCCAAGAAGTTTACAGGATTTATGTTTGACCAGCAGACATATGTATTCCGCCGTCTACCATTTGGAGTCAAAACATCTGGATCTGTTTTGATCAGAGCACTGGAACAAAATTTGAGTCCTGAAGTAAAAGAGATAGCAATTCGTTACATAGATGATCTCTTAATTGCATCCGAGACTAAGGAGGAACATTTGTTACATATTCAGATGTTATTCGCAGATTTGAGAAAAGCGAACTTTAAAGTAAACCTTCGAAAATGTCAGTTCTTTCGGAAGGAAATAAAATTTTTGGGTCACATTTTGGATGGAGAAGGATACCGTCCCAATGAGACGAAGATACAGGCAATTGCAAATTTCCCTAGACCTACTAGAGTGAAGAATGTCCGCAGTTTTCTCGGGACATGCCAATTCTTTGCAGGGCATTGTCCAAACTTCACCAAGACGGTAGCTCCATTGCAGGAATTATTGAAGAAAGGAAACAAATGGAAATGGAATGAAGATTGTGAACAATCATTTCAAGATGCCAAGAGGTTATTGGTAAACAGTGTGAAATTGGAGTATCCTGACTTTACCAAGAATTTCATCATAGAATCTGATGCATCCACCGTAGGGATTGGAGCTATTCTTCTTCAAGAAGATGACGACCACAAGAGACGTTACCTGGCGTGCATTAGCAGGAAACTTCGTCCATCAGAAAGGAATTATTACACCACAGAGTTAGAAGCACTTGCTGTAATCTTCGCGTTGGAGTCGTGGAAGAAAATGTTAATTGGACATTCAGTAATTGTGAGGACTGATCACCACGCATTGGAGTTTATTTTGAGAACAAACTTTGCCAGTGATAGGATAACTAGATGGTCACTTTTTATTCAACATTTCAACCTAGTTATTGAACACACTCCTGGAAAGTTGAACGTGGGAGCTGATTTATTGAGTAGAGCAGTGGAGTCTACATCTAAGGTTTTTCAAGTCAACCTGACGCAGGAGGATGAGGATACCTTGAGAAGGTTAAGATTGTTGCATTTATCCCAGAGGAGAGACCGACGTCTTAGAAACATTTTTCGTTTTCTACAGGGAGACATGGATCCAAATGATGATGATTTTGTGGAAACTGAAAGAATTTCAAAAGATTTTATGATGTTAGATGGTTTAATCTACAAGTTTGCAGATCCTGACCATACGAAGCTGAGAGTAGTGATACCTCCACGATTGCAAAAACCCATTATCTGGATGGCACATCGAATCGCAGGTCATGCTGGAGTAGATAAGACGGTCAACTTGATTCAAGAGAAATTTTCGTGGGAGCGAATGCGACAAACTGTCAGGAACACTATTCGAGAATGCGACTTATGCCAAAGGAGTAAACATAATTCTAGATTACTGAGAGAATTACCAAGGCCTATTATTCCTTCTAAGCCTTGTGAAATCTTCGCGACTGATCTATATGGTCCTCTCCCAAAGTCTAAAAGAGGTAACCGATATATTCTGGTGACCATGGATGTTTTCAGCAAATACACTATGTTACATCCGATTCAGAAGGCAAACGCAAAATATTGTGCGAAGAGAATTAGAGACAATGTAATTCCGGAAGCAGGCAAACCGGAATTCCTTTTATTAGATCGTGGACCTCAATTTACATCTTTAGAATTTAGAAGCATCATGAATAATCTTGGTATTAGACAATTGATTTGTTCTATCAGACATCCTGAAAGCAATCCAGCAGAACGCGTGATGGCTGAAATAGCGAAATTTTCCCGCCTCTATTGTCCAAAAGAGCATTGGAAATGGATGGATGTTCTCTCTTTAGCATCCGAATCCATCAACTCTACGATTCATGAGAGTACTGGACAGATTCCCATGTTGCTTCATCATGGAATTAAACCAACAAGATTATGGGATCGAATCATCTCTATTCCACCTCAGATTGAACCAAGTCGTCAGATGAGGGAAACTCTAGCTTTAGACAAGTTGAGAAAAGAGAGCGCAGAGTGAGAGGAAAGCGTTTTCGCAGACCCTTGCGCGTAGGAACTCTTGTTTTAGTGAAAAGACCTACACCCTCTGACGTGCAAAATCGAGTATACTCGAAGTTTGCAAGCCTTTACGCTGGACCCTATCGTATTGTGGAAGTAAACAACAATGGAAGCTATGAAGTCGCTAATACACGAACTGGTAACATCGTGGGAACTTATAATGCATCGAATTTGAAGATTTATTATTCAAGAACCAGATGATTTAATGTGTAGATAGGAAAAATAAAAGTTTTTCAATTTTTATTTTTTGCTAGGTGTGGGGTGGATGTGCCCAACTCTAGGAATGGGTATTCCAAGATTCAGACACCTAGATATCAAGGGAAAGGCTACCGCCGCTTTTGAAAGTTGAGATATTTGAATATCGCGCTCCATTGCTTCTCGAAGCAATTGGAAAGAATATACCGCTAAGAGCATGTCAAGTGACGTAGCGAGTAATAGCAGAGGTCGAGGCTATTTATTGATTAAATAGTTAGCCATGGAGTAGAGACTAGAGACTTGGATCAGATTACTGGCACGGCCAAATGAAAGAGAATGCACTTAGTATCAAGTAAATCGGACCAGGGATACCAGAGATATGAGGATTTCTAGATTTCAGCGTGATGACGCGTGACCCTGACAGTTTTGAATAAAAGCCGGCCGGCTCAGGCATCAATAGCTCACTTCGACACAAGCACTTGCTTAGCAAGGTGCCACTACGCTGAGCCAAGGCACATGGTTGCCGGATCTACGCAGAAGTTATTTTCAAAATTGTGATAGTCACAAAAGTGCTGCGCTACGAGTGGAACTTAGTAAGTTTCCGGCAGGGAGGATCACTAAGGTGATTGATATTTTTCGACGGACACTGGTGAAATATTTTTATTTTCACATGGACATATGCTAGACTTTGTCTAGAATTCGTACTTTGTCACAGTCCAGTAATAACCTAATACTTGGATATTTTAGTCCAATTTTAGTCAGTTTTCATATTTGTAACTTAATAACCACTCCGATCTATCAGTACATTGAAGACCAGTCTATCACGGTGTTGTTCATTAGCCAACGCAGGGAAACTACATGTTGCTTCGCACATGGTAGATGGTGTGAAGCCATGCCCAGGGAACGATCTTCAGAACAGCCGTTGATTGGTTAGACTGTCAGTGTTTTCTTGTACTGAAAAGATTACCGTGAGTTATGTTACAACTGACATATCTGAGAATAGATCACATAGATCTGACCACATTTAAGCAAACTGTTATGGCTTTAAGAGAAGCCAATATTAAAATGGATCAACAGTTACTTCAAACGTCAAGAGATATTATCACTATGTCTTGTAAGACGGATTGTGGGTATATAATGGCGGCCGATACAAGGATTATACGTGCTTGTCCGATAGGGCATGTCTATGGATAAATCTGGTACAGACCAGGTTCGCTACGCTTCAAGACCATCAAGAAATGTAAGCCACATTTGAATTATATTATGCCTAGCTAATTGGAACAAACTATTTTTTTCGGCAGATGACCAACACATTTATTTTTCTTCGTATTTAAATCTTGCAATGATTTACGCAAGACATATTAGAGTTATTCTGAGTATTTTCAGCACTCAGAACAGTTTAGGATCGATGACCGAGCATAACGAGCATTTATTTGAATATTTCATATTTTTGGGAAATCACGGTAATCAGCCGATGTAACTGTAAAAGTTAAATTATTTTTTTGTTGAGGAATGGATATTTTTTCCATATTCGAAGGTTCGAACATGTGGATTCTCACATAATGAGATGATAATTAAATATATTTAAAATAATATAACTAATAATAATAATCCACTAATGAAAAAAATCCACAGCCTGCTTCCAGTCTCTGACCGGGTCAGGGAATGGAATGAAGGAAGCCTCCAACAAGCGGCGAGGATATGGACTGTGCCGGCTGCCGAGGCCTGACGCACTCCTCTGGGGCAATGATTAAATGAATGACAGATGAAATGAAATGATAGTGGAGAGT
Source organism: Meconema thalassinum (assembly GCA_946902985.2). Lineage (NCBI taxonomy): Eukaryota > Metazoa > Arthropoda > Insecta > Orthoptera > Tettigoniidae > Meconema > Meconema thalassinum. The sequence continues at coordinate 670,116,860 of OX336389.2, read as the reverse complement.
GGTGCTGGAATGAAATTTTGACAGGGAAAACCGGAGTACCCGGAGAAAAACCTGTCTGCCTCCGTTTTGTCCAGCACAGATCTCACATGGAGTGACCGGGATTTGAACCACGGACCCAGCGGTGAGAGGCCGGCGTGCTGCCGCCTAAGCCACGGAGGCTTAATAATAATCCACTAATAATAATAATAATAATGATTTTCATAACATTTCTAAATAATTCTTGGATATTATATTTTCTAATAATCATATGTATTGAAAGAGAGCCTATGAAGTAGTTTAATCATTTCTAGTTTGGAACAGGAGATTTTCCGAAGGAGAGTGGTTAGCGCAAGCCCGCATTCAACCAACATTTCAGTTCTGGTTGAACAGTTGATATTTGCAATGAGCAAAGTATATTTTTCAGATAACACGGAGAGGCATGAAACGGGAAGCAAATGATATTTGTATCAAATAGGATATTTTTGTATTTATATAAAATCATGACGTAAATACACTCGAAAGTGAAATAAAGATTTTCATAAGTATGGTAAATTCACGGGTTGAACTGAATGGTAAAATAAAATAAACTTGTAAGTTTATTAATCTTCCAGTGTTGATAACAAGCAGAGGCTTGATTTATTGTATAAATTTTGGGAAGAAAATTTATGTGTGTGGAGTAGTTGAAATGCCATTCCCAGGTGCGCATGTTTAAGTCGCAGGAATGAGGAGTTTTTTTTCGAGCATCAATCAAATAGCAGGTTCGATGGCTCAGGTTTATAGCAGGAGTATTGGAACTACACATTTCGTCGTATGAATGACCCGAAGGTTATTTCTTAGAAACCATCAGTTCTTATTTCAACCTTGTTTACGGATTCCATTTAGACTTTGATTTTGCTAGAACCCGGATTTGTCATGATAGTAGTTTATTCTTCTTCAGAGGAAGACCTTTGCCGTTGTTGTTGTAATATTGTGTTCTTATGAAAATAATAGAATGGGCCACTGCCAATTAAAAATAATTCTATAACCACGAATAATTTAAAGGATATTTTCAATCCTAGTGCCATGAACTAAATGAATTTATTATGAAGCTACAATACTTATTTCCGCATTCTGTCGAAGAATTGCAAGTTGTGAAAGTTGCTAAAATGGCCATGAATATAAATATTTTTCATAATGATGATTCCAAGTGGAAAATTGAATAGTTGAATGGTTCAACAATTTATTGATCAAGTTGATGATTCAGAAATCATATATTTTGTTAGGAACTTGAAGTTCATAATCGAGTCACTTCTCGAAATGTTTAATGTCAGAAGAACAATTAATTTTTGTTGTGCTTCGCTCAGTTCTTCAATGCTATGCTCGATGGTCAAATACTTTTCAGATGTTATTAATATGTGTAAATAATTTGTGTTGATTCAGAAATAATTTTTTTTGACAATGTTTTTTGAAACTGGAAAAATAATTGAAAGTTAAAAATTCTATGAACATTATTCTACGAGTGTTAATATTATGTAAACATTCAAACAGTGAACTACGATATTTCCAGTAGAGACAATTAAATTTGAACTGGATTTAATCATAAATAATTTTGGAACACAGTCTACAGGACTAATAATCAGACTTGTGTTTCCAAAAAATAACTGTCAAATGTGTTTGGAAAAATTCTGTACATTGTGTAAATAGGAGTGTGGGTCGCCACACGTGAGTGATGCTGCTTTGAGCATTTTTGCAGTCAATTTTAAATTCAAAATAAAATGAGATAATTTTACATGATGTGTTATGCCCAGTTGAATCTCCTTCTATCCTTATTGTTGCATTGAGCCAAAAATCAGTAAAGCATTTTTTTCATTTGATGTCGTTTTTGCGATTAGCTTTAACCCATCTGGCGCTCCGGGATATTTTGACTCTCGTGCTAAATGATTATTGGTAAAATGCATATGTGGTCGTGCGGACTCCGGTCTAAACGGGCACATAAAATAAGATAGAGAGAGAAATGGCTTCGAACGTGGGGCCCGAGTTAGACATGGTCAATCGCATGCCGATTTGAATTATGATGATTTTTCTATAAATATTTTGGGAGTTGAGAGATGTCTGGTTTGGATGAATAAATTAGTAGGAAACCCAATTAGTGGGGAAAATTAAAAATTTAACTGGATTAATAATTAGAATGGGTTTGATTATTTTTGATAATGGCTTAACCATTAGGGCGTCAAGTAAATTCAGTAGTAAACGTTCGATGACTGGACATACGTATTATTAGAATCCAGGTGGAGGATATTTGAGAACTTGCATATTTTTCTTGTGATATTGTGGTAAATGTAATTCGTAAAAGAAGAGAAATTTGTTTTTCCATCACATCGACATTAGGACAAATCTCATTTTATTAGAGTGTTCCAATTAGCTATTCATATTTCTTGTTCTAGTTATAAGCTTGTGTTTGCCAATATTGTATACCCCTAAGTTTTGAATAATAATTGAAAATTATGGAAGAGATGATGAGGATGATGAGGAGTTTGGAGGAGAGTTCAAAAGAGGCTGGACGGCGTGTAGCAGCCATTATGAAAGAAAATACTGAGGCTTTAGAAAAGAAACTTAAATAAAATTCTGATTCTTTAGAAAGTAAACTTAAAGAAAATTCTGATTCTTTAGAAAATAAACTTAAAGAAAGTTTAAATGAGAAACTTAAAGAAAATTCTGATTCTTTAGAAAATAAACTTAAAGAAAATTCTGATTCTTTAAAAGGTAACTTGAAAGAAAGTTTAGAGGATAAACTCAAGGAAAATTCCGATTTGTTGGAAAGCAGGTTAAAAGATAACTTGAAAGAAAATTTAAATAGTAAATTTAAGTCTATGGAAAGTAAATTTAAAGAGAATTCCGAAATTTTGAAAATGTCACTTGAGAGTAAAATGTCTAAATTATGCGAAAAAACACATGAGCTCGAAACTTCATTAGCCACTAACGCAAGTTTAATGGACGATAAATTTCGCGATGCCGATCTAAGATCCCAAAGCTTAGCTGATAGGATAGAACATGGTCTTAGGAAAGTTGGTGAAGACATGATCAACCTAGAAGTCAGAGTGAAGAAAGAGAGTAATGAGATGGGAATTCTAGTTGTTCAACGGTTGACAGAACAATTCAAAGAACTTGTAATGGGAGAAATAAGAGAAGGTGTGATTAATGAATTACAAACTGAAATTAAAACCACAGTTGTCAATGAAATTAAAGACACACTCAAGCTGGAGAACCAAGAGGGAATCAAGGAGATTAGGGAATCTTTGTCATCCCATATTCAAGTAATTTCCAAAGATATCCAAGCAACTCAGAAGGACATATCAGATATGACAGGGTCATTGAAAAGTCACGAGGCTGTTATGAACCAGATATCCACTGATGTCAAGGAGAATTGTAAAGAAACTGAAGCAATTAAGAAAATGGCAGAAGAAAACCATAAGGAACTTGAGGCTATGAAACCCCAAATCAAGGACGAGAAACAGTCTGACCATCTGTTGAAAATGCCAAGTGTAAGGGGAAAAGAACAGATACAGATAAATCTAGGAGCAGCTAGAGAAACTGATAGTCAAAGACAGGATGAGGTCAGGACAGTATTTCAATCCAACCCCATAACTGTATTCAAGAATGTAGAGGATAAGCCTTCTAAATTTTCAGGGCGAGACTCTGTGACACCCGTAGAATTTTTGAGAGAAGCAGGTGATTACCTGAAAGATTCCAAGATCCCTAAGGAAAGACAGATCCGAGTGATAGGGAAATTTTTGGAAGGTCCTGCACTTCTTTGGTTTAGAGCTTTTAGATCCACTCTAACCACTTTTGAGGAGTTTTCTCGTGGGTTATTAAAAAAGTTTTGGTCCCCGGAAACCCAACAGCAATTCAGAGCAGAATTATATTCTAAGAGATTCTCGACGTCACAACCTACTCGATACTCTACGTACTTTTCTGGACAGCTTTCTAAACTTCAACATTTAGATCCGCCGATGCCAGATAACGAATTAATTACTGCATTAATACGTCAGTTTCCAGCAGACGTCCAAAGGACTTTGATCGCTGCTGACATCTATAATATGGAGCAATTTGACGAGGTATTACAGAAGCTGGATCATACGAACGCTCAATTCTTCCATCAGAAGGGAGGAAAGAATAACAACGCTGTGTACGCTGTTATGGCCGACAGTTATTCTCAAACACCTCGAGAGATTCGAGAGGGGCGAGAAGAGAAAACGCCGAGGGAAGAGCCCGATAAAAGAGGATGGAATCAGTACAGTAACAGATACAGTTACAAGCCTTATGCAAGACCGGATGGTGGTAATCGATATAATACTCGATGGAGAAGGCCCAGGGATAACCAAGGAAGGTACCAGGAAAGAAGGTACTATGGTAGAAACAACTACAATAACAGAGGGAATGTGAATACTCGTCAGTCCAATGAAGAGTTCAACAAGGAGACGAGGAAGAACTTAGAAGCAAGACACCAAGATAACTTGCAGTTCTTGGAGCAGAAGCACAATGAACCAGGTCCATCGGGAACACAACAATCCCGGGGGAATGGAAACGAAAAAAAAACTTCGAATTCACAGTAGAAGATAGAATTTTGAACACTTTCACTTCCAGAATTATTAAATGGCAAGCAGAGGATGATGACTTAATTCAACAGAATGACGAACGGAAAGAAATGGGTACAAGAATTAGAATGCCAATCATATCATGCGAAGTATTCGGTATGCCTGTCGATACTTTGATTGATACTGGGGCTATGCTTTGTCTGGTGAGTGAGAAGCTTTATATTCTGTGGAAGCTCAAAGAGAATTTAGAGGAGATTCCAGTATCAGGAATTAAGATCCAAGGAATAATACCCAACAAAATATCTCTGTGTAAAACACAATTATACTTATGTATTACGATTGGAGGACATGATTTCCGACATGTGTTTGTAGTAATGAAGGACATGGCTTTTGACATGATATTGGGAGCGGATTTCATTCAGAAATATCAAGCAGTGATAGACATGAAGACAGAGACGATCAGATTCAAGAATACCGAAGAGATAAACTTCGAGGGAAAAGAAGAGGAAGACATCGAGGGAGATGCTCAATGGTCTCTGATTTTTTCATGAAGCTGAAGGAAGAGAAGTCTACACTGAGAAGGAGTCCCCAGAGCTAGGGAAAATTTTGGAAGAGTATCACGATATTTTTGATATTAAACCTGGTGAAATTAAAGATTTTGAATATCGTATTCGTGTAAATGATGATGCACCTTTTCATGCTAAATTGTATCTGGTAACGGAAAAGCATCGAGAGAGGGTAAAAGTGCTTATCAAAGAGATGGAAAGCAACAATGTGATTGAAAAGTATACTACATCTTATGTCAATCCATTAGCAGTAGTGTCTAAGCAAGATGGAAGTCTGAGACTATGTTTAGACGCGCGAAATTTGAACTCAAGATTACTGCCAGAGTATGACAGACCACCAATCATTAGGGAACTGTTAAGGAAATTCCAAGGCAAGGTCTGGTTCTCTAATATTGATCTCACTTCGTCCTACCATCATATTAGGCTTAGTGAAGATTCCAAGAAGTTTACAGGATTTATGTTTGACCAGCAGACATATGTATTCCGCCGTCTACCATTTGGAGTCAAAACATCTGGATCTGTTTTGATCAGAGCACTGGAACAAAATTTGAGTCCTGAAGTAAAAGAGATAGCAATTCGTTACATAGATGATCTCTTAATTGCATCCGAGACTAAGGAGGAACATTTGTTACATATTCAGATGTTATTCGCAGATTTGAGAAAAGCGAACTTTAAAGTAAACCTTCGAAAATGTCAGTTCTTTCGGAAGGAAATAAAATTTTTGGGTCACATTTTGGATGGAGAAGGATACCGTCCCAATGAGACGAAGATACAGGCAATTGCAAATTTCCCTAGACCTACTAGAGTGAAGAATGTCCGCAGTTTTCTCGGGACATGCCAATTCTTTGCAGGGCATTGTCCAAACTTCACCAAGACGGTAGCTCCATTGCAGGAATTATTGAAGAAAGGAAACAAATGGAAATGGAATGAAGATTGTGAACAATCATTTCAAGATGCCAAGAGGTTATTGGTAAACAGTGTGAAATTGGAGTATCCTGACTTTACCAAGAATTTCATCATAGAATCTGATGCATCCACCGTAGGGATTGGAGCTATTCTTCTTCAAGAAGATGACGACCACAAGAGACGTTACCTGGCGTGCATTAGCAGGAAACTTCGTCCATCAGAAAGGAATTATTACACCACAGAGTTAGAAGCACTTGCTGTAATCTTCGCGTTGGAGTCGTGGAAGAAAATGTTAATTGGACATTCAGTAATTGTGAGGACTGATCACCACGCATTGGAGTTTATTTTGAGAACAAACTTTGCCAGTGATAGGATAACTAGATGGTCACTTTTTATTCAACATTTCAACCTAGTTATTGAACACACTCATGGAAAGTTGAACGTGGGAGCTGATTTATTGAGTAGAGCAGTGGAGTCTACATCTAAGGTTTTTCAAGTCAACCTGACGCAGGAGGATGAGGATACCTTGAGAAGGTTAAGATTGTTGCATTTATCCCAGAGGAGAGACCGACGTCTTAGAAACATTTTTCGTTTTCTACAGGGAGACATGGATCCAAATGATGATGATTTTGTGGAAACTGAAAGAATTTCAAAAGATTTTATGATGTTAGATGGTTTAATCTACAAGTTTGCAGATCCTGACCATACGAAGCTGAGAGTAGTGATACCTCCACGATTGCAAAAACCCATTATCTGGATGGCACATCGAATCGCAGGTCATGCTGGAGTAGATAAGACGGTCAACTTGATTCAAGAGAAATTTTCGTGGGAGCGAATGCGACAAACTGTCAGGAACACTATTCGAGAATGCGACTTATGCCAAAGGAGTAAACATAATTCTAGATTACTGAGAGAATTACCAAGGCCTATTATTCCTTCTAAGCCTTGTGAAATCTTCGCGACTGATCTATATGGTCCTCTCCCAAAGTCTAAAAGAGGTAACCGATATATTCTGGTGACCATGGATGTTTTCAGCAAATACACTATGTTACATCCGATTCAGAAGGCAAACGCAAAATATTGTGCGAAGAGAATTAGAGACAATGTAATTCCGGAAGCAGGCAAACCGGAATTCCTTTTATTAGATCGTGGACCTCAATTTACATCTTTAGAATTTAGAAGCATCATGAATAATCTTGGTATTAGACAATTGATTTGTTCTATCAGACATCCTGAAAGCAATCCAGCAGAACGCGTGATGGCTGAAATAGCGAAATTTTCCCGCCTCTATTGTCCAAAAGAGCATTGGAAATGGATGGATGTTCTCTCTTTAGCATCCGAATCCATCAACTCTACGATTCATGAGAGTACTGGACAGATTCCCATGTTGCTTCATCATGGAATTAAACCAACAAGATTATGGGATCGAATCATCTCTATTCCACCTCAGATTGAACCAAGTCGTCAGATGAGGGAAACTCTAGCTTTAGACAAGTTGAGAAAAGAGAGCGCAGAGTGAGAGGAAAGCGTTTTCGCAGACCCTTGCGCGTAGGAACTCTTGTTTTAGTGAAAAGACCTACACCCTCTGACGTGCAAAATCGAGTATACTCGAAGTTTGCAAGCCTTTACGCTGGACCCTATCGTATTGTGGAAGTAAACAACAATGGAAGCTATGAAGTCGCTAATACACGAACTGGTAACATCGTGGGAACTTATAATGCATCGAATTTGAAGATTTATTATTCAAGAACCAGATGATTTAATGTGTAGATAGGAAAAATAAAAGTTTTTCAATTTTTATTTTTTGCTAGGTGTGGGGTGGATGTGCCCAACTCTAGGAATGGGTATTCCAAGATTCAGACACCTAGATATCAAGGGAAAGGCTACCGCCGCTTTTGAAAGTTGAGATATTTGAATATCGCGCTCCATTGCTTCTCGAAGCAATTGGAAAGAATATACCGCTAAGAGCATGTCAAGTGACGTAGCGAGTAATAGCAGAGGTCGAGGCTATTTATTGATTAAATAGTTAGCCATGGAGTAGAGACTTGAGACTTGGATCAGATTACTGGCACGGCCAAATGAAAGAGAATGCACTTAGTATCAAGTAAATCGGACCAGGGATACCAGAGATATGAGGATTTCTAGATTTCAGCGTGATGACGCGTGACCCTGACAGTTTTGAATAAAAGCCGGCCGGCTCAGGCATCAATAGCTCACTTCGACACAAGCACTTGCTTAGCAAGGTGCCACTACGCTGAGCCAAGGCACATGGTTGCCGGATCTACGCAGAAGTTATTTTCAAAGTTGTGATAGTCACAAAAGTGCTGCGCTACGAGTGGAACTTAGTAAGTTTCCGGCAGGGAGGATCACTAAGGTGATTGATATTTTTCGACGGACACTGGTGAAATATTTTTATTTTCACATGGACATATGCTAGACTTTGTCTAGAATTCGTACTTTGTCACAGTCCAGTAATAACCTAATACTTGGATATTTTAGTCCAATTTTAGTCAGTTTTCATATTTGTAACTTAATAACCACTCCGATCTATCAGTACATTGAAGACCAGTCTATCACGGTGTTGTTCATTAGCCAACGCAGGGAAACTACATGTTGCTTCGCGCATGGTAGATGGTGTGAAGCCATGCCCAGGGAACGATCTTCAGAACAGCCGTTGATTGGTTAGACTGTCAGTGTTTTCTTGTACTGAAAAGATTACCGTGAGTTATGTTACAACTGACATATCTGAGAATAGATCACATAGATCTGACCCCATTTAAGCAAACTGTTATGGCTTTAACAGAAGCCAATATTAAAATGGATCAACAGTTACTTCAAACGTCAAGAGATATTACCACTATGTCTTGTAAGACGGATTGTGGGTATATAATGGCGGCCGATACAAGGATTATACGTGCTTGTCCGATAGGGCATGTCTATGGATAAATCTGGTACAGACCAGGTTCGCTACGCTTCAAGACCATCAAGAAATGTAAGCCACATTTGAATTATATTATGCCTAGCTAATTGGAACAAACTATTTTTTTCGGCAGATGACCAACACATTTATTTTTCTTCGTATTTAAATCTTGCAATGATTTACGCAAGACATATTAGAGTTATTCTGAGTATTTTCAGCACTCAGAACAGTTTAGGATCGATGACCGAGCATAACGAGCATTTATTTGAATATTTCATATTTTTGAGAAATCACGGTAATCAGCCGATGTAACTGTAAAAGTTAAATTATTTTTTTGTTGAGGAATGGATATTTTTTCCATATTCGAAGGTTCGAACATGTGGATTCTCACATAATGAGATGATAATTAAATATATTTAAAATAATATAACTAATAATAATAATCCACAAATAATAATAATAATGATTTTCATAACTTTTCTAAATAATTCTTGGATATTATATTTTCTAATAATCATATGTATTGAAAGAGAGCCTATGAAGTAGTTTAATCATTTCTAGTTTGGAACAGGAGATTTTCCGAAGGAGAGTGGTTAGCGCAAGCCCGCATTCAACCAACATTTCAGTTCTGGTTGAACAGTTGATATTTGCAATGAGCAAAGTATATTTTTCAGATAACACGGAGAGGCATGAAACGGGAAGCAAATGATATTTGTATCAAATAGGATATTTTTGTATTTATATAAAATCATGACGTAAATACACTCGAAAGTGAAATAAAGATTTTCATAAGTATGGTAAATTCACGGGTTGAACTGAATGGTAAAATAAAATAAACTTGTAAGTTTATTAATCTTCCAGTGTTGATAACAAGCAGAGGCTTGATTTATTGTATAAATTTTGGGAAGAAAATTTATGTGTGTGGAGTAGTTGAAATGCCATTCCCAGGTGCGCATGTTTAAGTCGCAGGAATGAGGAGTTTTTTTTCGAGCATCAATCAAATAGCAGGTTCGATGGCTCAGGTTTATAGTAGGAGTATTGGAACTACACATTTCGTCGTATGAATGACCCGAAGGTTATTTCTTAGAAACCATCAGTTCTTATTTCAACCTTGTTTACGGATTCCATTTAGACTTTGATTTTGCTAGAACCCGGATTTGTCATGATAGTAGTTTATTCTTCTTCAGAGGAAGACCTTTGCCGTTGTTGTTGTAATATTGTGTTCTTATGAAAATAATAGAATGGGCCACTGCCAATTAAAAATAATTCTATAACCACGAATAATTTAAAGGATATTTTCAATCCTAGTGCCATGAACTAAATGAATTTATTATGAAGCTACAATACTTATTTCCGCATTCTGTCGAAGAATTGCAAGTTGTGAAAGTTGCTAAAATGGCCATGAATATAAATATTTTTCATAATGATGATTCCAAGTGGAAAATTGAATAGTTGAATGGTTCAACAATTTATTGATCAAGTTGATGATTCAGAAATCATATATTTTGTTAGGAACTTGAAGTTCATAATCGAGTCACTTCTCGAAATGTTTAATGTCAGAAGAACAATTAATTTTTGTTGTGCTTCGCTCAGTTCTTCAATGCTATGCTCGATGGTCAAATACTTTTCAGAAGTTATTAATATGTGTAAATAATTTGTGTTGATTCAGAAATAATTTTTTTGACAATATTTTTTGAAACTGGAAAAATAATTGAAAGTTAAAAATTCTATGAACATTATTCTACGAGTGTTAATATTATGTAAAAATTCAAACAGTGAACTACGATATTTCCAGTAGAGACAATTAAATTTGAACTGGATTTAATCATAAATAATTTTGGAACACAGTCTACAGGACTAATAATCAGACTTGTGTTTCCAAAAAATAACTGTCAAATGTGTTTGGAAAAATTCTGTACATTGTGTAAATAGGAGTGTGGGTCGCCACACGTGAGTGATGCTGCTTTGAGCATTTTTGCAGTCAATTTTAAATTCAAAATAAAATGAGATAATTTTACATGATGTGTTATGCCCAGTTGAATCTCCTTCTATCCTTATTGTTGCATTGAGCCAAAAATCAGTAAAGCATTTTTTTCATTTGATGTCGTTTTTGCGATTAGCTTTAACCCATCTGGCGCTCCGGGATATTTTGACTCTCGTGCTAAATGATTATTGGTAAAATGCATATGTGGTCGTGCGGACTCCGGTCTAAACGGGCACAGTATGACCTGTTTAAAGTTCCAACGGAGGAAGAAAAATTAGGTATTGATTAGCAGTTCATAAGGAAGATTCCTTAGTTTGAAAAAGTATTCCCACTTGTGAGTGGAAAGTACTAGAAGGTTTAACGTGAAGATGGATTGTTTGGCATGGAAAATTCCAGAACAATCATGACTGAAGAATAGGGCAAAATTTAGTCCAGCGGTGGAACGAGCTAGGCATTTTATAGACAGTGGGTAATTCAACGGTGTCCCACGTTGTGAGAAAATCTCTCATTTAGTAAGCATAAGAAATGCTGCTTCATGTTAGGATTAGCTTAGATAGACAAAGCCCAACATAGAAAATCCCGCGAAGGATGAATATTGCCCCACATTAGAAATCTCACACTGCCTATAAAATGATGATTAAAAGCATGTAGCTATTTAAAATACATTAAAATAAGGTGAAGAACGTCGAAATAGTACTTAGCTCATTTCTGATGAATGGCGATTCCTTGCTGACCGTTAGTTACGATCTGGACATGGCGTCCAATTTGAAAGTTTGTCTCTCGAGTTGAGGAGACGAGCTATAGTTGAGCTCCAACTGAGAGTCTAGACGACTGTGGCACAAATGAGGCCAGCTCAACGGAGCGCGGAGAGACCAGGGAAGGGAAAAAGGTGGGGGTAGGAGACAAAAGGAATACACATAAGAATAACCAACGTTTAAACAATAATTTCTCTTGATGGAATGGTCTTCAAAGAGTTGATAGCAGGCGTCACTAGCGAAGCCTGGTGGGTGAAAAAGTAGACGAAGTCCTCTTGATTTCGGAAATGATAGCTGGCGATAGCGACGAGATCTGGTGGCCAGATTGGTAAGAAAGTCCTCTTGTACAGGGAAGAATTGAGGAACTTCAGAGATTCGCTGCTAGATGACGCTAGGTGGGACATGGAAGATGCATATCTAGAACAGACTCACAGGAAGTGTAAGCAAAATAAACCAGCAAAGAGAAATCAGGAGAACACTGTTGGTGTTTGCGAAAAAGGAAGGGATGAACTAAAGCAAAGAGAAGCGAAATCTTACTCTGTCTTACCGTGTATTCCAAAGAATACACCACCTGCTACGCTACACATTCATAGTATAGTACAAGAGTCCGCCTGTGCATGTAACCTAGCATTCATTGCAAGGGTTGCTATATTCAAATCTCGCAAGGTTGGGGTAAGGCAGGACGCTGCTGGTTACCACTGTAAGAAGACAGAGTAGACTTCATAACTAACATTATTTAACTATTTCTAAACCGCTTTCTTAAGTTAAACATTATGTATAGCTAGGTAAAATAAAATATAGTAGTAACTTGTTACCACAGACCACTTAAATTATTTAATACTTAGCCGCGGCTGTCCATCCTGGAAATACTCCCCTTCTCTCTCTCTCTCCCCTTCTCCCCGCTCGGTAAGGGGTAAACCATTGTTCAGTAATAGCTACCTAGCTTTGCCGTTTAGTAAATAAATAAATAAATAAATAATAATAATAACCTACTTTTAACTAAATGTAACTATATTTGGGGAAAGGGTGCTGTTACATCATTTAATAAGACACTTGACATAACTTTCCTTAAACATGCCTTCGCGAAATAATAGTTAAAAACCAAACAGTACGGTACAGTCGCGTAAAAATAAAATGGATCCGTCATGTCATTAGGCCCCTTGTGCAGAAATATATATTTTTAAATGTTTCATTGTACGGTTTAATTTGACACATAGCACATGTCTGTAGCATTATTAGTTCCTAAAATATAACAAGCGGATGACCTACTTGTTTTGGGTTCTTTATTTAAATCAAGAGTAACTAATTCATAAATAATTATTTGAAAAGCCCACCAAAGTCATACCACTAGTCATGTACACACGCAACAAGGTATAGTCGCTTATAAATGAAATGTGTCCCCTTCCATGCAGTTATGCCCTTTGGATAAAATTTGGCTAAACCAGTGGACCTCTGCAAAAGGGGCGTTATAAGCTTTCGTTTGAGCCCACACACAAGTCTATACGTTTACAGGTACACGAAATATAATAGGCAAATGACCTAACAGTTTGTTAAAATTTGTGTAAATCTATAAAATGAGTGGGCCATACAAAAGGGGGGTCATCCTTAGTCCTAGGACACCTCACACGTCCAAATCCGATTATTGGCTGGCGAGATATAGGAAAAAAAAACGAACGCAAGGTATAGTCAGGTTCCAGAAAAGTGTCCTACGTAGGATTCTACTTGGCTATCTACTTACAGATCAGTGAGCAACAATGTATAGACAGCTCTGATGATATCAAGTAATCGATACGTGAGTCTCTGGTGGTGTCTATGTGTAACCAACTGTTGTGGGTGAAATTTCATTGGAACTTACATTTCTGTGAGTTTGAATACACAATATTTCTTCCCTATTTTAAACGATAAAGCAAACCCGCTGTGTCTATAGCATTGTCTAGGGTATATAGGGGACCCTTAGCAAGAATATTGTCAGTTGAATACTACAGCCCACGGTAATCACATCGAGAAAGACCGCTTAACCAACCATTGTACATCCTTGTAATACGCTGTAAGCAGCTGTTAGCCTTGACTAGGGTACATTAGCAGATTCTTAGCAAGAATTTTTTCAGTTGACTACTACCACTCACGGTGACCACATCGTAAAAGACCATCTAACCGACCAGTAATACGCAGTAAGCAGCTGCTAGCCTTGACTTGGGTTTATTAGAGGACCCTTAGCAAGAGTACATTCAGTTGACTACTACCACTCACGGTGATCGCAACGTGAAAGACTGTATAACTGACCAGTTTACAGCCTTGTAATACGCAGAAAGCAGCTGCTAGCCTTGACTAGGGTATATTAGGGGACCCTTAGCAAGAGTACATTCAGTTGACCACTACCTCTCACGGTGATCACATCGTGAAGACCGTCTAACCAACTAGTCTACAGCATTGTAATACGCAGTAAACAGCTGTTAGGAGAAACACAACATCCATAATGGAGGAAACTATTCCAAGCTATATGTTCCGTTACCAGCAGCTGTAAAAGCAAGAAAAGCCTGCATTGATCTTCAAAACTTTATGGACAAAAGGAGTTTTATGTATGCCATTTTAGCAAAACTTGTTAAAAAGAATGCTCAACGCATTAGTAAATAAAAGGACCCGGAAAACAAGTATGATTTTCAGTAATATCGTTTCCTACATCAGTAGCTGACTTTGTCAAACTTGAGAAAGCCAGCGACATATCCATCAATGTATTTGGACAGGAAGAAGACAACAATCTGTTCCCTCTAAAGGTTGTGGATGAAGAGCTACAAGACCATCGTGACCTTCTTCTGCTAAGTTCTTCATCTGGCCAGAATCACTACGCCTTTAACAGAGATTTTGATAAACTAGTAGGACATCAGATTACCAACAGTGTACTCACGGTGGGTGAGTGGTTATAGTGTCGGACTACCAACCCCAAGATTGCAGGTTCGCCCCTGGCCATGGTAAGTGATTTTTGAAGGCGACAAAAATCACGATACTCATGTCATACGTTGTTGGCATGTTAAAGAACCCATTTGAATTCAGTAGGCCGTGTTCAATAGCAAAACTAATCTCGGGATTTTCCGCCAACACAAAGTTCCTCCATTCTCTACTTGAAAGCGCTGTAGTGTCAAGGAGATTAGATATCTAACCTCCTTGACTTTCATAGCGTTCAAAGGAACGACGAAATTCGACATGCAAGCTACCCTCCGGGTGTCAATTAACAAAGCTTGCATCAGGCACCCGAGGCCATACGATATTATTATTATTATTATTATATACGTGTAAATGGTGTTTTAGTCACTTCGATAATCGATATGGGCAATGACGGATAAATAATTTAAAAGAACATAGAGCTTAGTGTCTCTTGCATGACATTGCTAGGGTTGAAATGCCTATTAAAATCCAATTCTGAGGTCTTTAAATGTCGAAAAAATGCTAAGAATACCTTACGTTATCCATGCAGACTTCGAAAGTATACTCTTACCATATCAAACATGTCTAACCAATCCTGAGTCAAGTTATACAGTCTCATACCAGAGTCATGTTTCTATGAGCTTTGGTATATATGTTTAACCCTCACCAGCTGTGGAACACATAAAGACAAACCTTTCAAGCCAACCTCTTATTTATCGTGGTTCTGACGCTGCAGAGAAGTTTATGGACTGTTTGATATCAATAGCTAATGAAATTGATCGTCTTTACAGCTTAAATGTTGCGAAGGTTTTAACTCATGATGAAGAAGCAGATTTCCAATCTTCTGAAACCTGTTATTTGTGTCATAAAACATTTACCGAAGAGGACTGGAAAGTTAGAGATCATTGCCATATTACAGGGAATACCGTGGAAGCGCTCATAATAACTGTAATTTGAGGTGTAAATCACGTAACCCTGTTCCTGTATTTCTACATAATATGAGTGGATATAATGAAAATTTCATTGTAAAGCAGTTGGGATGTACTACTGAGAGAGTGGTCGTTATCCCTAACTCTAAAGAAAAGTACATTTCCTTCACCAAATATGTAGGAAATGATAAGCTTGACATCATACCCTGAAACAGACAAGTACTTTGGAAAAGAAAATGCAACGCTCATGCCTCGTAAAGGTGTATTTCCTTACGATTAGATTGATTCATGGGAAAGATTAAGTGAAAAGTGTTTACCTGTAAAAGAAGCATTCTTTAACAAATTAAGTCAAGATGATGTTAGTTAAGAAGACTATGAACATGCCAGAATTGTCTGGAATCAGTTCAAAAGTAAAACTCTAGGGGAATATAGTGACCCTTACCTAACTTCAGATATACTCCTTCTTGCAGACAGCTTTGAAACTTTAAGAAACATTAAACTAGAAACACACCGAGTGGATGCTGCACACCTCTTTACCTCGTCTGGTTTAAATTTCGAGGCAATGCTCCTTTACACTGGAATTGAACTGGAATGCTACAGAATTACGATCAGATTCTTTTAATAGAGTCTGGAATACGTGGAGGAATATGTCAGGTGTCTCATCGGTATGCTGATGCTAACAATAAATGCATGGAAACATTTGATTCCGAGAAACCATCGCAGTTTATTACCTATGATGATACCAACAACCAATATGGGCGGGCTATGTGCCACTTCCTTCCTTACGGTGGATTTCTGTGGGTTTCTCCAGATACCGTTGATCTAGAAACGTTAAAGGAAGATGACCCTGTTGGATACATTTTAGATGTTGATGTTGATTATCCATCTGACCTTCATGATGTAAACAACGATTTACCTTTCCTACCAAAGTGTATACAACATAAGGATTCGCCTCTCCAAAAACGAATTCCTCATCTTTGAAATCGAAGGCGATACGTTGTTCATTACATGGCATTTAAACAGGCTATAAATCATGGACTAAAATTAATAAAAATTCATCGTGTGTTAAAGTTTCAACAGAGATCTTGGCTAAAGGCATACGTTGATTTTAATAACAATCTGCAAAAGAAAGCCAAAAATGATTTTGATAAAAATCTGTACAAATTATTTAACAATGCAATTTTTGGAAAAACGATGGAAAATATTCGTAAAAGAATAGCTATACGTCTTGTAACTGACAGCAAATAGGCTGAAAAGCTAATAGCTAAACCAACATTTACCGACAGAACAATTTATGGTCCTAACCTAGCTGCTTTCCACATGGCTAAACGTAGTATTGAATTCAATAAGCCTATTTATATATTGGAATGTGTATACTGGACATTTCAAAAACTCTCATGTATTCCCATCACTATGATGTCCTGCTACCCTATTATGGGATCGAAAATCTTAAACTAATGTGTATGGGTACGGACTCATTTATTTATTTATTTATTTATTTTGTTAACACCCAAGATGTTTACCAAGATAAGTTGAATTTTCTAGACCACCTGGACCCATCTGATTATCCTACTAATCGCATATGTTACTCTTCATTAAACAAGAAAACTTTGGGAAAATTTAAAGACAAGGCTTGTGGACGTATTATTAAAGCATTTGTTGGACTTAGAGCTAAAATGTATGCTTTAGACGTAAATGGCATAGAAATAAAAAAGATTAAAGTATTAGCAGAGGCGTTGTCAAAAATTGTATAAGTTTTCAAGAGTATAAGAATTGCATCATGAAGAACAAGGTAAAAAGAATACCAATGAACATTATCGCTTCCAAACAACAAATCATATCATCTATAAAACTAAACAAAATTGCGTTGTGTCCTGGTGATAATAAAATTGTAATTGATTCTTATGATATAGCTACACATGCCTATGGTCATTACTCAACTGTCGACCATGCTTAAAGGGTTATGTTACGGATATAAAGATCCTGAAATTAAACAGGAAATATATTACTCTACCTGCATGTAGCAAATACACAAACCAAAACAATTTAAGAAATAAAGCCGTAGCACTACAAAAATAAAAACAACACCAATCAAGAAACAAGAAAATAAAAAATGGTATTCATTCTCAAGAATAAAAAATAGAAAACCAAAAATAAACCAACTGTACAATTTATAAAGAAATAAAGAAAAATGTATTTTGTGTTAATATTGTAAATGTATTTAAAGTATTAAAAAAATATTGTATGGACACAGCTTGTACTTTTTAATTACTACTCACCTCTCACTCTAAATCCAACCGTTATCTTCTAGTAATCTTAAGAAATTGTCCTTAGTTAGCTGAAACTAGGCAGCCAAAAGTATAGCATAAACCATTTATTACCTATATGCTTTTGGATAAGGTTATGAGCCTTGTTATATGTAATGGAAACCTGTAAAATGCTGAGGAAAAATAAACAGTGTAAATAAATTTGCCACCTTACTGCATGTAAACTCTGGCCTTGTACTTATAATTTCATGAACCTTTAGCGTAAGAATAATTCCTCTGTACGTGTTTGTGTGTGTTAACTCTGCCTCTGGGGTTATGTCCTAGTGCTGGTGTTAAGCCTAGGGAAAAAAATATGAAGTAAAGCTTTTACTTTCTAAAACTTAACTGACTTTGTAATCCTGAGCTGGTTGTGCATAGCGAACATCTTGCACATTAGCCACAGTGTTAGCTGTACCTTACTCTCTATAAGACAAGCATAGGGATAGTTGCGTGTGCCCTTATATACTTTGGGTGTGTGAGTCAGTCTTACAGGTTAGATTAGGTTGGGTTAGGGTAGGTTAGGTTAAGTTAGGTAAAGTTATGTTAGGTTATGTTAGGTTAGGTAAAGTTAGGTTAGGCTACGTTAGGTTAGGTTATGTTAGGTTAGGTTAGCATGTCATTGATGTATGTGGTTGCGTGCAGTGACCATGTTGTGCATTAGCCCTGTGTTAATAATAATAAATTAAAAAATTAAAAAACAAATATTAGGTCTGTGACCTTGCAGTTTGATCTTTTTCGCAAAATCTAAAATGTAAAATCTTAAATTTAAAATCTAAAATGTAAAATTAAAAAATCTCGCATGCATTAATTTAAATCTTTAAATCCGGTTTCTGTAATTGTGGGTTAGAAAATTCTTGGGTTAATGACCTTGCAGTTTAGTGCTTTAACGCAATAAAAAACAATAACTAAAAGTTAAATATTAAAGAAATCATTACAATATATAAATAATAAATTAATTGAAAAATAAATAATAAATAAATGATAAATAAATAATAAATAAATAATAAATAAATAATAAATAAATAATAAATAATGCATAGTTAATAACAAATAAATAACTATTTGAACAGCCCGCTATTCAATAGTGCGAATGCGCGCAGCCGCCATCTTTCTTGCCCATTAGCCTCTTTGCGTGTTATAACTTTCCCTCCATAAGAATAACATAGGAGAGTTGCGCACGGTGGCCATCTTGCCCATTAGCCCCTGGGCCAGGACGGTCTTTATATACTACTCATCATCCTGTATGGAAATACCCCTCTATTAAGGAACAAATTATAGTAGTCTTCAACGGATCTGCTTTTGATTCTAATGGCATTTCTTTGAATGATACTTTATTAGCAGATCCAGCTATTCAGTCTGATCTTTCTTCCGTTCTACTTAACTTTCGATTATTCCCTGTTGGTGTCATAGGAGACATAAAATAATTGTACAGGCAAATATTAATTGAATCAGAACAACAAAATCTACAGCGAATACTATGGCGTGACAGCCCATCCTAACCTATGAAGATTTTCAAATTGAATACTGTTACTTATGATCTCAAGCCATCCGCCTTTCTTGCTATACGTAGTTTAAGGCATCTCGCCGAGCAAGATTATCACCTGTTCTTTCCTACAGTTTCTGATCTCTTAAAAATCTCTTTCTACGTGGATGACTTTCTTCATTCTTTTCATACCCCTTCAGAAGCACTCGAGCATTCTCAGAATCTCAAAGCTTTACTACAAGGAGGAGGGTTTCTTCTCCACAAATGGAATTCCAGCTCTAAAAATTTGCTAATTAAACTTCTTTCAAATAGCAACTCTGATTCACCTGTAGAGCTCCTTCAAATGGATAATTCCACTAAAGTGTTAGGGATTCATTGGTATCCTACTTCAGATTCCTTTTTCTACCAAGTTAACTTTTCCACTTCGCTTCCTCAAACCAAGCGACATGTTTTTTTTTCTGAGAGTGCTAAAATATATGACCCTCTTCAATTTATAGCTCCTGTTATAGTTTTGGCAAAAATGTTCACGCAAGAATTATAGTCTTTAAAGGCAAATTGGGATGATCTACCCTCCCCCTCTCTTTTGGAAAGATGGCTTTTTTTCGTAATGGTCTTTGTGATTTATCTATCATAGATATCCCGAGGGTTTTGATTCCTTCTTCGTCTTTTTCTAATTTAGAGTTACATCTTTTTGCTGATAGCTCCATTAAAGCTTACGGATGTTGCACTTATGTTGTTAATCGCACTGTTCCCTTTTCTTTCTCTAACTTAAATTGTGCTAAATCTAATGTAGCTCCTTTAAAAACAATTTATTTGCCTCGTTTAGAATTATGTGCAGCTTTCCTCGCTGCCGAATTGGCTAGAAACTCATTCAAAATTAGAATTGCCAATTTGTTCACTCTTACTACTGGACTGATTCTGCTATTACGTTAGCCTGGATTAAGAAAGCCCCCTCGCACTGGCAATCCTTCGTTGCTAACTGGGTAGAAAAAATCAACACATTAATTTTCAAGCTTCTCTCAATTGAAACATGTGTCTGGTAAAGATAATCCTGCTGACATAATCTCTCGTGGATGTTCTCCTAAGCAATTAGCTAAGTCCACTCTATACTGGCATGGTCCTATGTGGTTGTTAGAAAAACCTTCTCATTGGCCAACTTTCACTCCTTCAACTTTAACGAGCATCCCTGAAACTCTTAAAATTGCTTCTTCCTTCGTAACTACTGTTACTCCTTCTTTACTAGAGGACTATTCTTCTTTTAAAAAGTTAATTCGTGTTGTAGCTTACCTCCTTCGTCGGAAATTGTTCGTATTAAACAAGCCGTTAATTCTTCAAATTTTCCTTTTATTTTTGAATTGCAAACAGCTACCACTAAAGTTTTATGGCTTACAGAGCATGAAATCTTCTCTCAGGAAGTCAGTACTTTTTCCAAAGCTCTATCTCTTAAAAAACATAACAGAATCATTGCTCTTTGTCCCTTTCTCGATGACGTAGGTTTATTGAGAGTAGGTGATAGGCTATCCTTAGTCGATTTTTCTGAAGTTAAGAAACACCCTATAATTCTTCCTTCTAAACATCATGTTACTAAGCTCATCGATCGCCAGTTTCATTACCAACCCTTGCATGTTGGAACCAGGACCGTTCTATGCTTGATTCGTGAACAATACTGGTAGTAATGTGGAGAGATCTGCTCCACTTAGGAAGTTGTGAGCCCCTGGCGGCCTTGTGATGGAAGGAGTGATGGTAGGATGGCGTGCGTAGATTCGTTATTTTCGTCTCGTTGTGCTCTTTACGGGAATGTAGGTGTTGAAAATGAGAACATATGGTTTTGGGTCTAAAAATGCGTTTTTCACATTTTTCCTAATATTGGGAAAACTGAAAAAGTGATAATGACGTGTGTGATGTATTTTTTTCGTCGCGTTGTCCTCTTTACGGGGATGTAGGTATTGAAAAGGTGAAAAGCTTGAAACGTGTGGTTTTGGTCTAAAAATGGGTTTTTGTGATTTTCCCTAATATTGGGAAAAGTGAAAAAGTGATAATGACGTGTGTGCTGTTATTTTTTCGTCTCGTCGTCCTCTTTACGGGGTTGTAGGAATTGAAAAGGTGAAGAGCTGGAAACATGGATTTTTGATCGAAAATGTGTTTTTGTTATTTTTGAAGATATTTGGAAAACGATTCAAGTGATTTCTGTGACGGCCATGTTGCTGTTTTCGTCTCGTTGTCCTCTTTACGGGGATGTAGGTGTTGAATAGGTGAATAGCTGGAAACATGTTTTTTTGCTCAAACATTCATTTTCG
The DNA here is from genome assembly GCA_946902985.2 of Meconema thalassinum. Classification (NCBI taxonomy): domain Eukaryota; kingdom Metazoa; phylum Arthropoda; class Insecta; order Orthoptera; family Tettigoniidae; genus Meconema; species Meconema thalassinum. The sequence continues at coordinate 670,095,239 of OX336389.2, read as the reverse complement.
TTATTTTTCGAGATATTTGGAAAACGGATAAAGTGATTTCTATCATGGACATTTTGGTGTTATCATCACGTCGTCCTCTTTACGGGGATGTAGGTATTGAAAAGGCGAAAAGCTGGAAACATGGTTTTTGATCGAAAATGTGTTTTTGTAATTTTTGAAGATATTTGGAAAACGAAACAAGTGATTTCTATGACGGCCATGTTGGTCTTTTCGTCTCATTGTCCTCTTTACGGGGATGTAGGTGTTAAAAAGCTGAAACCATGTTTTTGGTCCAAAAAGGGCGTTTCCGTTATGTTTCCAGATATTTGAGGAAAACGAGAAACAAGTAAGAAACCAGATTTGAAGTGACGTTGTGTTGGTGTGTCAGGCACTGTGATGTTGCTAATACATACACATATGATCAGTCAATTGCAGGATTTGCTCACACACAGAGACAGTTTGTGAAAAGAGAATTGGAGGCTTGAGAACGTCCACTGCGGGCAGGCAAGTGCTGTTATCATTTGCGTGGGTATGAAGCTGTTGTCTGGACCGCAGCAAAAGAGATAAGAGGCTGTAGCTCACAAACAGGTACCGTTATACAGCGTGACTTTATACTGAGTATGTCATAGCCTTGCTCCATAATGGATTTATAAAGCAGCGCTAAGTTTGAAACGATGGGTGGGTGCGTAACATGATTGTAAAATAATGTCATGGGGTGGGACAAAGAGGTCATTGGACATGTAAGAAAAAACAAAATGGGGGATTAGTGAAAAGTAATGTGATACATCTTTTTGGAAAGGGAAATTTGTCTACGTAACTAACTAAATAAATAAATAAATGGGGTTTTATTACAAAAATTATGTTTATTGACCCATGAATTGAACGTGGAAGGAAACCCTAACCACTTTACAAAATATTTTGCACCTTTGAATTTAATTACTCGTTCAATGAGATAATCGTTGGGATATAATGTTTTTGCATTTCTTCATAATAGAATTGTCCTTTAATGGGTTGACCGCTTTGATCTTGTAAAAGATAAGTCACTGGTTAACCTAGCTTGACTTGACGAATTTTAAAAATTTCTGTCGACCACTGTGGAGTGTACGACTTTGAAAACACACTTCTATGATTACTGATGCGAACAAAATCTCCAATTTTAAGGTGATGTCGCCTAGGGTCAGCCCTTTTTATAGGGTTAAACAGTCTATTGAGTCGGGGTAGGTTCTTGGTGACGAGACGTAGTCTCATGCCAATGGTGGAATGAATCGTTTTGTTGTATCGTGACACAAGTTGAGGTAACAAGTCTATCCATCGATAGGACCCACGTATCGTAAACTCGTTCCACATATGGCTTTTTATTGTTCGGTTAAACCGTTCAACTACGCTAGCTTTGAGATTGCTATACGTGGTGTAATGGTAAATATCCTTAGATTTGAGAAAACTGGAAAAATCCTTGTTGAAAAATTCTTTCCCCGGCCGATGTGTAACAATTGGGGTTAGCATTTGGATTGTTCAATAATATGTTGAAAGGCCTTTGTGACTAAGGGAGCAGTTTTATTTTTTACTGGTTCAACAAAAGCCATTTCGGAATAGACATCAATGACCGTCAACATATAGCGTATGCCGTCGTTAACGCTAGAATAAGGTATCACCTCAACCAAATCTGCTTGCCAAAGTTCATCCACACCTTTGGAAATCACACGACGGCGTTCATAAATGCAACGGGCTGGTTTATGTAATTCATGATGGATGCCCACTTTGATGGGGGATGGCTTATAAGATAATTTGTGAATCTCGGAGTTGTTTTTCTATGTGCTCGGTTTCTGCCTCATGGCCTGTGTGGCCAGCTGTTTTTGATGCACGAAGCAAGTATAAGCGCTCTACTAACTGATTGGGATTATTCCAATAGGTTATATCCACGTAGGGTTATAATTTCTTAAACCTTATGCTAGAGGCAGAGTGGTGTTTTCGCTTACCAAACATTTTTTCAATAATGGTTTTATATTTTTGTGATATATTGGCATTGACTTGCTGAGAGGATTTATAGTTTCTTTTGTGAGCGTTGGTGTCTAATAAAATGGATTTATATTTGGTAAGGACCTCGGGCGTAAATCTTGTAGAGATGGGGTTTGAGAGAATAGCAGCCTTAACAGTCCTGGTGTTAATTTATAGTTGCTCTTTCTAATGACAGCACTAGTACGAGCAAATTTAATGGATGAATCCCCAATTTTAAGACTATCATCCTCATAGCGCACACCATACGTGGTGTCTGTCTATCCAATAAATAGATTGATGAGATACGGTTGCAGTTTTGCTCCATAATGATTGATTAAAATGTTTTTTTTTCAGTTGACGATTTTGAGAAAGACGGTATTCCCGCTATGACGAATGATTTTTCTTTTGTTTTTAGAAACTGTTGAAGGGTTGAGGATTTGCTTTGATACTCATGGGATGAACCGATGATGGAGCATGTTTTATCATGGGAAAATGATTCACGTTTTTTAAACGTTGTAATTCACGAAATTTATGTCGAATGATATTTCGTGCCTCAATAATACGCTGCATGATATGAACATGTTTCTTGTACTCTATGGCACTCGCCATGGTGAAGGTAAAGACACACTAACCGGAAATGTCAAACCCTGGGTCTTTTTAAAGGGAAATAAAATGATCAAAACCCAAGAGGTAGCGTCCCTCACATCGTTCACTGTGTTTATTAATGACCAAACAGGCATGGGGATGATGGTTCCAACATGATGCACACAATTGCGTGAACGCAGTAAAGGACATATCTGGATTCACATGATCTTGAAAAATATGATAGAGATTTCTAGAGTCTTGGCGAAAGAGAACGATGAGATTGGCATTGTCACGAATCAACTGTTTGGGGATTTTAGAATAGGTCTGAGCCAGATAAAAACAATCCACTTGTTTATGGCGTCCCATACTTAAATACTCATAAATAATGGCCTGTCGTTGTGTGGCAATAACATCAAAAATTATAATGGAATCTGGTTTAATGCGGTCTGGTTGAATAACATCTTGAGGTGAGGTGAATGTAAAATAGCCCATGGCTTCCTTATTTAACGAAGACATAATTTGTTCCAGATACACGTAGAGAGGCTAGTACAAGGATTTGGCAAAAATATAAATATTTTGAAATCGTGGGCCATGAGGCGCGGTAATAATGTTGAGCAAAACATTGGTCTTTCCACACCCCGAAGGCCCCACCATGATACATCGAACGGTAGATGGAAATAGGGTCCCATGACGTTTAGGTGCACACACGGACAGTGATAGCTCTGAAACCAAATCAGAGACGGGCAAAGCATGGGGTTGTTTTATTAATTCCATAGTGACGACGACTGAGTTTTTTTTCATGTGTGTATGAGGTTTATATATATATAGACAAGCGGTGAGTAGGACAGGTTAGTTAATGTCTATAACTATGGACGTGTTTGGGCGAGCTCGTGTGACCATGGCCACCACGGCCGCCTCTTTGTCAAAACAGTTTCGAGAGGTGGCTACAAAAACCTATGTTGATCGCAAAGTGCAAAGTGTCTATCACATGGCCCCGAAACTAACCGCTGACGGCTATTCAGTCAATCATCGTCGTATTATTGACGTGCAAGAGCCTCGAGACGAAGATGACGTCTGCACGAAACGTTACTTCACCTACCAAATGAAAAGGCTTTATACATTTTGTCCCATCTGTATTTTTAATGTATCTGTCAAATCAAAAACTGGACAATGACAGAAAACAATCCCCACCACCACCACTAGTGAATGATGCTCACCACCTTACTTATGTGCTTGCTTCTGGCTTAAGACATTTTCGATTGCACTATGATGGTGTGATTCATATTAAATATGCAATGCTTGATGAGAAACATTCACAATCATCAACAATCATCAACAATCATCAAACATTACCGGTAAATGCTGGGGATCAATTATCATTTCATCTCATGCTTACGTTTGAGGAAAAGGAAGCTGGGGAAACGGTGAATGATTTTCCGCTTTATATAGAATTGGAATATACCGCTATAAAATAAAGCTCTCTATGTTAGTTGTTATTGAATCTTTGTAGTGAAAGGTTCACCATCAAGTAAGACCATGGTGAAAAAAGATATGCAGTGAACATGAAAAAAACAAAACTCAAAAAGAAAAAAGCCAGGCCGGAAACCGAGTCGGGCTGCCTCACACCCGGTGTTAAAACTAAAAAAAAAATTAAATAAATATAAAAAGAGTGGCTATCGAAAAAGCATTACAGGCGGTGCGATTGTCTACAGCCCCGAAAACCCACCATGATGCATCGATAAAAAAAAGAAAAAAAACCGAAGGCGACTCATTCCTGTCCCTTAGCGTGGGTTTTTTTTGCCGGTTTTATTTATGGGTTTGGCAGCTTTGGGCTCGCTTTTGGGGGTGCCACTGCCGTGGCAAAAACCATTAAATCCTTCGAGCAAGGCAAGCAACAACTCAAAGAAAGTGAGCGACACAATAAAACGTTAGAAGCCATTACTATGGGGGCTAGAAGCGGCAATCATATAAAGCCAGTCTTTTATCAAGAAGGCCATGGCCTATCCTCTAAGAAAAATTGTTCATCTTCGATAAACGCCTAAGGCAACTGCCTCGTCATGCCATGAGCCATCAACAAGTGGAAAGCTATGCCAAACGATTAAATATTTCTCATTTTTGAGGTGTATTTATGCGAAATGAATTACCCAAAGCACCGTGGAAAGAAGAACGAGACTCTAAGATTACTGCAGGTTAATTGTCAGAATATAGGAAATAAATTAATTGAATTTTGGAATCTTGTAGAGGCATATTCTCCGGACATTGTCATTGCTACTGAATCTTGGTTAAAAGAGGATATCAATAGTAAGGAAATAATTCAAGGGACCTACGATATGTACAGAAGGGATCGGGGGAAGCGAGGTGGTGGGCTATTTATTTGTGTGCGCAAAAATATAGCAAGTTTCTTAAAGTGGGCTGATACGGATTATGAAATGTTATGTGTACAAATCTCGGATAAAGGAAATAAATGCCCTCTTGAGGTGATAGGGGCGTATAGAGCACCGAAAGATAACTTTTCTCTCCTCGACACACTGTATGATAAAACGTGTACGGGTAATGCTATGAAAAAGAGCATAATAATTGCCGGAGTTTTAAACCTCTCCAAAGTGGACTGGTCTGGTGAGTCAACTAGCTGTGGTCAAGCTCAGAGCACTGCAAAAAATTCATAAGGTAGGAGGGATTTTTCCAAGTAGTTGACATCCCAACTAGAGACAATAATACCTTAGATGTTTATCTCGTAAGGCCTGTAGAGATGTATATTAACTGTCTGAAATTACCGGGAATTAGTGACCATTCTGGGGTTTAATTAAATATTAGATACGGTGACATTACAAAATTAGACTCGGATATAGCAAACAAAATCATATTCCAGTATCGCAGGGCGGATCATGGCAAATGTCAGGGGTATTTGAATGAACTATTTGTAGTATGGGCATCGGAAGGAAATCACATTAATATCCTGTGGACTAACTTTTTGAAAATTTTTAATAGCGCTATTGATAAATTTGTCCCATTTAAATTACTCAAACAAAAACCAGACCCTGAGTATTACACACGAGAAATCAGGAGTCTAAATCGGAAAATTAGGAAATTATACAATAAAAGGTATAATAGTGACAAGGGTATGTTGAAATTTAAGTCCTTATCAAGAGAGCTCGTCTTACAAAAGAGGGCTGCTCATGACAACTATATGCAAGGTTTACTTGGTTCGGGAGGCGATGGTGGAAAAAAATTACAGTTATGTTAGGAGAAGAAAGGGAAATTTAAATAATTGGTCTATGATAATATCCGATGACGGTAAATTAATTACTGAGAAACAGGCCATTGCTAATGAATTAAATGTCTTTTACGGTAGTGTGTTCAATAAATCCAATAGCTGTGTGTTGGACCTTAACGACGAATCAGGGACTCCCCTTTTCCAAATAAACCAGTCTGCAATTGTAAAGCTAATACAAAAATTACGTTTCAATATATCGAAGGGTCCTGATAATATTGTTAGTGAAGTACTTAAACTAGGAGATAGGGCCGTGGCACGATACTTGGAGGTGATGTTTAATGTGTCCATAACCAATGCGCTAATCCCAGATGACTGGAAAAGGGCTACGGTAGTCCCAATATTTAAGGGAGGGAGCAGACTTGAATTGGGCAACTACAGGCCGGTTAGCCTTACGTCCATCGTTTGTAAACAGATGGAGCATCTCATTTGCGACTACTTGAGGGAGCAGTGGGAAGGATTATCATGGTTTAATGATAGGCAACATGGATTTCGGAAGGGTAACTCATGCGAGAGTCAGAAGCTATCACTTTTTCAAGATATTAGCGAATCGTTAGACAATGGAGTTTCAGTCGACGTCGTAGTTATAGACTTTGCGAAGGCATTTGATGTCGTACCACACGACATGATACTCCATAAATTAGCTTCAACGAAGATTGATAGAAGAGTAATTTTATGGATCCAAGAATTTTTGACGGGTCTTTCCCAGAAAGTGAAAGTCGAAGGCCTATTCTCGGATGAAATTACCGTAACGTCGGGTATCCCTCAGGGCAGCGTAATCGGAACTTTGTTATTTTTGGCGTTTATAAATGACTTACCAAATGGAATTCGTAGTGATTGTCGATTATTTGTGGATGATTGTGTAATATATCGAAATATACATGACTCGCAAGACAACGCAGTACTTCAAGATGACCTGAAACTGGTCTATAAGTGGGCGATTGAAAATAAAATGAAAATAAACACAAGAAAATGTAGTCTCATAAAAATAGGGAAAGGGCGAAGGCAAGATTTCAATATAATATTGACTCGGGAATACTTGTAGAAGAAGATTCTTGCAAATATTTGGGCGTTCACGTAAGGAATGATATGAAATGGAGTAGTCATATAGGATGTGTAGTTTCTAAAGCTTACAAATCCCTGCACTTTGTAATGAGGGTATTAAAAGGAAGTAGTACCTCTGCTAAAGAATTAGGATATTTGTCACTTGTAAGGACTCTTCTGGAATACGCCTCTGCGGTTTGGGATCCATATCAAGTAGGGCTCATCAATAAGTTGGAAATGGTACAAAGAAAGGCCGCTAGATTTGTGCTCAGTGACTTTAATCCCAGGAGCAGTGTGAGTCGTATGTTAAAGAAACTTGGGTGGGAATCACTGGAGGCTAGGAGGATGAAATATAGACTCTGCGCCATGTACAACACGTATACTAATAAACCAGCATGGGGTGAGCTTGGCAAACGTATGGGAAAGCCCACTTACATGAGCAGGAGTGAACATCCTTTCAAAGTTAAGGGCCGACCACAGCGTACAAATTATGGTGAATATTCTTTCGTTAACCGGGCCATTGATAACTGGAACTCACCACCTGCCGCAGTCTTAGAGCCTTTTCCCAAACATATTGGTGTGTTTAAGAAAAGACTGACTATTTGAGTAAATACTCCAGTTAAATTGTTAATTGTTATTGAAGTGTTATGTATAATTATGTATTTGTTATGTATACCCAATTTACCACCGGGGGACACACCCCCAATCGCAAACAAATGAATGAATCAATCAATGATCAATTTAGATGATGATGCACGACCAGGAACCCATTTTGTAGCCTATGTGAAACAAGGTTCCATAGTATGGTACTTTGACAGTTATGGAAATTTATCACCCCCGATCGAGCTGATGCGTTAGTTGGGAAACCGGGTGACGATATTCTATAATGTGAATCGTCAACAAACCTTTGACAGTCAAGAGTGCGGGCGTTTGCGTTTACTTTTTTATATAAGGGGTCGCGTTAAGCCAGCTGTCCCATCATTATGAATGTCAACGCCAACCGTGCACAGCCACGGGCCTGAAGTTTCCCTGGATTTCTTTCCCCCCATTGAATTGCATCCCGAACAATCCTATGTGCTGGGATTAATTTCTTTGGAAAGTTACAACATACAACTGGATATTAATGATACGTTTTATTATGATGATTATATGTTGAGGCTACGATGTGCACGAGGCCATTAGTGTGGCGATGATAAAACAACTTGGTGTCAAGCCATTTGCGGATGGGACACACAAATTTGAACTTACAGCCAATACGATTACTCATCGCTGTCGTATTTTCTCTACGTTTAACATTGACTTTGAAATACGAATTCATTCTATTGGTCCTTTACTAGGATTTAAACCAAGAGTGTTGGCAGCTCACCAACCCCATGATTCAGATTATCCAGTGAAATTCATCGAGGACCATCACATTTCTGTGACTTGTAATATTATTAGAGACGTATTGGTCGGCCTTAGCCCGTCATGGGCTGGATAGTGCCAGGGGTTGACTTTTGATTTACGAATTAAGAACAAAGCCATTCCCTGTATGATTTTATCGTCACCTCCTCTTGTGGCTATATTATTCGTGAAAACCCTGCCGTGATTCTGTATCATCCTGTGTGTGTCAGCGATATTAGTAATATTACCTTACGGTTAGTGAATAAAAAGCAAAAACTGATTGCTTTGGATGCTAACACCCCTGTGACCTACAAGTTGGTTTTTAAGACGCTATGAAATTTATCTATAAAGCAACAACACCGTTTACGAGGTCGGTTAGTTGTCCACCGTGTATGAAACGATTGATACGAGTAATTCGACAACGTTTACAACGCTTTGGTTATACGTTACACCCTCATCATGAACAAGGAGCTGTTGCAAGTGTTAAATCCCATACAAGTGGAAGATGGCGTCGTGCGCATTGATATGCATTCCTATCAACCTCAAGAATCAGGACTCAATAACAATAACGAGATTCAATTCATCATCAACAATCAAGATATTTTACCCTGCCTCATGAATGTGTCCTTCAAATTGAGGGTAAATTAATGAAAGCAGATGGCAGCACTCCCACGACATCTACGTTGGCGAATCATGGTCTGGCTTTTCTGTTTTCTGAAGTGCGCTATGTGATTAATGATATTGTCATAGATATGAGTCGAAATGTGGGCATGACTAGTCTTATGAAATTATATCCTTCCTATAGCGAAGAAGAAGGCAAAACGCTCTCTATGGCAGGATGGTGCCCCAACAGTAGCAATGAGTGGTTAGTTTATACCGATGGCACCTTAACAGTGTTTATACCCTTAAAATGATTCCTTGGCTTTGCCGAAGATCACAAGCGTATTATTTTAAATGCAAGACAAAGTTTGTATCTCGTGAGAGACCGAAATGATTATAATGCACTAAAGGGAGCCTCTGACCAAGTGATCGACTCAAAAATTCAACTGCTTCGATTACTATGGAAAGTGCCACCACGTGACGCTATATAATCATAAAAAGCTAAGCATGTTAAATTTAGTGCAAAAGATAAAGACTTGCCTATAGCCTTTCGAAGTTGGAGTCTACATGAATATCCTTTGCTACCTACCACAGACACTCATAGTTGGAGTATGAAATCTGCTCGCTCTACCGAGCGACCCCACCATGTTATTATTGGTTTTCAAACCAATAGAAACTACCAACAAAGCAAAGATATCACCCTGTTTGATCACATTCACTTGAGAAATATACGACTATTTTTAAATAATGTTTGCTTCCCCTATGAGGGGTTGGAACTCAATTTTTCAAAAAATAAGTTTGGCCCCCTTGATGACATGTTTGCTAAATTTCAATCGTCTTATTATAAAAGACAGGATTCCCCTATGTTCTCGTCGCAAGGGTTTAAAGCAAAGGCACCACTGGTTGTTTTCGATTGTTCGTATTTAGGAGAATCTATGAGATCACCACCATTGATTTAAGAGTAAATTTTGAAACACAAGGCAATGTACCCGACCATACCAGTGCCTACTGTTTGATTATTCATGCCAGACAAGTGAAATATCATCCTTTGTCCAATTATGTCACCAGCATGTAATCCACCTGTGGTGATGTGAAAAAAAATCATAATTTATGTCTTAACATGTGTGTGTTTGCAGCACAGTGTCGGTTGCGCTCTGGCAGTGTGCACACACACAGACATACCATTGACAAACGTCATGTGTCCCTCAATAATCAACAACAACAACAACAACAATGACGTGAGGGAAAAACCATGGAATTTAAAATGTGAATTTAATCGTCTGAAAAGTTTTGAAACTTGGACAGTTCCCTTTATGGATTATGGAGAATTGGCAGCGGTTGGCTTTTATTACTTAAACCGTCGGGATGTAGTCAAGAGTATTTTTTGGAACATTGGAATTGGAAACTGGGAAATGGGGGATCGACCATTTAGTGATCATCAGCGATGGTGTCCATTCTGTCCTTACCTGAATCGCTATGATGTGGGCAATATTCCGTGGAGTTTGAATTACCCTGTTATTGTACCAGACCCTACAAAACAAGGAGATACCTGTGGATCGTATGTGCTAACTGTTCATTTGAATGTTGTTCCAGATTAAAAAAGCAAACTTTTTAACCAAATTGTAAGTGTTTTTATGTCATCAATAAAACCTGTGTACTAATGTAAAAATATTTACCTGTTGTTCAATTCATTTGTTCCTTTTCTGAAGTCCTTGGCTTGCAACGTTAAACAATGAAATGGGTTAGTTGTTGATTAGTCGTCAACAAGGTAAATAGTTTTAAAAAATAAATATATCATGCGTACACTCATCGTGGATGGTCAGGGCTTTAAAATTGCAGATAACAAATTTATATTTAAGGAATTGGCTTTTATCGATTGTAGTACGTTCTGGGTGTCACACCCCATTCATTTGGTGTTTAAACCCCCCTATGCTTTCGAGTTGCTGAGAAAGATAAAAAGCAGAGCGAATGGATTGAAAATCATTTGCAATTAGTATGGAAAGAGGGTGATATTTCCTACAAGTATCCTGACATAGTCATGAAAGCCCATTTGTCCTCTGCCAATGTCTTATTTGTTAAAGGAGCTGAAAAACGCCAATGGCTCCAACCGTTTTTACCCTCTCACTGTCAATGTATTGATCTTTTAGATTTGGGTTGCCCATCCCTGCAAACGCTCATGGATACGTGTCCTTGCAACAATATTGAGAATAAAGCCTTAGCGCATGCTAGGCAATTGTACCATTGGCTCACCACCTATGCATGTTGGGAGTTGTTGAACAAGATTCAAACTGAAAGTTTACCGTCCAATGACAGCAGTGAGACTTGTACACGTGAGGTGATAACACTAACGTTATAAACATGGACGCCACTACAATCGACAAGGCTATTGGAAAATTCTTTGTGTGCAAGAAAAACTTATTTACTTCACTCAACATGAATTATTAGCACTACCTAAATAATTTCTTCTTTATGTTGCTGCCAACGCTGTGAAAGAAATTTGGGAAAAGGCTCGCCGAGTGGACTACTGGCCCTGTATTGAGTGAACTACAACCAAGCAGCCTTTTTTTCATCACAAGCAATTAACCATGGCAAAAAATACCCTCCATTCAACAGTGTGCCACATGCCAATTGATGAAATTATATCATGGTCATAAAACTCACAGTAAATACATTGTTTCATCATTTCATGGTTGTCATGCAGAAAACAACCACCTACCATGCTCGTCAGCAGCCGCTGACAAACAACAAGAACAACAACAGCAGCAACAACAACAAGAACAAGAAGTAGAAAAAGAAGAAGAACAACAACAAAGTGTTTTCACCGATTGAAACCTCCATTCCCCAATTGTACTGGCCGTGGAATTATTGATAACATTATTAAATACCTACCACTCGAAGTTCACCTACCTGGTTACAGCTTTTGCGGCCCTGGTACTCGTCTTGAAGATCGTTTTAGGAGAGGGGATATGGGGATTAATGCTTTGGATCATATATGTCGTAATCATGATATAGCCTATCAAAACAGTGATCCCAGACTAAGACGCATCGCTGACAAAATCTTGTTAAGCATTGCCAAGCAACGATTAACAGCTTCAGATACCAGTCTATCAGAACGAATGGCTGCATTTATGGTCATTGGTGCTATGAAAAGCAAATTACTTTTATCTAAATATGGACTTCAACGTGATCAATTTATTTTAAAAAAATGTATAGTATTACTGTTATGATTTTCAAAAATAAATAAATAAATAAATAGACAAGAGACCATGTTGTGTTTTTTTCCATTATTATTATTGACTAATAGTTTGAATATGATCATTAGAAATATTGTTTCAATGGTATTTTACTAAAACTATTTTTCAAAATTATAAACAATAAAAAAGATGACTAATAGTTTGATTATGATCATTATCAATATCGTATCAATGGTATTTCTACTAAAACTATTTTTTTAAATTATAAACAATAAAAAAAGAATAATAGTGCATCCTTATTGACTAATAGTTTGATTATGATCAATATAAACATTGATATAATTGTTATTTTTACTAAAACTATTTTTTAAAATTATAAACAGTAAAAAGGACGATGGTGCTTTATTATTGACTAATAGTTTGATTATGATCATTATAAATATTGCATCAATGATATTTCTACTAAAACTATTTTTTTAAATTATAAACAATAAAAAGAATGACAGTGTGCCATTATTGACTAATAGTTTGATTATGATCATTATAAATATTGCTATAAATGGTATTTGTACTAAATGATAAAATAAGTTAAAACGTCATGGACTTAAGGGTCGCTTGTTGATCAAACACCCCCTCATGCACTGCAAGCACAAGTAAAAAAATATTATAAAGTAAAAAATAAAAAAACATGTTTTAAAAGTAGTGATAGTAGCGTATGAAATCATTAACAAGTCTAGGACTATGTTTGTTTGTAAAACAGTTATTATTATTTGTATTATTATTATTATTCAATAAAAACATGTCATTATGATTTTTTGTACAAACCAATATGACCATTTAGGCAATGTAACGTTAACTTTAAATTATTTAATTAGTAAATAGTGTTGATTTGTTTTCTTTTTTTAAGTTACTCTCTCTCTCTCTATTTTCTGTTTTTTTACTATGTGCTGCATGAGTGCGTGTGCTAAATCAACAAGCTATCCTTAAGCGCCTGACGTGTAAACTTATTTAAAAAAAACTATACTGTACATCAAAAGAAAGTAAAATAAACATGCATCATAGGCATGATTCTATTCACGTAGCCTATGACTAAAAAATTCTCTCATTGAGGAGAACATACAAAAACATTACCATTCACCTATAGCCATTATAGGCAACATTGTATTGACATAGCTTAAGACTAAAAACAATCATAAAAAGTTGACAAATATATTTTTATTATTATTATTATTATTATTATTATTATTATTATTATTATTATTTACCATCATAAACGTTGAGCAACAATTAATAAACGTCAAACTGTTGAGCACCAAAAATATTTTTGTTATAGTAAGGCATCAATAAACAAAGTCATGGCTAGCGTACAATGATAATTCGTTTTCTATTTTTACAAAACGAATGATGCAACGATTATTTTTACCCTCATAGATTAAATAGATAGGGTGAATACTCGATTTGACATCTTCCATGACGTCATCAGGTAGGTTATTAAATCGTGTGGGAAGAAATATCTCAAAGTCTTGACAAATGCAAAGAGCTCGTTCACCAAATTTAGTTTTTAATTTTTGTATTTTATGAATGCGAAAGGGTGTTTGTGTAGGCAATTCACTCATTTTCTTGCGTACAAGGCCACAGGCTTGACCAATGGCGTTCAAGGCGTCCATGGTTGTCTATAAGGAAAGAAAAGGGTGTTACGTTTTAACACTCTCGTCCTTATATTACAACAACGGCAACAACAATAACTTTGTCTATACATCAAAGTGTTTTTTAAGCCTGAGCGTTTAATGCCTAAAGTAGTAGATAGTATTTGATAATTTAACAAAAATATAATAATGTTTGTAGGAGGTACGCGATAACTGTTGAACCAACAACAACAGCCAATTTTTATTTGTTTGATGGTCCACATGACGTAAATAGGTATACTCTTGTAAATGACCATGAACATCAATAAGAAAAATTTCTGTTTTGGTGCGTATGACGTCCATCAATAGTGCTTGATGAATTTCTTGCCACGGACCACGCCCGTCAAAACAATTATTTTTTAACACTGGAAGAAGCAACAACTGTTTTTGCTGCATATAAACTAGAGTGTCTGCAACATGATGATTAATATGATGGTACATGCTCATGATTTCTAAAAGAAAGAAAAAAAATAAACCAAGCTAACATTTTAAACTATTTTTAAAGCTATAAATAAAACAAGACCTTGTTTTAATTTTTTTAAATTTTAAATTAATAAAATAATGGTTGATTCCTACCACAGGGTGGAGGGGTTGTTGAATGGCATCAAGAACGTACTGTGACTTCATTAGACAAATCAATTAAATCGTATTTATAGGCTAGGGTGCAATCACTTGAGCATCCGCTAATGAAATGACTCAAAACAGTACCCATTGCCACTGACGAAGTGTATTTTCAAAATCTGGCAAATATCTAAATGGTATCAAATCGCCATCATTTTAAAAAATTAAAAATGGTGGGGCTCTGACATCTATAAAATCTAAAATAAGACCATGGTTTAAAGGATGATTAACAGCTAAGGATGTTTTTTGTATGGGTACAACAAACAATTGTTTATGTTGTATCATGAGTAACTGATCTTCAACTTCTGAGCAAAGGGATTCATACATTTTTTTCTAAAAATAACAAAATCGTAAAGTTATTATTATTATTATTATTTGGTATATGGGAGGTTCAAGGATTTGTGGCAACAGTTTCTCTGACAGATTAACAAAAACGTAGGCCTGTGGACAATTTTAACATGACCACTACATGACCTTTCGGTAAAACGTATGTAAAACAAGCTAATGATTGTCCCACGCTGTGTAGCCTACTTCTAAAAGTTGACATTCATTTTCATCGTTTTCATGCAAAACATTAATTTGAAAATTATCTATTAGAAAATGTTTTATGAAGATTAAGTGCGAACCATTTTCAAGATCTGTTGGAGGTAAATGTATGCCTCTGTTGTCAATAGGTATTAGCATATAATCCCCTTGTTGAATGACTCGTATTCGTTTGTCCAGTTGTCTTGCAAATTCACACTGCACTTTGTTAAATAAAAAAATAGTATCAACACATACTATGAGCAAACATCTGAATACTGTTGGTAACCTATAAAAGGCAAAGTTAACCCGCTATGCATTTAATAACCATGTCTATATCCAACAAAGAAAGAAAGAAAGAAAGAAAGAAAGAAAGAAAGAAACAAAATAAAAAAATACAAATTTATACCAGTGTGTGTTTATCAACATGATACACGATAAACTAAAACAAACAAAAAATAACCAAACGTATTCTAAACGTCAAGTATGCTCCTGAAAGCCGAATGAAAAAAAGAAACCATAATCATGACATGTTGTTGTTAGTTTCTAACAGATCTCATTCTATGAGGCGAATATTGATTGATAGGTAAACTAAGACAAAGTTGGCGAAATGCTTGTTGCCGATACGAAGCGATTCGATCCTCAGCAGGAAATTTATAAAAATGAAAACAAAACATTTGAGACGTTATTGGAAAATAAACATTAAACAGGGGTTTTGTACATAACGTACACCAAAAATCTGAAAAAGAATCCTCGTCAGCTAATTTAACAATCACTTGTTTCATTGTTAAACCAAGCCATGCTTTATGAATCACATGCGTGGATACATTATTTTGAAAACCAAAATTTAGCATACAGGATTTACAATAGTGATGCCCTGGGTCATGAAACAAGTCATCATCATCATGATCAATGATGCTGTCATAAAAAGTGGTATCAATGCGTACCTTGGTGTTTCTATATTCTGAAGGATAGCCCACACGTTGCGGATTATGATACACCATCGTGGCATATTCATTGAACATGGTGTGTTTGGTGACGATAAAAGAATCTTCATCATGGCTCATCATTGAATCTGAAAAGTAGTCGTTGACGTTTACTAAGTAAATGAAAAAATACGATGTACCTATACACTGTCTGTCCTCTAAGTGAATAGCAAAAAGAAAATTAAAAAATAAGCAAAACACAAATAAATAACAATCTGTCTGTTGGCTTTTTTACCCGTAGGCCACAAGGATAACATGCATCAGGTTAAAAAAAATCTGTTCAGATATTTGACTGGTGTTGTTTTCAAATATATCACCACTCATAACACTAGCCATAAAGTGAGATTGTCCACAGTTAAACAGCAGATTATTTTTTGTTCGTGCATGAGGTCTATTAAGCCACAACCTAGTGAGGCCTATTAAACCGCATGCCTACTGAGGGTGGGTGGTCACTTTGCTGAAACATGAGGCCTATTAAGCCACAACCTAGTGAGGCCTATTAAGCCGCATGCCTATTGAGGGTGGGTGGTCACTTTGATGAAACATGAGCCCTATTAAGCCACAACCTAGTGAGGCGTATTAAGCCGCACCTAAAAAAGCCAACATGTTTTGAATCTAGCCTGTGCACAGTGAGCCATGCAAAAGTTGATGCATGGCTCTCTTTATGCGTTAACAGGCAAATAGCACAAGACATACCGTTTATATACAACTATTTACACACATTCACACATCCTTACTTACATCCATGCACACAGGTTAAAAAACAAAATTTATATGATACACTACAATTTTTTATTTTTATTCCAAGGCTCGAGATGGCATCACGCACTTGATAGCAACCAAACCAAACACTTGACGTATTGTACAACAACAATAGCAACAACCATTACTGGTTGTAAGCAAAGGGGACGCTTGTCATCATATCCCGACACCACTGTATTTTGTCGTCCAACAAAGCGAGTGTTTGTTTTCGCTGTTTCATTAAACATAAATTATGATTTTTTGAAAGAATCCTAAACTGGCTATGTGTCATGGCTGTGTGGGTCTGATGGACATGTAAATAATCATCCACACAGAGCCGTTTAACCACATGCTGGCTAGACCCTTTGGCTCGCGTGGATTCACATCGATCCACCTGCCGAAAACTATACATTTTCTTCGCAAGCCCAACAAACTCAGTCATCATGGTGTCTGAACATTCATCTTTCATTAAACCAATTTCTTTTTTGTTCAGGCGGAGGATATCGAACACGTTCTTCTCACTAAACGAAGACGTGTCAAACCATTTTGGATTTTGTTTGATAACGACGTGCGGGTTACAGCCACGGATATGGTAAATGAAACTATCAAGTCTGTATATAACAAGGAAATGCTACCAAATCGCTGCATTGCAAAACCATAATGAAATTTATACATGTGCAATTTTGAAAAATCTAAAATGACTTGGCCTGAATATGTAGGTTTATTGATGACCACTTTAGTTTTGGCAAGTTCAATAGTCAGTAGATCATGATCAATAATGTTCAAAGATTTGAAATTTGGTTTTGCTACATATTTTTGAGCTCCCCATTGTCCATGCCATGTGCTGACCAAATTAATGTCCCGATACTGTCGTACATTTTCCAGACTCTTGCCATAGATACACTTATTCATCAGTTTAATAAAAATTATTTGAAATGGCTGAGTGGCACTTTGTCTGTGACTGGTATTTAAATCCAAGTACGGTTTCAACCACCGTTTCTGACAAAAAAGAGACACCTCTATGGATATTTTTGAGGGTTAAGCCCTGCGCTAAACATTCTACCAGCATGTCAATATGCAACACATAGTGATTTTTAACAAACAAGGTGCCCATCAATTTTTTATGATTGCCCTTACTATCGGGCGGCACCATTTTCTCTATGCAAAAGGGGAAATCACCATGTCGCTGTCTGAGATCGGGGGGATAAGCTAAGTCAAGGTCAAGGACATATCCTACGTCATGTTGCTCGCTTGCGCTATGCACATTAAAATCTTTAATTTCATCCTCAGACAGCCAGACAAAGTTTTTGTACGGCAGCGGTCGCCTTATGACGAAACCGTATAAATTGTTTACATCAAAATATATCAAGTAAAATTCTGGTTCTTCGGGACAATAATCAGGCATGCAATGATTATATTCCTCAGCATGTCGCTGATTCAGCGATACGAAACCCCCACGAATCCCTCTTTCCATCATCAGTACCATATCAGGATCCGTCAATAAATCAAGTTCAATTTGGGTGTATGTGAGAGCAGCGTCCCAACTTAATCCTGATCTGGTATAGTAGTGTGCGGGATCCAATCCATATATCGTATGACATAGCTGACGGAACGTCTCAAATACGTCTGTCAACAACAACACGTCTAATTTTAAGTAGTGCATAGCATACTGGCCCATGGTTTCTATGCCAAACGTTCGCCAAACATGGTATGCGTGGTCATATGGTTCTTCAGTAATAGTGCTTTGAGTTAACTGAGAAAATAATTTTTCTCGCGGAGGCAAAGACGGTTCCTCTATCACTTTCCAACTTCCCACGTAATCGTAAGGAAATTCACCTTTGCGAACACACAATTTAAATTGTTCTGCATTGGTAAAGTGGGATTGGGTAGGTTTTAACTCATCCTTGCTTATAGTTCAGTCAATTTGTACTCTAAAGGGCCGCTAGTGGGAAAGTTTTGGGGTAGTTCTGATTTCTGTCATTCTATATGTATTTTGGGGTGCTGAATCCGAATCTGAGGTTTGCGGACAAAATTCCGTGACGCAACATTGAAGAAAAGAAAAAAAAGAAAAAAAAACTGATTTTTCCGGTTTTTTTTGCCTATAACTCGAAAACTATTAAATTTTAGTAAATGGTTTGTTTACAGAAATTAAAGTACTTAAAATTCTCTACAAATATCACTACTCAGTTTTTTATTTTCAGACCAACCGTTCGGTCTCAAATGCTAGTTGAAAATTGGCAATTTTCAGCGGTCTCTGCAAAACCCACTTTTTAGTTTATATTGACATGCTTTCAGTTAATTTCACCTAGTTTTTAAGTTGATTTCAATAAAGACCGAGTCACACGGAGAATTCTATGCAAAAGTAAGGTCATAGCACTATTTCGGCAAACCCCGACCGTGCCTTTCAAATTTTATTACGTCTCACCAATCCAACAAGGCGGCTGTGCAAATTATTTCACCGGCATTCCATATCTCCGAAACTATTACTGATATCACCATGAACTTTTGTACGGTGATGAATGGCACCACTATAAGTTCGCCTATGAGACCTTCAGAAGCCTACAATGCCATCTGCCGAATATGAGCGTTATATGTTCTAAGAACCAATTTAAAAACTTATCTGCGTCTGCTGTTGTTATGAACATCCTCCGTTCCCAGAGACCAGTGAACTAATATCTTTAAGTACAGGTATTGTCGCAGATGAGAGGATTACATGCTGTAAAATTCAAACGAAGCGAAAGAGTGTTGCCTCTTGCGATCATGAACAGCTCTATTCAAATACAAGACAGGGCTGTGGTTATCAATCCAATCACACTTTTTCAACGAATGACCATCGCGAAACATTCAGATGAAGAGCTGCGAGAATTTTTACGTTACGAACTTAGCCCCTATCCTCTTGCTTTTTTTGACGAGCATGGGATGAGGAAAGGAACAAAATCCAGCTTGTACAACGCTTTTACACCGACTGAACAGACTGACTTGAACGATACAAAATATGTCATAGACGTTTTTTTTTGTTACACCGGGTCAAATGGCGCCACGGTCAGACATATGCAGAAATTTGCAGCAGTTATGTATCATATGTCAAATCAAACTACAAATCAAGTGTCATTGTCATTTTTGACGGCTATCCTGACGAGGCTTGTGATAGCACCAAGTGCATAGAACGATTGAGAAGAGCACAAAGAAAACAATCTGCTGCAATATCATTTACAGAAATGATGGTGCCCACTGTCTCGCAGGATAGTTTTCTTGCAAACTCAAAAAAACAAGAGCCGGTAATATATATGTTAATGGAGAAACTTCATGATGCAAAAATTGATTCAAAGCAAGCTGTGGAGGATGCTGATATCCTAATTATCACAACAGCTCTTGAGATGACCCCGTCAAACGAACATGTGACAGTGGTGGGGGAAGATATCGACCTTCTGGTCATTTTGATTGGCCTGTGTAGCCGTGATATAAATAATGTATTTTTTCTGAAACCAGAAAAAGGAAAGATTTCGCAAAGCCTCTACAACCCTCATCTGGCTGCTGAGAAAATCCCCTTAGACCATATATTATTCCTGCATGCGATGAGTGGTTGTGATACTACTTCTGCCTTGTTTAATCAGGGGAAACTGAAATTTCTGAAAGTCCTGCCGAATAACAATGACTTACAACCAGTCATTGAAGCTTTCAAAGACCCTAACGCATATCAAGATGAGATTGTCACACAGGAAACATGTTTCTCATGGCTCTATATGAAAATAAAGAGACCAGTCTGAACGATTTGAGATACAGACAATACGTAACCTCATCATACAAAAATAAGACCAACATTGCCTCATTACCCCCTACCGAAGCTGCTGCACGAGAACATTCACTGAGAGTTTACTATCAGGTGCAGCAGTGGTTATCCGGTCAAGCCACACCTGACGAGCAACAAAAAGACCCAAGTGAGTGGGGGTGGAAAGAACTAGTAGTGGTCTCGTGCCAGTGCCAACCACTTTGGACCCTGCACCAAACTCAATACTACGGTACATTTCATGTAAATGTAAAAAGGGCTGCCAACGCAATTGTGGATGCAGGAAGGCGGGCCTTCATTGTTCCCCAATCTGCACATCATGCGAAGGTCTGTGCAACAACGTTGAGCCCCCGGAAGACAGCTCTGACATAGACATAGAAGAGACTGAAGAAACAGACAGAGGTATGTCGAATCTCAAAAGCTATTTTGTATTCATTCATCTCTCCTTGATATATAATCACAAGTCAGTGTCTCACCACCTGTTTTATTTTCCAGGAGAACGACCCCTAACGCTGACGATGGAGCAATCAGACCCTGAGCCGGGACCCGATGCCATCCAAGAACCTCAGCACTATGCGAAAGGTATGTTTAATCTCACAATCTATTTTGTAATCCTCATCTCTCCTTGAGAAATGACACCACCGCTTTCAATTTTCAGAACAAGCAGAATATGTACCGGGACCCATCGCCACCGAAGAACCTCAGCCAGGACCTTCTAAAAGACAACGGCTCATATAATTTTTGCATATTATAATTTGTAATATTATTAATAATTATATGATCATAAGTAACGATATCTTAAGATTTATTTTGTTAGAGTCCTATCTTTTTTGATACTGAATTTTAATAATTTCGATCCTTTTTTTTTTTCGTTTTGATTACTTGTGCAGTAAACTAGGAGAAATTTATCAAATAACAGCATTCTAATAAAAATGAAGTTTTAGAATGTAAAAATTGGGTTTTGCAGAGACCGCTGAAAATTGCCAATTTTCAACTCGCATTTGAGACCGAACCGTTGGTCTGAAAAAAAAACTAAGTAGTGATATTTGTAGAGAATTTTAATTACATTAATTTCTGTAAACAAACCATTTACTAAAATTTAATAGTTTTCAAGTTTTAGGGGGAAAAAAGCAGATTTTTTTGCTTTTTTTTGCGATTTTTTCAATGTTGCGTCACGAAATTTTGTCCGCAAACCTCAGATTCGGATTCAGCATCCCAAAATACATATAAAATGAAAGAAATCAGAACTACCCCAAAACTTTCCTAGTAAAAACACAATTAAAATGAACTATTAGCCCTTTCATGAGAATTTACATCGAACTAGACATAAACTTGAATGAGTCGAGAAAGCGAATGCTCATGCATCCTTTTCTCCAAGAAAGTGAAGTAAAGCTCTCATGGTTCTTAGCCAAAATGGTGAATTTGCTCTTATCTACATGAGCAAATTCTTTAACAAAGAAGTGAAGGTCATAGCGAAAGAAATTGTGTAAGAAGACAGGGAGGAAGCAATGTGTAGGGTACTTCAAATTGCATTCACTATGGGTGGCAGCTCTAAAATGCCCTGTCCCGTGGCAGTGATCTCTTACTTTTTTCTCCGCCTAAAATAGGCTTTTTCGCATATGTGGCAGGTGGTGGCTTTATCATATTCCTTTCGCTGTACGTCATTTATCTGAATAGGTACAGGGGTGTCCAATTTTTTTTCCACTTTGCCCGCTAAAGCCTCCATTTGAACAACAAACCATAGCGCACAACCGGGACCTTTGTGACTTACATACTCACATTGGGATTTATCATAGTGACAGACAACGGAATAGCCAACAGCAAAAGGCTCATGTTTCTGCACTGGATAGTTTGAGCTTGTGTGGGGGCTTGGTTCACACCCCTGTATGGGAACGGCGAGGGCCTCAAAATGAGCGTAAACACTAAATGGTGGCATATCTTGTTTATTAGTGGCTTTAAATTTTAAGACTGCGTCATTCCCTTCGGGAAGCACAAGCTTTACAGCCAGCTGTCCTTCACAGTCTCCCATATGTCGTTCCAAAATTTCAGCAGTTCTAAAATACTGAAGGCAGCGCTCGCAAATGTGCATTTTATCATTATGGTTAGACACTTGGCTGCTTAAAAATGTACTTAAATTCTTTACCCAACAATAATGATTTTTATCCCCATGAGACAAAAATAGTAAGTGAATGAGATATTGTTTCGTCTCTTTGGTGGCATAAAAGGGACCCACAATATTGGATATCTCGACACCATACACCATGAATGAGAAATTTGGATTATCTTTCTCAAATAAATGAATTTCGTCTAAAGGCATGGGAAATGAAACACGCTCCAGATTAAGAGTTTGTTTCATGTGGTTAAACACATCTTTGTACTGCCCTGGTCTATCACCATGTTTGTCTTCACAGGGTTGCAGACAGCTAACTATACTCCACAAAAAGCAGTAATCGTCTTTATTGCGTATGTTGATCACTGCCTTTTTCGAAGCGATAAAGCTCGGTGTGGGAATATAGCTACTTCCTGCATTTAAGGGATTGTATTTACAAATATTGATTTGCAAATACGCAATGCTATTGAGGGCCAAGCCACTAGGTCCGTCATGCAACTTATCAAATTTTGTGATAAGCGCTTGAATAGCTTTCTCCTGATACCACGTTTCTAAATTATCGGCTATCAGTAATTTCTCCATTTTAGTACAAAGGTTGAAATTATATTTCTCTTCAACATTATTTTTCATCAAGATAAATTCACATAGCAGTTCAAAATTTATTTTTAATGCCTGATGCAATCTTAACCCTTGCTTGCTTTCATTCGTAAAAATGGGGAAACACGATTCCACAAATTCTTTAGGGGACAGAGAGTGATTTGCATTATACATTTGGCCGGAACATACTCGCTTTCTAAAGCATTTGGCCAAAGGCTGCCACACTAAGTCTTGATTACTCGACATAGACAAAATTAAGAATGGAATAATAAACGTGGTAACCTTAACTTATAAATCGGTTAATCCAAAACCAGCAATTCCACACGAACACACTTGTTGTTCATGTTATCCACTCAATTACACACAATCACACACACGCACACAATGGTCGTAGCAATTTATGTTGATCCTATACAATTGGCCCCAGCAGTAGACGATCACCAACAAGGTTTCTTTTTGTTTCCAACGATTTATCTCAAAATCAAACCTATAAAATCCTTTATTAGTCATGGTTATATACAGTAAACATGAGCATTCATTCATTCATTCATTCATTCATTCATTTGTTCATAGCACTTGCTATAAAAGAAAATGTTTCAAGTGTGCAACATGGTTAATCACGTGTGCACACATAGATAAGACACTCACTCAAAAATAACAAGGTAATTTACAAAAAAAGATATATATATTCATAGCTCACCTTAAAAAAATAATGCAAGCGTGACAGTAGTTAAAACCTGTTCACTCGATACACGCCTTAATTCTGAAACAATAATAAATATACGCCATAAGTTTATAAATTTCCATGAAATAAATGGCATACATTAACAACAACAACAATTAAAGTAATCAATCAACATGTACTCACCTTGTAATGTATTATAATCTTTTGAGCAAATGGGCTCTTACCGCCACAGTCACTGTTGCTGCTGATTTTATAATTTCTCCCTTTCTCTCTCTCTCTCTCTCTCTCTCTCTCTCTCTCTCCCTCTCTATGTCTGCTTTCCCAGACTTGGTGTGTTTTTTGAATTGTCTTGCTTTTTGAAAATCTGCAACAAACAAAATCCAAAAAAATCAATTAGTCACTATCTTACTTTCCACGCATACACAAAATAACAATAAAACCAATCACAACATAATTAACAATTATGAACCTACCTTATCACAAGTTCAGCCACGGTACGCGTATTTTTAATGGGAGCACAATGCACACGCGTGCGACGTCTTCAAAGGTGATCACAAGAATAATGACTATCACTTACTCTCAGTGCGTGCATGACTCTTCAACAAGTTGCAATGTTAACACTTTACTTTTTCCTCCTACTTGTGGCTGTCGTGAAACGCTCCAGTCAAAATTATTCTCACAAGCATAGCAGACCCTGCATGCGTGGGAAGCATTGCTCAGCTTCTAAAAGACAGGGCTGTGTGTCCTTGAACAAAAGATCGGGTTACTTGTCTGTGTTTTATGACAGCACCTGACTCCGAGCTAGAGCCTCTTATTTCTCTCTTTTGCTGCGGTCCAGACAACAGCTTCGTACCCAGGCAAATGGTAACAGCACTTGCCTGCCCTCAGTGGATGGTCTCAAGCCTCCAATTACCTTTTCACAAACTGTCTCTGTGTGCGAGCAAATCCAGCCATTGTGAAATCATGTGTGTATGTTTTAGTAACATCACAGCACCTGACACACCAACACAACGTCACTTCAAATCTGGTTTCTTACTTTTTTCCCGTTTTCCAGAAATATCTGGAAACATAACGGAAACGCCCTTTTTAGACCAAAAAAAACATGGTTTCAGCTTTTCAACATCTACATCCCCGTAACGAGGACAACGAGACGTAAACAGCAACATGGCCGTCATAGAAATCACTTGATTCGTTTTACAAATATCTTCAAAAATAACAAGAAAACATTTTCGATCAAAAAAACATGTTTCCAGCTTTTCACCGTTTCAATACCTACATCCCGTAAAGAGGACGACGAGGCGAAAAAAATAACATCACACACGTCATTATCACTTTTTCACTTTTCCCAATATTAGGGAAAATCACAAAAACCCATTTTAGACCAAAAAACCATGTTTCCAGCTTTCCACCTATTCAATATCTACATCCCCGTAAAGAGGACAACGAGACGAAAAAAATTACTTCACACACGTCATTATCACTTTTTCAGTTTTCCCAATATTAGGAAAAATGTGAAAAACGCATTTTAGACCCAAAACCATATTTTCACCTTTTCAACACCTACATCCCCGTAAAGAGCACAAGAAGACGAAAAAAAACGAATCTACGCACACCCTCCTAACATCACTCCCTCCTTCACAAGGCCACCAGGGGCTGACAACTTCCTAAGTGGAGCAGCTCTCTCCCCATCCCACAACTACTGGTCCATCGATGGGATGCATGAGGTCACTTCCATTGTACGAAAGTGCATTCCCTGTTTCAAAACTAAACCTAAGTTTCCTCAGCAACTTATGGCTGATCTTCCTTCTTTTCGTTCTGCTCCTAGCACACCCTTTCTACTCACTGATATCGATTATGCTGGTCCTTTTGTATATCAAACAAACAATCTCAAAGCCAAACGTAAAATTCTTGGCCAATTATACATTTCGCTCTTTGTTTGTATGATAACTGGTGCCATTCATTTGGAATTATTTACCTACACTTCTACCTCCTATTTTCTTTCTGCTTTCTCTCGCTCTGTTGCTAGAAGAGCTATTCCGTCAGAAGTCTTTTCTGATAACGCCAGAAATTTTCTTGGTGCCTCCAAACAGTGGAGAAAAGCTCACTGCTCTCCAACTGCTAAGGAACACATTTCTAACTATTATCATTTAAAGAATTTTAAATGGCACGTTATTCCACCTTACGCCCCCCATCATGGCGGACGCTGTGAATCTTGTGTTAAATTAACCAAAACTCATTTAAAGAAAATCATTGGATTCAGTCCGTTCTCTTTTGAAGAGTTTAATTCTCTTGTAATTCTTACTGAGGGTACTGTCAATTCCCGACCTCTATCCCCTCTGTCCAACGGCCCCTTCCGATTTACTCCCTCTTACTCCTGGTCATTTTTTGATAGGTACTTCATTAAATGCTCCTCCTCCCGTCATTGATCGCAGGTTATACCTCTCTTTGCCCATTCTTTGAAAAAAGTTGAAGCTCTAAGAGATCGATTCTGGAAACGGTGGAAGCTGGAGTACTTAAACTCGTTATAGAGGAGGGGGAAGTGGCAGCTCTCTCATCCAAACCTCAAAGAGGGTGATTTAGTACTCCTCCAGTTTGGCACACCTGTACAATAGAAAAATGATTCACCGGTCGTGATGGAAGAGTACGAGTGATAAAAGTAATTACCCCTACTGGCCACTGTGTACGTCCAATTTCATGTATTTCTCCTTTAGCACTCTAGTTCTGCTTCTCTTGTGTTTTCTTCTTTTTTCTGTCATTTGCTTCTTTTCTTGTTGTCGCCCCTCTGGCAGTATGTTCGCATTTGCGAAGGCTATAAAAGCCCCTAATTTTTTTTATTTTTCTCGTATATTTCGAGAGAAAAAGCAAGAATACGACACATCATTTTTGTTCCTTCTTAACCTAAAAATATGACATGTGCTCCACGTGTTTTCGTAATTCTGTACTTTTCTTAAATCACTTATTATATTTAACACTTACTTGTTATGTATTCAGTAATACAAGTTTGTAAAATACTTCCTTTAGTACTGTTGCAGTGATATTCACATACAGTTCGCTGCACAAGATGTTATTCAAATGGCAGCCATTATTTTATCTTCTTCGCTCTCATCGGTCAACTGCATTGCTGGCCAATCGCAGTGCTTCTTCTCATCGAGAATTCTGGAACGTCGACCTACCGCTATATAATCAGCTGGATCTCCTTCTTCGCTACTGATTACGGATTTCGTCAATTGCACGTCGCCACATCTAGCGACACTTCTCGTCGCTCGGATTCTGACTTATGTTTGCTAGTCAGACAGCAGTCTATACCTTCCAGCCCTGGAGGTTAAGAGATTTAATCATAATTTTCAGCATGAAAATACTTCTTGATTAAATACAATGTTGTGAAGCAGCTCAGAGCAATTAGGTCTGGTACCTATTCTACATTATTCAAATTTCTGTTTATGGAACTTAAAAACTTTTAACAATCCACCGTCTTTTAGTCAATACATATATATTTAGCATGTGTTCACCGATGTGAAAGTGCTTCGCAAACGGCGACAATCCAAGCTGGTTGTCTTTTACTTCAACTATCTAACCTCCTGGAGAGGTATACAGTGTAAACAGTCTGTTCTATGAATTTCTCTACTGGAGTACTGGCTATGGTTAACTCAACCAACAGAACTTCTCTTCAAGATATGGATAAGTAACATGTGTCATTAACTTGTTACTTCATCACCAACATTTTTAAAACTTGTTTACGATTTTTCTTCAGGGCACCGTACTCAGGCCCTACAAATTTGATTGTCAAGCTTTTCAGCTCTGTAATTCGGCATAAACTTTCTTTACCTACATTATTCATTATTGCCTTTCTTATGGACAACAGAGTTTGTCAATTAGGTGTTCTACTTTACTTCTTTCACTTGTCTGCATTCCAACCTATTTGTAATGCACACAAAATTGGTGCTAAACCTAACCTTACATTTTCACTGGCAGAAGCCAAGTGATATGCTAAATGCCAACTGAGAATTATTTAAATTGTTATTGATGCTTTTGTAATTATTCAAATATTTATGGGTTTATCCACTTGTCAAAAACCCTTATCTTTATTGCACTATTACTTTGTCAAATGTAAACTGTTCAAGTAACGTGTTCTCTTTTCACAATTGCTTTGTTTATCCTCGGTGCTGAAGCCTGTTTTTGTAATGCTCAACTTAACCTTACCTCAAACCATCTTTTTGAGTTCTCTCCGATACGGGAGGTCTTAAATCGACCGATCCTTATCAACGCTTGCCTGGACCAAGACCAACTGATTACTGACTATCAACTAATGAGGTGTACAAATTGCATTTACTCAAATCAAATTCCAGTAAACATCGCATCCCACTTTAAATCGCGCCCACTATAATCGCGCCCAATTAAAATTGCGCTCACTATAATCACGCCCACTTGGTTTAGGTTAGGTAAGGTTAGGTTAAGTTAAATTAGCTGAGGTTAGGATAGGTTAGGTTAGGTAAGGTGGAGTTAGGTTAGGTTAGGCTAATTGGATACTAACTAGCGACTATTGAGGTTTATAAATAATAACAACATACATTTTTATTATATCACTTTATTTGCATAATAATCATAACAAGCATTACATTTTTTTGTTATTCTGGGATAGGGACGGTATCAATTCATACAACATAGTCTTTTGTCTTTATATCGTCCATGACACCCTTGATGTCCAAATGTCTCAAGACAGGAGTTTCCACATTCATTTTTTCTTCATCTTGTCTTGTACTGCCAACCGGAGCACCGTTCATGCCATTAGTTCCACTCGTATCATAACTGTTCCCGTCACTGAGGGGCACTATAAATGGGTAGCTTGAATGGCTTGGTATATTGCCCACATCCATACTACGGAGGTAGGTACATGCTGGTGACCAGCGCTGATGTTCTTGTAAAGGATCATCACTCCCTTCCCATCGGTCTATGGTAATTGGACAAATAACACATTTCACTTCATCTCTTGTTTTTAAATAATAGAAACCAGCAGCTGCTAATGCTTGAGGGTTAATGAAATGCACAGGCCACTTGGCAAATATCTTGAATCGTTTTTCCTCAGATTTTAAATTCATTGGTGTGACACCTCTTGTCGCTTTGAGGCAATCCATGACTGAGTTGCATGACTTTTGTTTACCTGTTATTTATACATAAGTTACTTGTTTGGACAGTGGATAATAGTTTACTTGCTTCTCGTGAATAATGAGACAATAAGCCGTGGTGTTTGGCGGGATATTGTCATGGGTTTCAAATTCTAGTCGGATGTCAATATTGGATGTCTTGACAGACTCTTCCAAGTAGGAACAATCAAAGACTTTGACATCAACTCTTGAGGTGTCAACATGGGGCAATTGTCTTTTTGATAATACGATGATATAAACTAAGAAAACATGTTGTAGACGGGGCCAAACGTATTTTTTGAAAAATCCAAATCCAATACTTCATAGGGAAAAATAACCCCATTGAGGAAAAGACGTTTATTTCTCAATTGTGTGTGATCAAATTGAGTGACATCTTTTGTTGTTGATACTTGGGATTCGTTTGAAAACCCACCATAATGTAGAGAGGTATATCTACATAGCGTGATGTTTTCACAGACCAACTGTGTGTATTGGTCGTTGGCAATAGTGGATTCTCATGTAGCGCTCAGCTTCTAAATTCCATGGGTAGGGGCATATCTTTTCCAGAAATCTTGTGCATCTACAGATTTTGCTATCTGAAAGGGTAACGTGCAGTAGTCTCTATAGAATACGTTGTCGTTGATTTTTTAAATCTATGGCTTCGTCATTCGCTCCCTTCAGTGCATTATAATCGCTCCTGTCTTTGACGAGATAAAGCTCTTGTCTTGCGTTTCGCACAATACGCCGGTGATCTTCGGCAAAGCCTAACATTATTTTAAGTGGTAAAAATCCAGCAAAGGTTCCATCCGTGTGAACCATCCAGTCATTGGTCGAGTCGGGACACCAACGAGCCATGCAAAGTGATTTCTTCAACACTATAAGAGGGGTATAGTTTCATGAGACTTGAAATACCCACATTTCGGGTGCTATCCACGACAATATCATTTGAGGTGCCTAGAATCAAAACCCGCCAAATCCATTCCTTCACTTTTTCGGCAAAGTGGCAAAAACTGTCACAAACGAACCAATACCCAAAAAGAAATACTTTTTTTCACTAAAATGAATTAATTATTGTTAAAAACAGGGACGAAGTTCGAAGCTGATCCCCGATATAGTTAAAAATGTATGTAGAAAAATTTAATGCAATAATTCGGATTTGTCGGGGTTTGTTACTAAGATTTGGATTTGGCAGGTTTGAAACGGGTTTGCTTTGCTCCACGTTGAGCGTACAAATGAAACGTTTTGACTGATCCTTACAGTTGGGTGACAAATGTAACTGTTTACCTTTGCCTAAGCTATGTTGTTTTAATGAGCGCAAAGACCTCAACGCTATGTTGAAATCTAAATTTATATTTTACAACCTCTAGCTCCGGTAGAACACCTTCAAGAATCTATTCACTCAGATCGTGGTATGATTTGATCATTAACCCAACAAACAATTGTATCAGGAGAAGGAATTGGTCTATATCTAATGCTACCTACTGAAAGCAAAGATTGCATGGTTACAAGAAATGAATTTATTATATAAAACAAGTATAGCAAAATTAATAAAATAATAAGTTTAAAATTTAAATTGGAGCGTTGCGATTTTAATATTACCGATAGAAAATTACGTGAAAACGGAGTCTGATAAATTATTGATTTTACTCTTATTCCCAAGCTATGAAGTTACAGAATACTGAATATAAAACAAAGAGAAACGAGAGATTGCGTAGTTCTGTGTCATTCGCGCTTACCACTGGAAATTGCCGAAGCATTTCCCTCGTACTGGATGATGAAGAGAGCTTCCCACAGTCTCCGGGACGTTGTCACCTTCTTCATTAGTTGTTGATATACTGGTAGATATGATCACTTCATGGTCCGAACATTGGAGTCAAACACTCGTACAACCACACTGGTTAAGTTTTACAAAGATAGTCCTCTACTCCACGGCGCGCCAAACGATATATGCACTCGTCGGCTCCCCACTCCGGTTCCGACTTCCGCCTAACGTGGTCCTCACTGATTGGCTGTGCCACCCCGCTACTCCCCTCCTTAGGCTCAATACACACGGCGCGCGGATGATGTCGTTTGCCGTTCCAGACTATTTCGCCTTTTCTTGACGCTGCAACCCAGGCTTGCGACATGCTTCTTGACAAGAATAAGCCTGTATCCGAATTCCCAGTGAGTCATCTCTCTCATAATACCCTAACTGACAAAACTCCGTAAAATTCCGTAATCATATAATTTTCTATGATAATGTTGTTCGTACTAATTTGCTTGATAGTGTTTTCTATGACATAGAAAACCTATCTGTATGCTTATAATTTTATAAAAATGCTCCAAAAATACCTTAATAATAATTATAATAATAAGTTAATAATAATAATAATAAATCAACATGAAAAATTCTCTTGGCTGAACAATTTGCCTCGTAAATAAATATAGAATGGCTTCCTACTGACTTATGCCATTGGCGTAAAATCCCCTCGAAAAACACGTTACATATTCGCCTCGGATCATCGGATGATTTACCGTGACGACGGTCCATTATCCGATTATCCCAGACACGTTAATAATCCCCATCCAAAATGCATATTACATAAATGAAATCACCCTAAATTACATATATACACTCATAATTTTTCTTTACGCACTTTGCGTCAAAGTTTGTTGTCACTATGGATTGCACTTTGCAACCAGTCCAATGTTTTTCATATAGAATAGTGTTCCACGGATATTTCCGCCTCTCAAATTTCTCTATGTTGGAAAAATTGACATAAATAATGTGTGAGCACTATGTATAAAAGATGTCACATCACACGCATCAAGGTTGTTCTGATATATGTATATCACCATAGAACTTCCTAATTTCACTGGAGGTCCCTTCCTTATGGTGAAATTTAATCTCACTTATCACTGAGCACACGATCACACTATTGTGGCAGCGCATCGTGACCATAATACTTAATCTCTCTTTATAAAAGACGATATTAATATTGACTACTGAAAAAAAAAACAGTAAATGCGCATTACATATAACACCAAATATTTCTGTGCGGTAATCGCCCTGTCTTCCTAAGTTCCCGTAGACCATATTCTACTTAATACTAGTTCTCAACACAGACCAGTTCTCCTCACACAAATAATACCATTGTACAAATTACCTTAAATTACACACTTACAAATCTTACATGGCGAGGCTGTAACCAGAAATCACGTGTGCTGTTATGTGTGAGTTTCATGAAGGACTGTCTCGCCTTCTGATGGCCCATCTTTTGTCTCGTGGACGCCTTAAGCAAAAATACCCTGTACAAGCGCTCACCCATCTCTTGGAGACAAATAGGAATTCACCAGCGCTACCAAATTCTGGCCTTGGTGTATAGAGACATTTTAGTGCTCAAGAGCATCCGACAATCCCGTCATATTTCCCTGTACCTTAAAAACTCTCATTTACTTACATACTACCCCCCTGTGTGACTTCTGATACGCCTGCCTAGAAGACCATATCTTCCTCGCACCAAATACCACACTTACTCATTTGATAGGCTGGCTCGCCAGATAAACACCCTTACTTTATGACACATACTTTCGTAGACTATGTATATTATACGTCACGTATAATCTGTTTCCCTTACTATCCTCCAGCACATATGCTGTTTTGCCAATACGTTTGGAAACTATAAATGTTTCTGCGTCACCTGCTTCCAACCTTGCAAGTGACTCCCCTAAATGAACGTCATCACGTTGCTCTACATACCTATTTCTCAGTGTCTGTAACGATGCCCTGATGCTACTGTCCACACATCCTAACCCTACTTTCCTGTGGTGTCACACCTCTACTCGACACTCTATGACCTAAAAATGTCACTTCTGACTGACAGAATGACGACTTAGACAGCTTCAAAGTGAACCCTGCCTGATCTAACTTCTGAAAAACTAAAATATAAAATATCCTCAAACGAGAGGGCGATAGCAATAACATTCAAAACAACAAACAGCTCAAAGAAATAAAGTCGTTGAAACAAAAAATAAAAGAACATGACTTAATCATCACAAAAGCAGATAAGGGAAACACTACAGTAATTTTGAACAGAACAGAATACATTGAAAAAACAGTCGAATTCCTAAACAACAACGAAATCAAGGAATTAACAAAAGACCCCACCAACAAATTCCAAAAGCAAATAAAAAGTGCGCTAAAAGAAACAGAATACATACTGACCAAAGCCGAAAAATCAAAACTAATAAACATGAACCCGAAAATACCGTCATTGAGGGGACAACCAAAAATACACAAAAAGGAATGCCCAATGAGACCAATAGTCAATTGTAGGAATGCCCCTAATTACAAAATCAGCAAAGAGTTACTAAAAATCTTAAAATGCCGTCTTTCCAACGACAAAACAACTCTGTAAAGAACACAACAGAACTAGTAACAGCATTGAACACCCTACAAATGAAACCTAGCTTCAGGCTAGTATCCTTCGACGTAACTAACATGTACACCAATATTCCGATTATTGAAGCAATCAACACTATCGAAAACAACTTAAAATCCAACAATTCGGTAAAAGAAATTGAAGAGATTGTGAGATTACTGAGGGTCGTTCTCACCCAAAACGTGTTTCAATTCGACAATAAAATATACACACAGAGAGAAGGCCTAGCAATGGGATCGCCACTAAGTGGGTTAATCGCTGACATCTTCATCAATGCACTAGAAAATGCGTTCTTAGAAAAGACTTCAACAAAGGGAATAGTAATATGGAAAAGATACGTAGATGATGTAATTTGCATCTACGATACTGAACTAACAAGCGAAGAAACAATTCTCCAATCCATTAATAGCCTTCACCACTCTATCAAATTCACTAAGGAATCCGAAATAGACCGGAAAATAAATTATCTCGATATAACTATTGAACGTAAAGACAACGACCTTTCATATTCCATATTCCGGAAAGCAACACAAACCTCGCATGCAATCGACAATCAGTCTAATCACCCCAGTACGCACAAACTAGCGGGTTTCAATTCAATGGTGCACAGAGCTTTAAACATACCCATGTCAAAAGACAACTATAATAAGGAAATAAGAACTATTATGCAAATAGCAAAGGAAAACAACTTCTCGCCAAGCAAAATAAATCAAATTATAGCCAAACATAAAAATAAAGATAAAACGATTCCCAAACCGGACAGTAATGAGAACAAATTTGCGCGTTTCAACTATGTGAATGCGAATACATATAAAATCACTAACCTATTCAAAAAACAAGGCATAAAGATAGCTTTCACGACGAAAAACACAACCGCTAGGCACCTCCTAAATAGTAATCTAAATAAACGTGACCCGTATTCAAGGTCAGGGGTATATTCTATAACGTGCCAAGACACCGATTGTCAAGCTAATTACATCGGGCAGAGTGGAAGGCGAGTAGACACACGTTATAATGAACATAGGAATGCGATAAGATACGGAACACATTCAGCCGTGTGCGAACATATGTGTGACGCAGGGCACAGCTTTACCAACATAGAGTCGGACCTTAAAATAATCCATCACGAATCGAAAGGCAGAGCTCTTGACATAAAGGAAGCAATCGAGATACACCTAGCCAAACGAAACAATCCCAACAATCTAAATGAACACACGTTCATGGAGAGCTCACCCCTCTTCACGCTACTAAAAAACACACCCTGTCGGAAACAAAACACAATTTAGCGACACAGCCAAGCTAGGTAAAAAGGGGGGAAATTAGGGTTTTTTTAATAGGTAAATGTTATCTGGATCAGGTGTACGATGTACTTTGCTTCTGCAATAAACCAAGGCCCATATTCGCGGCAGTATTAAAGGTGCCGGGACGTCCTCATAAGACCGTCAACGCTTAGTTCGAATGGGTTATGCTCCACGCGTGGCGAGGGCCAATCCACGGTCTTTAATAGTTGTGGACCCACCTCATTCAATAACATACATCTTATTTAGGTTGGTAACACCTCACATAAACACATCGCTATCACTCCCCACAGCACGTAGGGACAGGGGGGAGGAGGCAGGGGAAAAACCAGTCGTTAAGATAACCACCGCAGTCGACCGCACAGCGAGTTCCAGTGAGCACGAAAACTGCGAGTAGCTGTAATACGGAAGACAATCAGATAAGTAGTTAGCCAGAAATTTTATAGTTTAACCATAGTTTACAACCATATAATCTCTCTAAAGTACAATCTCCGGATAGCTATCACCATTTAGCATTTCACCTAACATATATACTGCATTTAGCATACACTGACAGTTGCAGTACCAATACTGCAACTAAATAATTGTACATATTGTAAATATTTTCACCTGTATTTCAAACATAGATTTTGTAGCCTAAGTGTAATGGATCTGATGATGATCGCTTGACGATCGAAACTGGTCATCCTAGTGTTTTATTAATCTCATGTAATTTATTTCAGGATTAGGGCATAACCCATCTCTTTTGGGTACATTCGTGTTGACCGACTGAAAAGCACTAAACTCTTGTATATCTAAATGACGTAGATGCTCCTCAAAACTGCGTGAACTAATTACCACATCATGTATGTAAATGGTTACAAACTCTCCTGTGTCATCCCCTAATGCGATGTTTAAAGCCCTAATTAAAGCTGCTGAACTACTCTTTAACCCATAAGGTGTTCTACAAAATTGATAAAGGTTATATTTATGACTAAAAGCTGTAAATGGTCTATCTTCGTACATAAGTGGCACTTGCCTAAAAATTGGAACTCAAATCTACACAAGTGAAATACTTCTTCCCCTCAAATGTTTGCATTAATTCCTCTATTGACATAGATTTCAGCTGATCTGAACTAATTCTACTGTTAACCAGACGAGCGTCTAAACAAATACGAACTGTGCCGTCGGCCTTGGTTAATTTGTGCCTCAACTGCACTCTGATGAGCGAAAGGTACAGGATATCTATGTCCTGTGAATACTGACCTATCAATAACGTTCAATGAATGTGTATAGCAATTGGCCATACCAATGCGATCCTCAAAAACTCTCCTATTACACAATAACACATCATAGAGCCGAACACATTGTTCCATCTCTATATTTCCCTGAAATGCAGCATCACGTAACGAGTCCTCTAGACTACCGTTCGTAATCACACTGCCCACAAAACATGGAGAACCCCGCTCTACGGCTGGCGATATCTCATTTAAAGTGCAAATCACACCTACAACACTATTTCTCTGAATATGGTCATTGAACGCTACTTCTACTTCAGAATCACCCCATTTAAATTTCAAACTCCCTACATCATAACATAAGTTACCAGACACTCTACTTAGCCACTCTGAACCCAAGATAACACTGAATACTAAATTTGGAATTACAAGGCAAATCTGCTTCTCTATATGATTATTAATTTTAATGTCTACTAAAACTTGCTTAGAAATTACTTTAGACCTCTTCCCAACAGCTGTGATAACAAAAGTGCTTTTAATTGGCATCTCCTCAAAATTTACTCCAGTTCCTTTCATTTTATCATAAAATGCACTACTTATGCAACTCTTCATACATCCACTATCAATTAAAACATCTGTGTACGCCTCGGACACGTTAAATTTAACTATGGGGCTCTTACTAACCACTTCCTGAATAATACCTTCATCATTTAGTTCATGTAATAATTCATTTCTTACATTTAGGTCATAGGGTTCCTGTATAATTGTATGGACAGAGCATGCTACAGACGGAGATTCTGACCTTACTTCGCAGCCTGGTTCGCGTTTAAAGAACCGCTACAGCTGGCTGTAGTACTACTAACTACTGCACTGGTCTGGTTGTTCTGGGCTGTGTTGTCATTGTTTGGCTGTATATTACTACCACTAGGCTGTCCTCTTCCTTGACCCCTATTCTGGTTGTAATTATTGTCATTATAATTTCTCCCTTGATTTCCCCTGAAATCATTATTTCTCCCTTGATTTCCCCTGTAATCATTGTTTCTCCCTTGATTTCCCCTGAAATCATTGTTCCTCCCTTGATACTGATTACCATAGCCATTTCCTCTGTTCTGATTTAGCTGAATATTATTATTATTATTTCTATTTTGAGCGTTGGCCCCTTCGCCACCGTTCCCTTGAACTTCCTGATGCCTGGCTTCATTAGGCCTATTATTATTATTACCCTGGTTCCGATTGAAATTGTCCTCATAACCCCTTCTCCCTAGTGCATCAAATGTGCTTAACAAATTTTCTACTTGTGATATTGTCTTTACATTCTGGATACAAGCAGCCTCCTTGATCCTATAGGGAAAGTGCCTAAGTAGCAACCTCACCACATCACTTTCCTCCTTCAAGCCATCCAGATATTTACACACTGATACCTGCCCTAAAAAGTATTCGGTCATGGTGGAGCTTCCTTTAGGGTTATATTTACCACACACTACTCCCTCACGATGCTGCGACTGAGTAACCTCATTCCAGAACTTTTCACAGAATTTCATTTTAAAATCATTAATATCAGTAAACTTGTCTCTGTAGACAGCAAACCAATTCCTCGTTTCCCCCACAAACACTTGTTCTAAAATTTCAACTACCTGGCATCACTCAATACTACCATTTTCCAACCTGTCCCCGAATTTATTTTCTTTAGTATTCATGAACTCCATTGGGCACCCCTGTCGATTGCTGATCTTACCCAGTTCTACCTCCCTGTGTGTGCTATTCACAAAAACTGGCCTATTCTGACTATTTTCTTGCCTGATCCTAGCTTTTAATTTTAATTCTAATTCTGCGATTTTCTCCTCAGCCTTCCTCTCAATACTGTTTACTGTTACTTTAATGTTTCCTTCTGATTCTTCTACTTTATCATATAGCTTTGCTTGTTTCTCCTCAATCTTGCTAATGCTCTCTCTATTACTCTCTCTTAAATCATTTACTTCTGCAACTATTTGCGAGTGGACTTTCTCAATTCTACCCCCCAGCTGTTCCTTAACCTCTTTAGTTGCTACCTGAATTTTGTCAATTTCTCCCCCCAATTGTTTTTTGACCTGCTGTGTTTCCAGTTGCACTAGTTCTTTTAAATTTTCAGCCTGTGTACTGATTCTAATTTCTAACTCCTCCTGTACTTTTCCTAATCTTCTGTCTACATCTGCAATAATCTCTTTAGCCTTCTCTTCCATCACCCCCTTGATCTCACCTCTAATCAGTTCGAATTTATCACTAATTTCCCTACTGTTTTGTTCTAATTTAGCATTTAAAGTTTCAGTACTCTCTCTATTTTCCCTACTATTTTGTTCTAATCTGGCGTTTAAGGCATTTGTACTTTCTTTAATTTCCCTACTGTTTTGTTCTAGTTTAGCGTTGTTTTGTTCCAGTTTAGCATTTAAAGCGTCTGTACTTTCTTTATATTCCCTACTGTTTTGTTCTAATATTGCATTTAAGGCATCACTACTAACTTTGTTCTGATACATAAACTCGAGAAGTAAAGTTTTTAATACTGGTTGGCCGCCTACACTCCCTGTTTCAGTATCGGGATTTACCTCCGCTACCCCGGTACTACCATCACTCGACATACTGCTCGTATCATCACTCTCCAGTTGATGACCACTAAGTAACCTCATCTGTCTTTCTTTCTCATCCCCCATAATGATATACACTGATACAGACAAATAACCCCCAAAATACAAGCACAGAAATATATACCCTTCTCCTTCCACAAATGTTATTAGGTTTTCAGCCCCAAGTTGTCGGCGACAAATGAAACGGTTTCGCTTTGCTCCACGTTGAGCGTACAAATGAAACGTTTTGACTGGTCCTTACTGTTGGGTGACAAATGTAACTGTTTACTTTTGCCTAAGCTATGTTGTTTTAATGGGCGCCAAGACCTCAACGCTATGTTGAAATCTAAATTTATATTTTACAACCTCTAGCTCCGGTAGAACACCTTCAAGAATCTATTCACTCAGATCGTGGTATGATTTGATCATTAACCCAACAAACAATTGTATCAGGAGAAGGAATTGGTCTATATCTGATGCTACCTACTGAAAGCAAAGATTGCATGGTTATAAGAAATGAATTTATTATATAAAACAAGTATTGCAAAATTAATAAAATAATAAGTTTAAAATTTAAATTGGAGCGTTGCGATTTTAATATTACCGATAGAAAATTACGTGAAAACGGAGTCTGATAAATTATTGATTTTACTCTTATTCCCAAGCTATGAATTTACTGAATACTGAATATAAAACAAAGAGAAACGAGAGATTGCGTAGTTCTGTGTCATTCGCGCTTACCACTGGAAATTGCCGAAGCATTTCCCTCGTACTGGATGATGAAGAGAGCTTCCCACAGTCTCCTGGACGTTGTCATCTTCTTCGTTAGTTGTTGATATACTGGTAGATATGATCACTACATGGTCCGATCATCGGAGCCAAACACTCGTACAACCACACTGGTTAAGTTTTACAAAGATAGTCCTCTACTCCACGGCGCGTCAAACGATATATGCACTCGTCGGCTCCCCACTCCGGTTCCGACTTCCATCTAACGTGGTCTTCACTGATTGGCTGTGCCACCCCGCTACTCCCCTCCTTAGGCTCAATACACACGGCGCGCGGATGATGTCGTTTGCCGTCCCAGACTATTTCGCCTTTTCTTGACGCTGCAACCCAGGCTTGCGACATGCTTCTTGACAAGAATAAGCCTGTATCCGAAATCCCAGTGAGTCATCTCTCTCATAATACCCTAACTGACAAAACTCCGTAAAATTCCGTAATCATATAATTTTCTATGATAATGTTGTTCGTACTAATTTGCTTGATAGTGTTTTCTATGACATAGAAAACCTATCTGTATGCTTATAATTTTATAAAAATGCTCCAAAAATACCTTAATAATAATAATAATAATAATAATAATAAGGTAATAATAATAATAATAATAATAATAATAATAATAAATTAACATGAAAAATTCTCTTGGCTGAACAATTTGCCGCGTAAATAAATATAGAATGGCTTCCTACTGACTTATGCCAGTGGCGTAAAATCCCCTCGAAAAACACGTTACAGGTTTTAATACCAAAGAGCCCTAATACATTTGAAGTTGCGAAGAGATTGTAGAAACTGCGTAAGCTTTATTCAGAAATTAATATTTGAATGAAAGTTAACTAAATATAGGTTATAAAATATAAAAAATCGTATAATTTTTGTGTTTTGTTGTTGTTGTTGTTATTGTTGTTTTAAGGGGCGGTTTTTGTGTTTTATTAGAATAAACAGAAAAAGAATAAAACTCATATTATCCATTCAAGATTTGATTGCCGCTGAGTGTGGCTGTGCCAGCGTTTATGAGTAGGATATAAAGGCCGGAGCTGGCACAGGGGCTAATGCGTAAGATGGCCGCCGCGCGCAACAAGCCCTGTGTTATTCTTATGGAGGGGTCAGTCAGACCTGGCACAAGGGCTAATGCGCAAGATGGCCGCCATACACTGAGACCGTGAATAATGCCACAGGGGGAGTTCGACCGTGTAGTCGCTAAATGGAATATTTATTATTATTATTATTATTATTATTATTAATAATTTTATTAGGTAATTATTGATTGATAGCTTGCCACGGTGCGTGAGTGGTTATCGTGTCGGACTACTAACCCCAAGCTTGCAGATTCGCTCTTGGTCGTGGTAAGTGATTTTTGAAAGTTGGCAAAAATTAAGACACGCATGTCATACGATGTAGGCATGTAAAAGAACCCAGGGAGAGGTCGGCTATGTAGTTGCTAAATGGAATATTTATTATTATTATTTATTATTATTATTATTATTATTAGGTAATTATTGATTGATCATGTACAATTAAGACCAGCCTTATATTGCCTCACTTTATGGTGTAGTGGCTAGCATTTTTGGCTGTTACTGTGGAGGCTCGGGTTCGAGTCCTGGCTCTGTCAAGAAATTTAATTCTAGGCTGAGGGTTGGAATGGGGGTACACTCAACCTTGTGAGGCAAAACTGACAAGAGCTGGCTTTTGATTCATACCGCTGCCATTCTGCCTAACCCAACTTCACCTAACCTAACCTAACCTAACCTAACCTAACCAGATCCCACCTTACCTAACCTAACCTAACCTAACCTAACTTCAAAGTCAGAATGTACATTACATTTATTGTTTTTATACCCTCATAAATTAGATATAGAGAATGTCCACTACGATTTAAATCTCGAGCACACTTTTCTGACATATATTATTAAAACGTGTAGAAAGGAATGTCTGAAAATATTCACTAACACATAATACACATTCACTATACATTGTGTCCACTTTTGAATGTTAATGATACGGAAAAGAGTATGCATTGGTAATTCAGTGAGCTTTTTTCTCTCTAATCAGCAGTTCTGCCCCCATAGCATTGAGAATATTTATTGCAGTAGCCTATAAAGAAAAAAAAATCATATCTATTACAGTTTAGCTATAAGTGACCAGAACCACTA
The DNA here is from genome assembly GCA_946902985.2 of Meconema thalassinum. Taxonomy (NCBI): domain Eukaryota; kingdom Metazoa; phylum Arthropoda; class Insecta; order Orthoptera; family Tettigoniidae; genus Meconema; species Meconema thalassinum. Next base: position 670,053,847 of record OX336389.2, on the reverse strand, counting down.
TAACATTTTATTCTAATAAGGAGATTTCCATAATGATAAGAAAAAACTTACCATAATAATGGATTGTGTAAGTCAACGTCTTTCGCTGCTTGATGTCACTACTAAACTGATACTCATACAACGGACAAGTGAGTTCATGTTTCGCTGACGTAATCGTATGTTCCCACGCACTTCCTGTGTTTTGCACGCGCCGTAGTGGCTAAATTTGAAACTAGGTGAGATGATTTGCTGACGTAATCGTATGTTCACTTGCACGCACACGCAGGCCCCTGTGAATGGGTCCCTGTGGACGGGGACCCTGTGGACGGGTCATTGCTGACGGGTCATTATTGGCGGGTCATTGTTGACGGGTCCTTGTTGACGGATCCTTGTGGACGAGTCCCTGTGGACAGGTCATTGTTGACGGGTCCTTTTTGACTAATCCCTTTAGACCGGTCCCTTTGGACTGGTCCCTAATGCTATAATGAAATTAAACGTTGTTCCACATGAAACGCAAGCAAAGAGCCGATCGCTACTATGAATTAACATGTTTTTTGTTTGTTTTGTTTTTACACATGTGCACTTGGAGGGTTTTTGTAAGAGGGCGGGCTTTTGAATACAGATTTATAGATGAGTTATTTTTTTTTAATACCAAAAGATCCAAAACTAATAGGTCATTAGCTTTTTAATATCTCATGATCCAATAAGGCTAGGGACTTGTATGAGAGGTCGTTGGACTTGAGGTGACATTCTTTTTTTGAATGTATTATTTATTTTTATCAAAACGGCTTAACTACACTTTTTTAATATCTCGCTAACTAATAATCAGAGAGGGATAAGTGGGGTGTCATGGGACTCAGGATGGTTAACCATTTTCCATGGCCAAGGAATTTACCCAAAATACCCAATACATTAAGGTCATTGACCTGAGATTTTATAAACTAATAATTGGATACGAACATGTGAGATGTTTACCATGTGTGATGAAACATAGCTAGGTAGAGAAAGAATTAGTGTAGGTGACTGACAAGTCTTTTACCATTGAAACTTGTTTTCAGATCAAACTGCAGTATAGAGAGAGTATAGGTTGCAGGTATGGGTTAATAAATGAGAAACGGTGTACGCAAACTCTGATTTATCAAGAATTAAGAGTAGACTATCTTTAATTGATTGGTTAAAGATAATAGCTAAAACACAAAAATGCTCAGTGGTTACCGAGACAAAATGGTTGCTACACACAACAAGCTTTAAATACTTGAGGCTAATAATCTATACACACACACACACTCGCTTGTTGTAAACTAAACTGTGTTGCTGTCAGTGCTCAGACAGTAGGCTGATGACAAAATGCATTGCTAACAGAAATATAATCATTTCCAGTTGTCTAATGTTACCAGCTGTGTTGCAGTGGTAAGCACTTTTAGCTCTTGTACTGGTGGTCTTAACTCGAATTCCAGGTCCGAGGCCTAGAACAAGTTGAACTTAGAAACAAGGGCATAGTGGTGCAGTGGTTAAGCTGTTAGCCTTTCACTAGGGTTCGATTTCAGGTTAATATGCATGTCATAAACATATTAAACAAAACAAAACAGAGATAACGTTTAAAACTGATTACATTTGTGTCTTTTCAAATTTTTACTTGGATTACAAATACAAAGGTGAACTGGGTTTGATATACAGTTAATGCTGTCTATCACACACTAGACTGTAAGAAAGCCGAAAGAGCAAAAGGCGTAGGTAGAGCAGTGGTAAAATTGCTATATGTAGAGAACTACCTGGCAAAGCTATATCGCATAAACAGTGCAGGATACAATCCAGTAATCAAATTTGTATCTTGTGGAACAGAGAAATGCACTTACGTGAGAAAATGTAAGTTCATGTGTAATATGACCTAACACACAAGTGTTCACCTGTGCACATGCATGATAAGAGCTAACAAGTCACATTCTGTTTAGTTCGTACGTAACGTTAGGTTAGGGCTAATGCACACACCCTAGTACACGAGGCACATGCCATTTGAGAGCAGGTCAAGGGATCTAACTTGGTGGATGGATGTGTTCTAACGAGTCATTTGCAGTTGAAAGAGAATAATACTTGTTCTTAAGATGTTAAAACTGAGGAAATGAATGTACAGTAAGACGTCTTGTTATTTCCTGTGTCATATTACAGACATGGCAGAGGGCACACGGTTCTGTTGCTATGACTACGCTGCAGTAATTTGAAACCCTACGTGTTCATTAAGACAATGGGTGATGATTATGCAAAGTTAGCAGTCATTGGATATTACACAGGTGTTCCTTCCGGTGTCATGTTGCTGACATGGCAGGGGAGCGCACAGTTCTATTGCTACGACTAACGCTGCAGTAATTTGAAAGCCCAAGGTGTTGATCAAGACAATGGGTGATGAATATGCAAAGTCAGCAGTAATTGAATACCACACATCAACATTGACTAAATCATAAACGTGTTGTCATAACCATTAGAAACCTCATTTAAAGATTTTTAGATTTTACATTCTAAATTTAAGATTCTTTTTGATATTTTAGATTTTACTTTTTTACATTTTCCTAAAAGAGTAAACAACAAGGTCACATACCTAATCTCATTAAACCTAACTTTACCAAACCTAACTTAAGCTAATCCAAAGGCTAATGCACATACCCAAAGCATATAAGGTACATGCAACTATCCTTATGCTAGTCTTACAGGTTACTGTACAACATGATCACTACCCAAACGGATTTTTTTTCATTTTGTTTTTACACATATGTCAATTTTCCAATTCCCCATTTTCAGTTTTTTTAATGTCAGGTTTTTTGTGTTTTCAATTTCATAATATGGAAAACATGGATTTTTGCATTTTGTTGTTTACACATTTATTAATTTCACAATTTCCCATTTTCAGTTCTTAAAATGTCAGTTTAAAGTTTTTCAATTTCATGATATAGAAACATGGATTTTCCAATGTATTGTTTTCTCATTTGTCAATTTACCAAATTCACATTTACATTTTTTTTTAAATTTCAGTTTAGTGTTTTTTGTTCTATTTGTTAATATGGAAACATGGATTTTTTTTACAATTTGTGTTTTACATGTCATGCAATTATCCTTATGCTAGTCTTATAGGTTACTGTACAACATGATTACTATCCCCCACTGGATTTTGTTTTTTCATTTTTTGTTGTTTATACATATGCCAATTTTCCAATTTACCATTTTCAGTTTTTTTTTGTCAGTTTTTAGTTTTTTTTTTCAATTTGATAATATGGAAAACATGGATTTTGCATTTTGTTGTTTACACATTTATTAATTTCGCAATTTCCCATTTTCAGTTCTTAAAATGTCAGTTTAAAGTTTTTCAATTTCATGATATTGAAACATGGATTTTCCAATTTGTTGTTTTCAAATTTGTCAATTTAACAAATTCACATTTACAGTTTTTTTTAAATTTCAGTTTAATGTTTTTTTTTGTTCTATTTGTTAATATGGAAACATGGATTTTTTACAATTTGTGTTTTTTACATGTCATGCAATTATTCTTATGCTAGTCTTATAGGTTACTGTACAACATGATTACTACCCCACTGGATTTTTTTTTCATTTTGTTGTTTACACATATGCCAATTTTCCAATTCCCCATTTTCAGTTTTTTTAATATTAGTTTTAAGTTTTTCAATTTCATAATATGAAAACATGGATTTTGCATTTTGTTGTTTACACTTTTATCAATTTTACAATTTCCCATTTACAGTTCTTAAAATGTCAGTTTAAAGTTTTTCAATTTCATGATATAGAAACATGGATTTTCCAATTTGTTGTTTTCACATTTATCAATTTACCAAATTCCCATTTACAGTTTTTAAAATTTCAGTTTAATGTTGTTGTTTTTTTTCTATTTGTCAATATGGAAACAAGGATTTTTTTCCAATTTGTGTTTTACATGTTCATTTTGCATTAGGAGTGGAGAAAGGTGGGTAGTAATTAAAAATGTGCAAGCAGTGCCCATTGTTGACAGGTCATTGTTGACTAGTCCTTTTCATACAACAGACAAGTGAGTTCATGTTTCGCATGCATTACTAAAAATGTAATACCATGCAAGTGTTTAACATTTTTACAAATTAGCTTATGTATTAGTTTATGTGTGGGGTCTCATGTTGAGCATTTTGTATTGACTTATTTGACAAGTTATTTTTGTCAATGCATTTAGTGGATTTTTCTCTTGGTCTTGGAAAGTATATCAGTCCATTTTATCACAACATAATGCTTACTACCATGTTTTAAGCAGCAACAACACACTTAACTTTCAAAAAAAAAAAACACTAAAGTACTCTAAGGTGCCTAAGATGACTCAAGTGCCTAGTCAAGAACATTATTTTTTTTTTGCAAAAAAAAGGTGAATGGGGAAAGTAGACTATATGTTTAAACTAAAAAAAAATCATATAAAGTCATATGTAAGCCCTAACACCTACGTTTATTCCATTCTTAGTCGAAAAATATTACATTTTTTTTAAATATTTCTAAAAAATATTTGGAAAGTAGGCTATATTTTGAAAACTACTCATCCTATAAAGTCATATATAGACTCAAACCAATGAGTTTTATATCCTTAATCGTTAGAACAAAATATGGAATTATTGACATTTTTTCCAAAAATGATCATTTTGAAAAAGGGGTATACATTGGAAACTAGGAATTTTACAAAAAAGTGTGTTTGACATAAATGACAGGTATTTACCACTTCTACCCACAAGCCAAGTCCGAGATCTCTGGGACAACATCCAAAAAATTTTTTATTGTGAAGAAGGCGATATTTTCAAAACGTATCATTCTAAAAAGTCATATATAGACTCAAACAAATGTTCTTTAAGTTATTTAACGTTAAAACAAAACTTAACATTTGTTTCATTTTTTCTAAAAAAGTCCAATTTTCAAAATTGTCTATGGTGGCTTATGTTGGTGGCTTATGGTGGTGGCTTATGGTGGTGGTTTATGGTGGCTTATGGCGGCTTATGGTGGAGGCTTATGATGGTGGCTTATGGTGGTGGCTTATGGTGGTGGCTTATGGTGGTGGTTTATGGTGGCTTATGGTGGTGGTTTATGATGGTGGCTTATGGTGGTGGCCTATGGTGGCTTATGGTGGTGGCATATGTTGGTGACTTATTTTTGGTGGTTTACGTTAATACCTTATTTGTAATGGCTTATTTGACAAGTTATTTTTTGTCAATGTATTTAGAGGATTTTTCTCTTGGTCTTGGAAAGTATCTCAACCCTTTTTGTTATGGTAGCATAATGCTTACCGCCATGTTTGTAAGCAAAAACACCACACTAAAATTCCAAGAATCCAAAGTACTCTAAGGTTAATGATTGTCTCTCAACTCCTTTCAACGACTAGTCAAAAACATTATATATATTTTTAAAATTTTTCAAAAAAGGTAAATTGGGGAAGTAGGCTATATGTTTAAACTAAAAATCATATCAAATCATATGCGAACTCTAACACCTACGTCTATCCCACTCTCATTCAAAAAAATATAATATTCTTTAAAATTTTTCCAAAACAATATTTGGAAAGTAGGCCATATTTTGAAAACTAATCATCCTATAAAGTCATATATAGACTCAAACCAATGGCTTTTATATCCTTAATCGTAAGTACAAAATATGGAATTTTTGACATTTTTTTCAAAAAATGTTCTTTTTAAAACGGGGGCTATAATTTGGAAACTAGGAATTTTACAAAAAAGTTTGTTTAACGTAAATGACAGGTATTTACCCCCACTACCCACAAACCAAGTCCCAGGTCTCTGGGGCAAAATCCAAAAAAGTTCAATTTGGAAAGTAGGCGATATTTTGAAAACTAATCATCCTAAAAAGTCATATATAGACTCAAACCAAATGGCTTTTATGTCCTTAATTGGTAGAACAAAACTTAACATTTTTTCAGTTTTTCCAAAAAAGTCCAATTTTCAAAATTGTTTATATTTTGGGAACTAAGAATTTTACAAAAAAGTTTGTTTAACGTAAATGAAAGGTCTTTACCCCCTCTACCCCAAAAAATACATATCAGGTCCCTAGGACAAAAACTGTGCAGTAGTGCGTTTTGGACAGTTCAAAACCCACCTCCACATCCCCACCCCCAAGATGGCGGCAGTAGCTTAACTTAACCTAGCCTAACCTAACAAGATGGCGGCCGTAGCTTAACTTAACCTAGCCTAACCTAACAAGATGGCGGCCGTAGCTTAACTTAACCTAGCCTAACCTAACAAGATGGCGGCCGTAGCCTAACCTAACCTAACCTAACCTACGAGGTGTGATCAAAAAGTTCCAAAAATGTGGTTGCAACTTATCCAAACCTAGCCTAGCCTAACCTAACCTAACCTACAAGGTGTGATCAAAAAGTTCCAAAATGGCGGCCGTAGCTTAACTTAACCTAACCTAACTTAACCTAAACCTACGAGGTGTGATCAAAAAGTTCCAAAATAGTGGTCATAGCTTAACTGAACCTTGCCTAACCTAACCTAACCTAAACCTACGAAGTGTGGTCGTAAAGTTCCAAGATGGTGGTCGTAGCTTAACTCAACCTAACCTAACCCTACGAGGTGTGATCAAAAAGTTCCAAAAATGGCTGCAGTAGCTTAACTTAACCTTTGAGTCATTTTTTTACAGGTCCCGGGGAACGGGTCCTTGTTGACGGGTCCCTGTGGGCGGGTCCCCTTTGACATAATTTGGATAAAATGCAAGGGCCAGTCCATAGGGATCAGTCCAAAGGACCCGCCCACAGGGACCCGTCAACAAGGACCCGTTCCCCGGGACCCGTAGAAAAATGACTCAAAGGTTATGTTAAGCTACTGCAGCCATTTTTGGAACTTTTTGATCACACCTCGTAGGGTTAGGTTAGGTTGAGTTAAGCTACGACCACCATCTTGGAACTTTATGACCACACTTCGTAGGTTTAGGTTAGGTTAGGTTAGGCAAGGTTCAGTTAAGCTATGACCACTATTTTGGAACTTTTTGATCACACCTCGTAGGTTTAGGTTAAGTTAGGTTAGGTTAAGTTAAGCTACGGCTGCCATTTTTGAACTTTTTGATCACACCTTGTAGGTTAGGTTAGGTTAGGCTAGGCTAGGTTTGGTTAAGTTGCAACCACATTTTTGGAACTTTTTGATCACACATCGTAGGTTAGGTTAGGTTAGGTTAGGCTACGGCCGCCATCTTGTTAGGTTAGGCTAGGTTAAGTTAAGCTACGGCCGCCATCTTGTTAGGTTAGGCTAGGTTAAGTTAAGCTACGGCCGCCATCTTGTTAGGTTAGGCTAGGTTAAGTTAAGCTACGGCCGCCATCTTGGAGGTGGGGAGGTGGAGGTGGGTTTTGAACTGTCCAAAACACACTACTGCACAGTTTTTGTCCTAGGGACCTGATATGTATTTTTTGGGGTAGAGGGGGTAAAGACCTTTCATTTACGTTAAACAAACTTTTTTGTAAAATTCTTAGTTCCCAAAATATAAACAATTTTGAAAATTGGACTTTTTTGGAAAAACTGAAAAAATGTTAAGTTTTGTTCTACCAATTAAGGACATAAAAGCCATTTGGTTTGAGTCTATATATGACTTTTTAGGATGATTAGTTTTCAAAATATCGCCTACTTTCCAAATTGAACTTTTTTGGATTTTGCCCCAGAGACCTGGGACTTGGTTTGTGGGTAGTGGGGGTAAATACCTGTCATTAACGTTAAACAAACTTTTTTGTAAAATTCCTAGTTTCCAAATTATAGCCCCCGTTTTAAAAAGAACATTTTTTGAAAAAAATGTCAAAAATTCCATATTTTGTACCTACGATTAAGGATATAAAAGCCATTGGTTTGAGTCTATATATGACTTTATAGGAAGATTAGTTTTCAAAATATGGCCTACTTTCCAAATATTGTTTTGGAAAAATTTTAAAGAATATTATATTTTTTTGAATGAGAGTGGGATAGACGTAGGTGTTAGAGTTCGCAAATGATTTGATATGATTTTTAGTTTAAACATATAGCCTACTTCCCCAATTTACCTTTTTTGAAAAATTTTAAAAATATATATAATGTTTTTGACTAGTCGTTGAAAGGAGTTGAGAGACAATCATTAACCTTAGAGTACTTTGGATTCTTGGAATTTTAGTGTGGTGTTTTTGCTTACAAACATGGCGGTAAGCATTATGCTACCGTAACAAAAAGGGTTGAGATACTTTCCAAGACCAAGAGAAAAATCCTCTAAATACATTGACAAAAAATAACTTGTCAAATAAGCCATTACAAATAAGGTATTAACGTAAACCACCAAAAATAAGTCACCAACATATGCCACCACCATAAGCCACCATAGGCCACCACCATAATCCACCATCATAAACCACCACCATAAGCCACCATCATAAGCCACCACCATAAGCCACCATAATCCACCATAAACCACCACCATAAGCCACCACCATAAGCCACCACCATCAGCCACCATCATAAGCCACCACCATAAGCCACCATAAGCCACCATAAACCACCACCATAAGCCACCACCATAAGCCACCAACATAAGCCACCATAGACAATTTTGAAAATTGGACTTTTTTAGAAAAAATGAAACAAATGTTAAGTTTTGTTTTAACGTTAAATAACTTAAAGAACATTTGTTTGAGTCTATATATGACTTTTTAGAATGATACGTTTTGAAAATATCGCCTTCTTCACAATAAAAACATTTTTGGATGTTGTCCCAGAGATCTGGGACTTGGCTTGTGGGTAGAAGTGGTAAATACCTGTCATTTATGTCAAACACACTTTTTTGTAAAATTCCTAGTTTCCAATGTATACCCCTTTTTCAAAATGATCATTTTTGGAAAAAATGTCAATAATTCCATATTTTGTTCTAACGATTAAGGATATAAAACTCATTGGTTTGAGTCTATATATGACTTTATAGGATGAGTAGTTTTCTAAATATAGCCTACTTTCCAAATATTTTTTAGAAATATTTAAAAAAAATGTAATATTTTTCGACTAAGAATGGAATAAACGTAGGTGTTAGGGCTAACATATGACTTTATATGATTTTTTTTTAGTTTAAACATATAGTCTACTTTCCCCATTCACCTTTTTTTGCAAAAAAAAAAATAATGTTCTTGACTAGGCACTTGAGTCATCTTAGGCACCTTAGAGTACTTTAGTGTTTTTTTTTTTGAAAGTTAAGTGTGTTGTTGCTGCTTAAAAACATGGTAGTAAGCATTATGTTGTAATAAAATGGACTGATATACTTTCCAAGACCAAGAGAAAAATCCACTAAATGCATTGACAAAAATAACTTGTCAAATAAGTCAATACAAAATGCTCAACATGAGACCCCACACATAAACTAATACATAAGCTAATTTGTAAAAATGTTAAACACTTGCATGGTATTACATTTTTAGTAATGCATGCGAAACATGAACTCACTTGTCTGTTGTATGAAAAGGACTAGTCAACAATGACCTGTCAACAATGGGCACTGCTTGCACATTTTTAATTACTACCCACCTTTCTCCACTCCTAATGCAAAATGAACATGTAAAACACAAATTGGAAAAAAAATCCTTGTTTCCATATTGACAAATAGAAAAAAACAACAACATTAAACTGAAATTTTAAAAACTGTAAATGGGAATTTGGTAAATTGATAAATGTGAAAACAACAAATTGGAAAATCCATGTTTCTATATCATGAAATTGAAAAACTTTAAACTGACATTTTAAGAACTGTAAATGGGAAATTGTAAAATTGATAAAAGTGTAAACAACAAAATGCAAAATCCATGTTTTCATATTATGAAATTGAAAAACTTAAAACTAATATTAAAAAAACTGAAAATGGGGAATTGGAAAATTGGCATATGTGTAAACAACAAAATGAAAAAAAAAATCCAGTGGGGTAGTAATCATGTTGTACAGTAACCTATAAGACTAGCATAAGAATAATTGCATGACATGTAAAAAACACAAATTGTAAAAAATCCATGTTTCCATATTAACAAATAGAACAAAAAAAACATTAAACTGAAATTTTAAAAAAACTGTAAATGTGAATTTGTTAAATTGACAAATTTGAAAACAACAAATTGGAAAATCCATGTTTCAATATCATGAAATTGAAAAACTTTAAACTGACATTTTAAGAACTGAAAATGGGAAATTGCGAAATTAATAAATGTGTAAAACCCAAAATGCAAAATCCATGTTTTCCATATTATCAAATTGAAAAAAAACTAAAAACTGACATAAAAAACTGAAAATGGTAAATTGGAAAATTGGCATATGTATAAACAACAAAAAATGAAAAAACAAAATCCAGTGGGGGATAGTAATCATGTTGTACAGTAACCTATAAGACTAGCATAAGGATAATTGCATGACATGTAAAACACAAATTGTAAAAAAAATCCATGTTTCCATATTAACAAATAGAACAAAAAACATTAAACTGAAATTTAAAAAAAATGTAAATGTGAATTTGGTAAATTGACAAATGAGAAAACAATAAATTGGAAAATCCATGTTTCTATATCATGAAATTGAAAAACTTTAAACTGACATTTTAAGAACTGAAAATGGGAAATTGTGAAATTAATAAATGTGTAAACAACAAAATGCAAAAATCCATGTTTTCCATATTATGAAATTGAAAACACTAAAAACCTGACATTAAAAAAACTGAAAATGGGGAATTGGAAAATTGACATATGTGTAAACAACAAAATGAAAAAAAATCCGTTTGGGTAGTGATCATGTTGTACAGTAACCTGTAAGACTAGCATAAGGATAGTTGCATGTACCTTATATGCTTTGGGTATGTGCATTATCCTTTGGATTAGCTTAAGTTAGGTTTGGTAAAGTTAGGTTTAATGAGATTAGGTATGTGACCTTGTTGTTTACTCTTTTAGGAAAATGTAAAAAAGTAAAATCTAAAAATAAAATAAAAATCTTAAATTTAGAATGTAAAATCTAAAAATCTTTAAATGAGGTTTCTAATGGTTATTACAACACGTTTATGATTTAGTCAATGTTGATGTGTGGTATTCAATTACTGCTGACTTTGCATATTCATCACCCATTGTCTTGATCAACACCTTGGGCTTTCAAATTACTGCAGCGTTAGTCGTAGCAATAGAACTGTGCGCTCCCCTGCCATGTCAGCAACATGACACCGGAAGGAACACCTGTGTAATATCCAATGACTGCTAACTTTGCATAATCATCACCCATTGTCTTAATGAACACGTAGGGTTTCAAATTACTGCAGCGTAGTCATAGCAACAGAACCGTGTGCCCTCTGCCATGTCTGTAATATGACACAGGAAATAACAAGACGTCTTACTGTACATTCATTTCCTCAGTTTTAACATCTTAAGAACAAGTATTATTCTCTTTCAACTGCAAATGACTCGTTAGAACACATCCATCCAACAAGTTAGATCCCTTGACCTGCTCTCAAATGGCATGTGCCTCGTGTACTAGGGTGTGTGCATTAGCCCTAACCTAACGTTACGTACGAACTAAACAGAATGTGACTTGTTAGCTCTTATCATGCATGTGCACAGGTGAACACTTGTGTGTTAGGTCATATTACACATGAACTTACATTTTCTCACGTAAGTGCATTTCTCTGTTCCACAAGATACAAATTTGATTACTGGATTGTATCCTGCACTGTTTATGCGATATAGCTTTGCCAGGTAGTTCTCTACATATAGCAATTTTTCCACTGCTCTACCTACGCCTTTTGCTCTTTCGGCTTTCTTACAGTCTAGTGTGTGATAGACAGCATTAACTGTATATCAAACCCAGTTCACCTTTGTATTTGTAATCCAAGTAATAATTTGAAAAGACACAAATGTAATCAGTTTTAAACGTTATCTCTGTTTTGTTTTGTTTAATATGTTTATGACATGCATATTAACCTGAAATCGAACCCTAGTGAAAGGCTAACAGCTTAACCACTGCACCACTATGCTCTTGTTTCTAAGTTCAACTTGTTCTAGGCCTCAGACCTGGAATTCGAGTTAAGACCACCAGTACAAGAGCTAAAAGTGCTTACCACTGCAACACAGCTGGTAACATTAGACAACTGGAAATGATTATATTTCTGTTAGCAATGCATTTTGTCATCAGCCTACTGTCTGAGCACTGACAGCAACACAGTTTAGTTTACAACAAGCGAGTGTGTGTGTGTGTATAGATTATTAGCCTCAAGTATTTAAAGCTTGTTGTGTGTAGCAACCATTTTGTCTCGGTAACCACTGAGCATTTTTGTGTTTTAGCTATTATCTTTAACCAATCAATTAAAGATAGTCTACTCTTAATTCTTGATAAATCAGAGTTTGCGTACACCGTTTCTCATTTATTAACCCATACCTGCAACCTATACTCTCCCTATACTGCAGTTTGATCTGAAAACAAGTTTCAATGGTAAAAGACTTGTCAGTCACCTACACTAATTCTTTCTCTACCTAGCTATGTTTCATCACACATGGTAAACATCTCACATGTTCGTATCCAATTATTAGTTTATAAAATCTCAGGTCAATGACCTTAATGTATTGGGTATTTGGGTAAATTCCTTGGCCATGGAAAATGGTTAACCATCCTGAGTCCCATGACACCTCACTTATCCCTCTCTGATTATTAGTTAGCGAGATATTAAAAAAGTGTAGTTAAGCCCTTTTGATAAAAATAAATAATACATTCAAAAAAAGAATGTCACCTCAAGTCCAACGACCTCTCATACAAGTCCCTAGCCTTATTGGATCATGAGATATTAAAAAGCTAATGACCTATTAGTTTTGGATCTTTTGGTATTTTAAAAAAAATAACTCATCTATAAATCTGTATTCAAAAGCCCGCCCTCTTACAAAAACCCTCCAAGTGCACATGTGTAAAAACAAAACAAACAAAAAACATGTTAATTCATAGTAGCGATCGGCTCTTTGCCTGCGTTTCATGTGGAACAACGTTTAATTTCATTATAGCATTAGGGACCAGTCCAAAGGGACCGGTCTAAAGGGATTAGTCAAAAAGGACCCGTCAACAATGACCTGTCCACAGGGACTCGTCCACAAGGATCCGTCAACAAGGACCCGTCAACAATGACCCGCCAATAATGACCCGCCAACAATGACCCGTCCACAGGGTCCCCGTCCACAGGGACCCATTCACAGGGGCCTGCGTGTGCGTGCAAGTGAACATACGATTACGTCAGCAAATCATCTCACCTAGTTTCAAATTTAGCCACTACGGCGCGTGCAACACACAGGAAGTGCGTGGGAACATACGATTACGTCAGCGAAACATGAACTCACTTGTCCGTTGTATGAGTATCAGTTTAGTAGTGACATCAAGCAGCGAAAGACGTTGACTTACACAATCCATTATTATGGTAAGTTTTTTCTTATCATTATGGAAATCTCCTTATTAGAATAAAATGTTATAGTGGTTCTGGTCACTTATAGCTAAACTGTAATAGATATGATTTTTTTTTCTTTATAGGCTACTGCAATAAATATTCTCAATGCTATGGGGGCAGAACTGCTGATTAGAGAGAAAAAAGCTCACTGAATTACCAATGCATACTCTTTTCCGTATCATTAACATTCAAAAGTGGACACAATGTATAGTGAATGTGTATTATGTGTTAGTGAATATTTTCAGACATTCCTTTCTACACGTTTTAATAATATATGTCAGAAAAGTGTGCTCGAGATTTAAATCGTAGTGGACATTCTCTATATCTAATTTATGAGGGTATAAAAACAATAAATGTAATGTACATTCTGACTTTGAAGTTAGGTTAGGTTAGGTTAGGTTAGGTAAGGTGGGATCTGGTTAGGTTAGGTTAGGTTAGGTTAGGTTAGGTGAAGTTGGGTTAGGCAGAATGGCAGCGGTATGAATCAAAAGCCAGCTCTTGTCAGTTTTGCCTCACAAGGTTGAGTGTACCCCCATTCCAACCCTCAGCCTAGAATTAAATTTCTTGACAGAGCCAGGACTCGAACCCGAGCCTCCACAGTAACAGCCAAAAATGCTAGCCACTACACCATAAAGTGAGGCAATATAAGGCTGGTCTTAATTGTACATGATCAATCAATAATTACCTAATAATAATAATAATAATAATAAATAATAATAATAAATATTCCATTTAGCAACTACATAGCCGACCTCTCCCTGGGTTCTTTTACATGCCTACATCGTATGACATGCGTGTCTTAATTTTTGCCAACTTTCAAAAATCACTTACCACGACCAAGAGCGAATCTGCAAGCTTGGGGTTAGTAGTCCGACACGATAACCACTCACGCACCGTGGCAAGCTATCAATCAATAATTACCTAATAAAATTATTATTAATAATAATAATAATAATAATAATAATAATAATAATAAATATTCCATTTAGCGACTACACGGTCGAACTCCCCCTGTGGCATTATTCACGGTCTCAGTGTATGGCGGCCATCTTGCGCATTAGCCCTTGTGCCAGGTCTGACTGACCCCTCCATAAGAATAACATAGGGCTTGTTGCGCGTGGCGGCCATCTTACGCATTAGCCCCTGTGCCAGCTCCGGCCTTTATATCCTACTTTTATGTTTATTGTAGCATGAGCTCTGCGGGGCGAAACGGAGGACACAGCGATGACAGAGTGCAATCTGCACATAGGTCACGCTGCATTGCGTCAGATAAGCGTCACAGGAGCTCATGTCCCCATGGACAGTAAAATGATGACTGGGGATACTGGAGCTGAGTCATATCCTACACGCGCAACTGTACTTGTCAACGAAGCAAGCTGGGGTGTGACACAATTACATAAAGAGTAGTTCCCATCTCCATCGCCGGCAATCAATTCCTGAAATGGTAATAATACTGTACAGTAAATAACCCCTGGCACTACAGCCCGTGAAGGGCCTAATTCCCAGCCATTTGGCTTGCAGATATTGGGGTGCCGCATGACCAGCACATCGGGTCCCCTCGGCCGTTAATCTTGGTTTTCGTGATCGGGGCGCTGCCTCACTGTCAGTTACTGAATTGTTCTCACGAGGCTGAGTGCTCCCTGTTCCAGCCCTCACGTCAGTTTCCAAAATCCTTGATGGAGCCGGGAATCGAACCCGGGGCCTCCGGGTGAGAGGCAGGCGTGCTACCCCAACACCACGGAACCAGCAATACTGTAGCCTACAGCACTGAACAATAATAATAATAAGGAAAAGCGTCAAATTAAATTAATATTCAATTACTATGGTCCAGGCCTTTAGAGACAAAACTATCGTCATTCAACTATTAAATCACATTCTTTACTGGAAGTTATAGCTACACAATTTCTGTTTCTACCTCATCCTCGATAGTAGTTTCTCAATCAACATCATTCTCTTCGTGTTCGCTACGACTTCGCAGATTGCAATAAAACTGCAGCTCTACATTTCCCCCCCATCTTTCTCCAAAATGCTTCGAAAGCAGTCTCGAAACATCTTTCACTTCTTGTGCCTGAAGGACAATCCCTCTGTTTATGGCTTCTGGCTTTACGTGAGTCATATCAAAATCAGGTTTTGTGACACGTTTGTGTTCGCAGATGTCAGTTCTGTGGAAAACATCACCCAGACCAAAATGTTATTGTTCTTCTTGTTCTTTGTCAAAATTATCCAAAACAAATTATTATCAGAAAGTACAACAACATAAACCATTCTAATCACGTCAGGCAGAGGTACATACTCAGACTAATGCACGTAGGTAAAGAGTAAACATTTCGCAAAGCATCATGGAAGGTAAGATGGCGGAACTGGGTGCTCCTATTGGCTGATGTGGATGTGGCGGGTTTTGTGACCAAAAATGGCGAAACTGTCGTTGGACTTGGCGGATATTGCAACTAAGCCTCAACTTTGACTTCGTTTTACAGTAGGATGTAGCGGGAATTGTAACAAAATAATAGTTTTAATGAATTCAGCGCAGTAAAAGCTATATGAAACAATGCTTATCTCAATTTTCATAAAATATGGATTTGGCGGGTTTTGATTCTAGGCGCCTCATTTATCACATAGCGCACCCCGGAAAAAGAAAGACGAAAGCATGGTTGGCTAACTTGGTTGTTGTGGGTGTATAGCCATCAGCTTTTGTGAGCCGGCCTTCAATATGAATGCCACTTTCATGCGGTAGGGTGTAAATATATTGGTTGTTAATAACAAATTGAATTTCATCATTGGTATTCAATCCTGATGATTTAGCTTGGTAGAAATGCAGATATATTCTTAGAATGCCTTCTTGCACCTCGATGCGGTCCACCACCTCTAGGATAGAATTCATTATGTAGATGTAGGTTATAACCCAGGTGATGTAAAATCCGCTTGTCCTTACGTGTTAACCTGTATTCACGGGGCAAACAACTAACACCATTCCTAGACGGTGTTGTTGCTTTATACACCAACTTCATAGTGGCTTTAGAACCAATTTATAGGTCAGAGGTGTCCAAGAATCTAGTGGAATCAGGGTTTGGTTTCTATTTACCAGTCTTAAGGTTATATTACTAATATCAACACCCACAGAATGAAAAAGAACCACTGGAGGGGTTTCACGAAAAATATAGCCATTGGGCGATGTCACAATAAAATCGTAGAGCGAATGGGATTGCTCTTGAATCGGGTACACGTTGCTAATAATATTACACGTCACAGACACGTTATGGTCCTCGATTAATTTCACTTCGTGATCCGAATAGTGTTTTTCGTTTGGTTCAAGAACTTGCGGTAGAAACACCAATAAAGGGCCGATGGAATCTGGTTGTGTTTTAAAGTCAATCTTAAACGAGGATAAAATACTTCAGCGGTGAGTTGTGGTTTGGCCTACAAGTTCAAACATGTGTGTTCCATCAAGAAATGTCTTTAAACCGTATTGTTTCACTAGCACCACGTAAATGTGTTCATAAATATTGACTATGGTATATTCATCAGGGCGCAGGGCCAACATGGAATCATCATAGTAAAACTTGTCGTTGACATTATCTCGTACGTTGTAAATTCTATTGTACGTTCCAAGAGAAACAAGCCCCAGGACGTAAGGTATTTCACTCAATTCAATAGGATGGTAAAAGTCTAGGCTGACTTCAGATCCATGCAGTGTAAATGTCTTACTTTCTGCTGTCATACTGTTACGTTTCTGCTCACGCTGTGTCTTATTAGAAACGTCAGGCTTAGGCACCCGCACTCTTCCGTGTTAAACTTTTGATGATGTTTCACATTATAGTATATCTTTGTCCTGTTTCCAAAATACTTGTATAGTTCCATGGGTGGAGGGAGAATACCAAATGTGTCAAAGTACCACAGGGTGGGACCATGTTTCACGTAGGCCACATAATGTGTTCCTGGTTCTCGGCGATCATCTAGATTATGATTGCACGTTCCTGTTTCCATGGCCGTGGCGGCAATTGGTTGCGCACAAGCACACGTCTAAAATGCGGAATCTATAACCGTTTAGCATAGCTTATGACTTGATCATGGGTTAGGGCAGTCTTCGTATGACTGTTGTTAATTTCATTTGGTGACGGGTAAATATCGAGTCCTTGTTTGTAGGGTGCTAGGTTAATGTATCCGTTTCTCGTGCCTATGGCAATGGCTTCCATGGTTTCATTGTGTTGTTTACCCTCTCCCAATTATTTATTGGCTTCCTGACTTGACTTGATGGCTCTGGAAACGACACTGGCACCACCGAAAAGTGAACCCAGAGCCGCGAGCCCGGCAAACAAAGCCAGTAAAATCCTGCTCGTTTCTGGACAGGAATCACTCATCCTAGTTTTGAAAACCGTCGTTTACTTTTCGGATTCACGTGCAATCGTGCTGCTCGGAGTGCTTTCTTAATAGCCAACACTTTATTTTTCAATCCATGAGGCGTTGTGGGCTGCATGAAGGATAGCTTTAAATCCAGCCTTTTGCGATGACTTGATCTTCTTTTTTAGTCTTTTCCACCACGTATCTTTGTTTCACCATGATGGACAACCTTTCACAAGAATGTTTGAGCCACAAATAACACGTTTCTAGGGGAAAAAAACTATTGATATTTAATTTCCAGTATCTGTATATTCGAGTTTTATATAAAGCGGGAAATCGTTTATTGTGTTTCCTGCTTGTTTTTCCTCTAATGTTAGAACCAAATGGAAAGATAATTTATCGCAAACACTTACTGTATGCACACTAAGTAGTGACATGGCACTATGGTTTAATCGTATCGATAAATGTCGTATATCTGGTGTGTATTCCATAATACAAATACTTCCATTATACCGTAAGCTGTAACTCGTTGAGCCTGAAGGTAAAACATAGGTAAGGTTTTGACTGTCTTTCACAGGCCATCGGTTGGTCATGTAAACGAGAAATAGGTAGGGTGGTGGATTAATAATCGAGGATACATACCCAAATTATTTGGTTGGAACATCATGAGGCTCTATGGGATCTGAAACGTTGGCTAGTCGTCTTCGCTTCATGTGTAAAATCTTCTCTTTAATTTCACACAAGTTGTCCATTTCCGAGGTTAAAAACTGTTTGGTACAGACGTCTTGCGGGTCCACAGGTAAATACCGAGTCCTTGTTTGTAGGGTGCTAGGTTAATGTATCCGTTTCTCGTGCCTATGGCAATGGTTTCCATGGTTTCATTGTGTTGTCTACTCTCTCCCAATTGTTGCATGGCTTCCTGAGTCAACTATATCGCTTTGGCAACGGCACTAGCACCGCCGAGAAGCGAACCCAGAGCCGCGAGCCCGGCAAACAAAGCCGGTAAAACACCAGCTCGTTACTGGACGGGAATCACTCATCCTAGTTTGGAAAACCGTCGTTTTCTTTTCGGATCCACGTGCAATCGTGCCGCTCGGGGTGCTTTCTCAGTAGCCAACACTTTTTGTGATGACTTGATCTTATTTTTGTCTTTTTCACCACGTATCTTTGTTTCACCATGATGGAAAACCTTTCACAAGAATGTTTGAGTCACAAATAACACGTTTCTAGGGAGAAAACCTAATGATATTTAATTTCCCAGGAACAAAAGTAACTGATAGTTCTAGTAATGTTGAGGAAGAGGTATTTTTACCGACAAACCCAGAGGATGAGGTGTTTACACCAGGAAAACCATCACCACTCCCTGAGTTTAAGAAAACAACAGGGATTGCCCAAACGCCTACAATTTCCAATCAGCCTATCTTGTCAGAAATCGTGTCTACACCCGAGTATAAAGCCCAGTTTAAAAGCATTAAAAAGCAGTCCTCGCGTGGACTGGCGTGGGCTACCGTGGCTTGGGGGAGCAAAATCAGACTGACTGCACAACGGACAGAGATGAGCTTATAAAGCTTGGAGAAGATCCTACGAGGAGTGGGGAATTTTCATAATCAGAATCTTTAATAATGGTCACACGACCACGAGACACGCTTCATCAGGCTCGTTGAATTTTCAATGTCTCAAAACAGTTGTCGGATCAAAATTTTGATCGTGGGTTAATTCGTAATTTTGCTTCGTAATCAATCTCATTGTGCGTGAAATTCGCGCTTAAAGTGGCGTAGTTACACGCCCCAGTCTCTCATAGTTTCATTCAAAATGTCCAACCCCTCCAAATAAATTTCCAATTAATCAGAATTTTGACTATTTGCCAAATTAAAATCACTTTTTGTAAGGCTGAAATTATCCTTTTTCCAAAGCTGTGATCCTTAAATCTGTGGGATGATTATTGCTCTAATTTTCCCAAAAGGGCAAAATAAATGTTAATAAATGCGCTGCGTCCTTCATTTAACGAGCATTTCTCTCTCTCATACACCGGAGGTTAACGTCCTCGGTCGTTCCTTTCGTGAAATTTCCAACTGTCGGTCCCACGCCTGGTTGGTCGCTCGCCTCTTGGGTCCACCTTCCATAAGGGTAGTTTTATTACTATTATCCGGTAGGAACTTTCTCCAGGCACGAACTACCCTGCCCAATCGAAGATGAAAGTTTGCCGAAAATACTGTGTGGTCTATGGCCGTTGAGTGAAATTTTTGAGAAGGATGACCACGATACTGTATGGTTTTTACCTATACATAAAGGTCTCATTCGCCCCCCACTAAGTTAAAAAATCGGTACAGCATGTATGATTTTGCTTTTCAAAATGTGTCCCACGGACACGGCGAAGCTCCCCTGCCCCCTAATAATGCAGCTAGCTCGTCCGCCACTGTCATTCGTGTGCCGTTAAGATCTCCCGGCTGCTGCTCGAGTCACCCCTCTCGACATTCCTGAGTGGATTAGGCTGGGAGTAGTGTGTTTTGATCGGTTCTAGCACCTCCACCTCCACACCCTCCACACAAGATGGCGGCAGTGCGATATCTCTCGAACTTATGGTCGGATTTTGACAAATGAGGTGTCATTGAACTCGGGCTGACACCCCCTTTCTAATGGACAACATATTTCAACACCAAAAATAAAACCTACCCCTACTAGAGGGTGAAATTGAATTTTTTAGAGAATCTCTCTTTCCAATTACAACATGTGAGAGTTTGAATGCCGATATGGAATGTAACGTTGTTCTGCAAATCAATAATCAAAGAGGGGCATGTTAGGCCTTGAGGTGAGAGCCCCTGTTATTGTTGACGAGCCCCCTGCTGTCGGGCCCGTGTTGATGGGTTATTGTGGACGAGTCCTTGTGGACAAGTCCTTGTTGACAGGTCCTTGTGGACAAGTCCTTGTGGACAGGTCCTTGTGGACGGGTCCTTGTTGACAGGTCATTGTGGATGAGCCCTTGTGGACAAGTCCTTGTGGACGAGTCCTTATCCCTTTGGACTGATCCCTTTGGACGGGTCCCTTTGGCCTGGTTCCTACGGACTAGCCCATGGTCCCTAATGCTATGATGAAATTAAACGTTGTTCTACATGAAACGCATGTGAAGAGCCGATTGCTACTATGAATTAACATGTTTGTTTTTTGTTTTTACGCACGCGCACTTGTTTTTTTTTTTTTTTGTAAGCGGGCGGGCTTTTTGAATAATGATTTATAGATGAGTTATTTTTTAAAAAATTACCAAAAGATCGAAAACTAATATCTCATGAATCAATAAGGCTAGGGACCTGTATGAGAGGTCGTTGGACTTGAGGTGACATTTTGTTTTTGAATATATTATTTATTTATGTCAAAAGGACCTAACTGCACTTTGGTTAATATCTCGCTAACTAATAATCAGAGAGGGTCAAGTGTGGTGTCATAGGACTCAGGACGGTCAACCCTTTTCCATGACCAACGAATTTAACCAAAAGATCTAAGGTCATTAGATTTTTAATATCTCATGAATCAATAAGGCTAGGGACCTGTATGAGAGGTCGTTGGACTTGAGGTGACATTCTGTTTTTGAATATATTATTTATTTATGTCAAAAGGGTCTAACTACACTTTTGTTGATATGTCGCTAACTAATAATCAGAGAGGGTCAAGTGAGGTGTCATAGGACTCAGGATGGTCAACCCTTTTCCATGATCAACGAATTTACCCAAAAGATTCAAAACAGCAAGGTCATTGACCTATGATTTTATAAACTAATAATCAGAGAGGCTCAAGTGAGGTGTCATGGGACTCAGGATGGTCAACCCTTTTCCATGACCAACGAATTTACCCAAAAGATTCAAAAAACAGCAAGGTCATTGACCTAATATTTTATAAACTAATAATCGAATATCTACATGTGAGGTGTTATAGGACTTAGAATGGTCAACCCTTTCCCATGGCCAATGAATTTACCCAAAATACCGAATACATCAAGGTCATCGACCTGAGATTTTATAAACTAATAATCGGATACGAACATGTGAGATGTTTACCATGTGTGTGATGAAACATAGCTAGGTAGAGAAAGAATTAGTGTAGGCTACATGTATGGTGATTGACAAGTCTTTTACCATTGAAACTTGTTTTTCAGATCAAACTGCAGTATAGAGAGAGTATAGGTTGTAGGTATGGGTTAATAAATGACGAACGGTGTACACACAAACTCTGATTTATCGATTCAAGAATTAAGAGTAGACTATATTTATTTGATTGGTTAAAGAGGATAGCTAAAACACAAAAATGCTCAGTGGTTACCGGGGCAAGATGGTCGCTACACACACACACACACACAACAAGCTTTAAATACCTGAGGCTAATAATCTATACACACACACTCGCTTGTTCTAAACTAAACTGTGTTGCTGTCAGTGCTCAGACAGTAGGCTGATGACAAAAAATGCATTGCTAACAGAAATATAATCATTTCCGGTTGTATAATGTTACCAGCTATCCATTTTGTGTTGCAGTGTTAAGCACTTTTAGCTCTTGTACTGGTGGTCTTAACTCAATTTCCAGGTCTGATGCCTAGAACGAGTCAAACTAAGAAACAAGGGCAAGGTGGTGTAGTGGTTAAGCTGTTAGCCTTTTCTCCAGGGTTCGATTTCAGGTTAATATGCATGTCGTAAACATATTAAACAAAACAAAACAGAGATAACGTTCAAAACTGATTACATTTGTGTCTTTCCAAATTATTACTTGGATTACAAATACAAAGGTGAACTGGGTTTGATATACATTAATGCTGTCTATCACACACTAGACTGTAAGAAAGCCAAAAGAGCAAAAGCGTAGGTAAAGCAGTGGTAAAATTGCTATATGTAGAGAACTACCTAGCGGTTTTATGAACTGGCAAAAGCTAAATATCGCATAAACAGTGTAGGATACAATCCAGCAATCAAATGTGTATCTTGTGGAACAGAAAAAATGCACTTTTACCTTGATGGATAGCAAATGAGTGCAGATGAATGACCTATGCATTAGCCTACCATAGGGTTATAACCACGAGGTGGAGGTGTGACTTCTATATTTTATTGTTTAGAGACATGGCTTTTTTGTAACCAGTAGATTTAGTATTTTGTAAATATTCATTTTTGTAATTGTAAAAATAGTGGAAACATTTTTTTGTAATAGTAAATGTTAAATGTATAACTAAAAGTTATTTGGGATAAGTGTGCATGTCAAGGATAAATAGCGTGCTTGTATTTGTTTTTCAAAGACAGGTATGGTTGTGTGAATGTATGACTATAGATAGAATGATAGAGAGAGAGAGAGAGAAAGTGTGTGTGTGTGTGTGTGTGTGTGGGTAGCATTGATTGTTCAACCAAAGCAAACACGGCAAGGTAGGATGGTGGGGTAATTAATGTATATAGCAAATGGTAAATAGTATACTGTAGTTTTTTTAACACTTGTGTTTCTTTTAAATGCAGCGGTAGATAGGTGTTATTTTGTAAAACAGTCTTACCTACAGTAGTAGTATTAGTAGTAGTAGTAGTCCTATACGTTTTTGGAAACAAACAGAAAGAGAATGCAC
Source organism: Meconema thalassinum (assembly GCA_946902985.2). Lineage (NCBI taxonomy): Eukaryota > Metazoa > Arthropoda > Insecta > Orthoptera > Tettigoniidae > Meconema > Meconema thalassinum. The sequence continues at coordinate 670,030,482 of OX336389.2, read as the reverse complement.
TATTGCCATGGCCAAGCACTTCCATTAAAATAATTTCAAGAAAATTTTAATCAGCCAATGTGTGTTTTACAAAACTAAACTTTCAGCATGGACTAAATCATAAACGTGTCGTCTGTGATATGGAAAAAATAGGAAATCCATGTTTCCATATCAACACAATTTAAAAACTTAAAACTGACCTTTAAAAAATGTAAATGGGAAATTGACAAATGTGTAAACAACAACAAAATGGAAAATTCTTGTTTCCGTATCATGAAATCCAAAAACTTTAAACTGACATTTTCAAATCGTGTACATGGAAAATTGACAAATGGCAATGTGTGAAATGTGAAAATGAAAAACAAATGAACAAATGGCTATCATTATTTAAAAAAATAAAAAACCGTCGTGTTCTATCGTTAAAGTGTGAATCAAACCACATCTACTTATTTGAATCACCCGAGACTGAGTAGACCTGTTTTAGTTCTAATATACTTTTAAAATTTTATGTTAAAGCTCGAATTGAACTCAAGAGCTTTAGAGTGCCAGCTAACTATTATAACCGTTACGTCACAAAGACAACTTTACACTACTCTTAATGAACCATAATAATAAAAAGAATAATAAATATTGATTTTTTTTAAGAATGAACATGGTGACACTGTTTCTGTTGCACTGTCTGCTAGCTACTAGCCACCAGCTGGGGTCTTAGAAAACGATACAGTTGACATTTTGCAATGAGATGTGACATGTTTCAAAGTATAGTATTATGGGTGGCTGTTGAGTAAAAACTAATCCTGTACAAGGAAGCAAGGGTTCGAACCCCTTACCTAACATTACTATTGCCTGAACATGGCTTGACGACACTGTATTATTATGATACTCGGTACACAAACCATAGATAGAGTGTATTGTTTAAGATCACTTTCTTTCTGAACATAGGTGGAGATTGTTGATGGTTAACAATGACATTAATATAGTAGGACGTGGGTATAGCAATTAAGAAAAAACAGACAATACCCATACAATATTTTTATTCATTTAATATAAGTACTTGTACAATAGTTACATTCAAAATACATTTCTTTTTTCTCTATTACTATTTAGTCCTTTTTGATTCTCTTGCATATGAAGGGTAGATAACCTTGTAGTTCAGCCCCTTAAAACAACAACAACAACAACAACAACACAACCTTTTTGCATAGTTTGTGATGTTGATAACTCTTGAGATGTGGAAGATGGATTAAACATAACTTTTACAGCAGGGGTTAAATGTTGCTCAATAAACACTGCACTATTTTGAGTAGCAACATTTTTTTCTTGTACTAGCTTTTTAGCATTGTCATGATTAATTGTTGACACCAACAGTGTTTCATTTGGTGCACTACATAGATGATCACTCACACTTAAAACCTTACCATTTCTACTTTTTAGATTGCCTCGACATCTTTTTGACCTCTCTTTTGAGCATCGCCAAAATATTATTCCTTTTACATTTTGACGATTATAGTTATAAGAGTAGCCTTTATAGAGTACACGTTGTTTACCTTTGTTGTAGTAAGTTCCATAGTAGCAACTAACCTGTTAGTATGATTTGCTCACTACAAAGGTTATAACTGTTCTGATAATAAAATCATTTAGCTTTGGCTTTTATATTTAATATGTACAGTTTGAAGTGATAGCAAAAGTGAGAGCAAAATGGTATCATAGTGGTAGAAAATATAACATGTATTGTTAAGAAATAGTTTAAGCGGTTATGTGGATCCATTACATAATAATTTTAGCACGACGAAGCTCATTTTCTATATCCAATAGTTCTTCCTCATATTCAGTATAACCAGCCTGTTTATAGACATGCAGTTGCTGAAGCCGCCGGATTAGCTTACTTTGATTGTTCCAGTAGACAAATTTAACAAATGATTTTTTAGGTGTAAACAAAGCATTGCCATTATCATTATTATCATCAACATCATCATCATAACCATTATCATTATCATCATCATTATCATCATCATCATGATCATTATAATCCTCATCACTATTACTGTATAGTCCTTTTTGATCCTTTTGCAATACCACATTTTTCACAGTTTGTGTTGCCTTTGATAATGTTGGGAGTTTTTCAGACATTGACAACTGTCCTAACACGACTTTCTGAGGAGATGATACATGCTTCTTAACAAACAATGCACTATCTTGAGCTGCAATATCTTTTTCTGGGACAAGTGTTTTAGCATTTTGAAGAGTTTTTTTAAACAGCAACGATGTTTTATCTGGTACACTACATTGATGATCACTCACACTTAAGACATCACTATTTTTACTTTTCAGCTCACCTCGACACTGTTTTGAACGATGTTTTGAACAACGCCAAATAACAGTTCCATTTTTATTGGTTCGTTTTACAATATATGTATATCCTTTATAGAATGCGTATGGCATACCATTGCTATTTGTTGATACTTCCATGTCAATTGTCAAGCATGAACTAATCTCTAGCAAAGTTCATTCGATAATATAAATAATAGTTTAAAGTGAGAGGAAAAGTGGGTGCAAGAGTGGGTGCAAGAGTGGGTGCAAGAGTGGGTGAAAGAGTGGGTGCAAGAGTGGGTGCAAGAGTGGGTGCCGCTTATAGTAGGCATGAATTTTACTAGAATGTGATTTGAGTAAATGTAATTTCTAAACCCAAGTAGTGAATAGTCAGTTGGTTTTGATCTATGCAAGCGTAAACATGTCACATACACTGGTGATGGATACTCAAGGCTTTAAGGTCAACGAAAACAAGTACAGTATATATTTAAAGAGGTGGCTACCATTGATTGCACAACACGCGGGTTACCATATCTTTTTTTCGGACTAGTGTTTTAACATTTGATGTATTTTTTTAAACAGCAACGATGTTTTATCTGGTACACTACATTGATGATCACTCACACTTAAGACATCACTATTTTTACTTTTTAGTTCACTTTGACACTGTTTTGAACGATGTTTTGAACAACGCCAAATAACAGTTCCATTTTTATTGGTTCGTTTTGCAATATACGTATAACCTTTATAGAATGCGTATGGCATACCATTGCTATTTGTTGATACTTCCATGTCAATTGTCAAGCATGAACTACTCTCTAGCAAAGTTCACTCGATAATATAAATAATAGTTTAAAGTGAGAGGAAAAGTGGATGCAAAAGTGGGTGCAAGAGTGGGTGCAAGAGTGGGTGTAAGAGTGGGTGCAAGAGTGGGTGCAAGAGTGGGTGCAAGAGTGGGTGTAAAAGGGAGTGCAAGAGTGGGTGCAAAAGTGGGTGCCGCTTATAGTAGGCATGCATTTTACTAGAATGTGATTTGAGTAAATGTAATTTCTAAACCCAAGTAGTGAATAGTCAGTTGGTTTTGATCTATGCATGCGTAAACATGTCACATACACTGGTGATGGATACTCAAGGCTTTAAGGTCAACGAAAACAAGTACAGTATATATTTAAAGAGGTGGCTATCATTGATTGCACAACACGCGGGTTACCATATCTTTTTTTCGGACTAGTGTTTTAACATTTGAAGTATTTTTTTTAAACAGCAACGATGTCTTATCTGTCACACTACATTGATGATCACTCACACTTAAGACCTCACTATTTTTACTTTTTAGTTCACTTTGACACTGTTTTGAACGATGTTTTGAACAACGTCAAATAACAGTTCCATTTTATTGGTTCGTTTTGCAATATACGTATAACCTTTATAGTATGCATATGGCTTACCATAACTATTCGTTGATACTTCCATATCAATTTTCAAGCATGAAATAATCTCCAATAAATTTCGCTCGATAATAGAAATATTAGTTTAAAGTGAGTGCAAATGTGGGTGCAAAAGTGAGTGCAAAAGTGAATAGCCTAACCTAACCTAACCTACAACGTGTGTTCAAAAAGTTTCAAAATGGCGGCCGTAGCTTCACTTAACCTAACCTAACCTAACTTAACTTAAACCTACGAGGAGTGATCAAAAAATTTTCAAAATAGTGGTCATAGCTTAACTGAACCTTGCCCAACCTAACCTAAACCTACGAAGTGTGATCATAAAGTTCCAAGATGGCGGTCGTAGCTTAACTCAATCTAACCTAACCCGACGAGGTGTGATCAAAACGTTCCAAAAATGGCTGCCGTAGCTTAACTTAACCTTTGAGTCATTTTTTTACGGGTCCCGGAGGACGGGTCCTTGTTGACGGGTCCCTGTGGCGGGTCCTTTTGACTAATCCCTATGGACTGGCCCTTGCATTTTTTCCAAATTAAAATTTTCTTGAAATTATTTTAATGGAAGTGCTTGGCCATGGCAATAGTGCATTCTCTTTCTGTTTGTTTCCAAAAACGTATAGGACTACTACTACTACTACTACTAATACTACTACTGTAGGTAAGACTGTTTTACAAAATAACACCTATCTACCGCTGCATTTAAAAGAAACACAAGTGTTAAAAAAAACTACAGTATACTATTTACCATTTGCTATATACATTAATTACCCCACCATCCTACCTTGCCGTGTTTGCTTTGGTTGAACAATCAATGCTACCCACACACACACACACACACACACTTTCTCTCTCTCTCTCTCTATCATTCTATCTATAGTCATACATTCACACAACCATACCTGTCTTTGAAAAACAAATACAAGCACGCTATTTATCCTTGACATGCACACTTATCCCAAATAACTTTTAGTTATACATTTAACATTTACTATTACAAAAAAATGTTTCCACTATTTTTACAATTACAAAAATGAATATTTACAAAATACTAAATCTACTGGTTACAAAAAAGCCATGTCTCTAAACAATAAAATATAGAAGTCACACCTCCACCTCGTGGTTATAACCCTATGGTAGGCTAATGCATAGGTCATTCATCTGCACTCATTTGCTATCCATCAAGGTAAAAGTGCATTTTTTCTGTTCCACAAGATACAAATTTGATTGCTGGATTGTATCCTACACTGTTTATGCGATATTTAGCTTTTGCCAGTTCATAAAACCGCTAGGTAGTTCTCTACATATAGCAATTTTACCACTGCTTTACCTACGCTTTTGCTCTTTTGGCTTTCTTACAGTCTAGTGTGTGATAGACAGCATTAATGTATATCAAACCCAGTTCACCTTTGTATTTGTAATCCAAGTAATAATTTGGAAAGACACAAATGTAATCTGTTTTGAACGTTATCTCTGTTTTGTTTTGTTTAATATGTTTATGACATGCATATTCACCTGAAATCGAACCCTGGTGAAAAGGCTAACAGCTTAACCACTACACCACCTTGCCCTTGTTTCTTAGTTTGACTCGTTCTAGGCATCAGACCTGGAAATTGAGTTAAGACCACCAGTACAAGAGCTAAAAGTGCTTAACACTGCAACACAAAATGGATAGCTGGTAACATTATACAACCGGAAATGATTATATTTCTGTTAGCAATGCATTTTTTGTCATCAGCCTACTGTCTGAGCACTGACAGCAACACAGTTTAGTTTAGAACAAGCGAGTGTGTGTGTATAGATTATTAGCCTCAAGTATTTAAAGCTTGTTGTGTGTGTGTGTAGCGACCATCTTGCCCCGGTAACCACTGAGCATTTTTGTGTTTTAGCTATCCTCTTTAACCAATCAATTAAATATAGTCTACTCTTAATTCTTGAATCGATAAATCAGAGTTTGTGTGTACACCGTTCGTCATTTATTAACCCATACCTACAACCTATACTCTCTCTATACTGCAGTTTGATCTGAAAAACAAGTTTCAATGGTAAAAGACCTGTCAATCACCATACATGTAGCCTACACTAATTCTTTCTCTACCTAGCTATGTTTCATCACACACATGGTAAACATCTCACATGTTCGTATCCGATTATTAGTTTATAAAATCTCAGGTCGATGACCTTGATGTATTCGGTATTTTGGGTAAATTCATTGGCCATGGGAAAGGGTTGACCATTCTAAGTCCTATAACACCTCACATGTAGATATTCGATTATTAGTTTATAAAATATTAGGTCAATGACCTTGCTGTTTTTTGAATCTTTTGGGTAAATTCGTTGGTCATGGAAAAGGGTTGACCATCCTGAGTCCTATGACACCTCACTTGACCCTCTCTGATTATTAGTTAGCGACATATCAACAAAAGTGTAGTTAGACCCTTTTGACATAAATAAATAATATATTCAAAAACAGAATGTCACCTCAAGTCCAACGACCTCTCATACAGGTCCCTAGCCTTATTGATTCATGAGATATTAAAAATCTAATGACCTTAGATCTTTTGGTTAAATTCGTTGGTCATGGAAAAGGGTTGACCGTCCTGAGTCCTATGACACCACACTTGACCCTCTCTGATTATTAGTTAGCGAGATATTAACAAAAGTGCAGTTAGGTCCTTTTGACATAAATAAATAATATATTCAAAAACAAAATGTCACCTCAAGTCCAACGACCTCTCATACAGGTCCCTAGCCTTATTGATTCATGAGATATTAGTTTTCGATCTTTTGGTAATTTTTTAAAAAATAACTCATCTATAAATCATTATTCAAAAAGCCCGCCCGCTTACAAAAAAAAACAAGTGCGCGTGCGTAAAAACAAAAAACAAACATGTTAATTCATAGTAGCAATCGGCTCTTCACATGCGTTTCATGTAGAACAACGTTTAATTTCATCATAGCATTAGGGACCATGGGCTAGTCCGTAGGAACCAGGCCAAAGGGACCCGTCCAAAGGGATCAGTCCAAAGGGATAAGGACTCGTCCACAAGGACTTGTCCACAAGGGCTCATCCACAATGACCTGTCAACAAAGACCCGTCCACAAGGACATGTCCACAAGGACTTGTCCACAAGGACCTGTCAACAAGGACTTGTCCACAAGGACTCGTCCACAATAACCCATCAACACGGGCCCGACAGCAGGGGGCTCGTCAACAATAACAGGGGCTCTCACCTCAAGGCCTAACATGCCCCTCTTTGATTATTGGTTTGCAGAACAACGTTACATTCCATATCGGCATTCAAACTCTCACATGTTGCAATTGGAAAGAGAGATTCTCTAAAAAATTCAATTTCACCCTCTAGTAGGGGTAGGTTTTATTTTTGGGGTTGAAATATGTTGTCCATTGGAAAGGGGGTGTCAGCCCGAGTTCAATGACACCTCATTTGTCAAAATCCGACCATAAGTTCGAGAGATATCGCACCACCGCCATCTTGTGTGGAGGGTGCGGAGGTGGAGGGGCCAGAACCGATCAAAACACACTACTGCCGGGCTTCCAGTAATTCCTGGTAGCCATTGCTCTCGTTCCGTTAGCAGGTCCACTCGCTGCTTCAAGGCTACATCCAGTATTTCTCGTAACGCATCGTGAGCTTCTCGTAAACAGCTGCAGGTCTTGTCTACCTGCTCTGCTGTGCTCCCGGTACCCCGTATACTTGCTTCTGTTCCAAATCTCGTAATTCAATTATGTTGACACCCGCTGCGTTCCTGGGTTGATCAAACGGTTCCCTCTCGTAATAGACTTTGAGATTTGCTATATTTAAGATCGAAGTGGCTCCACTGCTGACTTCTTCCAACTTGTACGCGTTGTTTCCTAAATTCCGCGTAATTCTGTACGGATCAATGTATGGAAAATTAAACTTGTGAAACACCTTATTCGCCGGATCTGACATAGGAGGCCTTTTGACTAACACAAGTTCGTTAACTCTCAGTTCCCGGTGAAAGCGTCTTCCTCCCACTCTCCTCAGCCTCCGATCTGCTTGCTGCCTCATGTAGCGCACTGTTTCCGGAATCCTTAATTGTGGGGCCGGCTGTGGGTCGCTCGAACAATTAACCACAGTGGTCCACGATCTCTGCGGGCGCTGATTAAGGGACACTAGGGCTGCGTTTTTCAACTTCCACATTTATTATCAGAATGAGTTGAAATTTAAACTGCATACTTAGAATGGTAACATTAAGTCACATACCGAATTTGAAAACAATTGGATGAAATGTAATTGATTTTTTACTAATTATATTATTAAAATATACCGTGTGATCAAAATGCTACATGCGCATTAGCAATTGTGTAAAACGCTTGATATTTTTATTACATATACATAAATCTATTCTAAATATTATAACATTGAGACATTTCAGGAAAGTGATACATGAATGCTGTCAGATTAGATTTTTCTTTATGTGCCATTATGTCTTATGAATTTTGATAATTTTTCATTGTTTTTTAATTTTTTGGTCTGTAATTTACAAAAAGGCTGGAGATATTGCAATGTTATCCTGCAACACATGTGTTTCTGAATATCCAGTGATTTTTTTAGTAAAATTGGTGAATACCTCATGCACATGGAGCATTTTGGTTACCTAAAAACGATGTTTGGAGATAAAAGCATTTTTATAAAATCGCATACTATATTAACCAGTTTGGCTCACCCAATGAAACTTTTGTGGAAAAAATGTGAAAAATACAATGTTTAGTTGTAGGGATAAAGAGGATGGAGACCTTTCGTTTGAGTTAACCTCCGACTTTCTAGGATTTCTAGTTTTAAAAGTATAGCCTACTTTCTATGATTTGCCTTCCATCTTCTTTTTAGGCAGAGGAGATTTAAAAATGTCGCGGAGCCTTTAAAAATGGCGGTGCATGAAAATTGTTTTACTGAAATGATCCACAGGGGTCCATAAAATATATAAATATATATATATATGGAAAAAACAAAAAAACAGTTATTTTGACATTTTTGCCTAAAAACTCAGCCCTAGTGTCCCTTAAGGTGTACAGTGTAGGGTACCTGTCCCGTAGATTCATGTCGAGTCGTATTTATGCATATTTCAATATACTTCAAAGTGTCTACCCAACGATGATGTTCTGTTGGTATAAACACTCGGATGAATTTCGAAACCTCCCGGATCACTCTTTCACTCGGATAGCTCTGTAGGTGACGGACGTTGGAAAGGATGTGCCTAATCTCTAAATCGGCTAATCCCCGCTTTATTTCGGCTGAGGTGAAATAACTCCCATGATCCGATAGCACAAATTCCGGATTGCCTTGAGTAGGAATTATACGGTTATCTACTCAGGACCATCTTAGATGTAGTCTTTTGTATGGGGCATAGAACAACAAACTTAGAGGATACATCGACACTAATACATGCCGTGCTCCTCTCCTTCCTTTCGGCAGCGGGCCAAAACAATCCATTGCCACTAGTTCAAGCGGTTTCTGAGGCTGAATGGCTTGGGATATTGCTTCATAAGAAAATTGTTTGGTTTCGCTCATTGACAAGTATCACAGGTCTTCAATACATCGCGTACCGTGGTCCTCATCCACGGCCAAGTAAAAGCGTCACGAACTGTGGCTTCCGTTTTGTCAATGCTAATGTGGCCCAGTGTACGTGCCAAACAAGTTTTCTTTGCAGAGATGCAGTTAATAAGATCCTGAACTTGGTATGATCCTCGTCCACGAACTTATGCAACATACCATTAAAGTTGTGGTATCGTTCGGCATGGGCTTCTGCTTCTCGGTGTGCAGGAGTTCCGGGTCGTATCTCTCTCTTGAAATACATGATCAACTGCTTCATCCAGGGCTCCTCTTCTTGTTCATTCGGGATATTCTCCACCTATTGTAAGAATTCGCGATCCTCGCGCGTGAGTTCAACGTGGAATACCGGCATTTCCTCTCTCCTCACCTCGTCTCTTCTGGATTCCGACTCAAGATACCCGGTATCACATTTAATTTCCCAGGGCAATGTGCAATGTGGATGTCCAATTGCTGCGCGTATATGGGCCACCTATTTGTACGCTCGCTGACCATTGCTGTCTTAAACATGAATGTCAGTGCTTTATGGTCTGTACGAATTATTATGGGGAACCCATAAATAATTTTACGCCACTGTTGTAGTGATGTATTATTGCCATTAGCTCATGCTCTGAGACAGTGCAATTTTTCTCATGCTTTCTCAGCTTCCGGCTAATAAAAGCTAAGTATGAGCGATCCAGTGGTTTATCGGGATCCTCCTGGAATAGCATGGCTCCAATGCCTACCAAGGATACGTCTGCTTGAATTATAAATCTCTTTGAAAAGTCAGGATACCCTAATTTAATGCTGTTGGCCAATAATTCCTTTCTGGCTATGAATGCTTTTTCACAGTCTTCGTTCCTACACCATCTGTTATTATTTTGTAACATGTCTTGCAGAGGCGCTACAAATTCGGAAGAAGTTCGTGGCTCTCAAGAACATTCTTATGTGTTTTACTCTAGTTGGTCGAGAAAAGTTCCTGATTGCTTCTATTTTCGCAAGATTTGGCCTCACTCCCTCTCCGTCAACAATGTGGCCCAAATATAATTTTACAAGTTGAAGGAAGTGTGACTTTTTCGGATTTATTTTAAAGTTTGCCCCTTCAAGGTACTTTAACAATTTCGACAAATTTTGCATATGTTCGTCAACATTTTCTGACGCTAACAGAATGCCATCTACATATCGAACAGCCATATTTTTGACTTCTTCTGTCAGGTTCCGGTCCAGGGTTCTAATTAATGCTGTGCTGGCCATTTTAACTCCAAAAGGTAAGCATGTCCCATACGAATCTCTGGTTTTCAAAAATAAACCCAGTTACTAGCTATGATATTTTCCTGCAATTCTATATGCCTATATGTTAGCCAAATCAACGGATGAATAAATTTTCTTATCACGAAATTTCTTCAGCACCTCCTTGATTAAGGGTGCGTGGTCTGTTTCAGGCACCAATCTAGAGTTGAAAACCCGGGCATCTAGGCACAGCCTACTGCCAATATGGCATTAAATATGGGGTGGGAGACTTCCTAATTATGTTCCCTTGGAGCATTTCCTCGCTAATTTTCTTCACTAACGCGTCGTGCTTCTCTGGTATTGGATATAGTCGGCTCTTAAAGGGAGTCCAATCATCCACTTGCATGGCATATTTAAAATTCTGAATTTTCCCCGCTAAAGTGTTAAATGCAGCTGAGTGCTCTCTTAAAATTATGTCAAGGCGATTCCTATCCTCGCGGTTGAGTTTGGCCTCGTTTAATTTCTCCCGTAGGAGCATATCGAAGTCGTCTCTGTTGCCATCTTCTTCCACTGCCATGGTCCACATGTCGTTTCCCAGATCCTCGTTGGTGTTCAGAAATTCCGGGTCCGAATCTCCCTCTGACCATTTTTCTTCCTGCTCCTCCGGAATAGTTTCTAAAATCCACGTGTTCGCTTCTCTTCCCATATATACTTCGTTCATATTTAAATTAACTTCAGATAACCCTTCCACGTTCTTGAACATTATTACGTTATTGCGTAAATCTATGACGGCTTGGTAATCATAGATAAAGTCAGCCCCGTGCATAATATTTACACTCATTTTATTCATAACCATAAACATTTGGAAAAGTTGGTGTCACATTATGTCTAGGTCTAACTGTACTTGGTATTTACAGACAGCGGTGTTTTCGGGTATCACGCCCCTGATTTTTACTTGTGGAACTGGGATGGTTGGCACGCTCTGTCGTTCGATTTTGAGTTTAAGGCGGGCATCAGATGCTAAACATTGCTGGGATTGCGGTGATTACTGGAAAATGACGTAAGCAATGTTGTGATTGTTGCGTAATTTCCTTCGTGAAGTCTTCTGGCCAGGCCACCCATTCCTCGATGTTTGCTACCAACCAATGGCTCTCAGATGGTGGGTGGTTGCGGCTATCTCCTTCGTCATTAATTGGGCTTTTTTATTTACGGCGCCAGTATATCTGATGTTGGTCTGGTCCTCTCTTTGTTGTCTGGAGAGGTCGCTTTCTGCGCATGTCACCTGCATATCAGGGTCTTCCGTATTCTTTATGGTCCGTCTCAACCAATCTTTATCGTTCTCCTGGTTTCGGCGCAGCTCTCGAGGTACTGTTGTGTGGCTTCGTGTCTATTCTCCCACTCCATTCGCCTGTCCCCGGCGTATCCTTGGTTCGTTTCTCGTCCTCTGGGCCACGGCCGATTCTCTCGCCGTTCATTTCTGGCGTTGTTATAAGGTCCCTCACGCCTTCGGTCTCTCCACTCATCAAGGCGTCGTTGGTATGGTTCCCAATTTACATTATTACTCGGTTCCCAGCGTTTTGGTTCTTGTCTCGGTACCGGCATTATTGCGTTATTTTCGGGTCGCCCTGGGATCGTACCCATGTTCGTGCCTTGCTGCCTGGTGTTAACGAACTCCATCGGGTGTACTTGCGCCGTATTATGGTGTACTATTTTTCTAACGTTTCTAGAGTGAGGGGGCATTGTCGTGTCGTCCAATTGACGGAGCACTTCCTCTGCTTGCACTGCGCTGGTTACATTAGCCGTGACAAGGAACAGTGGCATCTGTTTGCCTATTGCCATTATTTGTTCTGACTCTTGGGGTGAAATATCAAGATCTTTGAGACGGAGCATATGTGCCGCGAAATAGTCCGAATAACGTATTGGCTGTGTGGCGTGGTACTTTCGGCTGTGAAGTTCCATCCTTAAATGTTGTTGCACCGATTGGCTCCAGTATATGCACAAAAATGCATGTCTAAAGACTTCCATATCGTCAAAAGTGTACCTGAAGTTCCTAAACCAAGTTAGTACGCTGCCTCCAAGCAGCTTCTCGGTGGTCCTCAATTTTCTGGACTCGGTACATGGTGGTCGGCAAAGTAATTGTCTAGTTCTTTTAAATACGCCTTTGGGGTAACTGACCCATTATTAGTGAATCCCATAGGGCGGTCATCCTGCATTCGAATAATTTGGACATATTGAGTGGTCAGATTATTGTCTGGAGGCGTAGAGGCTTGCCTCTAGAAAGTATGGAACCCGTCGTGGCTCTTGCTCCCTGCGGTTCTCTCTTGGCTTACTCCTGGAATTCCCTCTTTTTGTGTCCGTCACGTGCTCGGGAGACCGGTTCCCTTAATTTCCCTACTGTGGTTGGCTTTCATTCCCAAAAGAATGTCTTCCTGTTCCAGTGACCTAATCTCGTTCCTTATGAACTTCCGTTCCTGCCCATAAATTTTGGCGAGCAGCTGCTGTTTGACCTCTTTATCATCCTTTGCCTTCCAACTGCTCAAGGAGTTTCCGCCTGTCCTCTTTCCCGTCTGTACCTATCTGCAATACATTTTATTAATTTCCTCGCGGATTTTATCATACCGTTCCTCTTCCTTCTTGCTTTCTCCCTCTCAATTGGTCTCCAATCGGTTTAATCTGTCCCCAATCAGTACGTTACTTTCCCGTATAGTCTCTCTGATCCCCTACTAATCGCTTTCGATCAAACTCCATTTCTCAGCTGACTCTAACGTCTCCTTCCCCACACCTACGATTAATTCAGCCTTTTGATCTCCTAGTGTCGACATTTGTTTCTGTGCGGTCTTAACCTTGCTTTCCACCTCCTCGTTTTTGCCTGTAATGCTTTCTGTTCCTGCTTTAGCCCTACCGTATTCAAATTACACGCCTCTTCTAAATGTTCCATTAATTGGTCATTGTTTCGTGTATTCTTTTCCGCGAACTGTTCCGTAATTTCCGCCAACTGTTCCACTAGGTGTTCCGCAAACTGTTCCTTATTTTCCGCTAACTGCTCCGCGAACTGTTCATTTTTATGCTTATTCTGGTCAAAGCTTTTTACTGAATGTAGACTGCATTTATCTTTCACGTAAATGAAAGACATTGAATTCATTTGAATTATAAACGAGTTTCATTTAATAACCAAACAAAACACAAACCGTGCCCGATGTGGCTATTATAATCGATCTCAATTAATTAGAGTTAGAGGGTTGATTAGGATTCATAATCCCTTATGAAGAGTTACAATCAATCAATTTCAGGTGGTATGAAGTTCACCGGGTCATCTAGTAGCCTATTAGGATAATAGCGGAAACTTCTCGCCAATACGAGCTACAGCGCTCCTCGGCACCTACTAGCGGCCCGAGTTGAAAACGTAGGAGCAGCTGATATACAACCAAACATTGTAAGACATATCGACCTGTAGATGATGTAATTATCCAGTTGTAATGGTTGGAACGGGGAGTATTTGTGCCATATAATTATAAATTATAATTATAAACAAAAAAGTGAACCAAAATCTTTCTTCATATTCCCAATAAATAAGGAAACATAGGTATGAATCCATTGTAATCAAGTACGGTAGCGTACCATTTCTCTGATATTTAAGTTTTATTTTATAACGGAATGCTTTCACGTCATAACTTAGCACATTTTATTCTTTCTTTATTTATAGATTCACGTAGTGGGTTATTCGTATCCGAAGAGGTACCATAACTTGGATATTGTGCTAAATGGAAATGGAGCAGAGTATTTAAATAGAACTGTTCTGCTCCAGTGTTAATAGATCACTTCGTGGAGAAGGATTTCAGGAACAAGAACTTACGTTAATACGAAGATGTATTCTCATTGCGTTAATGGCTAGCGTTCTTGACTGTCGCCCCTTGATTCTCGGCTCTGCCAAGAAGTTTTAATTCTCTTTTAGTGCTAGTACGGGGTGCACTCAGCCTCATGAGGGAAGACTGAGAAGAGGAGGGTTCGATTCCTACCTTACAAGGTAAGTATCAGGTAAGATAGGTCGAACCCTATCTTGAAACATTGTGGACGCAATCGGTCTACTATAAAAGGACAACGTGTATAAAATCAGCCGCCAGATTGAACTGCAAGGCTCCGAAATCATACCTGACATCCTATTACGCAGGCACGACGGCTGGCGTAGCTGGACATCTCTGGCTTTCGGAGTTGTCGCCTGGCGGGGCGTATATGCTGACTGAAGCGTGCGGCTGCTTCCCACCAGCCTTGAGTGCCTGAGCCGTTAGGGCTGTCCCTTCCAACATGTACGGTACTCGCGACTCCCCATTGTTTTATATGAGAGATTCTTCACACAATTTCGAAACCTTGCAGTTCAATCTGGCAGTTGATTTTCCGCACGTTGTCCTATTATAGTAGAATGATTGCGTCCACAATGATTCAATATAGGTTTCGACCTGTCTTTCCTGATACTTTCCTTGTTAGCCATCCTGAAATTGGTTTTCCGTAGTTTTCCAAAATCTGGGGTGGTTCCTATCTTAATGTCATGACCCCCTCCTTCCCAATATTTTCGAATTCTAATTAAACTGTACAAAACTTAGAATCTTTTGTTTCCTTCGACCCTACTCTTTAAATTACTTAATGCCTAAATATCATGCCATTACGAAGGAAGGAAGGAAGCTTGTAGTTTAACGTGACCGTTAATCTTGAGATCATGAGCCACGGGACCTCCTTTTTACGTGGAATCCGAACCACAGGACATGGCATTTCACTTCGAAAATCTCACATGCATTGACCGGGAATCATCATGCCATTACAAACGTTAACATTGTGGTTGGTGTGCTTTAAAAATGTTATTAGGTGTGGACGTCGAGATGAGTGATCGTGTCAACTCGCACCAAGAGATGGCACTCTGATCGCTGTCTCCCGGCGAGCGCATGATTTTACCGCGGTTTCCGCTATTATCTTTATAAGCTATTCGGTAGTACTTAGGGATAAGGTGTTGTCTGCAGGGACATACTAGGAATGGAAAAATGCCCTCCCCTTATTCCCCAGAGAGATTTTTGATATCTGCACGGTGCTGAAGAAAAACCTTTACTTTTTCTCTCTCGCCATTCCTTCATGTATTAATGCTTTGAGTGTGATTAATATATTGTGGGGATGGAGTACACTCCCAACAAATATCATAGTCCTTGTGTGCCTCCTTTCTCCAGTGTTGAATCTTGGAGGAGCACTTGAGTTATTGTGAATATATTACATTGTGCTCTTTTCCACACTTGGCCTATATCCATATAGAGCTGAAGGGAGAAGGGATTGGGTAGGTAGATTCTTTTAAATTAGGCCAATCATTAACTTAATCCGAAAAAAGAGGGGTAATGATTTGTAAGAATGTCAATGACCTACCGATTGTTCCTTTGTACTAATGTGCAAACCTGTAACTTAACATGTAGGCGTATGCATACAACATTCCTTTCCAGCAACAGTTCTCCTAGGCCTAGAAATTGGCAATCTTAAGGGATTCTGTGGGTGGTTTCAGTGGCATGAGCTCTTCATAATTCCAGGTGCAACAGAGCCATATAACCATCCATACCCCACTCCTTTCTGCTCACAGTTATTAATGTGATAAGTACTGTACCCGTAAATCCGGAAAGTAGCCTGTTGGAATAGCCATAGCCCCGGCTGGATAGCCTATTTCTAACAGCACCGGCAAATTAGTTCATTAGAAATCGCTCCAGCATGGTATTTAGGGATTTACATATAGCAGTTACAAGAATATTGTGGAAAAAACAACAAACTACACGGGCCACACTTACCTTTACTTACGTGTCTCGGGGAATGGGAACTCAGCTTCTCCTACACTGCATCCACAATACTCTAATCCTTATATTCATAATGAATCACACGTCAACGATGAAAGACAACGAACTCTGAAAATTTATTAACAAGTGTAGACTAATCTAATATAAACAAAAAATAACAATAAACTATTCTAACAACAACAAAAAATAACCATACAATCATACACACTTCTCTTCCACTACACATCCTACTGCAATTACTGTGTATAAATTACAAGCATTAAAATTTTGAAATAACTAGGCCTACTGTACGTGAAGAAAACGTTTAACAGAGTCTTCTGCATTCATAACATTCCTTACAACTGGTTGCATCTTCCGCCACGCGTCTAGAAATGCACCTGCATTGGCCTGATTCATCAATGAACGCTAGCAAAGTGCTGCGCTATGAAACTGTTCCATTTACAAGGCAGTGCTGACCATCTTTCTTCACTTTATAAAATAACATGACTTCGACTGTTAACGGTTCATCTTTCTGTCCACATTTGCTTGTATCATTGCTGTCTGGCTCGCGTCTAAAAGCCTCGAATAAAAGTTACATTCTGCCATTATAAAAACGCTCATAACTTAAACAATTCTCTACCAATCATACTAAAGTTTTAATATACACTTTCATTCATACTCCGTAATCGTTCTAGACCGACTAGGTTGAACAGTCACTCTTAACAGGTGGCAATCATCCATACAAAAACATTCGCTCACAAAAACACTCTATTCCAAAAACATTCTGTTAATTAATCCTATTAAAAATTATTTAAATAATTAAATCATTACTGACAAGTATTTATAAGTTATTTGTTCATAATAATAGACAATATTTAACGTTGCTAACAGGTTAACTTCAAGATTCTGGATTCTCTGTTACTATACAACTTGCAATTAGTTATTTACAATGTTTCTCCACATAAACATTTTCTAACACTCTTTAGCTTTCATATACTGCTCACACATCGTCTTATATAGGTTTCTTTACATTGTCGAGCTAATACAGTCGACAGACAACGGTTAACTGTATGTATTTACACAACCCCGGGTTTAATAAAGTTTAATAATAGTATCAATGACATGAGTAGACAATCGATCTCTAATTCCTTTCCGCTTAAACCCTTCCGTCAACACAGCTAAAACGTTACTTTACATGAACTGGACTTCTTGTATACAACGACTCTTATCATGATCCATGCCTTTTCTTATCAAAGAGCAATAATTTCATTGACTTCCCTTAAAATGCGGAACCTCCTTCGCACGAGCTCTCCATAGCTCTACAAATCCTCATATGACAGTATATATGGCATAAACATTTATCATCCACTATGTTAAAAAATAACCAACGACGGATTAATTGTTATTAATATTTCTTCTGTAGGAACTTCTCTCAAATAACGGCATGACCCTCAGTGTCGTTACACATGACTACTGATCTACTATTATACATCCTTAAGTTCTTCAAATGAAACTTCCAATAATAATGAACGGTATTAGACTGTCGTGATTGACCTCCTAAAGTTTACTACACACGAAGATAGTTAACTGTTAACTCGTCTGTCACAAATACATGTAATAAAAATAATAACTCTGCCTCACCTCACTTATCAAGCTTTAAATTGCATATAGTTGCAATATCAAGTCTACATTATGACGTAATATTTCACAAATAGTGTAAAATAACACACATGGTATTTATAGTGTCAAATAGAATTCAATCTTGACCGGGATAAACTAGCTTTGAATTCCTAGCCAAAGATTTGAATAATCTTCTATGAATAGATATTTCCTCTAACAATTAAATGAACAAAACTTTCAGCTTTACAAATAATGAAAAGGTTTGTCAACTCCGTAATGTCTTTCCACTCTACACAAAGAATGTCTATAGGGATTAAGACTTCGGTCTTATCAAACGACTAGTATTTCCTATATCGCCGAAAGTTTATGTACAATACTGATATGACAATATCATTCGATGTTTCTTCTGCTCTTGAGGTTGAAGTTGTTACATTAAAGTACTCAAATTAAATTTAAAAATTTAATTTGCAACTATGACACAATGTCTGAGCTCTTGGTTCATATAAAATTATTAAAATTCGATAGTCGAATCGACTATGAGGCAATCTGATTCCTCAAACAAAATGTTTAATGTCAGTTCAACAACTGATCCGTAGAATAAAATTGAAAAATAGATGAAAGGCAATCATCTCTAATAATCTTGAAGCATAAAATCTTAACACACATCTGAAGTGTAAAATACATGAGAACACTGAAATACATAAAATGTGGAAATATGGAGTAAGAACGTCGGCTCAGAATGTCACTAATCAAGCTCTATACTAAAAGTAAATGACACTGCTACCTTATTTGGACGATATCTTGAAGATCTGGGTATTTACACAATACTTTAGGTGTTTCCTCAGTTCAAGATACTGAGATGGATCTCCATTCGAACCTCGGACCTGCGACCTCAGAGATAGGAAAACGTTCCCTCTCCGGTATTCACTAACCTCCGTCTGGGCCCGAACGACATCCTTCTGGCAAATTCTTCTGTTGTTGCTGGGATACCCTAGCATCTTGACAATCATCTTCTGTAGAATCTTCATTCTCCGTCGCAAATATATCAGCATCATCGTTGAATAATAATGTATAGAAATATTCATGTAGATAGTGAATGAATTATTTCTATTGCTTATCGATGTTTCATTAGTGTTCGTAGACTGACGAAAATGTACAAGGTGGAACGTACACTACGTCTGTATTCTGCAATACGTTGTCTATCGAAGCTCCATTGTTGTATCTTAACTCTTCATTAAATATGTCTCTGGCGCATGACTATTTTGTTCATCATTTCAACAATGTTAACAATGTCGAATGAAACTAATAGAAGAAGAAGAATAATAGTCATTATGATAATGTTTGCTTGCTGCGCCAATGTTAAAGTTCTCTACTCTACTGTTCACTTGAACTGCGTTCGCCAACTTCACGTTGCAACTAAAATGATATTCAGCTTATATGTCCAACACTTTTGTAAAACTGTCTTAACAGGCTTATTTCGTCGAAACGGTGTGACTTAGAACGCTCGACTTTCAGTAAAATACAGTTTCGATCTGTACTTTCTATATATTCACTTGGCTGAAGTCTAGTCTCAAATATATATGAGATATTCTACTTACAATATTCCTCTCAACTTCGCTTATAATGCTAGTGCGGTAATCTACAATATTCTACCCTGCTAACCTAGCGTCTCCACGTGTCGAAAATCGCCGCACTCGGACAAAGCTTTGGGATCTCCGTTAACCCAATAAAAACACTTCCTCACTCTTCAGAGACTGCTGGAATAAGAACCTCGATCCTTGGATCTCCCTCTCCAAGTCGAAATTTTGGCGGCCATATCAATCTCCCACCATAATTTTAGCGCGTGGATTACTAATGCTTATTACTGCGTAGATTAACCGTTCTGCGGGTTTTAAAGTATCAGGCATATTTTCTTTTAATGTTCTCTTCATTACCAATTAAGAAAATCTTCTTCTAAGGGCCTAAATGCATAATTTCACCAAATTATGTAGTTGAAGTTAATCCCGTCTTCAATAAGACCTCTTCTCATTGGCTCTGGGCTGGGATCCAATAGCATAATTTATAACAATATTTATTATATTTCATGGCTAAATCACTGTTGCTATGCCGATTTCAACCTTCTAGAAGCGTCTATTGTGCAATATATCACGTGATCGGGCTCTCCCACTGCCTCGAGCTTGTAACACGACTCTCTTGTGTCACACTTCCAGGATTTATATTTGCTGGTTAAATTTTATCATGGAGACGGAAAATACTCTCATTTTGTCCCAAAATAATTCAATTTTCGGGGGCAGTATCTTTATGGAGAACAATACTAAACTGTAGTCTAAATGATCCTGATCTTAGGTTCCTACATTTTCCATGGACCTCTTTCCACCTCAGTTACTGACTCCCTTACATGGATGGCACTTGCTATGGTTTCTTTTCCAAGGCTGGTAGTGCGATGAATCATTAAATCACTCTTTGACTTTCTTGGTTGCAGCCGGAGGAACGATGTGGTGTTCTGACTAAAGTCTATTCGCCGAGTCGAGACAGTGCCCCTGGCTACCCGGACAGGGAAATACGCCCATTTCACGTCATCGGCTCTGCCTGACGGGGGTAGCCAAGAAACTCCGTGATCATTAGTCATGCCGTAGCCCTAGAAAAGGCAAGACTAGCTGCACTTAGTGCTTTGCTGCACTGAATACTTTTGCCTGTCATAAGCAGATAAGAACTAATTAATTAATTAACTAACTAACTAAATAAATAAATAAATACATAGCCGAACAATAAATAAATCGCGCTGTTACATGTAACATAAGTCAGCCCGCTTCAATTGTAGGCTATACACATCACTGAAGTTGGCGTACGTTAAACAGGCACAGCTCTAAGCACCCCTTGCGGGCAGCCCTGCAATCACGTGTACAACTGTGTTTACTTCTAATATCTCGACTCGGTGATCAGACTTTAGAACCGACGATTTCATATTAATAACACTACAGTAGGCCTACCGTGAAGAAAAACTAGCAATCTAGATTGGACCATTGCCTCCATTAACTCCTCATCCATGGAGGTTTTGAGCATTATTCTAAATGTATACACCTATTCTTAATGGCATTGTCGCTCATGTGTTTGAGTGCCCTCAGTAGTCAATTAGGCCTACAGGTAGGCTAAGTTGCCCAATAGTTTACTCGCCGTATAAACATTTATCTTGACATAAGTTTCTGATACAGTTCATGCCGTAATAAACCAGACAACCCTTTATGTGATTCATACGAAACTAAAATTAATATTCATGCTGGCAGGCAATGTAGTTTTATTCGAAGGGGAGTTTAGGTGTATAAGGTTGACGTGATCCCCCTGGAATATACGTTGAATACTATAAATAAGATACTCTGAAATAAGATAAGGTATTAATTAAGGCAATAGCTAAAAATAACAAACTGAAATGGATATTCATGTGAACAGACGGTGTTAATGTTTTCCCTAATGGGGTTAGGTGCATCATGTTGGAGCGATCCGTATGAATGGTCAATGCTTACGATAAATAAAACACCATAATAGGCGAATGTATGATTTAAGGCAATATGGAACTTAGGAAATAGTGAAAAAATAAAACGATACAATCTAATTTCTATATAGAATGATGTGAAATAAGTTGATTTACCCTTCAGCTGGTGGAAGGCCTGCGTACAATGAGGATGGCTATGAAATCCTGATCCTGAACTCTTAACAAGCGTCATAACAAGGTACCTAACAAAATACCACTTTGAGGCTCGCTAACAATGAGCTGTTAAGCTTATGGTTACGATTCCGTCGTAACCATGTTGGCGGGTTGCTATGGAGTGAAGTTACAGAATCTGGCTGATATTGTTTTGTACTGGTGATGATGATCGTGTGGCCTCCGGAGAGACCGAGTGCAGTCTTTCTAGTTGACGCCCGTGGACGACCTGCGCGTCGTAATGAGGATGAAGTGATGATGAAGACGGCTCATACACCCAGTCCCCGAGCCACGGGAATTAACCCCCAGGAGATTAAAATCCCTGGTGGCTCGGCCAGGAATCGAACCCGGGGCACTCTGGGCCAAAGCCTTGCGCGCTAACCATTTAGCCACGGAGCTGGACGTTTTGTACTTACCTTAGCACATCTTCAATGAATTACTTCATATCAAGCCATTGAGCGATAATTATACGAAATGAGTGTCGAACTATTCCTGATAGAGGAACTGCATCTACAGATGCTCCTCCAAACTACTCCAGCATACAAACAGCTACTTAGGGAGTTGCAGGAGAAGAAACAGAACATATGGGAAGAATACTATACGACTGACGTCATGATATCAAGATACTGAAGTAGGGTAAATTATGAGTTGCGACATATATTCACCAGACTAGTGGTTCATGTTTGCCACTACAACCTATGTCGATAGAAGACTTACCACAACCTTGCCGAGGACTGCGTGTGTGAGAGGTGCGGTGAGGGGTGTGAAAGATATCACATCATGAAGTGCCATAAACGATCAGAATCCCTAATGCTGTTTTGGACAGCAGACTGAGAACATCGTATTTATTTCTTGTATTACCATTTGATTTACAACTCCATGACATGTATATTCTGGCCATTGACTGCTTTCATTAAATTATTATTAAGTGATAATATACAGTATATGTCATCTGTTCACTTCCATCTTTGATTTATCGTTACAAATGGGCTAACCATGGCCCTCCATGGGCTAAGAAGCCCTCGGAACAGGCCTTTGCGGTGGATGGTTAAGCATCAAAACCTACATCACAACATGGCTACGATTTGGCCTCACAGAATACCAATTTGACCGCTAACTAGTATTTACGAGTCATAAGATCTGGTTATGACTTAACCATGTCTTACAGAATCAGGCTGTTTGTGACTGGGTGAAGTTCTCAAGTAGAGTTCATTCAACAACTGGACGAATGGATGTATCGATATAATAGTCACTGTAGGGGCCGGGTTCACCAACGCAGCGTTAACAGACCATCAGTAAATGCGTTGTTAACTTTAACATCGGCATTAAGCTCGTTGGCGTTTCACCGGCACATTCGCCGATTGGCATTAGCAAATGAAGCGTTATGTTTAAGGGCTGTACAAAACTCATGGAAAGATGATGATTGTGGCGGTATTTGTTTATTCTTTGGTGTAATCGAGCAGGCCGTTAACTGAAAAGGCTTAAAAGTCACATGCTCCGTGGTTAAAAACAAACATGGCTGATGAGGAAAAGAGCAAGAAGAGCCGGGGACTGTGAAATATTCGTTGAATGAAAGAAACATAATTATCCACCCTTATCTACTCGGTGGATGAGCATCGTGAAATCGTTGAAAATAAGAGGACTGATGCTGTAACGTTTAGGTAGTCTTTTATTAAATTAAATTAACTAGGATGTTTTATAACGGAATTCATTACACGTAAAAATAAATAAGAGTACTGATGTTGAGACGTCTAGGTAGTCTTTTATTAAATTAACTACATGTGCTATACCGTAATGCATCACACGATATTACACATAAATAAGGAATGGTACATAGGCCTAGGCTATCTTACTTATCAGATGGGAATTCCAGGTTAGGTTCTGTCATCTGTAGAACATTCATCAACACAAAGGGTTTTGACAACCAAAATCTCATAATAAATTCTATGTCGCCGCATTCATTCAAGTAATTCCTTCGTTATTTATAAGTTAGTGGTCGAAGAAAATCTAGCATGTCTTCAAAAACATCGTCATCGTTGAGAATAAAGTTTAATGCACGACTATTGCAGCTTTCGCCGCACGCCATTTTGGATTTGATTGCTACGTAAATAGACCGTCAAGTCGTTAATTCCATGTTGTCAGTGCAATTAGTTTTGACGGCTTGTTAGGGAAGCTAATGGATTGTTAAAGTTTGGTGAACCACAACGTTTCGGTAATCGTCCGTCAACGGCCTTAATTGGTTTGTTAACATTTTAAGAACCATGGTGAACCCGGCCCTATGTATGGCTAAAAGTTGGAGCTAGTAATGGATTCTCGTGGATTCCTTGCACGAGTCAGGTCGTTGTCTCGAGTGCCGCGACATAACCTCGTGTGTGGGAGTATTGCTTTCATTTCTAGTGTTGATTCATAGTTGTGTGTGTAGTTAGTGCGATATTCCTGGTAAGTAACCTTGTCTGCTCTTTCCTAGTATGAATCCGGAAATTGGAGGGGGAGACAATACTCGGTCGCCTGATATAACTATGGCTGAATTCACAACCGAAACAATGGACCTGCATGAACCTTATATTATATCGTCTTTACATACCCCAATTTCTTCTGCTGATAATTCAACCTCTCCTGTTACTGAACATACGCCGGCGGAGGAACCACTTCATCGATTGTATCCTAATACACATCGCGGCCCATTTTACGTGCATGTTGAGGCAAAAGAAAATGCCAATCTTGGTAATTTACACCCCATGGCGTTTGGACGAATGTTTTATGACCGGGGAATTCAGGGTATCCAATCAACAAAACGAAAAGGCAGAAATCGAATCCAATCTACCTTCAGGACGGCACGAGATGCTAACAATTTTTTGCGACATCCCCTGTTAAAGGAATCGAACTTACAAGCTTTTATCCCATCGTCTAATCTGTATAGAGTTCGGGTCGTGCGGTGTGTAGATCAATCCCTCACGGACCAAGGTATCTTGACGTATATTGGGTCTCCGTATCCGGTCATCAAAGCACAGCGGATGCAACGTAATAAATACATTGATGGAAAACCCGAATTCCTTCAGACAGGTACGGTCAAAATCACTTTCGAAACCCAGCAACTACCACAATCTGTGGCTATATTCAATGCTATGCTTGAGGTCCAAGTATTTATCTTCAGACCAATTTTATGTCAACGTTGCCAAAGGTATGGACACACCGCCCTTAATTGTAGAGCGTATGCCTGGATGTGGACATTGCGTACATGGTCACGTTACTGCAGAATGTAATCAAACTCTTGCCCATTGTGTACTTTGCGATGAGAACCACTCAAGTGGTTCCCCAAATTGCACCTTTCACCAACGCCAGGTAGATATTAAAAACAAATATGTATATTGAACAAATCGTACCAAGAAGTAACCCTGAAACCCCAAATCACCCAATACCAGCCATTTAACACCATACAACAGTTCCCCCCTCCCCTTTCTA
This sequence comes from Meconema thalassinum, assembly GCA_946902985.2. Taxonomy (NCBI): domain Eukaryota; kingdom Metazoa; phylum Arthropoda; class Insecta; order Orthoptera; family Tettigoniidae; genus Meconema; species Meconema thalassinum. The sequence continues at coordinate 670,005,380 of OX336389.2, read as the reverse complement.
CTCCTTTTACTGCTTCACCGCTTACCACGCCGATGAAACGTAATTTCACCACTGTGGTGACTGTTGGATATCAGGATATCTTTCGTAAGTATGTTCCTTGATGTAACAACTATCTTTTTTGAGTTAATGCTCTTCGTATATATTCTTTGGAAGTGTAGTATTCTCTGTAATCCATGATGGAAGCATGTAGGCTATAATAATTTTTTTGCACTTAAAACTGTTTAATTATGATAAAAAGAACCTGAGAACGCCGGGTAGGCTTTAGAAACAACATATGGCGAACGTGACAGGACTATTGTGTTAAATTGTGGGTTGCATATTAGCGCAACATATATCGGGAAGTGTTTTATCTAGTTTGTGAACACGTGGTCATAGATAAATTGGAAAAGAAACGAACGGTAGTGCGGGCGGAATTTACTCGCGTGTATAACAACTTGGAAGAAAGAAGAAACTCAAGAGTGAATACAGAAAAGCAAGATGAAGTGGAGGTTATGGTGGATCTGGACTTGCTACGCGAAAAATTCGAAGTGATGGCGCGTTTGGATGCAGAAATTTTGGATTTGCTACTGCAAAATACGGCTACCAAATCACAGGATTTGGATACCGAGGTACAGACCGCTGATGAATACTCAGGCAAGTACAAAACAATATGTCTTTACTTGCAAAGGAGCCTAAATGCTGTTGATGATAGTATGTCTATTTCAAACATAACCAAGAGTAAATTTAAACTACCTGCTCTTGAGTTAAATAAATTTCGAGGGGAAATCAAGGACTGGTTAACCTTTTGGGTTCGATTTAAGAAAATTAATGACGATACTGACATAGATGATTTTGACAAATTTCAGTATTTGTTACAAGCTATGGAGCCAAACACTAGAGCTAGGGAAGTGGTGGAAAGTATTCCCCCCACAGGCAGTAACTATAGCAAGGCTATTGAATGCTTGAAAGCCAGGTTTGGTCGCGAAGACATTTTCGTAGAATTCTATGCCAGGGAATTGCTCAAACTGACTCTAGCGATGAATTCATGTTGAAGAGAATGAATATTTCTCGTACTTTATAATCTCGCTTGCATGTAAATATCGTTTGTCTTTTGTCAAATGTATATTCCTTGACCTTATGTTCTTTGCCTTTGGTATGTAGTCTGTATCCTGTGTCACAGTGTTCTTGTTCAATACAATCTAAGTCAACATGTGTTCGTGTATTTTAATCCGTTCATCCCGTGTTTAACTGGTACAATAGAAACCCATGCACAGCTCAAGTAGTTTCAATAGGTTATGGGCCCAGACATAACGGTGTTCTGTTATCATTTTCTTCAGTGAACTTTAAAGTGAGAAGGCAAAATGAGTGAACATACTTCGAGTCCTTGTGCCTATGGGTTTCCTAAATTGAGTGGTCGGGAGGATTATTCGAACTAGTCTTTTGGGATGTCAAATTATATCAAAAAGCATGGATTGTGGGCCAGTGTCCGAGGCACAGATGTGTCGGAGGGACATGAACGGCGTGATGAGAGAGCGCTGGCGGATATATGCCTCATGGTGGCTGTTCACAATTATCCCCATGTTCAAGGCTGTGCAAAAGCTAACGATGCCTGGCATGCCCTTGAAACGGCTTTTGAAGATAAAGGAAAGTGGAGGTATATCACTCTGATGCAAAATCTGTGCTCGCTCAAGTTATCAGATTTCGATTCCATGGACAAGTATATTGGTGAGGTTATGTCAGTTACACAGAAGATAGCAGCTGTTGATGAGCCTGTCGCTGATAAGTTTGTTGCTGCTATGATACTTCGAGGTCTTCCTGATGAATACGATAACTTAGTTATGACCGAAACCTCAACATCGGAGGAACTACAGTTGGACCGCATCAAGTCTATCTTGTAGGACGAAAGCTTTCGCCGAAGTCATGGTGAGAAGTCAGCTGATGGGGCAGCACTGTACAGCAAAACCAAGAAGGAAGTCAGGTATGTCAAGAAACCAAAGAGCTCTACCGGTAGTGAAAAAGTGGTTGACAAAAGTCGTTGGAAGTGTTGGATTTGTGGTGAAAAGGGTCTCGGAAAAGATACTTGTCCACAGAAGACAAAAGTTCAAGGTGCACCGAAGTGCCCAAAATCCAATAAAAGTCTGTTTTGTGCTTTAACTGCTCGCGTACCAGAGAATGGTTTCGTCATTGATTCTGGTTGTAGTGCTCACATGTCTCCTAATGTTAAATTTATGTCAAATTATAAATGCAATGATGATCCATATATAAACATTGTAATTGGTAATAATGATAAGTTGTCTGTACAAGGAGGTGGTGACATTGCATTGAATGTAAGCGACAGTATTAATAATCTGTCAGACGTGATGCATGTTCCAGGACTGAGTGTTAACTTGCTGTCGGTAAGTCAGATGATTACAAGGGGTGCTGTTGTTGTGTTTAACAAAAATGGATGTGATATCTTGGATTCAGAGAATTGCTCAGTGAATGGTAGCGTGCTAGCTACTGGTTCAGTTCTGAATGGTCTGTATTATCTGAATGTTAACCAAGATATGTCTTCCCTTGTTGGTGATGTTTCTGATTACAATTTGTGGCATCAGCGGTTGGGCCACGTTGGGCAACAGAAGTTACAGGTCTTAAGTCAAATGTCTGATGTTGTTAAATTTAAGGAAATACCAAAGGAATTGTGTGAACCATGTGCTCTCGGGAAGCAGCAAAGGCAGTCATTTCCACAAGTAAGTCTCTCGAGGAGTGAAAGTCTTTTGGACTTGGTGCACTCTGATTTGTGTGGGCCGCTCCCTGAGACCTGGAATGGTGTTAAATACATGATGACAATAATTGACGATTTTTCCAGGAAGATTTTTGTTTATTTATTGAAACAAAAATCTGAAACTAAGGAGTAAGTCAAGGATTTTGGTGCATATTGTGAAACTCAGAAAGGTAAGACACCAAAGATTTTTAGATCTGACAATGGTAACGAATTTGTCAATTCTGACCTGAACAAATATTTCAAGGGAAAAGGGATTGTGCAACAGAAAACTGTAAGGTATACAGCTGAGCAAAATGGCATAGCTGAACGTCACAATCGGACCATTATGGAAAGGGTTAGATGCATGTTGTTAACAGCAGTATGTTCTGAAAAACTGTGGGCGGCCGCAGCCAATATAGCAGTGTGTATTTTGAACAAGAGTCCTCATAGTAAAGTTGATAATGCCATACCAGAGGAATTGTGGACTGGTAAAGCTGTAAGTCATGAGAATATGAAAATATTCGGTTGTGATGCTTATGCCCATGTTCCAAAACAGGTGCGTACTGGCAAATTGGAACCCAGAAGCAAATGTTTTGTGTTTGTTGGGTATGATGGGGAAATGAAAGGTTACCGTCTGTTTGATCCCAGTAAACCTAAAGATATATTTGTAGAGCACAGTGTTAAATTTGTGGAATATAAATTCACCAGATGTGCTGAGAAAAATTTTGAAATGAGCGATGTAATGTATTGTCCGTTGTATGATATTGTAAATGATGATGAAAACAGAATTGGACAGGATAATAACCTGCCAATCGTTGAAGTTTCAGTTGCTGGTCAGGTTAGTGACAACTAGATGTTTTCCTCATTAAGCCTGTGGACAATCTGATCAGTGTTGAAAATATTCCGGGAATTAGTGACCACCAGGCTGTCGAAATGTAATTCCATTGGGAACTGGAACGCAGCCAAGATATTAAAGAAATGTTTGTTTGGAAATACAATAAGGCGGACACTTTAGGTTTTCAACATTACCTAAATGTAAATTTTCCTCGATGGGCATCGACTGGCGCTAGCGTTGAAGATGTGTGGTCAAATTTCAAAAATATTATTCTTACGGGTCAATCGCTATACGTTCCAAAATATAGAGTGAAGGGAAGCCAGGATCCAGAATACTACAATTCACGTGTTAGAATTCTTAAGAGAAAAGCTAGAAAAATACACAACAGACTAAAATCAAACAGGAACTATTGCAGACAATACCAACTAATTATCAAGGAATTGAACACAGAAAAACGTAAAGCACACGATTCGTATATGAAGACTATACTAAAACCGGGAAATATAAATGCTTTTTATAATTATCTTAGGAGACGGAAAAAGAACAGAGATGACATAAGTCTCTGAGGGACTCAGAAGGAAATCTTGTGACAGGAAACCCACAAAAAGCTGAAGTGCTTAAAGAGTGGTATTGTAACGTTTTACTGCGAAAGCTAGCATGTCCGTTTCTTCAAAATTAAAGAAAAATACATTTAAACCATTCACTATTCATAACAGGGAGGTTAGAAAAAACCTGAAGAAAATCAAAAAATTCAAGTCAGTAGGACTCGATGAGGTGTCTGGCGACATTCTCAAGATAGGCGGAGAACAAATAATTCCCTTCCTTAGGGTATTGTTCACAGTCTCTCTGAACAATAGGTCTGTCCCGTCCGACTGGAAGAAAGCTATTGTAGTTCCAATTTATAAAGGAGGGGACAGAACCATGCCGGGTAACTATAGACCAGTGAGTCTGACAGCAGTAATTTGTAAACAAATGGAACAAATAATTGCAGATTATATAAGGGAATTTTGGGAGAAAAATAACTGGTTGTATGATAGACAACATGGATTCAGGAAAGGATATTCATGTGAATCACTGGTGGTGGGTTTTTGTCAGGATATAGCAGAAGTCATGGACACAGGAGGCCAGGTGGACAGTGTAATCATTGAATTAGCTAAGGCTTTTGACATGGTTCCACATGACCTCCTACTACATAAGCTTGCAAATTTGGGTCTTGATGAAAGAGTGGTAATCTGGATCCGGGACTTTCTCCAAAACAGAACCCAAACAGTCAAAGTTGGGGGAGTTTTTTCGAAAGAGACAAAAGTCACCTCTGGAATTCCACAAGGAAGTGTAGTTGGGCCATTGTTGTTTCTTCTATATATAAACGACCTGGCAGAATATGTTAAATCTGACGTCAGACTATTCGATGACGACTGTGTAATATATAGAAAAGTCAAAAATCAAGTTGACACTGCGCTCCTCCAACGAGACTTGGAACGTATAGAATACTGGGTTATCCGAAATAACATGAGGATAAGTGCAGAAAAAAGTAAATGCCTGTCTTTTACTAACAGCAGAAAAGGGACAATAGGTGATTATAAATTAGGAAACAAAATTATTCCTCGAGTGGAGTCATGCAGCTATCTCGGGATTGCCATAAATAAAAGGTTACACTGGGGTGAGCACGTTGAGAGCGTTGCTAATAAGGCACAAACGTCATTATACTTTGTTATGAGAAACATGAAGGGTAGCAGTATTCAGGCCAAAGAATTGGCTTACAAATATCTTGTGAGACCAATTTTGGAATACGCCACGAGTGTGTGGGAGCCCTACCAATCAACTCTAACGAACAAATTGGAGATGGTGCAAAGGAAAGCTGCAAGATTCGTACTTGGCAAATTCTCCCAAACTGATAGTGTCTCTGACATGTTAAAGTCATTGGGTTGGGGATCCCTACACAGCAGAAGACATAAAAGAAGACTCCAGGAGATGTACAAAGCATACACAGGGGAGCCGGCCTGGAATGAGTTTCGAAATAGAATGCATGATCCAGATTATATGGGTAGGAGAGATCACGAATACAAAATTAGGCCCTTCATTCAATAAACAAACTTAGCTAAGTATTATTTTATAAACAGGGGTATTCAAACATGGAATGAGTTACCAGAAGAAGTCTTAGAACCTTTTCCTAACAGTTTAAAAGCTTTCAAGAAGAAATTAAATGTTGCATTCAGGGAACCACGAGACATTATGGAGAGAAATTGAGTTATAAGCAGCATGTAAATATCTTGTTACCACCAGGTTTTGCCTAACTGTAACAGTAAACATTAATTAATTAATTAATTAATTGGTATTCTGCCCGAAGGCAGGTCCGATCCTCCGAAGAGGCTACCCCCAGCCGGAGTTTACTTGCGGTAGGGTGGCCAGGGCCTTTCCGCTCCTCCTTATGTTGGCCAACAGCGCGCAGTGCCTAGAGCCGGCATACCATCCAAGTTCTGACTGCGCCCAATGTTGCTTAACTGCGGAGTTCCCATGGGATCCGGTGTTTCAACACGGCTAGGCCGTTGGCAACTGTAACAGTACCTATTAATAAATAAATAAATAAATAAATAAACATTAATGTTCCAGGTATTGCTCAGGTTAATGAAGACATTGTTTTAATTCATGATGATGAAAATGATGAGATTGACCAGGTTGGTGTTCCAGAAAATGCGGGTAGGAGGTACCCTTTAAGGGAGAGACTTCCAAAACAATTTCCTGATTATGAGGTCTATTTTGCTGAAAGTGGTGGTTATGTGGAACCAACCACTGTGTCTGAAGCACTTAGTGGTAAGGATGGCATGCAATGGAAAAAGGCGATGGAGGAAGAACTCAAGTCATTTCATGATAATGATGTATGGATATTAGTTGAGAAACCTGATGGAACAAATATTGTAAAATGCAAATGGGTGTTTAAAGTGAAACGTAATACTGAAGGTAATGTGTCTAAATTTAAAGCACGGTTAGTGGCTAAAGAATGCTCTCAACGGTACGCAGTTGATTATCTGGAAACTTTTGCACCTGTAGTGCGGTATAGTACATTGAGATTATTTTTTGCTCTTGCTGTAAATATGGATCTGGAAGTTCATCACCTTGATGTTTCAATAGCTTTTTTGAATGGCGTTCTTAAAAATGATATTTATATGGACCCCCCAGAAGGCTATGAGTGTGACAGTTCTAAAGTTTGTAAGCTTCGAAAAGCTGTTTATGGCTTGAAGCAAGCATCTCGCACCTGGTATGAGAGGGTTCATGAAATTCTTACTGAAATCGGTTATAAGAAGTCTCTGTATGAACCATGTGTATATTACTGTAAAGATCCACTTTCTTTTGTTGTTATTGCTCTCTGTGTTGATGATTTTTTGTATACTTTAATAATCATGCCCAAGTGGAGAAACTGAAGTCTGTGTTACATTCTCATTTCAAGATCAAAGATTTGGGACAAGTCTCTGAATGTCTGGGGGATGAGAGTTCAAAGAAACAAAGATTTTATTAGATTGGATCAGAAGTGTTATCTGTTAGGTGTGTTGGATAGGTTTAACATGTCAGATTGTACTCCTGTGAAAACTCCAATGGAAACAGGTTTGTTGTTGGAGAAATCCACATCCTGTGACAAATCCTATCCCTATCAACAGTCCATTGGTGCTTTGTATTACCTTTCCATTTGTAGCAGGGTAGATATTGCATATGCAACTAATTATTTGAGTCAGTTCAATAATTGCTATGGTAAGGAACATTGGACATGCGTCCTGAGAGTGTTCAGATACTTGAAGGGTACGGTGGATGTAGGTATCATGTATAAAAATCAGAATGTGATGTCAAGGGTTTTGTTGATGCTTCTTTTGGAAATAATTTAACTGACAGGAAATCTGTGAGTGGTTATGTATTTAAATATGCAGAAGGCCCAATAAGTTGGGAAAGTAAGAAACAGCCAGTTGTGGCACTGTCTAGCACTGAAGCAGAATACATAGGTCTGACTTTAGCATGTAAAGAAGCTCTGTTCCTTAGAGGTTTCTTCTTTGAGTTGTGTAAGAGAGGAGGTCCAATTCAGTTGTGTAATGACAGTCAGAGTGCTCAGAGTTTGGCTGAGAATGAAGGTTTTCATCAGAGAACAAAACACATATATGTGCGCTATCATTTCATTAGGGACATCTTAAAGAAATGCAATGTAAAGTTGTCCTATGTGCCTACTGCTGAAATGATTGCTGATGTATTGACAAAAGGTCTGCCAATTCATGGTCATGTGAAATGCGTTACTGGCATTGGGTTATCCTAAGTGCAATATAATGCATCATTGCTCGATTAAGGGAGAGTGTTGCAGAGAATGAATATTTCTCGTACTTTCTAATCTCGCTCGCATGTAAATATCGTTTGTCTTTTGTCAAATGTATATTCCTTGACCTTATGTTCTTTGCCTTTTGTATGTACTCTGTATCCTTTGTCACAGTGTTCTTGTTCAATACAATCTAAGTCAACAGGTGTTCGTGTATTTCAATCCGTTCATCCCGTGTTTAACTGATACAATAGAAACCCATGCATAGCTCAAGTAGTTTCAATGATTCGAAGCACAATCAAGTCAGTCTTTCCTCCCTATATGATAAAATCGAGAAAACAGTTAAGGGCTTTGGAAATTTTGGGAGTAGCTACAGAAAATATATGCTGCAATGCTCTTTCCACTTGTTGAGTCATGTTTCACTGAAGAAGTTTTGGTAGCTTGGCAGAGAAGCTACAACATCAGTTCGGCTCAAACTGATGGTAAACCAGACTGGATTTCCTCATGAATTTCTTGAAATGCGAGGTTGAAAATGAGAAGCGAATCTGTATGGCAGTCCAAGGCTTCAAGATAGGAAACCACTCCAAGGGTAGCATGAAAACATTAGGAGCAGAATCAAACCGTCACAATACCGGTACTAATGTTCCAACAGCAGCTGGCCTTGTCAATTTTAAGCCAAACAAAAAAGGATGTGTAGTTTGTGAAGGTAATCACTCAAGTGATGCTTGTTTTAAGGCCCAGAAAATGGAGCTTGATGACAAGAGGAACATTTTAAATAGAAGGAACTGTTGCTTTTCTTGTCTTAAGATTGGCCACATTAGTAGGAAATGTAAAACATTGTTGAATTGTATTATTTGTGAGGGAAAGCATGTCCCAGTTATGTGTCCCAGAAGTCACAGGCAGCAAACTCCAAAAGAGGGGGGAACGGTTGAGAATTCCCTATCAAATGTGAACTGTAGTCAGTTTTTTAACACTCATGGTGACCAATATGGGAGAGCAGGAAAAACAAGTCCGTGTCCTCATGGACCCAGGCTCGCAACGTTCCTACATTAGGAAGGGCACTGCTCAGTGTATGGAATATGAGCCCATCGATGAAGAGACACTGATCCATGGTTTGTTTGGGGGTAAGGTGACTAATCCAAAACCACATCTTTGTTACAAGGTTAGGTTAAAAAGTCTCGAGGGGACCTATGCTTGTAATTTCGAAGCACTGGATGAAGAAAACATTTGTTCTCGCATCCCTGCCATTAAGCCTGGACAGTGGTTGACTGAAACCACTGAAGATGAAGATAAGCCAGTTGAAGTGTTGGTGGGAGCAGATATATATGGAAAACTTCTCACTGGCAAAAGGGAAATATTACAAAGTGGGCTTGTTGCAATTGAGACTTATCTAAGATGGATTGTCACAGGAAAGATAAAGCGGCCCAAATCTTCCAATTTTGTGACAGCACTTTCAATGTTTGTTCATACGGAATCTGTAAGCAAATTTTGGGAGCTGGATGCACTCGGTATTCAAGATCCAGGTGAAAGGAAGAATAGAGAAGAGAGGGAACAGGCAACACATGAATACTTTATGGATACTGTTAGGACAAATGAAGAGGAACGCTTTGAAGTGAGGTTGCCATGGATTGAAGGACACCCATCAGTTCCAAGAAATTTCAATTTGGGGAAAAGAAGAATGGAACACACCATCAAGAAGCTGAAAGAAAGTGATTCCAAAGAAATATATGATGAAGTCCTGAAGGACTGAACACAAGAAGGAATCATTGAAGAAGTACCTGTGTTACAGTGGGATGAAGGGCACTATTTACCTCATCGACCCATTTTTAAAGAAAATAGTACAACGCGAGTTCGACCTGTTTTCGATGCTTCGTCTAGAGAGCGTGGCTCTCCATCGCTGAACCAGTGTTTAGAGAAGGGCATTTATCGAATTGAAATTATACCTACATTATTTCTTCGTTTTAGGCTCTACCAAATTGGAGTAATAACAGACATAAAGAAAGCATTCTTGCAAATCAGCTTATGTGAAGAGGACCGGGACTTCCTCAGCTTTTTGTGGGTTGACATGGAGGGAGAGTTGAAAATATTCCGCCATACACTTGTTGTGTTTGGGATGACTGGCAGCCCGTTCTTGTTGGGTGCAGTGATCAATTTACATTTGAAACTTCTTGAACGTATGGGAGATGGGAGGTATTCTCTAGCTACCATCGAGAAGCTCAAAAAGAGTTTTTACGTGGATAACTGTGTAACCAGTTTACAATCTACTGAGGACTTGCACCGTTTTCAAGAAGAAGCAATAAGCATACTGGCACAAGCTAAATTTGACTTGAGAGGTTGGGAATATTCAGATTCTAACCTAGAAAACAAGACAGCTGCTCCTGTTCTAGGCCTTATTTGGCACAGAAAATTCGATACTCTAGCTGTGAGTGGCTACAAGCCTGCGGACATTAAGGCGATCACTCGAAGAACTATATTGTCAATAGCACAGAGAGTGTTTGATCCTATTGGCTTCACATGTCCTGTTTCGCTATGTCCAAAGCTTTTGTTACAGCAGTGTTGGGCCATGAAAGGGGGATGGGATGAAGAAGTTCCAGGTAGTGTGAGAAATGCATTCTTATTATGGTTACAAGAACTTCCTGCACTTGAAGATGTGGAGATACCACGCTGTGTCATGGGAGTTAGCGATAAGGTAATAAGGTGCTCGGTACATAGCTTTTGTGATGCCAGTAAGCTTGCATATGCCGCAACAGTGTTCTTACGCTTGGAATACAATTCTTGTGTACATGTACAGCTGATACAGGCAAAGCCTAGAGTGTCACCGCTCAAAGGAATGACTATTCCAAGGCTAGAATTGTTAGCTGCAACCATTGGAGCTAGGTTAATGGCATCTTTGAAGAAAGAATTTGAAGAACTAATCCAGATTTCTTCTTCTGGACTGACTCGACTACTGTCCTCACATGGACACAACGGGAAGATCATTGTGGAGTCTTTGTATGGAACAGGGTTCAAGAGATCAAGAGTCTGACAGCGAAGGAAGCATGGAGGCACGTACCAGGCAATATGAATCCTGCTGATCTTCCTAGTCGTGGATGCTCTGCTGAACAATTGCTGGAGTCTAAATGGTGGGAGGGGCCACCATGGCTGAAGCTGCTACAGGGAGAGTGGCCTTCAGAAGCACCAGAACCAGATGAAGAAATGGTAAGGCTGGAGAGTAGGAAAGCTATCACCTCGGCACTTCTATGCAACAATAGTGATGTGGGTCAGTTCTACAATTTCTCCAATGATTATGAGAAAGTTGTAAGGGTCATTGGTTGGATACTGCGGTTCAGTAATTCATGTAGAAAGAAAAATGTGGCGGGTCAAAGTGAGCTACAACAGAAGGAATTAAACGTAGCAGAGAATTATCTCATACGATTGGTGCAAAGGGAGACTTTTAGTGGAGTTAGAGATGAGAAACTTTCTACGTTGTGCCCCTTTATGGATGTCGATGGCGTCATTCGATTGAAGACGAGGATCACCGAAAGAAGTGATTTGGAGTATTTCAGGATGCCTGCAGTGTTACCTTCCAAACATCCTGTAGTTGAGAAGCTAGTGCTCGGAGCACATGTCAAATCTTGCCATGTAGGAGTGCAAGGTCTCCTAAGCCATTTGAGGGAAAAATTCTGGATTCTCAAGGGAAGAAAAGCTATTCGAGCCATTTCGACTAATTGCATTATCGATCGGAGGCATGAAGCGAGAGGTATATACGCAAATACACCAGCTCTGCCTGAACCACGAGTGCGGGATGCAGTTGCTTTCGAGACCACAGGTATCGATTTAGCAGGGCCTTTGTATTTAAAAGACAATCACCAAGTATGGATATGTCTATATACGTGTGCAGTGTATCGTGCAGTTCACCTGGAGTTGACCTCATCGTTGTCCATGGATTCATTTCTACGAACTTTCGGAAGATTTGTGGTTCGGCGGGGTAGACCTTCAATTGTATATACAGACAATGGTGGAAATTTTGTTGGGACAAACAATGCCTTCAGTCAGCTAGACTGGGACAAGATTTCAAAATATAGCACTGTTCATCAGATTGACTTGCGATTCAATCCTCCCACAGCAGCATGGTGGGGAGGATGGTGGGAGCGCCTGATAAGGCTCCTGAAGCAACTGCTAAGGAAAACTCTTGGTAAAGCTTCGCTGACCTATGAGGAGTTGGAGACAGTCTTATGTGACTGCGAAGTCGTGATGAACTCTAGACCGCTGATATATGGGTCAGAAGATAGTACCGACTTAGCCCTTATCACACCCAATATGTTTCTGTTAGATACCAAAGAAATGGTTGTACCAGACTGTGATGTGATGGATTCAGACAACCTTAACAGACGGAGCAGAAATCGTCAGAGGATAAGAGACAGCTTTCGCCAACGATTTAGGAATGAATATCTACTGTAGGTCAGTTAGCCTTAGCTGCCCAAAAGAAGAGTCGGAAGTTGTTACTGGGAGAAGTTGTTCTTATTGGAGCCGACAACCAGAAACGAATCGATTGGCTTTTAGCTGTGGTGGAACAGCTTATTCCAGGACGTGATGGAGAGGCTCGGTTGGTGAAATTGAAGACAGCTACAGGGGTCCTCTTCCGACCAGTTCAAAGACTATATCTTTGGAAATCCGTGCAGAGGAGATTCAAACAGGCTTGTCAAGAGTGGTGGGACTGAGACAAATGTCCAAAAGAGCGTGGAAGATAGTGAGGAGGGAGTTGGACTTGTGCAAACTAGATGTGGACGAAAAGTACAGCTGCCAGCTAGATTCCAAAAGAGATTGTAATTTGTTTTGACAGATTGTTATTTTTGTTAATATTCTTATTCGTGTACTGTGTTCTGAATTGTTGTTTTAGTTCGAGTCGCTGAGAATTTAGTCTTTAGTCTCTAGTTGGATATCGGGATATCTTTTGTAAGTATGTTCCTTGATGTAACAACTATCTTTTGTTTGTTGTTTTGTTAATGTTCTTTGTATGTATTCTTTGGAAGAGTAGTATTCTCTGTAATCCATGATGGTAGCATGTAGGCTATAATACATTTTCATGCACTTAAAACGGTTTAATTATGATAAAAAGAATCTGTGAACGCCTGTTAGGCTTTAGAAACAACAGTGACCGCCTCTCCTAAGGTGATCGCTCCTTTAGGCTACGATAGATCAGCCTATTTGAATATTCTCCAACCCCTAATTCCCAGCGAGCAGAAAGCAACTTGACCCCCTATTCCCCCTGTCTCCAATGAATGTTTCCACTCCGGTCCCACGGGTGTCTGACCCATCAAACGTTCCCACTGAGTTACGCAACGATGTTTTGCAGTTGATGGAATTACTGAACACCAATGCTCAATGGACCCACCTATTTAAAAGTATATATGAACGTTTTACGGCATTGCTCCATAAATCCCTTTTACCACCTGACCTGACTTCTCACCCTTCTACTTCATAGTATGCTTTTAGAACATGCGAATTCTACAATGGAACGTTCAAAGTATTTTAAATAAAAAGCATGAACTCATTAAACTTATCACAGAATACGACCCCGATATTGTATTACTTCAGAAAACTTGGTTATTTACAAATTATGTTTTTTTCTATCCCTAACTATTGCGTAGAACGGCTCGATGGTCCACATTATAGAGGAATCCTCACATTAATTCGGGCTAACCTGCAGTACAAAGTCTCGGCTTTTCATTTTCCATTCCGTGTACTTATGCGTTTTCTGTGCAAATTGATAGGCTTACTATCACCAACATATACATACCACTGAATGTACAAGGTAACCTAAGGCAATGGAAGTCTTTTTTTCCAATACTGTACATCGTTCCCATCTCATATCATAGGTGGAGATTTCAATGCCCGTCATGTTGAATGGGGAAGTGCTAGAACAACGCCGAAAGGACGACATATATGGGCCACTTCAGAAGATGTTTTATACATATGTAACGATGGTTCACCCACCAGGCACACCTCGCCTAACCAAGACCAAAGTGCCATAGATCTAACATTTATAACGCTGGATGTAGTACATCGTACAACATGGGCCGCTGTTCCCGATCTTCATCAGAATGATCATGATCCAATTATAATATTCATCAATGACTCATCCCCCCCACTCGTTAACTCTACTCCACGACCTACGCACTATCGCACGTTAAAAATTTTAATTCAGATCTTTTTCAGTACGGTCCAACAGTCCTTGCGATAGATCGCCCCATCTTTACGGTCCTCCTACGAACATTTACTACATATCATACAGCAATAACTTGATGCACATCATCCTACAACAGTCAAAACCATTTACCATCGGAGGTCCCCTTAACCTCCTCCCTGGTGGGATGACAAATGTACACGACTAGTTAAACGAAGGAAATCCTTCTCCGGATCTATCGTCAACACAATACCTCCTATACATATCTAAATTATAAAAAAATTACCTCACAACTACAAAAAACATTTAATTCTAAAAGACGTTACCTCCACATTAAATCGCCAAACGCCTATCCAACACATTTGGAACGCTATAAAAAAAAGTATCTGGTTTTCAAACCCCTTCACCCATGCTTAAACTTTCCACAGACAGCTGTCAACAATTCTATTGCAACCTCACACCTGATTCAGTGGAATATGACGTCACAATTCTTACTACCGGTTCAAAGCTTAATTCCCCCCATAAATTCGCCACCCTTATGAAAACCATCACATTTTCCGAATTCTCCTATGCTCTCACTCGTAAGACATCCGCCAAACCTGGACCGGATTCTATATCCTATAAACTTCCGGCTTCCCTCCCAAATCAAACACAACAAACCATAGTTGTATATTTCAACTCTATCCTTCTTACCGGAGACTTTCCTGAGCAATGGAATATTTTCAACGTTTTGCCGATCCCTGAACCCGGAAAAAATCCTCTTGATCCCTCTTATTACCGTGGCATCATCCTTAGTTCCTGTATTCGCAAGACTTTTCAAAGGATTTTACTCTGCCACTTATTATTGTTTTTAGAATATAATGATCTCTTCCCAACAACTCAATACGCCTTTACCAAGCGAAAATCGATTCTAGATCATTTGAACATTTCCCTCACATTTCCTATTATCCATCTTTTTCAGACATCAGAAGTGCCTATGACAACGTCCATATCCCAATCCTGATACAAATATTACATCGTTAGCAACTTCCCCCTCTATTCATTAAAATTATCACAGGATTTTTATGTCACCGCCGCATAATATTACCAACATCTAATGCAATCTATAACGATAGGGAAACAACTTTAGGGATTCCACAAGGTGACAGCTTAAGTGGTATTTTGTATATTATTTATACCAGTGAATTAGAGAAATTATTACTCCCACATGTCAGGATACTACAATATGCTGATGATATACTTCTCTATATTTCCGATAGCGACCAAGCGAAATTCCGAAGTTCCATGGAACAGGCTTTAACACAGGCTCACGATTGGTTTTTTCATCACGGCCTTGAGACAGCTCCTACAAAAAATACAGTTTACTGTTTACACACCGACGATCCTATAACCGTGATCCTATCACTTATCAACAGGGCAACATCCTTCTTTCACATCAAGTAAAATATCTAGGATTTCTCATCGACGATAAACTTACATGAAAACCACAACTAACACACTTACAGTCCCATATTAACAAGAAATTAAATATTATTCTTGCTCCAACCCGCTGACATTGGTGATCAGTTGCAAACAATTTGCGTATCTTGTACAGGAATATAATTTGAGCTGTACTAGAGTATGGGTGCCATTTCTATGACGTTGTGTCACGTACGCGCCTTTCTACCCGTGATAAGTTGCAATTCGCAGCGCTCCGGCTCATCATAGAAGCACTTCCTTCAACCCCCACTCACGCGCTCTTAGAACAGACGGTTAATCCACCTCTCGCCCTTCGACGGCAAACCTTAGCTACTCCATACTTGTTACGCAAGCTCTTCCTGGTTACATTCCCCCTCATTCCAAAATTGCAACTTTTATCCGAATATTATAACACGAATCTCCTTAAAGCCGTATCTCCTCCTTCCTTACTTCAGGCCTATAACTCTCTACAACCACTTCGCAAAAATATATGACAAACCCGCAAACCTTTGGTATATAATGTCCCATATCAAAGTAGTAGTGTGGTAAGGCCGGTTCTGCTCACTAGCCTACTTTCCTACGAACTTTGCCGATATCTCCTGAAAGCATGATCGGATTTTAACGAACGAGGTGTTGTTGGCGTTGGGATGACGTCCTCTTTGCTAAGAATGTGTGTTGGTATTTTTTTTGAAAATTTTTGATTTTGAAATTGGCGCTATTTTGGAAACGGTGAAGATGAGAAAAAAGTTTGTTTGTCGTTAATGAAAGGTGGCTATGCCCTCTAGGTGGACAGCAAGTTTGAAGTGTGTAGGGGGGAAAAATTGATAGCCTACTTTCTGGCGATCATTGGCGATAATTGGCGAACGGATGGTCGGATTTTAACGAACAAGGTATTGTTGGCGTTGGGGTGACGTCCTCTTTGCTAAGAATTGAGTTGGTATTTTAATGTTTTTTTTTTTTGAAAATTCTTGTTTTTGACATTGGCGCTATTTTGGAAACGGTGAAGATGAGAAAAAAGTTTGCTTGACGTTAATGAAAGGAAGCTATGCCCTCTAGGCAGACAGCAAGTTTCAAGTGTGTAGGAGGAAAACAAATGATAGCCTACTTTCTGGCGAACATTGGCGATATATGGCGAACGGATGGTCGGATTTTAACGAATGAGGTATTGTTGACGTTGGGGTGACGTTCTCTTTGCTAAGAATTTGTGTTGATATTTTAAAAAATGAAAATCCTTGTTTTTGAATTTTTGATTATTTTGGAAACGGTGAAGATAAGAAAAACGTTTGTTTGACGTTAATGAAAGGTGTCTATGCCCTCTAGGTGGACAGCAAGTTTCAAGTCTTTAGGGCAAAAGAAAAAAAGAATTTTGAATAATGGTCACTATTTTGGAAACGGTGAAGTTTACTTTTTGACTTTTAAAGTCGCACATTTTTCCGTATTGACAGAATGTAATAATAAACAAAGTTTTTTATGGTTCCGCCTAGTCAATACTTTTTTTATTAAAGTTTTTTCGTGACAAATTCACTTGTATTTACGTATGTCGGTATATGTTTCGGTGTCTTGTATCATTGACACCTTCATCAGCCTACGGTTTTGGTAACACTCAATGACATTAAAATACTTATTAAAATAACACACAGATGATTAAAATAACACTTTAAAAAGTTTTTTAAAACACTGTCATAATGGAAGTTCATTAAAATTCTTGGAAAAAGGCTTGGTGCACTGTTTTGGTTTAATGTCCTGCTTCCGATAATAACCTCCGAAAACCAGTAAGAGGTGACCATTCATAACTGGAAAAGAAAGTCCCGGTGTGAACTATGGTAAATATTAAACCGAAAAAGTGGAAGGCTACACAAAGAAAAGGTGGAAATATGTAAAAAAATGAGTGTGGTGAACTTACGGTGACACAGGGACTTTCTTTTCCAATTTTGACAAAGAGGAAGGAATGAACATGCAAAGAGCATTAAAAATTAGATCTCACGTACCGTGTATTCAAAGAATACACCAGCACCCACGTTTGTACTCACTTTTGTAACCACCTTTTCACCCACTTTTGCACCCACTTTTTGCACCCACTTTTGCACACACTTTTTGCACCCACTTTTGCACCCACTTTTTGCACCAACGTTTACACCTACTTTTGCACCCACTTTACCACTCACGTTTGCACTCACTTTTACACCCACTTTTGCATTCACTTTTGCACCCACGTTTGCACTCACTTTTACACACACTTTTTCACTCACTTTCGCACACACTCTAAACTATTATTTATATTATCGAGTGAACTTGACTAGAGATTAGTTCATGCTTGACAATTGACATGGAAGTATCAACTAATAGGTATGGTAAACCATATGCATACTATAAAGGATATACATATATTGTAAAACGAATCAATAAAAATGGAACTGTTATTTGGCGTTGTTCAAAACATCGTTCAAAACAGTGTCGAGGTGAGCTGAAAAGTAAAAATAGTGAGGCCTTAAGTGTTGGTACTCATCAATGTGGTATATCAAATGAAACACCGTTAGTGTTAACAAAACATGATCAAAAGGACGAGAAAACGCAAGCACAACAAAAACATAGTAACTTCTTTGTGAAAAATAATTTACCCTCTCCTCAAAAAGTCGTGTTAAAACCCTCTTCCAAGCCATCTGTAAAGCGAACAACACTATCAAAAACCACGCAAACTCTACAAGATGTGTCCATGGAAAAACATCAAAACGAAGTACGTAGTTATAGTGATCATAGTTATAATAATGATGATGATTATCATGATAATGATGACAATGATGATGTAAAAGAAGAGCATCAAGTGTTTACACCTATAAAACCATTGCGGCTTCGCCAGGTTTTAACCACCTCCGTCCATGCCCCTCGTGGAAAACTCATTTACGCAAGTCATTGGTTTTAAAAACTACATGTATAACCACCTAGTGTAAAGATTTTTTTTTTTGTAATTTAATGAAATAAATATATATAGCATGTATGAGTATGCTCTGTTTTCATTATTTTTTTCTTACTTGTTATCCCCACGCTTTAACAATTAACATTCATGTTCCACGTTTCCAATTTCTAATTCACTCTTGGTCAATGCCATGTCCTGTGGTTCGGCAATCATTCTTGCAATTCTTTTTTCAATCATTACAGTCATGTTTCCACCAAGCATAAGCCTCTGCCATTCACGATTCATGAAATATCAATGAATGCATTGTCAAGCATGAACACCGCATAAGCTTCTACAATCCATGATTCATCAAATAGTGATGAATGCATAGGCAAGCATGGTCACCGCATAAGCCTCTGCGATCCATGATGTATGATACTTTTTACTGACTCAGCGATTTACACTTTTGAGCATTCTATCATCATGCATGTGTACAGCTGACGTTCAACGCCAACACCTGCGTGAGGTTATGTGACACATCTACTTGCATTTTGCCATGTACGAATCAAACACGATCTAACTTGTTAGCACTTGTTCACTTTCACACTTGTTCACATGCATTTCACACCCCAAACCATGGTTGTCCAATTGTTTTCCATTACCCTGTTGTCAAGTCAGGTAATCTGACCAGGTGTTCATGAGATATCAACAAACTTCGTAGGAAAGTATGCGACTATCTAGCTCTCTCCTCACCATTAAAAACATCTTCTTATAAATCATTTTTCAAAAAAGCCCGCCCTCTTACAAAATCACCAAGTGCGCATGCGTAAAAATGAAAAATGCTAATTCATTATGGCGTCGACTCGTTGGCATGTCGTTTATGTGAATCAATGTTTAATTTCCTGTTAGCCATCAAACTCCCACATGTCGCACTTGGAAAGCGACATTTTGGGATAGGAATAGGTTGTCTATTGGAAAGGGGGCGTCAGCTCGAGTTCAACGACACCTCATTCGTCAAAATCCGATCATGCATTCGGGAGATATCGGCTTTGCTCCTGAATGCATGGCGGGTTAGTATGTGACGTCACCAGGAAAGTAGGCTATGCGTCAACATTTTGGAATTTTGGAAAGGGTGTGTAAGCCCGAGTTCAACGATACCTCATTTGTCAAAATCCGATCATGCATACGGTAGATATTGGCTTTGCCAGGTCAGTATGTGACGTCACCAGGAAAGTAGGCTATGCGTCAATATTTTGGAGAGGGGATGTTAGCCCGAGTTCAACGACAGCTCATTCGTCAAAATCCGATCATGCGTTCGGGGGATATCGGCTTTGCCACTGAATGTATGGCGTGTTAGTATGTGACGTCACCAGGAAAGTAGGCTATGCGTCAACATTTTGGAAAGGGGATGTCAGCCCGAGTTCAACGACACCTCATTTGTCAAAATCCGATCATGCGTTCGGGGGATATCGGCTTTGCCCTTGAATGTATAGCGGGTTAGTATGTGACGCGACCAGGAAAGTAGGCTATGGGTCAACAGTTTGGAATTTTTTATTACACCTCGTTGCGAAGTCACCAGCAAAGTAGGCTATGGATTAACATTTTAGAACTTTTCGATCACCCCTGGTTGTGACGTCACCAGGAAAGTAGGATATGGATTAACATTTTTGGAACTTTTCGAACACACCTCGTAGGTGAGGTTAGGCAAGGCTTGGTTAGTTAAGCCATGGCCGCCAATTTGGTCAGCCACCATTTTGGTCAGACGCCATTTTGGTTAGCGGAAAGTAGGCTATGGGTCAACATATTTTAATTTTTGATCAACCCTCGTTGTGACGTCACCAGGAAAGTAGGCTATGGGTTAACTTTTTAATCACACCTCGTAAGTGACGTCACTAGGAAAGTAGGCTATGGGGTAACATTTTGAAACGTTTTTGATCACACCTCGTAGGTGAGGTTAGGTTAGGCTAGGTTAGTTAAGCTATAGCCGTCATCTTGTGACGTCATGGTCGCCATCTTGTGTGACGTTATGGCGACGTCATGGCCGTGTGACGTCTTGGTGACATCAAGGTCGCCATCTTGTTTGACGTCATGGTCGCCATCTTGGATGACGTCATGGACGCCATCTTGGATGACGTCGCCAGGAAAGTAGGCTATGCGTTGGAACCCGCACAGCCCCTCTACTTGCTCGTACTAAAGCTGTCATTAAAAGGATCAACTATAAATTAACACCAGGACTGTTAAAACTGCTATTTTCTCGTACCCCCTCTCTGCAAGATTTACGCCCGAGGACCTTGCAAAATATAAATCCATTTTATTAGACACCAACGCTAACGAAAGAAACTATAAATCCTCTCAGCAGCTCAATGGCAATATATCCCAAAAATATAAAACCATTATTGCAAACATGTTTGGTAAGCGAAAACACCACTCTGCCTCTGGCAGAAATTAAAACCCTACATAGATATAACCTATTGGAATAATCCCAATCAGTTAGTAGAGCGCTTATACTTTCTTCATGCATCAAAACAAGCCGGGCACACAGGATATGAGGCAGAAATCGCCCACATTGAACAACAACTCCGAAATTCACAAATTATCTTATAAGCCAGCCCCCATCAAAGTGGGCATCGCTCAGGAATTGCATAAACCAGCCCGACGCATTTATGAACGACGTCGTGTCATTTCCAAAGGAATCGATGAACTTTGGCAGGCAGATTTGGTTGAGATGATACCTTATTCTAACGTTAACGATGGTGTACGCTATATGTTGACCGTCATTGATGTCTATTCCAAAATGGACTTTGTTCAACCACTAAAAAATAAAACTGGTGTCTTAGTCACAAAGGCCTTTCAACATATTATTGAACAATCAAAACGTTAACCTCACTTGTTACAAACCGACCAGGGGAAAGAATTTTTCAACAAGGATATCTCCAGTTTTCTCAAATCTAAGGTTATTCACCATTACACCACGTATAGCAATCTCAAAGCTAGCGTAGTTGAACGCTTTTTTTGTTGTAATGTTGGCTATGTTTATATGTTCTCCTTTTTTCTCCTACCCCCACTCTTTCCCTTCCTTGGACTCTCCGTGCGCTGCTGAGTGGGTCTCACTTGTGCGCCGGCCGTCGACTCAGTTAAGGCTCAACTCGAGCCAGTCTCCTCAAACCAAGAGGCAAACTCTACTTTCTACGCCATGTTGGCACATTAAATATTGTCAAGGGGAACTTCACCTTCAACATGCAACCAAGATAAGTACAGACTTAAGGTTTTAACCTCATCTTCATCAATTTTATCTACATGCTTTTATTGATTATTTTATAGACAGCGTGAGATTACTTGTGGGGCGGTAATCATTCTTCGCGGGATTTTTCATGTTGGGCTTTTGTCTAATCAAGCCAATCTTGGTGAAAAGCAGCATTTCTTATGCTTGCTAAATGAGAAATCTTCTCACCACGTGGGATATTATCTAATACCCGCTGTCTATAAATTACAAAGCAAGTTCCTCCGCTGGATTATCTTTGACCCCATCTTTCTATTAAGATCGTTCTGGAACCTTCCAGATCCTGTACTTTATCTGCGAGTCTTGCCGTCGGGTATTTTTCACTCACTTGTGAAAATACTATTTAAAATGAGGAATCTTCCTTAGGAATTACTGCAATAGCAAACTTTCGTCCACCGTTGGAATGTTCTATGGCGCATTTAATTGTAATTCCCAACTTTCTCAAGAAATAGACTCTCGCCTACCTAGTGCAACTAGTTATTTTCATCATTGCAATAACTTTCTTTCCATAAACTTTCGTGTCTCTACAGTGAACTTTTCATCTATTTAAAAGACTATAGTGATAACTAGTGCTTATCCCACTTTTCTACCGCGTCGCGTTCGTCCGTTTACATTAAATCAGGCCATGAACATTGATCCTAAATCCCAATGATCTTTCCTCAACCTTCTACTAACAAAACATATTAATAAAATTATAACTTCTCCATAAGGTGTCACTCTTCGAAGTGCCCTTCCATTTTGCTGTTTATCATTACTTAATTTCTGTATAATCACGTGTTTTATACACGGTTCAAGCTCACATTGTTTCTCTTTTATAACGAGAGAATATAATTCTTTTAACTCATTAGTGAGTTGTTTCTAGGTCTCACGAAAGGGTACCTGCCCCATTTATCTAGTGATTCCTATCTAAATACAGGAAGTCTAGAACCTTCCTTGTTGATTTTTTCTTCAGGTTTCACAGTAAGTGACCTGCCCTCCTTTGTATAATTGTAATAGAAGTAATTCAGCATAAACATAAGAAGTAATAGGAACTTCTTCTTCATTTACTCGCTTCCTTTTTTGTTATTTTCGAAGTTGTAACTTTTTCTAAAATAATTACTTGTAAATTCCTTAAAGTACACTCCTTGTACTCAATTTGATGTTTAAACTTTAAGCATTTTATTTGTCTTTTTAAATCTTACAAGGATTTTAGTACATATATAAGGTTTAAAACCTCATAAATTGTTAATTGCCTGGCGCAAATGTTTAATGCTATCTGAGGTTTGTGACCACAAATTTGTTAACAAGATTGAATATATGTTTGTTAAAGTTATAAACTTCTTTTGCCTTTTTAAATAAATTAAATATTTGTTTTTGGATTCATAATTTCGAAAACACAACGGTTAGGCAAGATCCGGTCTTCCTTGACTCTCCCTACTCAATGCCATTAAACCTATTGATAGGGCTTTCACCACTTGTTGCATTTGAGCAAAAATTCTTAGTGGTAATCTTGTTAAAGTTCTCTTAGCTTTAAAGGCTAATTCTAACTGGCCAGTAAGGCAAGTACAGCTCGCTACGCCAGCTACCTGCTTGTGGAGATCCTCTCCAAAATCTTATGGCCAGTTTTCAAAAAGATAAGTGTTTCTCTTTGCCTAAACTTTTAGTCGGCTACTGGCTGGTTAAAAGCTTAACCATTTCCAAATGCAACTACTGGTTCATTTACCAAATTTATTTTCAAAAGCATAATTCCTTTATCACCATCCTTTTTGGAAGCACTTGGTTACTGTTCAGGAAGCTTATAACTTCGAAAACTGGAAATATCAAAATTGATGCAAATTATTGTCATTCTTCGAATTACTTTGAAAAAACGAATTTCTTTGAAAGGACATACAATAAACCTGTCACTTTCAGTCATGCCAGACCAACACCCTTCCCCATAGTAGTCTTATGCCTGCTTGAGAGGGAATATACTAAGGCCACTCTCCAGCAAACCGCCAAGTTCTAGCTGCGGTTCCCGTTAGCTTAGACCAAGTCCTTACCCACTTTAGGTATCCGAGAACGAATTTTCAGTGGCAACCGCCTCTGAGTGTATTTAAAGCTAAATTTATAACTTTTGTGGAACTCTCATCCTATTTCTCTATCCTTTTTCTCCAGTCCGAAACCCACTTCCTTTTCTTAATCACCTTCCCTTGGTGGGTGGGTTATTCCTCAGCCAATAATCTACCCAAAATTTGGTCCCAGAAACCCGGGAGAGTCCATTTGTCATTTTTCTGTTTGGCAATACTTTGCAAATTATTAATATCTGCTTTGAATCTTTCAGCTATAACCACATCGTGCAAAGCCTGGGAAGGGGAAAGAGGCCGCTCCTGTCTCCTTTGGTGTGTCCCGTTCTTTCCACTTATTGCTGCTGCCAGCTTGACAGCATTTCCAAGGTTCCACAGTTTCGTGAGTTGCATTTCAATCTATTTTCTTTAATATGGCTCCTACTGAAAAGGATAAGGATGAAAAACTTACTTCTAAACGAGCATCCTATAAAGGGCAAATTACCCGTTTTAGAAAGTGTCCGGTGCCTCGCTCTGGACTAAGGGTAGTTCACCCAGCAACCACAAGACGGCAGCACCCCGCAGGCGACTCGGGCAGCCTTGAGTGAGGTCCCCGCTCCACAGTCACGTGTAGTCTCACGGAAAGCAATGTCGTAGTCTTAAGATGTTCTCCTTAGTTGTAGAATTTAGTTAATAAATTATTTTAAGTGAGTACTCGAGGTGTTTCATTTTAACTGCTACCAGAGAGATGTTTATGCAAAAACAGAAAGTACATAAAAGAGTTAGATCCCTCAGAAGCTCAATTAGACTTGTTGAAACATCGTGTAAGGGATTTTGAACGTTCTTATGAAAACTATTGTAACATTCAAACTGAAATAGAAACTTGTATGCTCAATCAAACCGAAGATCGAGTCGAAGTAGAAAACCAATATTACGAAGGTATAGGTTCGGCTTTCAAAATAATACGCCAACTCGAAGAGGAGCAGAAAAAGGACGCTTCTGTTCTTAGTTCCCTTCACGAACCACAAACTTCTTTCCGTGATGGTACTCACAAGCCCAAACCAATTTTACCGAAATTTGATTTACCCCATTTTTCTGGAGATGAATCTACTTGGGATTCTTTCTATGAATTATTTTGCTCCCTTGTTCATGACAATGAAGACATTCAAGTCATTTACAAGATTCATTACTTGAGATCTATCCTCCGAGGTCAAGCTTTGCAGTTAGTCGAAGCACTTCCTCTGCGTGCCGAAAATTACCCCATTGCCTTTAACTTATTAAAAGAAAGATATGGAAATTTACGGTTACGTATTCAACGCCATATGAAGGCTCTATTCAACCTACCTGCGTCACAGCACAATGACGTCACCAGTTTGCGCACTCTAGTTGATACTACACAACTTCACGTTAAGGCTTTGTCCCAACTAGATCAACCCACTGAACACTGGGATACTTTCCTAATACATTTAGTGGTTTCTAAAGTTGATGCTGCTACCCTCAAAGCTTGGGAAATTGAACTTTCTAGAGAAAACGACTATTCTTACGAGCATTTAGTCACTTTCATTAGTCACTTTCATAAATGCCAGATGCCAGCTCTTAACCGCTTTAGCTTATCAAAGTGAACCCTCTTCCCCGAGTTCCAAATTTGAATTAATGTCTATCAAACCTAAAAGCGATCGCATAGCGTCTAATACCCAAAAACCCGGGTCCAGCTCATCTAAATTTAAATCAAACACTACTGGTTACCCAACTAGGTCTAGTGAACGTCGTGTTGCTAGCTCTATGTTTTTAAACACTCAAAGCGAACCTCGCAAGAGTTTAAACGAACCTTTAAAGTGCATACTTTGTAAAGATCCCCATGCCCTATACCTCTGTAAGTCCTTTAAAGAAATGTCAGTCGACGACAGATGAAAATTAGTTTCCCAGAATAAACATTGCTTCAATTGCCTAGCGCCTACTCATTCTGCTTCTAATTGTAAGTCCACAAGACTTTGCTACCATTGTGAAAAGGCTCATCATACTTTGCTACATCGTCATGATCAGGCAAGGTCATCGACTGCATCTACTTCTCCGAAAAATGATAGTGCTAACAGTGCTAATGCTTCATCGTACATTCAAAATGCCAAGTCCATTCGCAGTGCTCAAGTATTGTTGTCCACCGTCCAAATCGAAGTTCAGGATAACTTTGGCAACTGGGCCCGTGCACGCGGTCTTCTAGATTCAGCGGCAACTCATGATTTTGTGTCTAACTCCTTAATTAGAAAACTAGGCCTACCTGTAAACCCCACTTCTATCAATGTGTCGGGCATCAACAGCTCAAAATCGCAAGCTTTACAATTCTCGAAGCTAACCATAAGAGATATTTGTCATAGAAACAACTTCTTTAAACTTAATTGTCTCATTCTCAATAGCATTGGAGAAGATACTCCCAGTCACTCTGTGGATATTTCAGGGTTAAATATTCCCTCGCATTTAAGGCTAGCCGATCCTTTGTTCAACATGCAAAACCCTATTGACATACTCTTTAGTGCCAATGTTTTCTGGAATTGCCTTCGTAAACAGGTTCGCAAGTTATCCTCAAACGTGGTCGCCAGAGACACTAATTTTGGATGGATTGTCACAGGTCAACTTCCCCATTATTCTCCCCAACCCGCATCGCAATGTTACTTCTCCAATACTGATCTGGAACAGTTCTGGAGGCTTGAAAGCGTTGATCCTCCTAATGTAACCTCTTCAGAAAATGAATTCTGTGAGCAACTTTTTTTGAACACCACCACTCGTTCTTCTGATGGCCGGTTCGTTGTTCAAATGCCAAGATTACATAATCCTCCAAAACTTATTAATTCTCAGCCCAAAGCTCGAAAAGCTCTCTTTGCTATCGAGAGCAAATTCAAGAAAGAACCTCTTGTTAAACAGCAGTACACTGATTCCATGGATGAGTATGAAAGCTTGGATCACATGGAAGTTGTTAACAAATCTGAGGATGAATTGCACCCCCCACTTGAAACGGTTTATCTAAATCATCATCCTGTGTGGAAAAACCCCCTTGTAAAAGATAAAATTCGAGTTGTTTTCAATGGTTCATCACCCGACGTTAATGGCAACAGCCTTAACGACACTCTTTACTCTGGTCCTGCTATTCAATCAGATCTATCTGCTATACTCTTAAACTTTCGATTATTTCCCATAGCTGTCATAGCTGATATAAAACAGATGTACCGTCAAGTTTTAATTCAACCGGAACAACGAGATCTCCAAAGAATCTTGTGGCGTGATGAAATCAGTAAGCCCATTAAGGTATTTCGCTTAAAAACAGTTACTTATGGCTTAAAACCCTCTGCTTTCCTTGCTATTCGATCTCTACACTTGTTAGCCTCACAAGATGGTCATTTATTTAATTCCAAAGCCTCTGAAGCACTAACTACGTCATTCTATGTTGACGATTATTTGCAGTCCTTCCCCACTTTGGAGGAAGCTTCTTTTGTGTCGTTAGAACTTCAAGCATTGCTAAGGAATGGAGGTTTCCCACTCCATAAGTGGAATTCCAACTCCCCTGAGTTTCTCGCCCAGTTTCCCATCGAAGACGTAGATCCTTCTTCTGTCGAAATTTGTGGAAACTCCGAATCTATAAAAACTCTAGGAGTTCACTGGTGCACTAGCACTGACACTCTCATCTATAAAGTTTCGCTCGCAGAAGAGCTTCCTAATACAAAAAGACAAATACTCTCTGAAATTGCAAAAAATTTTGATCCGCTTCAATTCCTTGCCCCAGTTATCGTTATAGCCAAACTCTTCATGCAAGAGCTGTGGTCGCTCAAATGTGAATGGGATGACACTGTCCCTCTTTCTTTTCTTAATCGATGGCTCTCGTTTCGCAGCAATTTGCCGGATCTTTCCCTTATCGAAATCCCGAGGAATTTAATTAGCTCTTATTCTAATACACCCTTCTTCCTTCATGTGTTCGCGGACAGTTCCGAAAAGGCTTACGGTTGCTGCGCATATTTAGTTTATCACGGTTCATTATATGGATCTTCAGTTTCCAACCTTGTTTGTGCCAAATCGAAGGTCGCTCCTCTTAAAACTATCACTTTGCCTAGGCTCGAACTGTGCGCTGCACTCATGGCTGCAGAACTTGTTAAGTAATTACGGGAAGTATTAAAAGTCGAATTCTCGCAAATCTATCTCTGGAGCGATTCCATGATCGCCCTTTCTTGGATCGCCAAGAACCCCTCTCACTGGCAAACTTTTGTTGCAAACAGGGTTTCCAAAATTCAAACTCTTTCTTCTGGATGTCAATGGAGGCATGTGCCCAGTGCTGATAATCCAGCCGATATTATCTCTCGTGGTTGTTTACCCTCTCAATTGGCAGCTTTTCAATTGTACTGGCATGGGCCCTCGTGGTTAATCGAAGACTCTTCTTCATGGCCTTCTAAACCTCCAGCTACAAACTCCAACTTGCCTGACGCTAAAGCATCTTTTCCTACTGCTTCGTGTCTTGTTTCCAACGTTTCTCATCCCATGTTGTCCCGCTACTCTTCCTTTCACAAATTAATTCGAGTTGTTGCCTATCTCCTTAGATGGAAATATCTGGTGGTTGACCAACCTCTTCTCCCCAAACCACACCTTACCAATCATGAATTGAATCGCGCTACCATTAAGGTTTTACAACTGACACAGCAAGAAGCCTTTTCTTCTGAATTGTCTTTGCTTTCTTCTAAAAAGGATCTTCCCAAATCCAGTCGTCTTCGTGCTTTAGCTCCGTTCCCTGATGACCATGGGTTACTCAGGGTAGGTGGAAGGCTCTCGCAATCTTTGCTCTCTGAGGACAAAAAGCATCCCGTTATTTTGCCTTCCAAACATCACGTAACTTCTTTAATTATACGTGACTTTCATTATCGTAATCTGCATGTTGGTACACGCACTCTGCTTTGCCTCTTAAGGGAAAAGTACTGGATCATAAATGGAATTCACGAAGTTTCTTCTGTAATTCATAAGTGCATTCCTTGCTTTAAAGCGAAACCTAAAATCAATACTCAATTAATGAGCGATCTGCCCTCTTTTCGCTCTTCTCCTATACGCCCATTTGCTTTAACTGGTGTGGACTATATGGGTCCGTTCCAATATCAACGAAACTCTCCTGAAGCTAAACGCAAATTGTTTGGTAAGCTTTATGTTTCTCTCTTTGTTTGCATGGTTACAGGCGCAATCCACTTGGAACTAGTAACGAATGCTTCTACTTCTTACTTTTTATCAGCTGTCTCTCGCTTCACTGCTAGGCGTGGTGTTCCTTCAGAGATGTTCTCTGATAACGCTTCCACTTTTCAGGGCGCAGCTTCCCTGTGGAAGAAAGCTCTCACTTCCTCTCCTGCCATGGAATAAATTTCTAATTTTCACTATTCAAAGGGTTTCAAATGGCGCTTTATACCTCCCTACGCTCCTCATCACGGTGGTAGGTGGGAATCTTGTGTAAAGCTTACTAAACGTCATTTAAGAAAAGTCTTAGGTAATCGCATTCTGACTTATGAAGAATTCAATTCACTGTCCGTTCTGATTGAAGGTGTTGTTAACCCTCGCCCTTTAACTCCTCTTTCCAATGACCCTGATGACCTGCTTCCGCTTACACCTGGTCACTTCCTTATCGGCACTTCTCTTTCTGCTCCTCCTCCTCTTCCCAATTCTTTCAGGGATTCTAATTTACCTATTGTTTGGCGTAAACTTGAAGCCCTCCGCAATTCCTTTTGGAAGAGGTGGAACTTGGAATATTTAACTTCTTTGCAACGGAGACAGAAGTGGTTTCTTTCCAGTCCCGACATTAAAGTGGGGGACTTGGTCTTGGTTAGGGATGCTTCACCCCCTCTAGTATGGATCTCTGGTAGAGTGACCGAGTGTTATCCTGGAAGAGATGGGAGAGTCAGGGTGGCCAAAATCTTGACCACTAATGGTCCGATCACAAGACCACTGTCTTTGATCGCTCCGTTGCCTTTGAATGTGTAACGGTTTATTTGTTCTCTGTTGGTGTTTCCCCTCCCAGTATGGTGTATTCTTTGAATACACGGTACGTGAGATCTAATTTTTAATGCTCTTTGCATGTTCATTCCTTCCTCTTTGTCAAACACCAACAGTGATCTTCTATTTTCTCTTTGTTGATCAGGTCTCTTATATCTTTTATGAGTCTGTTCTAGATATATATCTTCTATGACCCACCTAGCGTCATCTCGCAGCGAATCTCTGAAGCTCCTCAATTCTTCCTGGTGCAAGAGGATTTACTTATCCATCTGGCCACCAGATCTTGTTACCATCGCCAGCTATTTTCTCCGTGAGCAAGAGAACTACGTCTACTTTTTTACTCACCATGCTGCGCTAGTATCATCTGTTATCAACTCTTTGAAGACCGGCTCAGCAAGAGAAGATCAATTTTTTGTTGTATTGTTGGCTATGTTTATATGTTCTCCTTTTTCTCCTACCCCCACTCTTTCCCTTCCTTGGACCCTCCGTGCGCTACTGAGTGGGTCTCACTTGTGCGCCGGCCGTCGACTCAGTTAAGGCTCATCTCGAGCCAGTCTCCTCAAACCAAGAGGCAAACTCTGCTTTCTACGCCATGTTGGCATATTAAATATTGTCATGGGGAACTTCTCCTTCAACATGCAACCAAGATAAGTACAGACTTAAGGTTTTAACCTCATCTTCTCCAATTTTATCTACATGCTTTTATTGATTATTTTATAGACAGCGTGAAATTACTTGTGGGGCGGTAATCATTCTTCGAGGGATTTTTCATGTTGGGCTTTTGTCTAATCAAGCCAATCTTGGTGAAAAGCAGCATTTCTTATGCTTGCTAAATGAGAAATCTTCTCACCACGTGGGATATTATCTAATACCCGCTGTCTATAAATTACAAAGCAAGTTCCTCCGCTGGATTATCTTTGGCCCCATCTTTCTATTAAGATCGTTCTGGAACCTTCCAGATCCTGTACTTTATCTGCGAGTCTTGCCGTCGGGTATTTTTCACTCACTTGTGAAAATACTATTTAAAATGAGGAATCTTCCTTAGAAATTACTGCAATAGCAAACTTTCGTCCACCGTTGGAATGTTCTATGGCGCATTTAATTGTAATTCCCAACTTTCTCAAGAAATAGACTCTCGCCTACCTAGTGCAACTAGTTATTTTCATCATTGCAATAACTTTCTTTCCATAAACTTTCGTGTCTCTACAGTGAACTTTTCATCTATTTAAAAGACTATAGTGATAACTAGTGCTTATCCCAATTTTCTACCGCGTCGCGATCGTCCGTTTACATTAAATCAGGCCATGAACATTGATCCTAAATCCCAATGATCTTTCCTCAACCTTCTACTAACAAAACATATTAATAAAATTGTAACTTCTCCATAAGGTGTCACTCCTCGAAGTGCCCTTCCATTTTGCTGTTTATCATTACTTAATTTCTGTATAATCACGTGTTTTATACACGGTTCAAGCTCACATTGTTTCTCTTTTATAACGAGAGAATATAATTCTTTTAACTCATTAGTGAGTTGTTTCTAGGTCTCACGAAAGGGTACCTGCCCCATTTATCTAGTGATTCCTATCTAAATACAGGAAGTCTAGAACCTTCCTTGTTGATTTTTTCTTCAGGTTTCACAGTAAGTGACCTGCCCTCCTTTGTATAATTGTAATAGAAGTCATTCAGCATAAACATAAGAAGTAATAGGAACTTCTTCTTCATTTACTCGCTTCCTTTTTTGTTATTTTCGAAGTTGTAACTTTTTCTAAAATAATTACTTGTAAATTCCTTAAAGTACACTCCTTGTACTCAATTTGACGTTTAAACTTTAAGCATTTTATTTGTCTTTTTTTAAATCTTACAAGGATTTTAGTACATATATAAGGTTTAAAACCTCATAAATTGTTAATTGCCTGGCGCAAATGTGTAATGCTATCTGAGGTCTGTGACCACAAATTTGTTAACAAGATTGAATATA
Source organism: Meconema thalassinum (assembly GCA_946902985.2). Lineage (NCBI taxonomy): Eukaryota > Metazoa > Arthropoda > Insecta > Orthoptera > Tettigoniidae > Meconema > Meconema thalassinum. The sequence goes on along the minus strand of OX336389.2, from coordinate 669,973,730 downwards.
TGTTTGTTAAAGTTATAAACTTCTTTTGCCTTTTTAAATAAATTAAATATTTGTTTTTGGATTCATAATTTCGAAAACACAACGGTTAGACAAGATCCGGTCTTCCTTGACTCTCCCTACTCAATGCCATTAAACCTATTGATAGGGCTTTCACCACTTGTTGCATTTGAGCAAAAATTCTTAGTGGTAATCTTGTTAAAGTTCTCTTAGCTTTAAAGGCTAATTCTAACTGGCCAGTAAGGCAAGTACAGCTCGCTACGCCAGCTACCTGCTTGTGGAGATCCTCTCCAAAATCTTATGGTCAGTTTTCAAAAAGATAAGTGTTTCTCTTTGCCTAAACTTTTAGTCGGCTACTGGCTGGTTAAAAGCTTAGCCATTTCCAAATGCAACTACTGGTTCATTTACCAAATTTATTTTCAAAAGCATAATTCCTTTATCACCATCCTTTTTGGAAGCACTTGGTTACTGTTCAGGAAGCTTATAACTTCGAAAACTGGAAATATCAAAATTGATGCAAATTATTGTCATTCTTCGAATTACTTTGAAAAAACGAATTTCTTTGAAAGGACATACAATAAACCTGTCACTTTCAGTCATGCCAGACCAACACCCTTCCCCATAGTAGTCTTATGCCTGCTTGAGAGGGAATATACTAAGGCCACTCTCCAGCAAACCGCCCAAGTTCTAGCTGCGGTTCCCGTTAGCTTAGACCAAGTCCTTACCCACTTTAGGTATCCGAGAACGAATTTTCAGTGGCAACCGCCTCTGGATGTATTTAAAGCTAAATTAATAACTTTTGTGGAACTCTCATCCTATTTCTCTCCCGTGGCTCATAATCACAAGATTCACGGTCACGTAAAACTACAATCTTCCTTCCTTCCTTTTCCTATTTCTCTATCCTTTTTCTCCAGTCCGAAACCCACTTCCTTTTCTTAATCATCTTCCCTTGGTGGGTGGGTTATTCCTCAGCCAATAATCTACCCAAAATTTGGTCCCAGAAACCCTGGAGAGTCCATTTGTCATTTTTCTGTTTGGCAATACTTTGCAAATTATTAATATCTGCTTTGAATCTTTCAGCTATAACCACATCGTGCAAAGCCTGGGAAGGGGAAAGAGGCCGCTCCTGTCTCCTTTGGTGTGTCCCGTTCTTTCCACTTATAGCTGCTGCCAGCTTGACAGCATTTCCAAGGTTCCACAGTTCGTGAGTTGCATTTCAATCTATTTTCTTTAATATGGCTCCTACTGAAAAGGATAAGGATGAAAAACTTACTTCTAAACGAGCATCCTATAAAGGGCAAATTACCCGTTTTAGAAAGTACATAAAAGAGTTAGATCCCTCAGAAGCTCAATTAGACTTGTTGAAACATCGTGTAAGGGATTTTGAACGTTCTTATGAAAACTATTGTAACATTCAAACTGAAATAGAAACTTGTATGCTCAATCAAACCGAAGATCGAGTCGAAGTAGAAAACCAATATTACGAAGGTATAGGTTCTGCTTTCAAAATAATACGCCAACTCGAAGAGGAGCAGAAAAAGGACGCTTCTGTTCTTAGTTCCCTTCACGAACCACAAACTTCTTTCCGTGATGGTACTCACAAGCCCAAACCAATTTTACAGAAATTTGATTTACCCCATTTTTCTGGAGATGAATCTACTTGGGATTCTTTCTATGAATTATTTTGCTCCCTTGTTCATGACAATGAAGACATTCAAGTCATTTACAAGTTTCATTACTTGAGATCTATCCTCCAAGGTCAAGCTTTGCAGTTAGTCGAAGCACTTCCTCTGCGTGCCGAAAATGACCCCATTGCCTTTAACTTATTAAAAGAAAGATATGGAAATTTACGGTTACGTATTCAACGCCATATGAAGGCTCTAATCAACCTACCTGCGTCACAGCACAATGACGTCACCAGTTTGCGCACTCTAGTTGATACTACACAACTTCACGTTAAGGCTTTGTCCCAACTAGATCAACCCACTGAACACTGGGATACTTTCCTAATACATTTAGTGGTTTCTAAAGTTGATGCTGCTACCCTCAAAGCTTGGGAAATTGAACTTTCTAGAGAAAACGACTATTCTTACGAGCATTTAGTCACTTTCATTAGTAACTTTCATAAATGCCAGATGCCAGCTCTTAACCGCTTTAGCTAATCAAAGTGAACCCTCTTCCCCGAGTTCCAAATTTGAATTAATGTCTATCAAACCTAAAAGCGATCGCATAGCGTCTAATACCCAAAAACCCGGGTCCAGCTCATCTAAATTTAAATCAAACACTACTGGTTACCCAACTAGGTCTAGTGAACGTCGTGTTGCTAGCTCTATGTTTTTAAACACTCAAAGCGAACCTCGCAAGAGTTTAAACGAACCTTTAAATTGCATACTTTGTAAAGATCCCCATGCCCTATACCTCTGTAAGTCCTTTAAAGAAATGTCAGTCGACGACAGAAGAAAATTAGTTTCCCAGAATAAACATTGCTTCAATTGCCTAGCGCCTACTCATTCTGCTTCTAATTGTAAGTCCACAAGACTTTGCTACCATTGTGAAAAGGCTCATCATACTTTGCTACATCGTCATGATCAGGCAAGGTCATCGACTGCATCTACTTCTCCGAAAAATGATAGTGCTAACAGTGCTAATGCTTCATCGTACATTCAAAATGCCAAGTCCATTCGCAGTGCTCAAGTATTGTTGTCCACCGTCCAAATCGAAGTTCAGGATAACTTTGGCAACTGGGTCCGTGCACGCGGTCTTCTAGATTCAGCGGCAACTCATGATTTTGTGTCTAACTCCTTAATTAGAAAACTAGGCCTACCTGTAAACCCCACTTCTATCAATGTGTCGGGCATCAACAGCTCAAAATCGCAAGCTTTACAATTCTCGAAGCTAACCATAAGAGATATTTGTCATAGAAACAACTTCTTTAAACTTAATTGTCTCATTCTCAATAGCATTGGAGAAGATACTCCCAGTCACTCTGTGGATATTTCAGGGTTCAATATTCCCTCGCATTTAAGGCTAGCCGATCCTTTGTTCAAGATGCAAAACCCTATTGACATACTCTTTAGTGCCAATGTTTTCTGGAATTGCCTTCGTAAACAGGTTCGCAAGTTATCCTCAAACGTGGTCGCCAGAGACACTAATTTCGGATGGATTGTCACAGGTCAACTTCCCCATTATTCTCCCCAACCCGCATCGCAATGTTACTTCTCCAATACTGATCTGGAACAGTTCTGGAGGCTTGAAAGCGTTGATCCTCCTAATGTAACCTCTTCAGAAAATGAATTCTGTGAGCAACTTTTTTTGAACACCACCACTCGTTCTTCTGATGGCCGGTTCGTTGTTCAAATGCCAAGATTACATAATCCTCCAAAACTTATTAATTCTCAGCCCAAAGCTCGAAAAGCTCTCTTTGCTATCGAGAGCAAATTCAAGAAAGAACCTCTTGTTAAACAGCAGTACACTGATTTCATGGATGAGTATGAAAGTTTGGCTCACATGGAAGTTGTTAACAAATCTGAGGATGAATTGCACCCCCCACTTGAAACGGTTTATCTAAATCATCATCCTGTGTGGAAAAACCCCCTTGTAAAAGATAAAATTCGAGTTGTTTTCAATGGTTCATCACCCGACGTTAATGGCAACAGCCTTAACGACACTCTTTACTCTGGTCCTGCTATTCAATCAGATCTATCTGCTATACTCTTAAACTTTCGATTATTTCCCATAGCTGTCATAGCTGATATAAAACAGATGTACCGTCAAGTTTTAATTCAACCGGAACAACGAGATCTCCAAAGAATCTTGTGGCGTGATGAAATCAGTAAGCCCATTAAGGTATTTCGCTTAAAAACGGTTACTTATGGCTTAAAACCCTCTGCTTTCCTTGCTATTCGATCTCTACACTTGTTAGCCTCACAAGATGGTCATTTATTTAATTCCAAAGCTTCTGAAGCGCTAACTACGTCATTCTATGTTGACGATTATTTGCAGTCCTTCCCCACTTTGGAGGAAGCTTCTTTTGTGTCGTTAGAACTTCAAGCATTGCTAAGGAATGGAGGTTTCCCACTCCATAAGTGGAATTCCAACTCCCCTGAGTTTCTCGCCCAGTTTCCCATCGAAGACGTAGATCCTTCTTCTGTCGAAATTTGTGGAAACTCCGAATCTATAAAAACTCTAGGAGTTCACTGGTGCACTAGCACTGACACTCTCATCTATAAAGTTTCGCTCGCAGAAGAGCTTCCTAATACAAAAAGACAAATCCTCTCTGAAATTGCAAAAATTTTTGATCCGCTTCAATTCCTTGCCCCAGTTATCGTTATAGCCAAACTCTTCATGCAAGAGCTGTGGTCGCTCAAATGTGAATGGGATGACACTGTCCCTCTTTCTTTTCTTAATCGATGGCTCTCGTTTCGCAGCAATTTGCCGGATCTTTCCCTTATCGAAATCCCGAGGAATTTAATTAGCTCTTATTCTAATACACCCTTCTTCCTTCATGTGTTCGCGGACAGTTCCGAAAAGGCTTACGGTTGCTGCGCATATTTAGTTTATCACGGTTCATTATATGGATCTTCAGTTTCCAACCTTGTTTGTGCCAAATCGAAGGTCGCTCCTCTTAAAACTATCACTTTGCCTAGGCTCGAACTGTGCGCTGCACTCATGGCTGCAGAACTTGTTAAGAAATTACGGGAAGTATTAAAAGTCGAATTCTCGCAAATCTATCTCTGGAGCGATTCCATGATCGCCCTTTCTTGGATCGCCAAGAACCCCTCTCACTGGCAAACTTTTGTTGCAAACAGGGTTTCCAAAATTCAAACTCTTTCTTCTGGATGTCAATGGAGGCATGTGCCCAGTGCTGACAATCCAGCCGATATTATCTCTCGTGGTTGTTTACCCTCTCAATTGGCAGCTTCCCAATTGTACTGGCATGGGCCCTCGTGGCTAATCGAAGACTCTTCTTCATGGCCTTCTAAACCTCCAGCTACAAACTCCAACTTGCCTGACGCTAAAGTATCTTTACCTACTGCTTCGTGTCTTGTTTCCAACGTTTCTCATCCCATGTTGTCCCGCTACTCTTCCTTTCACAAATTAATTCGAGTTGTTACCTATCTCCTTAGATGGAAATATCTTGTGGTTGACCAACCTCTTCTACCCAAACCACACCTTACCAATCATGAATTGAATCGCGCTACCATTAAGGTTTTACAACTGACACAGCAAGAAGCCTTTTCTTCTGAATTGTCTTTCCTTTCTTCTAAAAAGGATCTTCCCAAATCCAGTCGTCTTCGTGCTTTAGCTCCGTTCCTTGATGACCATGGGTTACTCAGGGTAGGTGGAAGGCTCTCGCAATCTTTGCTCTCTGAGGACAAAAAGCATCCCGTTATTTTGCCTTCCAAACATCACGTAACTTCTTTAATTATACGTGACTTTCATTATCGTAATCTGCATGTTGGTACACGCACTCTGCTTTGCCTCTTAAGGGAAAAGTACTGGATCATAAATGGAATTCACGAAGTTTCTTCTGTAATTCATAAGTGCATTCCTTGCTTTAAAGCGAAACCTAAAATCAATACTCAATTAATGAGCGATCTGCCCTCTTTTCGCTCTTCTCCTATACGCCCATTTGCTTTAACTGGTGTGGACTATATGGGTCCGTTCCAATATCAACGAAACTCTCCTGAAGCTAAACGCAAATTGTTTGGTAAGCTTTATGTTTCTCTCTTTGTTTGCATGGTTACAGGCGCAATCCACTTGGAACTAGTAACGAATGCTTCTACTTCTTACTTTTTATCAGCTGTCTCTCGCTTCACTGCTAGGCGTGGTGTTCCTTCAGAGATGTTCTCTGATAACGCTTCCACTTTTCAGGGTGCAGCTTCCCTGTGGAAGAAAGCTCTCACTTCCTCTCCTGCCATGGAACAAATTTCTAATTTTTCCTATTCAAAGGGTTTCAAATGGCGCTTTATACCTCCCTACGCTCCTCATCACGGTGGTAGGTGGGAATCTTATGTAAAGCTTACTAAACGTCATTTAAGAAAAGTCTTAGGTAATCGCATTCTGACTTATGAAGAATTCAATTCACTGTCCGTTCTGATTGAAGGTGTTGTTAACTCTCGCCCTTTAACTCCTCCTTCCAATGACCCTGATGACCTGCTTCCACTTACACCTGGTCACTTCCTTATCGGCACTTCTCTTTCTGCTCCTCCTCCTCTTCGCAATTCTTTCAGGGATTCTAATTTACCTATTGTTTGGCGTAAACTTGAAGCCCTCCGCAATTATTTTTGGAAGAGGTGGAACTTGGAATATTTAACTTCTTTGCAACGGAGACAGAAGTGGTTTCTTTCCAGTCCCGACATTAAAGTGGGGGACTTGGTCTTGGTTAGGGATGTTTCACCCCCTCTAGTATGGATCTCTGGTAGAGTGACCGAGTGTTATCCTGGAAGAGATGGGAGAGTCAGGGTGGCCAAAATCTTGACCACTAATGGTCCGATCACAAGACCACTGTCTTTGATCGCTCCGTTGCTTTGAATGTGTAACTGTTTATATGTTCTCTGTTGGTGTTTACCCCTCCCAGTATGGTGTATTCTTTGAATACACGGTACGTGAGATCTAATTTTTAATGCTCTTTGCATGTTCATTCCTTCCTCTTTGTCAAACACCAACAGTGATCTTCTATTTTCTCTTTGTTGATCAGGTCTCTTATATCTTTTATGAGTCTGTTCTAGATATATATCTTCTATGACCCACCTAGCGTCATCTCGCAGCGAATCTCTGAAGCTCCTCAATTCTTACTGGTGCAAGAGGATTTACTTATCCATCTGGCCACCAGATCTTGTTACCATCGCCAGCTATTTTCTCCGTGAGCAAGAGAACTACGTCTACTTTTTACTCACCATGCTGCGCTAGTATCATCTGTTATCAACTCTTTGAAGACCGGCTCAGCAAGAGAAGATAATTTTTTTGTTGTAATGTTGGCTATGTTTATATGTTCTCCTTTTTTCTCCTACCCCCACTCTTTCCCTTCCTTGGACCCTCCGTGCGCTGCTGAGTGGGTCTCACTTGTGCGCCGGCCGTCGACTCAGTTAAGGCTCAACTCGAGCCAGTCTCCTTAAACCAAGAGGCAAACTCTACTTTCTACGCCATGTTGGCATATTAAATATTGTCATGGGGAACTTCTCCTTCAACATGCAACCAAGATAAGTACAGACTTAAGGTTTTAACCTCATCTTCTCCAATTTTATCTACATGCTTTTATTGATTATTTTATAGACAGCGTGAGATTACTTGTGGGGCGGTAATCATTCTTCGCGGGATTTTTCATGTTGGGCTTTTGTCTAATCAAGCCAATCTTGGTGAAAAGCAGCATTTCTTATGCTTGCTAAATGAGAAATCTTCTCACCACGTGGGATATTATCTAATACCCGCTGTCTATAAATTACAAAGCAAGTTCCTCCGCTGGATTATCTTTGGCCCCATCTTTCTATTAAGATCGTTCTGGAACCTTCCAGATCCTGTACTTTATCTGCGAGTCTTGCCGTCGGGTATTTTTCACTCACTTGTGAAAATACTATTTAAAATGAGGAATCTTCCTTAGAAATTACTGCAATAGCAAACTTTCGTCCACCGTTGGAATGTTCTATGGCGCATTTAATTGTAATTCCCAACTTTCTCAAGAAATAGACTCTCGCCTACCTAGTGCAACTAGTTATTTTCATCATTGCAATAACTTTCTTTCCATAAACTTTCGTGTCTCTACAGTGAACTTTTCATCTATTTAAAAGACTATAGTGATAACTAGTGCTTATCCCACTTTTCTACCGCGTCGCGATCGTCCGTTTACATTAAATCAGGCCATGAACATTGATCCTAAATCCCAATGATCTTTCCTCAACCTTCTACTAACAAAACATATTAATAAAATTGTAACTTCTCCATAAGGTGTCACTCTTCGAAGTGCCCTTCCATTTTGCTGTTTATCATTACTTAATTTCTGTGTAATCACGTGTTTTATACACGGTTCAAGCTCACATTGTTTCTCTTTTATAACGAGAGAATATAATTCTTTTAACTCATTAGTGAGTTGTTTCTAGGTCTCACGAAAGGGTACCTGCCCCATTTATCTAGTGATTCCTATCTAAATACAGAAAGTCTAGAACCTTCCTTGTTGATTTTTTCTTCAGGTTTCACAGTAAGTGACCTGCCCTCCTTTGTATAATTGTAATAGAAGTAATTCAGCATTAACATAAGAAGTAATAGGAACTTCTTCTTCATTTACTCGCTTCCTTTTTTGTTATTTTCGAAGTTGTAACTTTTTCTAAAATAATTACTTGTAAATTCCTTAAAGTACACTCCTTGTACTCAATTTGATGTTTAAATTTTAAGCATTTTATTTGTCTTTTTTAAATCTTACAAGGATTTTAGTACATATATAAGGTTTAAAACCTCATAAATTGTTAATTGCCTGGCGCAAATATTTAATGCTATCTGAGGTCTGTGACCACAAATTTGTTAACAAGATTGAATATATGTTTGTTAAAGTTATAAACTTCTTTTGCCTTTTTAAATAAATTAAATATTTGTTTTTGGATTCATAATTTCGAAAACACAACGGTTAGGCAAGATCCGGTCTTCCTTGACTCTCCCTACTCAATGCCATTAAACCTATTGATAGGGCTTTCACCACTTGTTGCATTTGAGCAAAAATTCTTAGTGGTAATCTTGTTAAAGTTCTCTTAGCTTTAAAGGCTAATTCTAACTGGCCAGTAAGGCAAGTACAGCTCGCTACGCCAGCTACCTGCTTGTGGAGATCCTCTCCAAAATCTTATGGTCAGTTTTCAAAAAGATAAGTGTTTCTCTTTGCCTAAACTTTTAGTCGGCTACTGGCTGGTTAAAAGCTTAGCCATTTCCAAATGCAACTACTGGTTCATTTACCAAATTTATTTTCAAAAGCATAATTCCTTTATCACCATCCTTTTTGGAAGCACTTGGTTACTGTTCAGGAAGCTTATAACTTCGAAAACTGGAAATATCAAAATTGATGCAAATTATTGTCATTCTTCGAATTACTTTGAAAAAACGAATTTCTTTGAAAGGACATACAATAAACCTGTCACTTTCAGTCATGCCAGACCAACACCCTTCCCCATAGTAGTCTTATGCCTGCTTGAGAGGGAATATACTAAGGCCACTCTCCAGCAAACCGCCCAAGTTCTAGCTGCGGTTCCCGTTAGCTTAGACCAAGTCCTTACCCACTTTAGGTATCCGAGAACGAATTTTCAGTGGCAACCGCCTCTGAGTGTATTTAAAGCTAAATTAATAACTTTTGTGGAACTATCATCATATTTCTCTATCCTTTTTCTCCAGTCCGAAACCCACTTCCTTTTCTTAATCATCTTCCCTTGGTGGGTGGGTTATTCCTCAGCCAATAATCTACCCAGGTGCGAAAGTGGGTGCAAAAGTGGGTGGAAAAAGTGGGTGCAAAAAGTGGGTGCAAAAGTGAGTGCAAAAAGTGGGTGCATAAGTGGGTGCAAAAATGGGTGCAAAAGTGGGTGCTCAGCCACATGTCTTAAACCAAGATGACTATGGCGATAAGAAAGGGTAAGGTATACAGGCTATGGAATTATTCATAAATTCATTGAATATAAACCCTTGAAAAAAAATACCTACCTTGATACTCCTTTTGTGGTTCCAGCACTCAGCTTGATGATTGTTTGAGAGGTGGGAGAGACATGCAGGTGGGAAATAATGATATAGCTTATCATAACAGTGATGCGTTATTAAGACGTGTTGTTAATTATTAGTGGAATGGTAAATGACTATTATCAACCTATAAACTTTAGGAATAAAACATCAATTAAAATGTATTGGAAATCTTGTTTTTATTTTATAGCCAATAGCGCATTACAAAATATAATACAAAAGAAATACCAATTCCTCACTCCTTATTCAATGTTTATGTCCACACATCATTAACTTTCCTTTCATAACACACATCACAAACAAGGCTGCCAACCTCTCTCCCACGGAGGCATCACAGGATGCCAAACGTTGTTTAGCTTTTTCCAACAACACTTTATCTGCCACATGTCTTAAACCAGGATGACTATGGCGATAAGAAAGGTCATGTTCTTTGCATGTTTGATCCAAAAGAATAATGGATACATCACCACGCTACAAACATTCTTCAAGGCGAGTTCCAGGTCCACAAAACGATAACCAGGAAGATGAATTTTGAAAGGCAAGTATTGAATGACTTTTTAAAGAGGACATGGCCAGTACAAATGGATATATCCTTTTCCATTGATGGTGAAAAGGTTTGATCTTCATCCTCCTCTGTGGACGATGTTTGTTGTTGTTGTTGTTGCTTCTTCTCGCCATCACACACGTGGAATGAGGATACAAAATCTTTACACAGACTTTTATGACCGTGATACAATTTGACCAGCTGGCAAGTAGCACACTGTCGCATAGAGGGTATTTTTATCATGGCCACTTGCTTATGATGATCGTAATCCGTACATGGTTCAAATTCACTCAACACAGGGTCTTGAGTCCATGATTTTGGTACATGTTGCCAGATTTCTTTCACAGCATTGGCTGGCACATAATATATGAATGACTTGGGGAGCGCCAATAATTCCTCTTTGGTAAAACTGTCTAGTTTCTTTTTGCACACAAAGAATTTCCCAATCGCTTTATCAGTAGCATCTCCCCTCTCCATGGTATTATGTTGATGTTTACACGTCGCTTGTAAAAATCTCACTGATGTCATCCACGGGTGAACCTTGAGTTTTAATTTTATTCAACAACTCCCTGCAGTCATTGGTGGTTAACCAATGAAAGAGATGCCATACTTGAGTCAAGGCTTTATGGGTAATGTTGCCACAGGGACAGCGGTCCATGAGTGTTTGAATCGAGGGACATCCCAAGGCCATGAGATCAATACATTGACAGTAAGGTGTTAAAAATGGTTGTAACCATTGGCGTTTTTCATTACCTTTCACAAATACTACATGGGCAGAGGACAAATGGGCTTTCATCACCATGTCCAGGTGCTTATATGAAATGGTTCCTTGATTCCAGTCTAGTTGCAAATGTTTTTCAATCCATTTAGTTTGTTTACAGTCTTTCTCACACAACAAATCAAACGCATAGGGTGGTTTAAACACTAAATGGATAGCTTGTGATATCCAAAAGGTCGAACAATCAATAATGGCAACCTCTTTAAATATAAATGTGTTATCTCCAATGTTAAACCCTTGACAATCCACAATCAGTCTGCTCAACATGTTGATGCTTGTCTGAGCCACGTCCAACTGACCACTAACTGACTATCAGCGACTAAGGTATACTCATGACATTGACTTACATTCCCATTCTAGTAAACAAATTAAGGTTAGGATATGACAGAGAACATGAGAAATAATAACATTAACAGCAACCTTTTTTTACGTCATTTTATTGGTGTAACAAGTTTTATATGCTTTTGTCATTTTGGGATAGGGACGATATCAACTCATACAACGATACAGTCTTTTGTGTTTATAGCGTCCAAAACATCGATGATATCCCAATGTCTCTAAACTGGGTGATTTTGACTGTGAGCTGCTCATCGAAGCATCGTTGACGCCATAAGGTCCACACGTATCATAACTTATTTTTTCATTAATTAGAGGTATTAGTGAGGGCGAGCTTGAATGGCAGGGTATATTACCCACCTCTATTCCACACAGGTAGGGACAGGTTGGTGACCAGCGCTGATGTTCATGCATAGGTTCATCACTTTCCTCCCATTGATCTATTATGATGGAGCAAAAGACACATTTCACTTCATCTCTTGTTTTTAAATAATAGAAACCAGCGGCTGCCAAGGCTTGAGGGTTTATGAAGGGCACAGGCCACGTCGCAAAGTTCTTGAAACGTTGTTCCTCAGATTTTAAAGACATGGGTGTAACACTTATTGAGGCTTTAAAGCAAGACATGACTGAGTGGCTTGACATGGGTTGGCCTGTTATTTATATACTCGTCACTTGGATGGACAGTGGATGGTAGTTGACTTGTTGTGATGAATAATCAAACAGTAGGCCGTGGTATTGGCTGGAACATTGTCATGCGTTTCAAAATCTCGTCGAATGTCGATATTGGATTGCTTGACGGACTCTTCCAAGTAGGAACAGTCAAAGACAATCAGTGGTGCCCTTGTCTTAAAGGCTTGGTGTGACAACATGGGAGAGTTTCCTTTTTGATAATTTGACCATCTAAATTTAAAAAACAAGTCGTACAAGGGGCCAAACTTATTTTTTGAAAAATCCAAATCTAGTTCTTCCTAGGGAAAAAACAGCTCCGTTGAGGAAAAACGTGAATTTCTCAATTGCAGATGATCAAATTGTGTAGCATATTTGGTTTGTTGATACTTGCGATTGGTTTGAAAACCCAGGATAATGTAGAGAGGTCTTTCTGTATAGCGTGCTGTTTTTACAGACCAACTATGTGTGTTGGTGGTGGGTAATAGGGGATACTCATGGAGCGCCCTGGTGTATTCTTTGAATACACGGTACCTGAGATATAATTTTTATTGCTCCTTGCATGTTCATTTCTTCCTTCCTCTTTGTCAAACACCAACAGTGATCTTCTGTTTTCTCCTTGATGGGCAAATCTCTTATGTCTTCATAAGTCTGTTCTAGATATATAACTTCTGTGACCCACCTAGCGTCATCTCGCAGCGAATCTCTGAAGCTCCTCAATTCTTCCTGGTGCTAGAGGACTTACTTATCCATTTGGCCACCAGATCCTGTTACCATCGCCAGCTATTTTCTCCTTGAGCAAGAGGACTACGTCTACTTCTTTACTCACCATGCTGCGCTAGTATCATCTGTTATCAACTCTTTGAAGACCGGCTCAGCAAGAGAAGATCAATTTTTTGTTTTAAAGTTGGCAATGTTTATATGTTCTCCTTTTGTCTCCTACCCCCCACTCTTTTTCCCTACCTTGGACCCTCTGTGCTCCGTTGAGCAGGTCTCACTTCGCAATCGGCAGTTGACTCAGTCAGTTAAAGCTCCTCTCGAGCTAGTCTCCTCAAACCAAGAGGCACACTCTCTTCTACGCCATGTTGGCAAGGTAGTTGTCATCTAAGGAACTTCGCCTTCAACATGAAATCAAGATAAGTACCATCTTAAAGTTTTAACCTCATCTTCATGGTTTTAACTTCCACGTGCTTTTAACGATACTTTTATAGACAGTGTGAAATTATTTATTTTGGGGCAAAAATCATTCTTCGTGGGATTTGCCATGTTGAGCTTTTGTTCATATAAGCCAACCTTACTAAAAAGGAGCTTTTCTTAAGCTATTCAAATGAGAAATCCTCTCACTACGTGGGATATTACCTAATACCCGCTGTCTATAATTCACCAAGCTAGTTCCTCCGTTGGATTTTCTCAATCCCGTTTTTCTACTAAGGTCGTTCTGGAACCTTCTAGATTCGGTATTTCATCTACATGTCCTGCCGTTGAAATTTTCACTCATTTGTGATTATGCTAGTTAAAATTGAAGAATCTCATTCCTGAATTAAAAGCTCAATAGCTAACTTTCTTCCACCGCTGGAACCGCTGGAATGTTCTATGGCACATTTAATTGTAACTCACAACTTTCTCAAGAAATAGACTCTCACCTATATAGTGCAATCAGTTATTTCCATAATTGCAATAATTTTCTTTTTCATAAACTTTAGTGTTTCTATAGTGAACTTTGCATCCATCTTTACAGACTACAGTGATAACCAGTGCTTGCTCCACGTTTCTACCGCGTCGCGATCGTCCGTTTACATTAAATACGGCCATGAACATTGATCCTATATCCCAATGATCTTTCCTCAACCTTCTACTAACAACCCATATTAATAAAATTGTAACTTTTCTATAAGGTGTCACTCACGAAGTGCCCTTCCAACTTTGCTAGTTTAACATTAATTAAATTCTGTATAATTACGTGTGTGACACACGATTCAAATTCACATTGTTCCTTTCCTATAATCAGGGAAAACCATTCTTTAAACTCTTGAGCGAGTCATGTTCAGGTTTCACGAAATGGAAACTGTCCCATTTGGCTAGTGATTCCTACTCAAACTTGGGAAATCTAGAACCTTCCATTTAACTTTCTTCAGGTTTCACAGTAAGTGACCTGCCCTTATTTGCATAATAACCAACGTTAATTCTGTATAAATATAAGAAGTTGTAGAAACTTCCATCTTATTCTTCATATTTTTCTTATTGTTATTTTCGAAGTTGTCACTTTCTCTAGAACATTCTCTCAAGAATTTCTTAAAGTACACTCTTTGTACTAAATTTAAATGTTTAAACTTTAATTACTACACATGTCTTTTTATTTTCTTATCAAGATTTTAGAAACATGTAAGGTTTCAAACCTCATAAATTGTCAATTGCCTGGAGCAATCGTTTAATGTGAGGAGGTCTGCGACCCCATTTCTTAAAAAAGTTTAAATGAACTATGTTTGTCAAAATTATATTACATGCTTGTTAATTTCCTCAAACTTCTTTGCATTGTTTAATAAATTAAATATTTGTTTTTGGATTCATCATTTCTCTGATACTACAGTTAGGCAAGATCCTGGCTTTCCTAGCTCTTCCTAGGTTTATGCCCTCGTTCATACTCAATAAAGCTTTTACTATTTGTCTGGCCAGACCATCACCCTTCCCTATAGTACTTTCATGCATGCTTGGGAGGAAATACACTAAAGCCTTTCTCTGGCAAACCGCCAAAGTCTTAGCTGCGGTTCCCGTCAGCTTTGACCAAGCTCGTACCCACTTTAGGTATCCGAGATCGGATTTTCGGTCGCAACCACCTTTAAGTGTGTTTAAAGTTACACTTATTAATTTTGTGGGACTCTCCTCCTATCTTTCTATCCTTTTTCTACAATCCAAAATCTACTTCCTTTTCTTAATCATCTTCCCTTGGTGGGTGGGTTATTCCTCAGCCAATAAACTACCCAAATTTTGGTCCCAGAAACCCGGGAGAGTCCATTTTCCATTTTTTCTTAAAAAAAAAGTGTCATTTGACAATACTCGGCAAATTATTAATATCTGCTTTGAATCTTTCAGCTATAACCACATCTTGCAAAGCCTGTGAAGGGGAAAGAGGCCGCTCCTGTCTCCTTTGGTGTGTCCCGTTCTTTTTACTCATTCGCTGCTGCCAGCTTGACAGCATTTACAAGGTTCCACAGTTTCGTGAGTTACATTTTCATCTACCTTCTTTAATATGGCTCCCACTGATAAGGATAAGGATGAAAAACTTACTTCTAAACGAGCATCCTATAAAGGGCAAATTACCCGATTCAGAAGGTACATAAAAGAATTAGATCCCTCAGAAGCGCAATTAGACTTGTTGAAACATCGTGTAAAGGATTTTGAACGTTCTTATGAAAACTACTGTAACATTCAAACTGAAATAGAAACTTGCATGCTCAATCAAACAGAAGATCGTGTCGAAGTAGAAAACCTATATTACGAAGGCATAGGTTCTGCTTTCAAAATAATACGCCAACTCAAAGAGGAGCAGAAAAAGGACGCTTCTGTTCTTGGTTCCCTTCACGAACCACAAACTTCTTTCCGTGAGGGTATTCACAAGCCCAAACCAACTTTACCTAAAATGATTTACCCCATTTCTCTGGAGATCAATCCACTTGGGATTCTTTCTATGAATTATTTTGCTCCCTTGTTCATGACAATGAAGACATTCAAGTCATTTACAAGTTTCATTACTTGAGATCTATCCTCCGAGGTCAAGCTTTGCAGTTGGTCGAAGCACTTCCTCTGCGTGCCGAAAATTACCCCATTGCCTTTAACTTATTAAAGGAAAGATATGGAAATTTACGTTTACGTATTCAACGCCATATGAAGGCTCTATTTAACCTACCTGCGTCACAGCACAATGACGTCACTAGTTTGCGTACTTTAGTTGACACTACCCAACTCCACGTTAAAGCTTTGTCCCAATTAGATCAACCTACTGAACATTGGGATACTTTCCTAATACATTTAGTAGTCTCTAAAGTTGATGCTGCTACCCTCAAAGCTTGGGAAATTGAACTTTCTAAAGAAGACGACTACTCTTACGAGCATTTAGTCACTTTCATAAATGCCAGATGCCAACTTTTAACTGCTCTAGCTAATCAAAGTGAACCCTCTTCTCCCAGTTCTAAATTTGAATTAATGTCTATCAAACCTAAAAGCGAACGCTTAGCATCTAATACTCAAAAACCCGGGTCCAGCTCATCTAAATTTAAATCAAACTCCACTGGTTACCAAACTAGGTCTAGTGAACGTCGTGTTGCTAGCTCTATTGTTTTAAACACGCAAAGCGAACCTCGCAAAAGTTTAAACGAACCTGTAAAGTGCATACTTTGTAAAGATCCCCATGCCCTATACCTCTGCAAATCTTTTAAAGAAATGTCAGTCGACGACAGACGAAAATTAGTCTCTCAAAACAAACATTGTTTCAACTGCCTAGCGCCTACTCATTCTGCTTCTAATTGCAAGTCCACAAGACTTTGCTACCATTGTGAAAAGGCTCATCATACTTTGCTACATCGTCATGATCAGGCAAGGTCATCGACAGCATCTACTTCTCCGAAAAATGATAGTGCTAACAGTTCTAATGCTTCATCGTATATTCAAAATGCCAAGTCCATACGCAGTGCCCAAGTATTGTTGTCTACTGTTCAAATCGAAGTTCAGGATAACTTTGGCAACTGGGTCCGTGCACGCGGTCTTCTAGACTCAGCGGCAACTCATGATTTTGTGTCTAATTCCTTGATTAGAAAACTAGGTCTACCTGTAAACCCCACTTCTATCAACGTGTCAGGCATCAAAAGCTCAAAATCGCAAGCTTTACAATTCTCAAAGCTAACTATAAGAGATACTTGTCATAGAAACAACTTTCTTAAACTTAATTGTCTAATTCTCAATAGCATTGGAGAAGACACTCCAAGTCACTCTGTGGATATTTCAGAGTTAAACATTCCCTCGCATTTAAGGCTAGCCGATCCTTTTTTCAATATGCAGAACCCTATTGACATACTCTTTAGTGCCAATGTTTTCTGGAATTGCCTACGTAAACAGGTTCGTAAGTTATCCTCAAACGTGGTCGCCAGAGACACTAATTTTGGGTGGATCGTCACCGGTCAACTTCCCCATTATTCTCCTCAACCCGCATCGCAATGTTACTTCTCCAATACTGACCTAGAACAGTTCTGGAGGCTTGAAAATGTTGATTCTCCTAATGTAACCTCTTCAGAAAATGAATTCTGTGAGCAACTTTTTTTGAACACCACCACTCGTTCTTCTGATGGCCGGTTCGTCGTTCAAATGCCAAGATTACATAATCCTCCTAAACTTATCAACTCTCAGCCTAAAGCTCGAAAAGCTCTCTTCGCTATCGAGAGCAAATTCAAGAAGGAACCTCTTGTTAAACAACAGTACACTGATTTCATGGATGAGTATGAAAGCTTAGATCATATGGAAGTTGTTAACAAATCTGATGATGAATTACACCCCCCAATTGAAACGGTTTATTTAAATCATCATCCCGTGTGGAAAAACCCTCTTGTAAAAGACAAAATTCGAGTTGTTTTCAATGGTTCATCACCCGACGTTAATGGCAACAGCCTTAATGACACTCTTTATTCTGGTCCTGCTATTCAATCAGATCTATCTGCTATACTCTTAAACTTTCGATTATTTCCCATAGCTGTCATAGCCGACATAAAAAAGATGTACCGTCAAGTGTTAATTCAACCAGAACAACGAGATCTTCAAAGAATCTTATGGCGTGATGAAATCAGTAAGCCCATTAAGGTATTTCGCTTGAAAACGGTTACTTATGGCTTAAAACCCTCTGCTTTCCTTGCTATCCGATCCCTACACTTGCTAGCCTCACAAGATGGTCATTTATTTAACCCCAAAGCCTCTGAATCACTAACAACATCATTTTATGTTGACGATTACTTGCAGTCCTTCCCCTCTTTAGAGGAAGCTTCTTTTGTGTCTTTAGAACTTCAGGCATTGTTAAGGAATGGAGGTTTCCCACTCCATAAGTGGAACTCCAACTCCCCTGAGTTTCTCGCTCAGTTTCCCATCGAAGACGTAGATCCTTCTTCTGTCGAAATTTGTGGAAACTACGAATCTATAAAAACTCTAGGAGTTCACTGGTGCACTAGCACTGACACTCTTATCTATAAAGTTTCGCTCGCAGAAGAGCTTCCTAATACAAAAAGACAAATTCTCTCTGAAATTGCAAAAATTTTTGATCCACTTCAATTCCTTGCCCCAGTCATCGTTATAGCCAAACTCTTCATGCAAGAGCTGTGGTCGCTTAAGTGTGAATGGGATGATACTGTCCCTCTTTCTTTTCCTAATCGCTGGCTCTCGTTTCGCAGTAATTTGTTGGATCTTTCCCCCATTGAAATTCCCAGGAATTTAATTAGCTCTCATTCTAATACACCCTTTTTCCTTCATGTGTTCGCGGATAGTTCCGAAAAAGCTTATGGTTGCTGCGCATATTTAGTTTATCACGGTTCATTCTATGGATCTTCAGTTTCCAACCTTGTTTGTGCCAAATCGAAAGTCGCTCCTCTTAAAGCTATTACCTTGCCTAGGCTTGAATTGTGCGCTGCACTCATGGCTGCCGAACTTGTTAAGAAGTTACGGGAAGTATTAAAAGTCGAATTCTCGCAAATCTATCTCTGGAGCGATTCCATGATCACTCTTTCGTGGATCGCCAAGAGCCCCTCTCATTGGCAAACTTTTGTTGCAAACAGAGTTTCCAAAATTCAAACTCTTTCTTCTGGATGTCAATGGAGGCATGTGCACGGTGCTGATAATCCAGCCGATATTATCTCTCGTGGTTGTTTACCCTCTCAATTGGCAGCTTCCCCATTATACTGGCATGGGCCTTCGTGGCTAATCGAAGAATCTTCTTCATGGCCTTCTAAACCCCCAGCTACAAACTCCAACTTGCCTGACGCTAAAGTACCTCTATCCATTGCTTCGTGTCTTGTTTCCAACGCTTCTCATCCCTTGTTGTCCCGCTACTCTTCCTTTCATAAATTACTACGAATTGTCGCCTATCTCCTTAGAGGGAAATATCTTGTGGTTGACCAACCTCTTCTCCCTAAACCACATCTTAACAATCATGAACTGATTCTCGCTACCATTAAGGTTTTACAACTGACACAGCAAGAAGCCTTTTCTTCTGAATTGTCTTTACTTTCTTCTAAGAGGGATCTTCCCAAATCCAGTCGTCTTCGGGCTTTGGCCCCGTTACTTGATGACCATGGGTTACTCAGGGTAGGTGGAAGACTTTCGCAATCTTTGCTCTCTGAGGACAAAAAGCATCCCGTTATTTTGCCTTCCAAACATCACGTAACTTCCTTAATTATACGTGACTTTCATTACCGTAATCTTCATGTTGGTACACGCACTCTGCTTTGCCTCTTAAGGGAAAAGTACTGGATTATAAATGGAATTCATGAAGTTTCTTCATTAATTCACAAGTGCATTCCTTGTTTCAAAGCGAAACCTAAAATCAAAACTCAATTAATGAGCGATCTGCCTTCTTTTCGCTCTTCTCCTATACGCCCATTTGCTTTAACTGGTGTGGACTATATGGGTCCGTTCCAATATCAACGAAATTCTCCTGAAGCTAAACGCAAATTGTTGGGTAAGCTTTATGTTTCTCTCTTTGTTTGCATGGTTACCGGTGCAATCCACTTGGAACTAGTAACGAATGCTTCTACTTCTTATTTTTTATCAGCTGTCTCTCGCTTCACCGCTAGGCGTGGTGTTCCTTCAGAGATGTTCTCTGATAACGCTTCCACTTTTCAGGGCGCAGCTTCCCTTTGGAAGAAAGCTCTCACTTCCTCTCCTGCCATGGAACAAATTTCTAATTTTTCCTATTCAAAAGGTTTCAAATGGCGCTTTATACCTCCTTACGCTCCTCATCACGGTGGTAGGTGGGAATCTTGCGTAAAGCTCACTAAACGTCATTTAAGGAAAGTCTTAGGTAATCGAATTCTGACTTATGAAGAATTCAATTCACTGTCTGTTCTGATTGAAGGTGTTGTTAACTCTCGCCCTTTAACTCCGCTTTCCAATGACCCTGATGACCTACTTCCACTCACCCCTGGTCACTTCCTTATCGGCTCTTCTCTTTCTGCCCCTCCTCCTCTTCCCAATTCTTTCAGGGATTCTAATTTACCTATTGTTTGGCGTAAACTTGAAGCCCTCCGCAATTCCTTTTGGAAGAGGTGGAACTTGGAATATTTAACTTCTTTGCAACGGAGACAGAAGTGGTTTCTTTCCAGTCCCGACATTAAAGTGGGGGACTTGGTCTTGGTTAGGGATGTTTCACCCCCTCTAGTATGGATCTCTGGTAGAGTGACCGAGTGTTATCCTGGAAGAGATGGGAGAGTCAGGGTGGCCAAAATCTTGACCACTAATGGTCCGATCACAAGACCACTGTCTTTGATCGCTCCGTTGCCTTTGAATGTGTAACGGTTTATTTGTTCTCTGTTGGTGTTTGCCCCTCCCAGTATGGTGTATTCTTTGAATACACGGTACCTGAGATATAATTTTTATTGCTCCTTGCATGTTCATTTCTTCCTTCCTCTTTGTCAAACACCAACAGTGATCTTCTGTTTTCTCCTTGATGGGCAAATCTCTTATGTCTTCATAAGTCTGTTCTAGATATATAACTTCTGTGGCCCACCTAGCGTCATCTCGCAGCGAATCTCTGAAGCTCCTCAATTCTTCCTGGTGCTAGAGGACTTACTTATCCATTTGGCCACCAGATCCTGTTACCATCGCCAGCTATTTTCTCCTTGAGCAAGAGGACTACGTCTACTTCTTTACTCGCCATGCTGCGCTAGTATCATCTGTTATCAACTTTTGAAGACCGGCTCAGCAAGAGAAGATCATTTTTTTGTTTTAAAGTTAGCAATGTTTATATGTTCTCCATTTGTCTCCTACCCCCCACTCTTTTTCCCTACCTTGGACCCTCCGTGCTCCGTTGAGCTGGTCTCACTTCGCAATCGGCAGTTGACTCAGTCAGTTAAAGCTCCTCTCGAGCTAGTCTCCTCAAACCAAGAGGCACACTCTCTTCTACGCCATGTTGGCAAGGTAGTTGTTATCTAAGGAACTTCGCCTTCAACATGAAATCAAGATAAGTACCATCTTAAAGTTTTAACCTCATCTTCATGGTTTTAACTTCCACGTGCTTTTAACGATACTTTTATAGACAGTGTGAAATTATTTATTTTGGGGCAAAAATCATTCTTCGTGGGATTTGCCATGTTGAGCTTTTGTTCATATAAGCCAACCTTACTAAAAAGGAGCTTTTCTTAAGCTATTCAAATGAGAAATCCTCTCACTACGTGGGATATTACCTAATACCCGCTGTCTATAATTCACCAAGCTAGTTCCTCCGTTGGATTTTCTCAATCCCGTTTTTCTACTAAGGTCGTTCTGGAACCTTCTAGATTCGGTATTTCATCTACATGTCCTGCCGTTGAAATTTTCACTCATTTGTGATTATGCTAGTTAAAATTGAAGAATCTCATTCCTGAATTAAAAGCTCAATAGCTAACTTTCTTCCACCGCTGGAACCGCTGGAATGTTCTATGGCACATTTAATTGTAACTCACAACTTTCTCAAGAAATAGACTCTCACCTATATAGTGCAATCAGTTATTTCCATAATTGCAATAATTTTCTTTCTCATAAACTTTAGTGTTTCTATAGTGAACTTTGCATCCATCTTTACAGACTACAGTGATAACCAGTGCTTGCTCCACGTTTCTACCGCGTCGCGATCGTCCGTTTACATTAAATACGGCCATGAACATTGATCCTATATCCCAATGATCTTTCCTCAACCTTCTACTAACAACCCATATTAATAAAATTGTAACTTTTCTATAAGGTGTCACTCACGAAGTGCCCTTCCAACTTTGCTAGTTTAACATTAATTAAATTCTGTATAATTACGTGTGTGACACACGATCCAAATTCACATTGTTCCTTTCCTATAATCAGGGAAAACCATTCTTTAAACTCTTGAGCGAGTCATGTTCAGGTTTCACGAAATGGAAACTGTCCCATTTGGCTAGTGATTCCTACTCAAACTTGGGAAATCTAGAACCTTCCATTTAACTTTCTTCAGGTTTCACAGTAAGTGACCTGCCCTTATTTGCATAATAACCAACGTTAATTCTGTATAAATATAAGAAGTTGTAGAAACTTCCATCTTATTCTTCATATTTTTCTTATTGTTATTTTCGAAGTTGTCACTTTCTCTAGAACATTCTCTCAAGAATTTCTTAAAGTACACTCTTTGTACTAAATTTAAATGTTTAAACTTTAATTACTACACATGTCTTTTTATTTTCTTATCAAGATTTTAGAAACATGTAAGGTTTCAAACCTCATAAATTGTCAATTGCCTGGAGCAATCGTTTAATGTGAGGAGGTCTGCGACCCCATTTCTTAAAAAAGTTTAAATGAACTATGTTTGTCAAAATTATATTACATGCTTGTTAATTTCCTCAAACTTCTTTGCATTGTTTAATAAATTAAATATTTGTTTTTGGATTCATCATTTCTCTGATACTACAGTTAGGCAAGATCCTGGCTTTCCTAGCTCTTCCTAGGTTTATGCCCTCGTTCATACTCAATAAAGCTTTTACTATTTGTCTGGCCAGACCATCACCCTTCCCTATAGTACTTTCATGCATGCTTGGGAGGAAATACACTAAAGCCTTTCTCTGGCGAACCGCCAAAGTCTTAGCTGCGGTTCCCGTCAGCTTTGACCAAGGTCGTACCCACTATAGGTATCCGAGAACGGATTTTCGGTCGCACCACCTTTAAGTGTGTTTAAAGTTACACTTATTAATTTTGTGGGACTCTCCTCCTATCTTTCTATCCTTTTTCTACAATCCAAAATCTACTTCCTTTTCTTAATCATCTTCCCTTGGTGGGTGGGTTATTCCTCAGCCAATAATCTACCCACGCCCAGCTTCTAAATTCCATGGGTAACGGCATATCTCTTTCCACAATCTTGAGAATGTCCAGTTTTTTGCTATCGGCAAGGGTCACGTGGGGGTACTTTTCATAGCATTCATTGTAGTTGAATTTTTGATTCTATGGGTGCATCTTGAGCTCCCTTGAGTGGATTATTATCACTCCTGTCTCTAACCAGATAAAGCACTTGCCTTGCGTTAACCACAATATGCTGGTGATCTTCGGCAAAGCCTAAAATGAGTTTAAGAGGTAAAAATCCAGTAAAGGTGCCATCGGTGTGTACCATCCAGTCATTGGTTGAGACAGGGGACCAACCTGCCATGCAAAGTGTTTTACATTCTTCCTCACTATAAGAGGGGTATAGTTTCATGACACTTGAAATACACACATTTCTAGTGCTATCCACCACAATATCGTTAATCACATAGCGCACCTCAGAAAACAGAAAGGCAAAAGCATGGTTGGCTAACTTGTGTAGAGCCATCAGCTTTAGTGAGTCGACCTTCAATTTGAATAACACTTTCATGCGGTAGGGTGTAAATATCTTGGTTGTTGATAACAAATTGAATTTCATCATTGTTATTGAGTCCAGGTGTTTGCGCTTGATATGAATGAAGGTCAATTCTTACCACCCCTGGTTGCTCCTCGATGTTGTTCACCACTTCTAGGATTGAATTCATCATGGGGGTAGATGTGGTAACCTAGATGTTGTAAAATCTGCTTGTCCGTAGGTGTGAACGTGTATTCACCTAGCAAACAACTAACACCATTCCTAGATGGTGTTGATACGTTATACACCAACTTCATAGCGGCTTTAGCACCAACTTGTAAGCCACTGGTGTGGTAGAATCTAGGTGAATGAGTTGTTGATCTCTATTGACCAGCCTTAACGTTATATTACTAATAGGATTAACAGCCACACAATGAAAGAGCACTACTGGAGGGTTTTCACGAATAATATAGCCATTGGGTGATGTTACAATAGAGTCATAAAGAGAATGCGATGGTTCTTGATTGGTATACACTTGGCTAATAATATTACACGTCACCGACACATGATGATCCTCAATCAATTTCACTTCATAGTCTGAATCATGTTTTTGTTGGGCTCCAATACTCGTGGTTTAAATCGTAGTAATGGACTAATGGAATCGGGTTGTGATTCAAAGTCAATCTTTAACGTATAGAAAATACTACAGCGATGAGTTGGTATTTCCTGTAAGTTCAAACTTGTGTGTCCCATCAAGAAATGACTTTAAACCATATTCGTTGATTAACACCACATAAATGTGCTCATACATATCATCTATTTTATATCCACCAGGGTTAAGGATGAGCACAGAATCATTATAGTAAAACTTATTGTTTACATCTTTACATATGTTGTATAACCTATTGTACGTTTCAAGAGAAACAAGTCCCAAGCCATAAGGTCTTTCACTCAATTCAATAGGCGGGTAAAAGTCTAGGCTGACTTCAGGTCCACGTCCATGCAGTGTAAACGTCTCACTTTCTGACGACATACTGTTGACGTTTATGCTTATGCTGTGTCTTATATAAAAACATTAAACACAAACGCCCACACTGTTGGCTGTTAAACGTTTGCTCACGTTTCACATTATAATATATCTTATTCCTGTTTCCGAAATAGGTGACTAGTTTCATGGGCGGGGGTAGATTTCCAAAACTGACCAAGTACCATACCATGGATCCCTCTTTTACATAGGCTACATAATGCGTTCCTGGTCCTGTACTCTCATCTCGGTTTAAAACTGCACATTCCTGTTTCCATGATCGTCGTGGTACTTGATTCCGCATAAACACACTTCGAAAATGAGCAAGCTTTAGTTGTTTTGCATAGCTTTTAACTTCTTCATGGGTTAGGGCATGTCTTGCTATGGTTGAGGTTAAACATTTTCTTTTGGAGATGGAAAAATCCCAAATCCTTGTTGATAAAAGGCTGGCTTTAAATCGGTGTTTCTAGCTCCCATAGCAATGGCTTCCATTGTTTCATGGTGTCGCTGACATTCTTTTAATTCTTGCTTACTCTGCTGTGCAGCTTTAATGGATTTAGCCACTGCACTGGCACCGCCCAAAAGCGAACCCAGAGCAGCCAGACCAGCGAATGAAGCAGGTACAAATCCTGCTCGTTTGGGGACAGGGATCACTCGACCTTGTTTTGAAACATCTCGCTGACGTCTTGGAATAACACTTCTCTGTGCTGCTCGAAGGGCTTTCCTTATGGTTAACACAATGAAAATGAAAATCCACAGCCTGCTTCCAGTCTCCGTCCGGGTCAGGAATGGAATGAATGAAGCCCCCATTTAGCGGCGAGGATATGAACGTGCCGGCTGCTGAGGCCTGACACACTCCCCTGGGGTAATGATTAAATGAATGACATATGAAATGAAATGATAGTGGAGAGTGTTGCTGGAATGAAATTGTGACAGGGAAAACCGGAGTACCCGGAGAAAAACCTGTCTGCCTCCGTTTTGTCCAGCACAGATGTCACATGGAGGGACTGGGATTTGAACCACGGATCCAGCGGTGAGAGGCCGGTGGTTAACACATTATTTTTCATTTTTTTTTCATTTGCAAGGGCTTGTTCGCTAATGCCTTAATCTCATGCTTTGGCAAAGACAAGGTCTTTTTATTAGTCTTTTTCACTGCATATCTTTGTTTCACCATGATGATGATCAACAACCTTTCACAAGAAAGTTTAAGTCACAACTAACGTGTTAGCATTATTTCATGGCAGTATATTCAAGTTCCACATAAAGTGGGAAATCGTTTATGCTTTTTCCTGCTTGCTTTTCATTCCTTGTGAGCATGAGATGAAAGGATAATTCATCACCTACTTTGACTGTTTGATGATTATGGACCAACATTCTATGACCGCTTATCTCTACATGTAAATGTTTCTCATCAGGCAGGGATTGTTTGATGTGAATGTTTCCATCATAGTGCAATCGATAGTTTCTTAAACCCGATGAAAGCACATACGTTAAGTGGTTATTGACTAATGGTAAATGGTTTATGTCATTGACATGTTTTTTAATTTGTTAGGTATACTAAAAATACGGATGGGATATATTTATAAAGCCTTTTCATTTCATAGGTCACGTAACGTTTCTTGTGGGTCTTCCACGTGAATAATACGGTGATGATTAACCGTATAGCCATTCACCGTAAGCAGAGGTACTTTGTCATATAACTCGTGCACCTTGTTATCCACATACTTTTTTGTTGCGACATCCGTAGAAACTTGAGGATGTTTTACATGAGTCAATCGCTGTCCCGTAAAGTCATAATCTCGCTGTTTAGTGCGTGGCACCACAGACCTATCCACATAGTGTTTATTAGCGGGATCGGTTTCTTGTTTAGGATCATGTATGAGCACAGACCTAGCTTTAGCCGTTAACGCACGGCCAAAGACATCCATTGTCAACCTGTAGTAGGGGTCTACTGTTTCTATGACAAGGCATGGTTCTATCGACAGCCTGCTCACCTCTCTAAGCCTTAGTTGATATGAAGATTATTAAGCAGCAAGAGTCATTCCCCGTGGGGGACATGGTTTCCCATCTCTATCCCACATAACGTGAACAACATCACGGTTCACTCTTTCCGTCTTCCATTCGCTGCATCATTGTGGGACCTTCAGGATGTGGAAAGACTAATCTTTGGCTCTCGCTCATCACAGCGCCCAATGGTCTGCGATTTCAAAATATTTATATTTTTGCAAAATCTCTCTTCCAACCTCTCTATGTATACCTGGATCAAGTCATGTCTGAATTACAAAAAGAGCATATGGGTTATTTTACATTTTCTATGCAAGAAAATGTTATTGCCCCGGATGAGGTAAAGCCTGATTCACTCATGTTTTTCCATGATTTATCCACTGAACGACAAGGCATCATTCAAAGCTATTTCAGCTTGGGTCGTCACAAACATATCGATTGCTTCTATCTTGGACAAACATATTCTAAAATGTGTAAACAACTTATTCGTGACAATGCCAATGTCATTGTTTTATTTCGGCAGGATGAGCGGAATAGTCGTCACATTTATAATGAACATGTGAAGCCTGATATGACCTTTCAAATGTTTACCGAATTGTGTGCCAAGTGCTGGAACACTCAACGCAATGCTTGTTTGGTGATTGATAAACAAAGTGAACTCAACCAAGGACGTTATCGCTTAGGGTTTGATCATTTTATTACTATTTAAAAGACAGTCTCATTCCCTCTCAAGTCATTTGGCAAGACACCATGGCGTTAGCAGAGAGTCAATTAAAAAAAATATTATTAGAGGAAGAAAATGATTCGCCAAACGTTTCGTCAATTGAAACGATCACGTGCGGATCATGCTTTGTTTATTCAACAACATTGAGCACCTAAGTTAAAAGCCATGTTTAAACCCTCTTTCAAGCCATCTGAATCGCTACCCACTGTTTCACAATCTACGCATACGCACACGAGGACCCTGTGGAAGAGAAAGAGGAACAGGAACATTTAAGTAGTGACAGCGAGGTTGAGGATCATAATAATCAAATGTTTACACCTCAAAACAAATCCTCACCCCTTGCAGAGTTTTTTAAGAAAAAAAGAAATCATTGGTCATGGTTGAAACAGATCGTCTCCGTTTTCACAACTCTTGGCCACACCTCAACATAAATCTCAACTCATAAACATTTTAATAACATATTATGGATCAACACTGGAACCCTATCTTACAGATCTATTTATTGGAAATACAGATTCCACATATGGTGCTCGCTATGAGAATGATGGTTTTAAAATTGGTGATTCATCGATTAAATTTGCTCGTACTGGTGTCGTCATTAAAAAGATCAACTATAAATTAACTGCATGACTGTTAAAGCTGCTATTCTCTCATACCCCCTCTTCGCATGATTATACGCCACAAGACCTTACCAAATATAAATCCATTTTATTAGATACTCATGTCCACAAAAGACAGTATGATCCCACTCAACAAGTGAATGCTAATATACCTCAAAAATATAAAACCATAATTGCAAAAATGTTTCCAACCAGTCAAAGTGTTCATCGTAAAGTGTCCGCTTCTGCGGTGACATTTAAACCATTAAAACCCCTTGTGGATGTTACCTACTGCCATAATTCCAGTAAGCTCATCCAACGACTACAGCTGTTGCGTGCTTCACGTCAGGCTGGCCATACCGATCACAATTGGGAAATTCAGGAAATTGAAGAAGAACTTCGAAAAGCCAAAATTATTGTTTAAGCCCTCGCCTATCAAAGTGGGCATTGCTCTCGAGTTGCATCGCCCAGCTAGGCGTCACTATCAGGGACTCAAAGTGATTTCACGGGGTGTGGATGAACTTTGGCAGGCTGACTTGGTGGAAATGATACCCTATGCTAGCGTTAACGATGGTGTACGCTATATGTTGACGGTCATTGATGTCTATTCCAAAATGGTCATTGTTCAACCCGTGAGTCGCAAGTCTGGCCCACTAGTCACCAAGGCCTTTCAACATATTATTCAACAATCCAAACGTCAACCCCAGTTGTTGCAAACCGACCAGGGAAAATAATTTTTCAACAAGGATTTCTCTAGTTTTCTCAAATCTTTGGATATTCACCATTACACCACGTACAGCAATCTCAAAGCCAGTGTGGTCGAGCAGTTTAACCGAATATTGAAAACTCATATGTAGAAAGCGTTTACAGCTCCAGGCTCTTATCGCTGGTTGGACATGTTACCTGAGCTAGTGTCACGTTACAATGACACCAAACATAGAACCATTGGAACCAAGCCACGACTTGTAACCAAAAATATTCCGCGGCTGGATAAACTGTTTAACCCAATAAAACAGTGGACACTAAACGTCACCTTCTCAACATCGGAGACCATGTTCGTGTGAGCAAATTTAAGTCTGCCTTTTATAAGGGCTACACACCAAATTGGGGGACTGAACTATTTTGAATTCGTCAAGTCAACCTGGACATCCCAGTCACCTATTTACTCGAGGGTCTCAATCATCAACCTATAAAAGGCAGGTTTTATCTTCATAAACTTTGCAAGACATCGTTTCCAAAACATTACCCTGTGGAAAAAGTGTTGAAACAAAAAGGAAATAAGCTCAATGTAAAATGACTATGATTTAGCTCAGCCTTTAATTCTTGGATTAATAAATTGCATGTTGTGTAAACTCACGTACCTTTAATTTATTTATTCATTCATGTTGTGCTTAACCTATACCCCTGTGTGTATACTGTCCTCAGCTCCACATACAAGTTCCAAATGGTTAGAGACTTGTAACTAAGAGTAAAGTGTTTTGGGCAACACATTTCTCTTTTCTTTCTCTTGCTTGCACTCTCTTTCTCTTTCCTCTCAAACCCTCCCTCCACCCAACCTCTCTTACCCAGCCTATACTATAGGTTACAACATTCCTACACGTGCTTGTTACTTTTACTGACTCAGCGATTTACACTTTTGAGCATTCTATCATCATGCATGCGTACAGCTAACGCTCAAGGCCAACACCAGCGTGAAGTTATGTGACACATCTACTTGCATTTTGTCATGTACGAATCAAACAGGATCTAACTTGTTAGCTTACATGTTGTTTCACACATGTTCACATGCATTTCACTCCCCAAACCATGGTTGTCGAATTGTTTTCCATTACACTGTTGTCAAGTTTTGGGATAGTAATAGGTTGTCCATTGGAAAGGGGGCGTCAGCTCGAGTTCAACGACACCTCATTCGTCAAAATCCGATCATGCATTCGGGAGATATCGGCTTTGCTCCTGAATGTATGGCGGGTTAGTATGTGACGTCACCAGGAAAGTATGCTATGCGTCAATATTTTAGAATTTTGGAACGGGGGTGTAAGCCCGAGTTCAACGATACCTCATTCGTCAAAATCCGATCATACATTCGGCAGATATCGGCTTTGCCAGGTCAGTATGTGAGATCACCAGGAAAGTAGGCTATGCAACAATATTTTGGAATTTTGGAAAGGGGATGTTAGCCCGAGTTCAACGACACCTCATTCGTCAAAATCCGATCATGCGTTCGGGGGATATCGGCTTTGCCCCTGATTGTATGGCGAGTTAGTATGTGACGCCACCAGGAAAGTAGGCTATGCGTCAACATTTTGGGAATTTGGTAACGGGATGTCAGCCCGAGTTCAACGACACCTCATTGGTCAAAATCCGATCATGCGTTCGGGGGATATCGGCTTTGCCCCTGAATGTATAGCGGGTTAGTATTTGACGCCACTTGGAAAGTAGGCTATGGGTCAACATTTTGGAATTTTTGATTACACCTCGTTGCGAAGTCACCAGGAAAGTTGGCTATGGATTAACATTTTTGGAACTTTTCGAACACACCTCGTAGCTGAGGTTAGGTTAGGTTAGGCTAGGTTAGTTAAGTCATGTCCACCTTTTTGGTCAGCCGCCATTTTGGTTAGTGGCCATTTTGGTTAGCCGCCATTTTGGTTAGCCGCCATTTTGGTTAGCGGAAAGTAGGCTATGGAACAACATTTTTGGAATTTTTGATCACCCCTCGTTGTGGCGTCACCAGGAAAATAGGCTATGGGTTAACTTTTTGAAACTTTTTGACCACACCTCGTATGTGAGGTTAAGTTAGGCTACGTTAGTTGAGCTATACTGCCCTGCTAAGAAAAAGAGCAGTATCTGCAAAATTTTCACTTTTAAGATATATATGTAGATCCATGTTTTAAATTATGCTGAATCCATTGAACTAAGTAAAAAAGCAGTATCTGCAATGGCTACAGAGATATAGCCTATGTCATAAGCAGTAAGTACAAGGTAAACACACTATTTCTAAGCAAGAGAGCAGTAACTACAGTGCACCAAACAGGAAAGCAGTATCTAAATGCAGTTACTGCTTTTATTCTTAGCTTGAAGTAGTTACTGCTGATTTGCTTGGCATTGGCTTCCAACTCTTTCAGGCTACTGCCACTAGTTCCAGTCTGCAGTTGTTAGCAAGTTGGGTGTGATCTAAGATTGAGGTTATGTTTCATTGTGTTTTATGTTATTAATTGATTTCTTACAATGAGTAATATTTGTGTTTCTTCAAGAAGTAAACGTATTTACGAGTTAGCAATTGAAGAAAGTTTATTACGTTAATCATGCACAAATACTGGGACATTAGCTAGTGTAACCGAGCAAGACAAGACATCAGTGTCAACAGTATCTGATGAAGTAGGCCTAGAAGCTAACAAAAAGGTTGAATCAAATGTTTTTCTATTTGAAAATAAATTGCAAATTTATAAGGATAATGGTCAGTTAACCAAAAGTGTAGAGGTAGAAGTTGTTTCTACATGGACAGACGACAGATTTAATGACAATAACACAACTCTACATGAAATTACCGAAACTTCTCTTGAGCTGCCGCAGCTATTACCAACAAATAATTCAACCCTTGATGAAACCCTGGCAGCCGATAATACCATTGTTAGTTTTAGTTTTGATTCCATCATTGATTTACATGAAGGCCTAAATTCTCCATATTTGCTACAGGTGGTGGAGCCTAGCCATAACGAGAAAATTTTAGATTTTAATACAGCCGATTCCTCTCCAAGCAAGCCTAATTCATCGAATAATAGCTTAAATCCATCTCTGTTGCCAGATGACAAGTATAGCAATCATGTTGAGCAATCAGTAAGCACTACAACTGTTGCAGATGCACAACGTAAGCGAAAGAAGAAGGAATTTACATCTGTGGAACGAAAAAACCTAAAACTAGATAAAGCTAAGGAATCTCATCCCTTTCAGCCTCCATGTAATGAATGTAAAAAGAAGTGTATTACAAAAGTTGACGAGGAACGTCGACAATCTATCAATGAGTCTTTTTGGAGTATAAGATTTCGAGGAAAGGAGAAGCTTTATTTTTAATCAATGCGACAGACATGATGTTAAAAGGCGAACAACTAACGGTGACGAAATCAGAAGAAACAAAACAGTTACATACTTTCTAACGGATTCAAATGACCAAAAGCAAGAAGTATGCAAAACATTTTTTTAACCACTTTAGGTTTTAATAAGAAAAATGATAAGTTTTTGACCACGATACTTTCTACAGCTAAGGGTGCGATAACACTGAGAAAGAGCATGAGAGGGAGACATCCATCAGTGAAGAAAGGTCCTCACCAAGCTATAATCAATCACATTGAGACTTTCAATCCAGAAGTACCACACTACAGAAGAGAACATGCTCCTCTAACTCGATATTTACCAAGTGATATAAATATTATGCTTATGCATGGAGACTTCCTTATCAAACACCCACAATTTAAGTCTTGTGTCTCATATGAACTTTATAGACGCATCTTGAAAGAAAACAAAATTTCATTTGCAAGACTAGGGAATCAAGAGTGCGAGGCTTGTGAAAATTTTAATCTTCACAAGAACACTAAAGATAACTTGGATGAGGACTGTAAAACCTGTACTTCTTGGATATTCCACGACAAATTAGTTAAAGAGAGCAGGGCATTATACAAAGAATTTGCAGAAAAGACAGATGAAATAGACCTAAACAAGGAAGTTATATTTAGTGAAGATTTAGAAAAAATAATTATGTTACCTCGACTTGAATAGTTCAAGCAAATCATCTTTGCACTACGCCTCACAACTTACAATCAGACATTTGCTCCTTTGGGGAAAAAATCTAAGCTTAAACCATTGGCAGTGCTGTGGCGCAGTGCGATAACTGGTAGAAATAAAGAAGACATTGTAAGTACCTTCAAAGTATTTTTCAACCATTACCGTGACACTAAAAAGTTTATTTTGTGGTTAGATAACTGTAGCGCACAAAACAAAAACTGGTGCTTATTGACATTTTTTTATTAAAATTGTAAACTCAGCTGCAGTTGCAGCTACTGAGATTCAAGTTTACTACTTTGAGCCTGGGCACAGCTTTATGAGCGCCGACAGTTTCCACCATCAAGTGGAACTGTCACTAAAAGCACAGAAAGAAACTTATGATTTTGATGATTTTGCTTATGCTGTAGGGGCTGCTAATAAAGGACATGTTGATGTAGTTAAAATGAGCCTCGACAACTTTTTCATGTGGAAAGATGGGAAGTCAGAAGCGAAAATGAATGCCAAGCCAGCGAGTTCCAGTGAGCACGAAAACTGCGAGTAGCTGTAATACGGAAGACAATCAGATAAGTAGTTAGCTAAAAATTTTATAGTTTAACCATAGTTTACAACCATATAATCTCTCTAAAGTACAATCTCCGGATAGCTATCACCATTTAGCATTTCACCTAACATATATACTGCATTTAGCATACACTGACAGTTGCAGTACCAATACTGCAACTAAATAATTGTACATATTGAAAATATTTTCACCTGTATTTCAAATATAGATTTTGTAGCCTAAGTGTAATGGATCTGATGATGATCGCTTGACGATCGAAACTGGTCATCCTAGTGTTTTATTAATCTCATGTAATTTATTTCAGGATTAGGGCATAACCCATCTCTTTTGGGCACATTCGTGTTGACCGACTGAAAAGCACTAAACTCTTGGTTACTGCCTACTTGTTAAAGGAGATTTTAAAAGACATTTAGGCCCTTCTAATTGTACCTTTGTGTTTCTAGTTTTATTTAATTTTATTTGTTTTAAAACGTGGTGCATCCAGTCGATTTTGTACTAGCCAAAATAAGACTGTTTATATTGGAGTTGTGTCACAATAGCCTTATTTTAAATTATTAGGCCTAAGTAAATTTAAAAACTTGTCCTGTTTTTAAAGTGTGAAACCAGTCACTTTTGTAGTAGCCTAAATTTGTTCATTTTTGATAGTGAGTATCAATAGCCTTAATTTAAATTAGGTCTAAGTAAATTTAAATACTTCTCCTGTTTTTAAATGTAAAACTGGTCAGTTTTGTATTAAATCTGTCAAGTTTTGATTTTAAGTCTCAATTATAGCCTTAAGATGTTTATTAACTAGCTAATAAAACCTTGTTTAAAAAACAAAAGAGTAGTTACTGTCCTTGTTAATTTTATATTTGCTAAGGAAAAGGGCAGTAACTGGTAGATACCGCCTTTTTGCTTGGCATTTATTCAGATCAAAAAGAAGTAAGTGATTTTACATATTCAAAACAAGATTATTTTTGGGATATTATTATTTAAAATCATATCTAGTACCATACATGACAATAAAACAAAAATACCTCAGGAAAATAATTCATTGTTAAATATAAAAATCCAGTTTGAAACTTTGTTTATATTTTACCCAAAACAGATGTTTTTCAGATACTGCTCTCTTCGTTGGCAGGGCAGTATAGCCGTCATCTTGTGGCGTCATGGTCGCCATCTTGTGTGACGTCATGGTGTCGTCATGGCCGCCATCTTGGATGACGTCACCAGGGAAGTAGGCTATGCGTTAGAACCCGCACAGCCCCCCTACTCGAGCAAATTTAATGGATGAATCTCCAATTTTTAAACAATCATTCTCATAGCGAACACCATACGTGGTACATGTCTTTACAATAAATAGAAGGGTCAAATATGGTTCCAGTGTTGCCCCATAATGATTGATTAAAATGTTTTTTAGTTGAGCTTTATTTCGAATACGGAGAGGATGTGGAGGAAGACGGTTTTCCTGCTATGACGGATGATTTTTGTTTTGATTTCAGAAACTGTTGAAGAGGTGAGGATTTTTTTCTTTCTTTCAGGGCTAAATACGGCTTCACTTTCACTTTGTTCATTTTGTTGTTCTTCTTCTTCTTCTTCTTCTTGTTCTTCTTGGTGTTCTTGTTCACTAACATTGGAGGAGGACGAGGATTTTACCTGTCGTGTGGAATCTGTTTGAGTAAATTTTGAACTTGGTAAGGGTTTGGTTTGAGAGGTAGCAGCAGTAGCAGCAGAAGCATTTGGTTTGAACCTCATGGGATCCACCGATGATGGAGCATGTTTTATCCTGGGTAAAGGATTTACGTTTTTTAAAGTTGTAATTCACGAAATTTATGTCGAATCGTATTTCGTGCCTCAATAATACGCTGCATGATTTGAACATGTTTCCTGTACCCTATGGCGTTCGCCATGGTGAAGGTAAAGACACACTAACTGGAAATGTCAAACCCTGGGTCTTTTTAAACAGAAATAAAATGATCAAAACCTAAGCGATAACGTCCCTCACATGGTTCACTCTGTTTATTTATGACCAAACAGGCATGGGGATGATGGTTCCAACACGAGGCACACAATTGCGTGAAAGCTGTAAAGGACATATCTGGATTATCATGATCTTGAAAAATATGATAGAGATTTCTAGAGTCTTGACGAAACAAAACGATGAGATTGGCATTGTCACGAATCAACTGTTTGGGGATTTTGGAATAGGTCTGAGCCAGATAAAAATAATCCACTTGTTTATGACGTCCCATACTAAAATACTCTTGAATAATGGCCTGTCGTTGAGTGGCAATATCATCAAAAATTATAATGGAATCTGGTTGAAGGCGGTCTGGTTGAATGACATCTTGAGGTGAGGTGAATGTAAAATAGCCCATGGCTTCTTTATTTAACGAAGACATAATTTGTTCCAGATACACGTACAGAGGTTGGTACAAGGATTTGGCAAAAATATAAATATTTTGAAATCGTAGGCCATGAGGCCCGGTAATAATGTTCAGCAAAACATTGGTTTTCCACAGCCCGAAAGCCCCACCATAATACATCGAACGGTATATGGGAATAGGGTGCCATCACGTTTAGGTTCACACACGGACAGTGTGAAACCAAATCAGAGACGGGCAAAGCATGAGGTTGTTTCATTAATTCCATAGTGACGACGACTGAGTTTTTTATGTGTGTGTATAAGGTTTATATATAGGCATGCGGTGAGTAGAATAGGTTAGTTAACGTCTATCACCATGGACGTGTTTTGGCAAGCTCGTGTAACTATGGCCACGGCCGCCTCTTTGTCAAAACAGTCTCGAAAGGTGGCTACAAAAAGCTATGTCGATCGCAATGTGCAAAGTGTCTATCACATGGCCCCGAGACTAACCGCTGAGGGCTATTCAGCCAATCATCATCGTATTATTGATGTGCAAGGGCCTCGAGACGAAAATGATGTCTGCACGAAACGTTATGTGACCTTTCAAATGAAAAGGCTTTATAAATTTTTCCCATCTGTATTTTAAGTGTATCTGTCAAATCAAAAACTGAACAATGACAGAAACCTTTCCCCACCACCACTGGAGATTGATGACTTAACTATATGCTTGCTTCCGATTTAAGTCATTATCGATTGCATTATGATGGCATGATTCATATTAAATATGCCATGCCTGATGAGAAACATTTAAAAATACAAATAAACGGTGATAAACCGTTGGTCCACAATCATCAAACAGTGAATGTTGGAGATGAATTATCCTTTCATCTTATGCTTACGTTTGAGGAAAAGGGAGGAAAAGGAAGCTGGGAAAACGGTGAATGATTTTCCGCTTTATATAGAATTGGAATATACTGCTATGAAATAAGGTTCTCTACGTTAGTTGTTATCGAATGTTTGCTGTGAAAGGTTCACCAAGTAGCACCATGGTGAATAAAATATGCAATGAACATCAAAAAAACAAATCTCAAAAAGAGAAAAAAGCCAGGTCGGGAACCAAGTCGATCTGCCCCACACCCGGTGTTAAACCTTAAAAAAATAAAAAGAGTGGCTATCAAAAGAGCATTACAGGCAGTGCGATTGTCTACAGCTCCGAGATCGCACCATAATGCATCGATAAAAAGAAAAGAAAGAAAGAAAGAAAGAAAGAAAGAAAGAAAGAAAAAACGTGGGCGAGTCATTCCTGTTGCTAAGCATGGGGGTTTCTTGCCGGCTTTATTTGCGGGGTTGGCTGCTTTGTGCTTGCTTTTGGGTGGTGCCACTGCCGTGGCGAAAACCATAAAAGCTGTAGAACAAGGTAAGCAACAACTCAAAGAAAGCGAGCGGCACAATAAAACGTTAGAAGCCATCGCTATGGGAGCTAGAAACAGCAATCCTTTAAGGCCAGTCTTTTATCAACAAGGCTATGGCCTATCGTCTAAGAAAAAAAATGTCCATCTTCGATACGCGCTTAAGGCAACTGCCTCGTCATGCCATGACCCATGAACAAGTGGAAAGCTATGCCAAAAAACTAAAGATTTCTCATTTTCGACGTGTATTTATGCGAAATGAATTACCCCCCAAGCACCGTGGAAAGAAGAACGAGCCATGATTAATTTAGATGATGATGCAGGCCCAGGAACCCATTTTGTAGCCTATGTGAAACAAGGTTCCACAGTATGGTACTTTGGCAGTTATGGAAATTTACCACCCCCGATCGAGTTGCTACGATATTTGGGAAACCGGGTAATGATATTCTATAATGTGAATCGTCAACAAACCTTTGACAGTCAAGAGTGTGGACGTTTGTGTTCACATTTTTTATATAAGAGGTCTCGTTAAGCCAGCAGTCTCATCATTATGAATGTTAACGCCAAGACCTTAACCGAGCACAGCCGCGGGCCTGAAGTGTCCATGGATTGTTCCCCCCATTGAATCGCGAACAATCCCATGTGCTAGGATTAATTTCTTTGGAAAGTTACAATAGAATTTACTATATTCAACTGGATATTAATGACAAATTTTATTATGATGATTATATGTTGAGACTACCCCCTGGAGGTTATACCATAGACGATGTGTACGAAGCCATTAGCGTGTCGACGATAAAACAATTTGACGTCAAACCATTTGCGGATGGGACACACAAATTTGAACTTACAGCCAATACGATTACTCTTCGCTGTCGTATTTCTCTACGTTTAACATTGACTTTGAAACACGAGTTCATTCTAATGGTCCTTTACTATGACTTAAACCAAGAGTGTTGGCAGCTCACCAACCCCATGATTCAGATTATCCAGTGAAATTCATCGAGGACCATCACATTTCTGTGACTTGCAATATTATTAGAGACGTATTTACGAATGAAGAACAAAGCCACTCCCTGTATGATTTTACTGTCACCTCCCCTTGTGGATATATTATTCGTGAAAACCCTTCAGTGGTTCTATATCATCCTGCGTGTGTCAGTGATATTAGTAATATTACCTTACGCTTAGTTAATAGAAAACAACAACTGATTTCTTCGGACGCCAACACCCCTGTGACCTACAAGTTGGTTTTAAAGACGCTATGAAATTTATCTATAAAGCAACAACAGCGTCTACGAGCTCGGTTAGTTGCCCGCCGTGTATGAAACGGTTGACACGAGTAAACCGACAACGTTTACAACGCATTGGTTATACGTTACACCCCAATCAGGAACAGGAGCTGTTGCAAGTGTTAAATCCCATACAAGTGGAAGATGGCGTCGTGCGCATTGATATGCATTCCTATCAACCTCAACAATGAGGAGATTCAATTCATCATTAACAATCAAGATATTTTTACTCTACCTAATGAAAGTGTCCTTCAAATTGAGGGTAAATTGATGAAAGTAGATGGCAGCACACCCACAACGTCTGCGTTGGCGAATCATGGTTTGACTTTTCTGTTTTCTGAAGTACGTTATGTGATAAATGATATTGTCATAGATATGACTCGAAATGTGGGCATGACTAGTCTTATGAAATTATATCCTTCCTATAGCGAGGAGGAAAGTAAAACGGCTTCTATGGCAGGATGGTGCCCCAACAGTAGCAATGACTGGCTAGTTCATAGCGATGGCACTTTTACAGGCTACTCACCCTTAAAATTACTCCTTGGCTTGCCGAACATCACAAGCGTATTATTTTAAACGCAAGACAAAGTTTGTATCTGGTGAGAGATCGCAGTGATTATTGTTACGTGCATTGCCCGTTCCAACGTTTTTAAAAATGTATCTTCCCTGGATGTGAATTCACGACCTTTGAATCGACCGCCTGGTGACTTGGTTCCGATTTTGAACACGAGATGACAGTATCTGTCGGACTTCGGCGCTGCTAGCCGTAGTTCCTTCTTCTTCACCACTAGAGTGTGTTGGTGGTGCCTTATAAACTAATCCTATTCGTGTCATATTTGAAGGCTATTATGATTCTACGCCATGAAACAAAGGACTGTGTATACATGATACCGCCAAATTAATTACTTAATAATCACATTGTTGCTTGAGGTGTCAAGCTGTGATTGGACAATTACATTAACATGAATGCAAAGCTGTTTTTGACTTGTGATTCTACGCCATGTTGTGAATTGTCTATCGTCTAGGAAGCAACTAGCCAGCAGGTGTGACAGAGTATCTCTTCGTCGGCTGGGGGCATTGGCCCCTAGCTTTTACAAAATATGAATACCAATTCAACCAAGAAAATGCCTGTGCTCGTAAGGTTTTAATTTTCATCGTTTCGCCGTGAAGAGGAAGTACGAAATGAAAATCGCATCTCGATGCAGACCAGTGCTTGTGACTTCAAACGAAGCATGTGCTGGGTTAGCCATTTTCAGGCACATTTAGTGTCGTATAATATTTCATTTGAATTGTGTGTTGATTAATTTATTATTATTGTGTCTCCACTGAGAAGTTTTTTAAGGTACGTAATGTTATTCTAAACCATTTATATTTTATTATGGGAGCTCCTATATTGGCCTTGTATAAATGTTTGATCTTGTGTTTTGTTTCGCCTGGTAGGCCTAATTTATTTCTGTTTTAATAATGTTACCAGATATTTTTTTTTCTTCGTACCTTCTGGAGACACATTTCTAGTTTATTTTACGTTTTAAGTTATTATTTATTTTCTTTTGGCAATCTTGGGATTGGCATATTATTAATCTGATTTACGATCCGATGCTCCTGCCTCATGTTAATAGTGTTAAAACGTAATTCCTTCCTCCTTTTATTTTTTTCTCCGGTGATCCAACTGCGCCACCGGGTCTGGTTAGGAACGGGATGGGCCAACTTACCTTTTTTCAAGAGGTCCGCGTCGCCTCCACAGCAAAATCACCTCCAGAAGACATGCCCCACAGAAGAACACCAAAAGCGGTGGAAGGAAGGTGGAGAAGGGGAACGCACAGGCTATTCTACAGACACCCCCCAATAACTAATGGAATTGTCGCCGACGAAATAAAGCCACAACAGTTGCTTAAAAATTAAAATAAAAATTTAATTGTTAAAATTTAAAAGAACACCTCCACCAGAAAACAGAACATGCATCCGCCAGCATAAATTACAACAAAGGCAAGAGACGGCTTAACATGTTTGCTTGCAAAGCAAACAAAAGAAAAGAATCAAATTAAAATTAAAATGTTAAAGCCCAAAGATTAAAAAATACAGGCATAATTAAATGAGAAAGGGCTTGATAATTTACAAGGGAATGCAATACCGATCCGACATGCAGAGATCCAGGCCACGACATAAAACGAAAAATTTAAAATTAAATAAACAAAATAAAATTGGATCAGAAAATAAATCCATAATTTGCATGACGGAGAAAAACACAGGAACATTCACCAAAAACACAAAGTTAAACCAACAAGATTAAATAAAAAACAAATTAAGCTAACACTACAACACGTTTGAGTTTACCGCTCGACGCCAAGAGACTGCCCTCGAGACCAGGATGCACCGCGGCAAAACAAAAAACAAACATGGCCACGAAAAAAAAGGGAGACCGCATGTCCGATCGAATTACGGCAAACAATTAGCAAAATTAAATTTTAAAATCACCCGAAAGAAATGAAAGGAGGAAAACAATTACATCTAAATACTATTAACATGAGGCAGGAGCATCGGATCGTAAATCAGATTAATAATATGCCAATCCCAAGATTGCCAAAAGAAAATAAATAATAACTTAAAACGTAAAATAAACTAGAAATGTGTCTCCAGAAGGTACGAAGAAAAAAAAATCTGGTAACATTATTAAAACAGAAATAAATTAGGCCTACCAGGAGAAACAAAACACAAGATCAAACATTTATACAAGGCCAATATAGGAGCTCCCATAATAAAATATAAATGGTTTAGAATAACATTACGTACCTTAAAAAACTTCTCAGTGGAGACACAATAATAATAAATTAATCAACACACAATTCAAATGAAATATTATACGACACTAAATGTGCCTGAAAATGGCTAACCCAGCACATGCTTCGTTTGAAGTCACAAGCACTGGTCTGCATCGAGATGCGATTTTCATTTCGTACTTCCTCTTCACGGCGAAACGATGAAAATTAAAACCTTACGAGCACAGGCATTTTCTTAGTTGAATTGGTATTCATATTTTGTAAAAGCTAGGGGCCAATGCCCCCAGCCGACGAAGAGATACTCTGTCACACCAGCTGGCTAGTTGCTTCCTAGACGATAGACAATTCACAACATGGCGTAGAATCACAAGTCAAGAACAGCGTTGCATTCATGTTAATGTAATTGTCCAATCACAGCTTGACACCTCAAGCAACAATGTGATTATTAAGTAATTATTTCGTCGGCAGCAGTTCTGTTAGTTATTGGGGGGTGTCTGTAGTCGAGCCTGTGTCTTCCCCTTCTCCACCCTCCTTCCACCCCTTTTGGTGTTCTTCTGTTGGGGCATGTCTTCTGGAGGTAATTTTGCTGAAGCGAGGCGGACCTCTTGAAAAAAGGTAAGTTGGCCCATCCCGTTCCCATAACCAGACTCCGGTGGTGTCAATTATAATGCACTAAAAGGAGCCTCCGACCAAGTAACCAAAAATTCAACTGTTTCGATTACTATGGAAAGTGCCACACGTGACGCTATCGGATCGTAAAAAGCTAAGCATGTTAAATTTGGTGCAAAAAGATAAAGCCTTGCCTATCGCCTTTCGAAGTTGGAGTCTACATGAGTACCCCTTGCTACCTACCACAGACACTCATAGTTGGAGTGTAAAATCGGCTCGCTCTACTGAGAGACCCCTCTATGTTATTATTGGTTTTCAAACCAATAGAAAATACCAACAAAGCAAAGATATCACCCTGTTTGATCACATTCACATGAGAAATATACAACTATTTTTAATTAATGTTTGCTTTCCCTATGAGGGGTTGGAACTCAGTTTTTTTAAAAATAAGTTTGGTCCCCTTTATCATATGTTTGCTAAATTTCAATCATCTTATTATGAAAAACAGGATTGCCCTATGTTGTCGCCACAAGGGTTTAAAGCAAAAGCACCACTGACTGTTTTCGACTGTTCGTATCTAGAAGAATCTATGAAAATCACCACCATTGATTTAAGAGCAGACTTTCAAACACAAGAAAATGTGCCAGACCATACCAGTGCCTACTGTTTGATTATTCATGCCAGACAAGTAAAATACCATCATTTGTCCAATTATGTCACCAGCATGTAAGCCACCTGTGGTCAGGTGAAAAAAATCGTCATTCATAGGATTGATTATAAGCGTCTGCCTGCACACTATCTGTTGCGCTCTGGCACTGTGCACATATACAATAACATCAAACATTATGTGTCCCTCAATAAGCAAGAACAACAACAACAAAGTGACAGACAAACCATGGAATTTTAAATGTGAATTTAATCATCGAAAACTTTTGAAACATGGACAGTCCCCTTTATGGATTATGGAGAATTGGCAGAAAGCGGATTTTATTACTTAAACCGTGGGGATGTGGTCAGGTGTATTTTTTGCAACATTGAAATTGGAAACTGGGAGATGGGGGATCGACCATTTAGCGATCATCAGCGATGGAGTCCATCCTGTCCTTACCTAAATCGCTATGATGTAGGCAATATTCCGTGGAGTTTGAATTACACTGTTATTGTTCCTGACCCTGCAAAACTAGGAGATATCTGTGGACCGTGTGTGCAAACTGTTCATATGAATGTTGATCCAGATTAAAATAAAAAAACTTGTAATAAAATTGTAAGGTTTCTTTAATGTCATGAATAAAACCTGTATACTAAAGTAAAAAAAAAATTTACCTGTTGTTGAATTCATATTTCCCCCCCCCCTCAAGTCCTTTGACTTTTGCAATGTTAAACCATAAAATGGGTTAGTTGTTGATTAGACGTCAACGAGGTAACAAGTAAAAAATTTATAAAAAACATCATGCGTACACTTATCGTGAATTGTCAGGTGTTTAAAATTGCAGACAACAAATTTATATTTAAGGAAGTAGCTTTTATAGATTGTAGTACGTTTTGGGTGTCTAACCCTATTCATTTGGTGTTTAAAGCTCCCTATGCTTTTGAGTTGCTTAGTGAAAAAGATAAAAAGTAGAGCCAATGGATTGAAATTCATTTGCAATTAGTA
Organism: Meconema thalassinum; assembly: GCA_946902985.2. Lineage (NCBI taxonomy): Eukaryota > Metazoa > Arthropoda > Insecta > Orthoptera > Tettigoniidae > Meconema > Meconema thalassinum. The sequence continues at coordinate 669,930,376 of OX336389.2, read as the reverse complement.
TGGAAAAAGGGTGATATTTCTTACAAGTATCTTGACATAGTCATGAAAGCCCATTTGTCCTCGGCCAATGTGTTATTTGTTAAAGGGAGTGAAGAACGCCAGTGGATTCAACCATTTTTACCCTCTCACTGTCAATGTATTGACCTTTTAGATCTGGATTGTTCATCCCTGCAAACGCTCATGGACACTTGTCCTTGCGACAATATTCAGAATAAAGCCTTAGCGCATGCGTGGCAATTGTTTCATTGGCTCACCACCAGTGCATGTTGGGAGTTGTTTAAGAAAATTAAAACAGAAAGTTTATCTTCCAATGATAGCAGTGAGACTTGTACACGTGAGGTGATATTATCAACGTTATAAACATGGACGCCACTACAATCGACAAGGCTATTGGAAAGTTCTTTGTGTGTAAGAAAAAACTTATTAGCTTTACACGTCTTGAATTATTAGCACTACCTAAATCATTTCTTTTTTATGTTGCTGCCAACGCTGTGAAAGAAATTTGGGAAAAGGCGCCTGTCGAGTGGACTACTGACCCTGTATTGAGTGAACTACAACCATGCAGTCATTTTTCCCATCACAAGCAATTAACCATGGCAAATATACCTTCCATTCGACAGTGTAGCACATGCCAATTGATGAAATTATATCATGGTCATAAAACTCACTGTAAAGACATTGTTTCATCATTCCATGGCTGTCATGTGGAAAACAAGCACCACCTACTATGCTCGTCTGCAACCACCAACAAACAACAACAACAACAACAACAACAACAACAACAACAACAAGAACAAGAAGAAGAATAACAAAAAAAAGTGTTTTTCACCGATTGAAACCTCTATGTCCCAGGTGTACTGGCCGTGGAATTATTGATAACATCATTAAAAACTTAGCATTCGAAGCTCACCTACCTGCTTACAGCTTTTGCGGCCCTGGTACTCGTCTTCAAGATCGTTTGAGGAGAGGGGATATGGGAATTAATGCTTTGGATCATGCATGCCTTAATCATGATATAGCCTATGAAAACAGTGATCCCACACTAAGACGCATTGCCGACAAAGTCTTGTTAAGCACTGCCAAGCAACGATTATCAGCTCCTGATGCCAGTCTATCAGAACGAATGGCAGCATTTATGGTGATTGGTGCTATGAAGAGCAAATTACTTTTATCTAGATATGGACTTTAACATCATCAATTTATTTTTTAAAATGTATAGTATCACTGTTATGATTTTAAGAAAATAAATAAATAAACATGAGACCATGATTTTTTTTTCATATTATTGACTAATAGTTTCAAATTTCATAATTATAAACAATAATATAAATGGTGGTTCAATTTAAAATTATAAACAGTAAAAAAAGGACGACAGTATATTACTATTAACTAATAGTTTCAAATATGATAATTATAAACAATAATATAAATGGTGTTTCAATTTAAAATTATAAACAATAAAAAAGGACTACAATGTATTATTATTAACTAATAGTTTCAATATAATGATTATAAACAATAATATAAATGGTGTTTCGAATAAAATTATAAACAATAAAAAAGAAATTACAATGCATTATTATTAACTAATAGTTTCATTATGGACATTATAAATATTGCTATAAATGGTATTTGTTCTAAATAATAAAATAAGTTGAAACGTTATGGGCTTAAGGGTCGCTTGTTTATTTAAACACCCTCCTCATGCACTGCAAGCCCAAGTAAAAAAACATGTTTTAAATGTAGTCATAGTAGCATATAAAATAATTAACAAGTTTCAGACTATGATGTTTTTATTATTATTATTATTATTATTTTGTAATAAAACATGTCATTATGATTTTTTGTACAAAACCCTGTGACCGTTAAAAATAATATTTTATTATTCTTCTTCTTATTATTATTATTGTTATAATTATTATTATTATTATTATTATTGTTATAATTATTATTATTATTATTATTATGTAATAAAACATGTCATTATGATTTTGTTTGTACAAAACCATGTGACCATTTAACACAATGTAACGTTAACTTTAAATTATTTATTTAATTAGTAAATAGTGTTGATTTGTTTTTTTGTTTTTTGTTTTACTTATGGTTGCATTGCATGAGTGCGTGTGCTAAATGAACAAGGTATCCTTAAGCACATGACGTTTCAATTATTTGAAAAACTATACATGTACATTAAAAGAAAAAAACATGCATCATAGGCAATGTTTGTATTCACGTAGCCCTAAAGGCTAAAAAAAATTCTCTCATTAAAGAGTGAACTTACAAAAAATTACCATTTTACCTATAGTCATTATAGGCATCATTGTATTAAATGTAGCCCTAAAGGCTCAAAACAAACATAAAAAAGTCAAGAAAATTATTATTATTATTATTTACCATTATAAACCATGAGCAACAATTAATAAACGTCAAAACGGTTGAGCACCAAAAAAAATTGTTTAATTTAGTAATAAACAAATAAAAGAAGTCATGGCTTGCGTACAATGATTATTCGTTTTCTAGTTTTACAAAACGAATCATGCAACGATTATTTTTCACCCTCATAGATTAAATACACAGGGTGAATACTGGAATTGACATCTTCCATGACACTATCAGGTAGGTTATTAAATCGTGTGGGTAGAAATGTCTCAAAGTCTTGACAAACGCAAAGAGCTCGTTCACCAAATTTGGTTTTTAATTTTTGAATTTTATGATTGCGAAAGGGTGTTTGTGTAGGCAATTCACTCATTTTCTTGCGTGCAAAGCCGCAATCTTGGCCAATAGCGTTCAATGCATCCATGCTTGGCTATAAGGAAAGAAAAGAGTGTTATTTTTAAACACTCTTATTCTTATATAACAACAACAACATTGTCAATACATTAATGCGTGTTGTGTTTAAGCCTGAGCGTTTAATGCCTAAAGTTGTAGATAGTATTGGATAAATTGACAAAAATATAATAATGTTTGTAAGAGGTATGCGATAACTGTTGAACCAACATCAACAGCCATTTTTTTTTGTGTTTCATTGTCCAAATGACGTAACTAGGTATACTGTTGTAAATGACAATCATCATCGATAAGAAAAATTTGTGTTTTAGTGCGTATGACGTTCATTATTAGTGCTTGATGAATTTCTTGCCACGGACCGCGTCCGTCAAAACAAGTGGTTTTTAACACTGGAAGAAGCAACAACTGTGTTTGCTGAATATAAACTAGGCTGTCTGCAATATGGACATACATGTTCATGTTTTCTAAAAGAAAGAAAGAAAGAAAGAAAGAAAGAAAGAAATAAACCAAGCTATCATTTTAAACTATTTTTAAAGCTGTAAATAAACCTAAACCTTGTTTTAAATTTTCTTTTAAATTGAAAAAAAAAAACAACCAATAGTTGATATCTACCATAGGGTAGAGGGTGGTTGTTAAATGACATTAATAACGTGCTAAAGCATCATTAGACAAATCAATTAAAATGTATTTATAGGGATAGGCTTCAATGACTTGCGCATCTGCTAATGAAGTGGCGCAAAACACCAACCATTGCCACTGTCGAAACGTATTTTCAAAATTTGGTAAATATGTAAATGGTATTAAATCACCACTATTTTTATTAAAAGTAGTGGAGCTCTGACATCTATAAAATCTAAAATAAGGTTTTGGTTTAAAGGTTTATTACCACCTAAACCTGTTTTTTTTTGTATGGGTACAACTAAGACTTGTTTATGTTGTATCATCAGTAACTGATCTTCCACTTCTGAGCAAAGGGCTTCATAATTTTTTTTCTAAAAAGATAAATAAAAAATATTATTTGTTATATGGGTGGTTCAACAATTTGTGGCAACAGTTTCTTTGACGGATTAACAAAAACGTAGGCGTGTGAACAATGTTCACATGACCACTGTATTACCTTTCGGTAAAACGCATGTAAACAAACAAATCATTGTCCCACACTGTGTAGCCTACTTATAAAAGTTGACATTCATTTTCATCGTTTTCAGCCAAAACATGAATTTGAAAATTATTTCATAGAAAATGTTTTATGAAAATTAAGTGTGAATCATTTTCAAGATCGTTTGGAGGTAAATGTATGCCTCTGTTGTCAATAGGTATTAGTATATAATCTCCTTGTTGAATGAGTCGATTACGATTCCCGTGTCGACGTGCAAATTCGCACTGCATACTGTAAAAAAATGGTATGTACAGATACGATAAACAAACAACTGCATACTAATGGATGCCTATAAAGGTAAAGTTAACTTACCATGCAATTTATTAACCATGTCAATATCAAAGAAACAAAACTAAAAACAATAAAAATTTAAACTGTGGTATGTGTTTTCCATAAACATGAATACACCATAAACAAACAAAAATAGCCAAATGTATTTTTCCAAGTAAAGTATGTTCCTAAAAGCCGAATCCAACAAAAAACATATGCATCACATATTGTTGTTGTTAGTTTCTAATAGACCGTATTCTATGTGGTAAATATTGATTCATAGGTAACGTAAAATTAAGTTGACGAAATGCTTGTTGACGATATGAAGTGGTTCCTTCCTCAGCAGGTAATTTATAAAAGTGGAAACAAAACATATTTGACGTTACTGGAAAATAGACATTAAACAAGGGTTTTGTACATAGCGTACACCAAAAAACTGGAAAATCATCCTTATCCACTAATTTAACAATCACTTGTTTCTTCGTTAAACCATACCATGATTTATGAATTACTTCTGTAGATACATTATTTTGAAAATCAAAATTTAGCATACAGGGTTTGCAATAGTGATGACTTGGATCATGATACAAGATATCATCATCATCATCATCATGATCAATGATGCTCTTATAAAAAGTGGTATCGATGCGCACTTTAGTGTTTTATACTCTAAAGGATATGCCACACGTTGTGCATTATAATTTACCATCGTTGCATATTCATTAAACCTAGTGTGTTTGGTAACAATAAAAGAATCTTCATCATGGTTCATCATTGAATCTGAAAAGTAGTTATAGACGTTTTACTAAGTATGTATATTTTTAAAAAAATGTTAATTTATACATTGTCTGTCCCCTAAGTGAATAGCAAAAATAAAATACAAAATAAGCAAAATACAAAATAAATAAATAAATAAATAAATAAATAACCATATGTCTGTTGACTTTTATTAATGCATTAGGTTTTTAAATAACAATTTCTGTTCAGATATTCGTCTGGTGTTGTTTTGTAATACATCACCACTTATAACACTAGACATAAAGTGTGTTTGTTCACAATAAAAGCAAGAAATTATTTTTTTGTTCTTTGCATCAGGTCTATTAACCTATTAAGACCTATTAAGCCGCATGTCTACTGAGGGTGGGTGGTCTGTTTGCTGAAACATGAGGCTTATTAAGTCAGCACCTAGTGAGGCCTATTAAGCTGCATGTCTACTGCGGATGGGTGGTCAGTTTGCTCAAACATGAGGCTTATTAAGCCAGCACCTAGTGAGGCCTATTAAGCCGTATGTCTACTGAGGGTGGGTGGTCAGTTTGCTCAAACATGAGGCTTATTAAGCCACTATTTAGTGAAGCCTATTAAGCTGCATGCCTACTGAAGGTGGGTGGTCACTTTGATGAAACATGAGGCATATTAGGCCACTAGTTAAAAAAAAGGCCAACATGTTTTAATCTAGCCTGTGCACAGTGAGGCATGCAAACGTTGATGCATGCCTTTCTTTATGCGTTGACAGGCAAATAGCACAAGACATACAGTTTATATATATACAACTATTTACACGCATTCACACATCCTTGCATACATCCGTGCACACAGGTTAAGAAAACAAAAAATTATATGATACACTACAATTTGTTATGTTTTATTCCAAGGTTCAACATGGCATCACGCACTTCATAGCAACCAAACCAAACACTTGCCGTATTGTACAATAACAATAGCAACAACCATTACTGGTTGTAACCAAAGGGAACGCTTGTCATCGTATCCTGACACAACTGCCTTTTATCATCCAACAAGGCGAGTGTTTGTTTCCGTTGTTTCATTAAAATAAATTATGGCTTTTAGACAGAATCCTAAACTGACTATGTGACATAGCTGTGTGGGTCTGAAGGACATTAAAATAATCATCCACACAGAGTCGTTTAAACACGTGCTGGCTAATCCCTTTGGCTCGCATAGATTCACATCAATCCACCTGCCGAAAACTATACATTTTCGGTGCAAGTCCAAAAAACTCAGTCATCATGGTGTCTGAACACTCATCTTTCATTAAACCAATTCCTTTTTTGTTCAGACGGGGGATATCGAACACGTTCTTCTCGCAAAACGAGGACGTGTCAAACTATTTTGGGTTTTCTTTGATAATGGCATATGGATCACAGTCACGGATATGGTAAATAAAACTATCCGTGTCTGTATATAACAAGGAAATGGTACCAAATTGCCGCATTGCAAAACCATAATGAAATTTATACAGATGCAATTTTGAAAAATCTAAAATGACTTGGCCTAAATAGATTGGTTTATTCATGACCACTTTAGTTTTTGCAAGTTCTATAGTGACTAAATCATGGTCAATAACGTTCAAAAATTTGAAATTTGGTTTTGCAATGTATATTTGCCAATCCCATCTGCCATGCCATGTGTTGACCAATTTTATGACCCTATACTGCCGCACATTTTAAAGACTCTTGCCATAAATACAATTATTCATCAGTTTAAAAAAATGTATTTGGAATGGCTGAGTGGGACTTTGTGACTGGTATTTAAATCCATGTACGGTTTCAACCACGGTTTCTGATAGAAAGAGATACCTCTATGGATTTTTTTTTCAGGGTTAAGCCCTGGGCTAAACATTCTACCAGCATATCAATGTGCAATATATAGTGAGTTTTGTCATACAAGGTGCCCATCAATTTTTTATGATTACCCTTACTCTCGGGCGGCACCATTTTCTCCATTCGAAATGGGAAATCACCATGTCGCTGTCTGAGATCGGGGGAATAAGCTAAGTCAACGTCAAGGACTTATCCTACGTCCTGTCGCTCGCTGGCGCAATGCACATTATAATCTTTAATTTCATCCTCAGACAGCCAGACAAATTTTTTGTACGGCAGCGGTCTGCTCATAGCGAAACCATATACATTATTTACATCGAAATACATTAGGTAGGAATCTGGTTCTTCAGGGCAATAATCAGGCATGTAATGATTATTTGCCTTGGCATGTCGCTGATTCAGCGATACGAACCCCACACGAATCCCTTTTTCCATCATCAGTACCATATCGAGATCCGTCAGTAAATCAAGCTCTATTTGGGTGTATCTGAGCGCAGGGTCCCAACTTAACCCCGGACTGGTATAGTAGTGGGCGGGGTCGAGCCCGTATATCGAATGACATAGCTGACGAAACGTCTCAAATACGTCTGCCAATAACAACACATCTAATTTTAAGTAGTGCATAGCATATTGACCCATGTTTTCTATGGCAAACGCTCGCCAAACATGCTGTGCGTGGGCATATTATTCTTCACTGATGGTGCTTTGAGTTAACTGAGAAAAATGTTTTTCTCTAGGGGGCAAAGTCGTTTCTTTAAGCACCTCGTAACTTGCCACATGATCATAAGGAAAATGATCTTTACGAACACACAATTAAAATTGTTTTGTATCCGTAAAGTGGGATTGAGTATGTTTCAACTGATCCTGGCTTAAACCTTTCACAAGGCTATCCAGCGAACTAGGCATAAACTTGAATGAGTCGAGAAAACGAATGCTCATTGTTCCTTTTTCCCTGAAAGAGAAATGAAGCTATAATGGTTCTTAGCCAAAACGCTAAATTTGCTCTTATCTACATGAGCGAATTCTCTAACAATGAAGTGCAGATCGTAGCGAGAGAAATTGTGTAAGAAGACAGGAAGGAACCGAGGAGTAGAATACTTTAAATTGCATTATCTATCAGCAGCACCTCTAAAATGACCTGTCCTGTGGCAGTGAGCTCTTACTTTTGTTTCTCCGCATAAAATAGGCTTTTCGCATACGTGGCAGAGGTGGTGGCTTGATCATATTCTTTTTGCTGTACGTCATTCATCTGAATTGGTACAGGGGTATCCATTTTTTTTCTTCTTTTCCCGCTAAAGCCGCCATTTGATCAACAAACCACCGCGCACAATCTGAACCTTCGGGACTTGCATACTCACATTGGGATTTATCGTAGAGACAGACAACATAATAGCCTACAGCAAAAGGCTCGTGTTTCTGCAATGGATAGATCGAGCTTGTATGGGGGCTTGGTTCACATCCCTGAAGGGGAACAGTGAGGGCCTCAAAATCGGCATAAACAGTAAATGGTATCATATGAAGTACGTCCAGAAAGTAAGTTCCGTTTGGTAATAACATTAAATTGTGTACAGATACAGAAAAATTATTTATTGCACAAAATTCTACAACCCTTAAACTACTTTTCCACATAACTGCCGAAATGTTGCAGGCATTTGTCGTAGCGTGGCACGAGTTATTGTATACCTTCATCATAGACGTGTGCCGCCTGTGTCTTCAACTAGTTGTAAAATCTGCAGCGGCGCAGTTCCGCATATGCGCGGTAGACGCTCTGTATCAAGGAGAAGAAACGTGCGCCATTTGGAGAGCACTGTCAGCCACGTACGCGTTGTTGTACATGTTTACTCGTACAATGTCGGTGTTGATTGAAAATCCCGCCGCTTGTGAAATCAGATCTGTGATTCGTTTTCTGAATGCTAGGAAAGTGAAACCAATTGAAATTTATCGGCAAATTTGCAAAGTGTATGGAAAAAAGGCGATGAGTGATTCAATGGTGAGAAGATGGGTCCGACAGTTCAATGAAGGACGTAGTGAAGTGCACGATGAAGAACAAAGTGGGCGTCCATCTTTGGTTACAGAAGAACTGGTTCACGCGATTGATGACAAGATCCGGGAAAACCGCAGGTTTACAAATAGTGGTCTCGCTGTGGAATTTCCCTAAATCTCACGATCACTAATTCATGAAATTGTTACCGAAAAACTGAACTTTCGTAAACTTTGCCGACGTTGGGTACCAAAGATTCTTACGGAGCAACACAAAACAAAACGGATAGGTAGTGCACTTCAGTTTTTGACCCGTTACAATGGAGGTGGCGAAGAATTTCTGACACAGATAGTCACAGGAGATGAAACTTGGGTTTCTTACGACACCCCTGAAAGTAAGTGGCAATCAATGGAATGGAGGCACACTTCATCCCCAGCAAAGGTTAAGCCGAAACAATTCTTGACATCTCGGAAAATGATGTGCACAGTGTTCTGGGACTGGAAAGGCATCTTACTCATCGATTTCTTACCGCGTGGTCAAACAATCAACGCAGATGCTTACTGCGAGACACTTAGGAAATTGCGCCGCGCAATACAGAATAAGCGCCAAGGATTGCTGTCAAAAGGTGTTGTTTTTCTTCCCGACAACGCACGACCACACACTGCAAATGTGACGAAAAACCTCCTACAGGGATTTGGCTGGGACGTGTTTGACCACCCTCCGTACATCCCTGACCTCGCTCATAGCGACTTTCATCTGTTCACACATCTCAAGTCTTTCCTTGGCGGTCAACACTTCAACAATGACGACGAGCTGAAAGAAGATGTTTCCACCTGGTTGAAGACACAGGCGGCAAACTTCTATGAAGAAGGTATCCAAAACCTTGTGCCACGCTATGACAAATGCCTGCAAAAGTTCGGCAGTTATATGGAATAGTAGTTTAAGGGGTGTAGAATGTTGTGCAATAAATATTTTTCTGTACCTGTACACAATTTAATTTTATTACCAAACGGAACTTACTTCTTGACGTGCCTCGTATCTTGTTTATTAGTGGCCTTAAATTTTAAGACTGTGTCATTCCCTTCGGGCAAAACTAGCTTTACTGCCGTCTGCCCCTCAAAGTCTGTAGTATGTCGTTCCAAAAGATCAGGAGTTCCAAAATACTGAAGGCAGCGATCGCAAATGTGTTTTGCATACTCCTTCTTAGACGCTTGGCTGCTTACCAATCTACTCAAATTCTTTACCCAACAATAATGGTTTTTATCCCCATGAGACAGGAAAAGCAAGTGAATGTGATGTTGCTTTACCTGTTTGGTGGCATACAAGGGGCCGACAATGTTGCTTCCCTCAACGCCATATACCATGAAGGAGAAATTTGGATTATCTTTCTCAAATAAATAAATTTTATCTACAGACATGAGAAATGAAACACGCTGTAGATTCAGAGTTTGTTTTAAGTGGTTAAATATAGCTTTGTACTTCCCTGGCAAATGACCATATCTGTCTTGCCAGGGTTGCAGACAACTAGCTACACTCCACAAAAAGCAATAATCATCTTTATTCCATACATTAATAATTGCTTTTTCGAAGCGATCCAGCTCGGTGTGGGAATATGGCTACTTCCTGCATTTAATGGATTGTATTTACAAATATTAATTTGTCAATATGCAATGCTATACAGAGCCAGGCCACTGGGTTAACTTATCAAATTTACTGATAAGCCCATCAATAGCATTTTTGTGATACCACATTTCTAAATTATCGGATATCAGTAATTTCTCCATTTTTGAACAAAGATTAAACCTATGTTTTTCTTCAACATTTTTTAAAATCAGAATAAACTCACATAGTAATTCGAAATTCATGTTTAGGGCGTGATGCGTTGTTAAGCCTTGTTTGCTTTCATTCAGAAAATACACGAAACACGAATCGACAAATTCTTTAGGGGATAGACAGTTTTTCACATTATGAATTTGGCCTGAACATATTCTACTTTTAAAATATTTGGCTAATGGTTGCCATTGTAATTCTTGACACATAGACATAGACATAATTAAATATCAACAGTAAATGGAATGTTAACTCACCTTATAAATAGGATAATCCAAAATCCAGCGAATACACACACTCACACACAACCACATACACACACACGAGGTTCCTTCAATGTTGGCCCTAGCAAGAGTGGACCGCAACGTGGTTTTTTTTTCAACAAATTTATCTGAAATGCAAACCAATAAAACCCTTCATTAGTTGTGGTTTTATATATATACATACAATAAACACATTCATTCTTTCATTCATTCATTCATACCACTTTATAAAAAACAAACACAAAAGGTTTCAGGTCAGCAACTGGGTTAATCATGTAAGCACATCCAGCAATAGTAAGGTTATTTACAAGAAAAATATCATCATAGCTCACAGTTTTTAATATTGCAAGCGTGGCCAATAAGCTGCTTACTACTAGTACCAGTACACTCCTGCTTTACCACTAGTTTATACACGTCTTAATTCTGAAACAAGGATAAATACATGGTATAAGTTTATGGATATTCCATTAAATAAACAGCTTTCATTTCACAAAACAAAACAAAAAAAGTCATAAAACATCATGTATGCACCTTGTAATCAATATTTTTTTGTGCCAAGGTGCTCCACCACCGTAGATGTCACTGCTTTTATTTAATAATAATGTACTTTTAAACTAACACTCTCTCTCTCTGTCTCCTTTGTTACGTTGGCAATGTTTTTAATTTTTCCCCCTGATTTTTGCAAATCTGCAACAAAAAAGTCACCAAATCACTCTCCATGCATACACAACTTGTTAATAAATCCAATAATATATAGCATGATTAAAATCATTAACCTAACTGTTGACTACATTAGACACCGTTTAGATAGATAGATAGATAGATAGATAGATAGATAGATAGATAGATAGATAGATAGATAGATAATGCCTTTATTGGTGGCGAAGTTAGGGCTCAAGGCCCTCTCTTACACTTAACCACTAGAAGAGTATACATCTACATGACCTATAATTACAAATACCAATAGCACAAATAATATTAATAGCAATAAGAACAGTGATAATATGAATAATGGTAGAATCATTAATTTCAAAAATACACAAAGTAAAGTACCCTTAAATGACGTAACTACATTAATCCGATCATTCATCTCATTCATTCATTCGTTCATTCAATATTTATCCCGGAAGTCAGCGGGATCCACCCAGCAAATACTCGCAGCAAGCCACTTTAAATTTGCGATGAGAGGGATTGTCTCTAATGCTCACAGGTAGCAAATTCCATGACCTGGACGCAGAGATTATGAACGAGCGGTTGTAAACAGCAGTAAGGTTTATAGGTATGGCAAGAGAGGAGCCAGATCTCGTATTGTGGTCATGATAGGACGAGAGGTAAGAAAACGGTGAAACAAGATAGTTAGGGGTATTAGTGGAAAGTATTTTGTGCAGTAGTGATAACATGTGGAGTTCACGACGCTGGTGCACTCGAAGCCATGACAGCTCATTATAATTGGGTGATATATGATCATCATATCGCAGGCCAAAGATATATCTTACACAGTTGTTGAGGCACCTGTCCAGTTTCTTGTTACTGTCGCAGGTTATTTCAGTCAACACAGTGTCACAGTAGTCAAATATAGGTAGTATCAGAGGGCGAATTAGTTGTACTTTAAGTCGAACAGAGAATACGTTACCGAACCGTTTCAGAGGATATAAGCATTTATGTACTTTATTACATGTGCTTATTACCTGTTTAGTCCAATTTAAGGTCTCAGTCATAATAATTCCTAAGTTTGTCACTGAAGTAGAGTAGGGTATGATTTTATTGTTTAAAATTATTGGAGAGATGTCACGTTGCTTGAGGGAATATAAATTTTTATTGGTACCGATAATAATCACTTGAGTTTTATTTGGGTTAATTAATAAACTGTTTTTATAAGCATAGTCACTAAGCTGTTGTAGGTCAGAATTTATTTTAATAATTGCATTATTGATATCACTCGGTTTTGAATGATAGTAGATCTGTACATCATCTGCATACACTTGCAATTTGCAGAAATTAAGGGCTTTTGATATGTCATTTATTTGGATGATAAATAACAGTGGCCCAAGAACCGAACCCTGAGGGACACCGAGGGTCTTACTTTGCCATCCCGAACTCACATTTCCCACTATCACACGTTGCCGGCGATTTTCAAGGTAAGAGGAAAAGAACCGGAGTGACACACTATTAAAATTTAGTTCTCGAAGTTTCTGCAGTAGCAACTGAGGGTTGACGGTGTCAAAGGCACTACTGAGATCTAATAATGTCAGTACAGTCACGTCCCGTTGGTCCATTGCATATCTGATATCATCTGTCACTCGTAGTAAAGCTGTCGCAGTGCTATGCCCCTTTCTGAAGCCGGATTGGAAGGGGTTGAGTAGGGAATGCTTTGTAAGGTATTCAGTAACTTGTGTATGAACTAGACGTTCAAGTACCTTGGATAATGGTGGTAGGATGGATACTGGACGATAATCTGAAGGAGAATCAAACTTGGAGCTCTTCGGGATAGGTCTAATTAGTGCATCTTTCCAAACATCTGGGAACACTCCGTTTGTCAGGCAGTAGTTAAATATATGAGTTAGTATTGGCAGAACAGCTCCCAAGACATCCTTAATGAGTGATATAGGAATGTTATCATTACCTGTGGCATTGGATGAAATAGAGTATATCACACCTTTAACTTCATTCGAGCTGACATTTCAAAAAGAGAATTGCTCAAAAACAGACTGCTGTTGTAACAAGTGAACTTTTAGGGAAGGAGGTAGAGGCTAATTTTGGCCGTGCGAAGTGATCATTTAGAGCCTCTAGCGATATGCTTGGTACTTGTTGTTCAACTGTCTTACCTATCCCTAACGCACGTAATTTACTCCATTTTTGTCTAGGGCTGTTGGTTTTCATCAGATCATGAAAGTATTTATATTTAGAATTTCTAATTAGCTGCTTGGTTCTGTTTCTCAGAATTCTATATCTCTCAAAATCAACTGCATCATGTGTCAGTCTGTATTGTCTGTATAGTTTGTCACGACTGGCCATGGCAGATCTTACCTCAGCCGTTAGCCACGCAGATGAAGAGCGGGTAATTCTTACCCGTTTCTTTGGTGCATGTTTGTCAAATATTTCTAGTACCATTAAATTGAATGTATTTACTTTAGAATTTATGTTCTGAGAATTACGTATATTATCCCAAGGCAAGTTATATGCATCATAGCGTAGTTTATTCTGGTCAATATGTCGTAAGTCTCTTACTGTAATGTAGCGTGGTTCATACTTAGGTATTCGTATAGAATAACATACGTACAATAGATCATGTGAAGAGATGCCAGGAGTAGGGATCTGTCCGTGTTTAATAACTTTCTGAGGTTGATTTGTCACAAGAAGATCAATTAAGGTATGACTTGTATGGTCAGAGAAATGAACATGATTAGTAGCGTTTATGTATTTGTATTGTAATAAATCAATAACAAGTGGATGCACACATACGTCCGTCCTCTTCAAAGGTAATCACAAGAGTAATGGACCGTCTTGCACTCTGTCAAGTTGTAATGATAACACATAACTTTTTGTTCACACATGGGCGCGGTGTGAAACTCTCCAGTCAAAATCATTCTCACAAGTAAGCAGTACTTATCTGTGGAAGCTGCCGTCAGCATATAACACACACACCTCCTTGCCCTTGAGACAAGAGCTCATTTTTCATTTCAGCGTTTGATAACAGCGAGTGTCTCTGCCAGGCCCACAGATGCATAGCTGCCTGCCAACGCAATGATAAAAGAATCTAACTTCTATGATCCCCTCCCTGAACACGCTCGATCTGTCAAATCTGTTTTTTTGTCATCGTGTATCAAGCAAGGGGCCATGAACTTAATATTTTCCCCCGTTTCCCCCAACTATCTTAAAAAAAATAACGAAAACGCCTTTTTCCACCAAAAACCATGGTTCCACTTTTTTCAACACCTACATTCCCGTAAAGAGGACAATCAAACAAAACATCATCATGAGCATCATAGCCATAACTCACTCCGGTTTCCAAAATATTTAAATATGACAAAAACATAGGTTTAAACCCCAAAAACGTGCATAGGTTTCTCACCTAGCGACTTCAAATTTATGGTGCAGGTACTCGAGGTAAATACCAGCCAGTCATGTCAAACAAACTTTTTTTTGTCAACTTCACCGTTTCCAAAATAGTGACCATTTTTCAAAATTCTTTTTTTCTTTTGCCCTAAAGACTTGAAACTTGCTGTCCACCTAGAGGGCATAGACACCTTTCATTAACGTCAAACAAACGTTTTTCTTATCTTCACCGTTTCCAAAATAATCAAAAATTCAAAGACAAGAATTTTCATTTTTTTAATATCAACACACATTCTTAGCAAAGAGGACGTCACCCCAAAGTCAACAATACCTCGTTCGTTAAAATCCGACCATCCGTTCGCCAATTATCGCCGATGTTCGCCAGAAAGTAGGCTATCATCTTTTTCCTCCTACACACTTCAAACTTGCTGTCCACCTAGAGGGAATAGCCATCTTTCATTAACGTTGAACAAACTTTTTTCTCATCTTCACCATTTCCACAATAGCGCCACTTTCAAAATCAACAATTTTCAAAATAAATTAAAAAATACCATCACACATTCTTAGCAAAGAGGACGTCATCCCAACGCCAATAAAACCTTGTTCGTTAAAATCCGATCATGCGTTCGGGAGATAACGGCAAAGTTCGTAGGAAAGTAGGCTAGTGAGTAGAACCGGCTTTACCACACTATTCAGATTTTATTTTTTCGACCCACATGGCTCATATCTCCAACGACCCCTATCGGTTAGATACCAGCGTTTCTGCTCGAATATTCAAAGAAATTTCTGCCTTACTCCCATCGCATATATCAATTTATACTGATGGTTCCAAATGTCACAACCCGGCTGGAACCGGTGCTGCATTTTGCATTCCCTGCATACCGCCTGTAAGAAAATTCGCTTTGCCCGCAGTGACGTCAATCTTCACTGCAGAAGCGTTTGCTATCCGGCAAGCGCTCATTTATAATGAGCCAACCTCTTACTTCCTATCTCATCATCACTGACGCTCAAAGCGTCCATTTGGCCGCACAAAATGATGCGAATGCTGACAATTGGTATATAGTAAACATCGTGCTGCATACGTATGCCCTACATCTATCGGGTTATCGAATTGCGTTCACCTGGATTTCGGAACACACCATTATTCCTGGCAATGAAATGGCCGATAAATAGGCAAAGACTGCGGCCCATGAATCGGAAGACGTTATGAATATAGCTATCACCTTAAGTGATTAAATTTCTCACACCAAAGCTCAACTCACCTATAAATGGCAAATTCAATGGCGAGAAAATGCCACACATAAAGCACAATTCTGTTACGGCATGCAACCAATTATTCCTCGTCAACCTTGCTTTAATCTGGGACAATATAGTCGGTGACATATTATTATTATACGATTACGGTTTAATCACGCTCTGACGCCGGTATATCTCGCTCGTTGTAACTTTATTCAGTCCGACATATGTTCTTGTCGACAGGCAGTTGGCGATATACACCATCTCATATTTTGATGCCCCTTATTGAGGCCCCCGTCAGGTACTTTTCCGGTCGTTACAAAATTTAGGCTTTCACCACCCCTTAAATCTCTCCACTCTACTATCCACACCATCCTTTCCCATTTTCAACTCCTTATTAATTTATGTGCAAGATTCTTCACTAACTTTATAATTCCATAACCCTTACATGTGACTCGGTATATGTGTTTCGTTCTAGTACAAGCCGCTAAGGAAAGTCACTTCAGCATGAAGATTTGTCCCTTTGTGTCCCAGTGTTTATCCTTTCGGTATATTTCCCCATGTAACTCTGTTTGTTGTCATTATGGATTTGTAAACAAATTGGCAACTCAAACTATCACTTAGGGCGCTGCGATCGGCCCAACCTAGCGGGGATAGGTAGGATAAAACACTCAATAACAAATTATTGAGTACTTGCTTATGTGTTGGGTCAGACAGTGTAGTGTTGGGTGGTAGTAGTTGTGTGATTAGATTATTACACCCATATACCAGGTTAGTGCCTTATTTCTAGTGTTTGTGTATCCAACATGGGGGAGGTCAGCGGTGGCCAACTAGCCTCATTCGATGTGAGTACACCTGAACACATAATCATTGATTCTGAGATCTCACTTGATCACATGTTTGTCGTGGATGCTCTTGAGACCCGGCCTCAGGCAGTCTCCAGGACTCCGCCATTAGAGAATACAACCGTGCCTAAGGCTACATTAGCCGCAGAATATCGCTATAATGCCCATCATAGAGGACCGTACACAGTGTTCGTGCAATCACTTGATCAAAATATTGGTAATCTACACCCAATGGCCTTGGGCCGTTTATTTTCTGAGAAGCACATACCGGGCATCAAAGGAATAAAAAAAGGTCGCAATCGAGTACAAGTTCAATTTGCCCCTTCGGACATGGCCAACTCTCTTTTAACTCATCCCATTTTACTCGAAAGGAAATTCCTTTATTCCATCTGCCAGTGTTCAACGTGTTGGTCTCATACGTTGGGTTGACCTTTCACTCACCCCCGATGAGATCATTCTCTATATGGACTCCCCTGTTCCAGTCGTAAGAGTACAACGACTTACCAGGGAAAAAAAGATCAATGATCAGCTAGAAACATTACCTACGGGTACGGTTAAGATTTTTTTTTTTGAGGCTCAAGATTTGCCCAATTATGTTAGTATTTTCAACGTCATGTTAGAAGTTTCATTATGCATATTCAATCCCATCCGTTGTCAAAAATGTCAACGGTATGGACACGTACAGCTACATTGTCGAGCAAGAGAACCCCGGTGTGGAAAATGCGCACTGGGTCATCTCACAACTGAATGTCAGGCCATTTTATTCAAATGCGCAAATTGTCATGAAAACCACCCAGCCGGGATGATGCGCTGTGCAACGCATATTCAGCAGGTGGCAATAAAAAGGCAAATGCGTATAGAAAACAAATCTTACAGTGAAATAGTCAACCGGCATACAGCTCCATTCAAACCGTTGACGATACCTAATCAATTCCCCCCACTTACGTCACCAACCACTCCACACCCAATCGATCCCCCTCGTGAGAAGAAATTTACCGAAACTGTATATAAATCGCCAAGATCAATCGGACCCCTCGGGTATGATAGACAGGGTTATCTCAATATTGTGTCCACGCCTTCCGCTTCCAGAATGACATTTCAACCATCGGCACCTATCGAAAACGTGGCAGTTAGCGTACCGCCCCCTCCCGCGGCTACCAAATTAAATTATACCACCTGTATCATTATCGAAGATTTTCGCAAATTAATGGACCTTTTAGGCAATAATGTGCAATGGAGCCATTGCGTCAAAAACTTATTAGATAAAATAGTCCCGTTGTTACCTCCTATTGCCCTTGACCACCCTCAGCCGTTCGGCACTCTTTAAAATTATGAGTTATCTTGATACATATGCGGATACTCCAGTGGAATTGTCGAAGTATAGTCAGTAAGCGTCACGAATTATTACTTTTAATTGATGAATTTCATCCCGATGTAATTTTTCTCCAAGAAACGTGGCTATATTCCCACTTTCGATTTCACATCCCTGCTTATAATGTCATACGAAGCGATGGCCCGCGTTATCGTGGCCTATGCGCATTAATTAAACATCAGGTCCCATTTTCGTTGCTTCAGTGTGAATTCCTTATGCGATCTACTGATATTAAAATGTTTCAAATTAATAATCGTATTTTCAACCGTCTCTATTGTCCAACGAATGTTCAGGGTAATCTACGTCAATGGCATCTATTTTTCCGCTATGCCTGCCAATTACAGCACCACATTATATTAGGGGATTTTAACGCGCATCACGCTGCATGGGGCAGTGGTCGATATAACACGAAAGGACGCCATGTCAATATGGCAGTAACTGAACATCACTTACTTATATTAAATGATGGTTCTCCAACCCGTCTTACCCCACCGAATAGACCGTCTAGTGCAGTTGATTTAACCATCACCACGTTGGACCAGGCCCACCACATCACATGGCAAACAGTTCCGGATTTCCATAAAAGTGACCATTATCCCATTCTTTTAAATTACGCCCTGGGTCACTCACCCACGCCCACACCCACCAGGTTCTCGCTCAAACGACCAACACATGGTTTTGATTACGTATTATTTTCTACTTATTTACGAACTCATCTCACCCCGAAACATCGAACGCCTTTGCTTGATTACGCCCTCTTAAAAACCGTCATTGACGCCTACTGAACTACTTATCATCCTCTGTCGCCGCCCACCACTCATACTGGCACCCGTAAAACCCATCCTCCTTGGTGGGATCAGGAATGTTTTCTTTGTGTCAAGAAAAGGAAAGCAGCATTAAAACGGCTTAGAAAAAACGTTATTCCCCATAATTACTTACTTTATGAACGGATATGTGCGTCCACTCAACAAAATTTCAATCTCAAGCGACGTGCAGCATGGCGATTTTTCATTTCCACTTTTAATAGTCATATATCTCTTCGCAACCTATGGTCAACGATAAAAAAAAATGTTTAATGCAGTCCCGAAATATATGACGAGATCACTCAACGCGCACGGTTACGATTTTTTAAATCGGAATCTTACCCCTGACTACGTCTCACAACGCTTTTCCCTCAGCCCGTATCAAGAATCACCGAGCTACCTGACTTTGTTGCTACCTATCACATCTACTGAAATCTGGCAAGCCACAGGCAACAAGAAATCCACAAGGCCAGGTCTTGACGCTGTGACATATCGCATGATGGCTGCATTCTCCCCTCAAGCCCTCACTATAGTTTTAAATCTACACAATTCCATACTACAATCCGGTATCATCCCAGAAGACTGGAATCAATTCAAAGTGCTCCCGATTTTAAAGCCAAACAAAGACTCTACGGACCCACATAATTATCGCGGTATCATCTTAAGTTGTTGCCTACGCAAAGTATTCCAAAAAATCTTACTCCGACGCTTACAATGGTGTTTGGAATATTACGACGTTCTCCCCAAAACGCAATATGCTTTTGTTAAAAATCGCAGTACTAATGACGCCCTGACGTTATTCCTCACTGACTTACTCCTGGCGAAAGGACGGAAACAACATACCATAGCCATTTGTTTGGACATTAAAGGAGCCTATGATTCTACAGATCCATACATTTTATTACAGATATTATATTCCCGTCGTTACCCATTAATTTTTCTAAGTATCATCCACAATTTTCTTGTACGAAGACGTTTACATTTATGTAGCAGTAACGAGGCACTTAACAATCGATATACATCTCATGGCCTTCCTCGGGAAGATATCCTTAGTGGTATATTATATTTACTTTATACAGGAACCCTTGAATCTGTAATTCTTCCCCTCGCACAATTAATTCAATTTGCTGATGATATATTAATATATGCTACCCGATCCAATCTTAACACTTGCCGTGAAGATTTACATACGGCCCTAACACATGCCCATCATTGGTTTTCCCAACATGAGTTTGACTAGCAAACGCACATATGATACGTCACCAGTCGAATATCAACAAGGTCAAATCGATGTTGCTCGGGTCGTAAAATATTTAGGTCTATATATTGACGATAAACTTAATTGGCAACGTCATTTAACCCACGTCGCTCAAAAATTAGAGAACAAGTTCCCTGTGTTCAAGGCTCTCACGGCGCTCATGGGGCGCTGCGCCATCCGTTTTGCTGACACTTTATAAAAGATTTTCCGCTCGGTGTTAGAATATGGGAGCGCCCTTTTTGACATTATGACACCCACTCGCTTACGCACGATGGGCCGTTTACAGTTCCACGCCATTCGCATCATCATCGGAGCTCTCCCTGCTACACCAACAAAGGCCTTATTGTCGAGACCGGCGAAACACCACCCTCTTCCGCCGCCAGTCCTTGTGCACCAAATATTTATTATAGAAAACTTCTCTTTCACATACACCTATTCTCAGCATACTACGCTTATTAGATGAATATTACCAACGCCATCTCCTATCACAAGATCGCATCCCCGCTCCCTTAAATATGTATCGCCTTCTCTTCCCATATCGACATACAGTTGTACAAACACGAATCAACCCCGTGTATACTATCTCCTATCAGGTCCACAGACACCAACCTACCATCCTTCAGAATAGCTAACACCATCTTACTGCAACGTCTAAATCTCACCCCAATGTCATTCCTCGCACTTTCCTCGATACTATCAGTCGCTACCCCCAACATACCTAGTTTTATACGGATGGTTCAAAACTATCACACCCAATCCGAGTTGGAGTGGCATTTTTCGCCCCAGCTTTACGTATTGCACATAAATATTTTACCCCCATCCCGCACTACTATATTTACTGCTGAAGTATTTGCCCTTCGCCAAGCCTGTATATATCAAACAACAGGGTCTTTCACATGCTCTCATCTGTACTGATTACCAAAGTGCGCTCCTCGCCTTACAAAATATTACTTGTTCTGAGAATTGGTATTTACTCAATTTAGCACAACAACTATATAAAATCAGTAATGCCGGGACCAATGTAATCTTAACTTGGATACCAGTGTATGCCTATGTCTGTGGAAATGTACAGGTCGATATTGTTCAATCCCGGTGTTAGGGGATGGGATGAACAGGGGTGTGTGGATGTACAATTTAGGGGTGGTTTCCGAAAGGGTGCAAGTTTCCCGTAGTTGGGGGAAACTGCAGGTGTGGGTGTCTGTAAGGGGATGCGATGTAATGGGGGTATAAATCTATAGGGGCGCGATTACTTGTCAAGGGATGTGCGACTGTGAGGGAGCTATTAGTTATGAGTAGCAATTAAATGTGAGCGAGTAGGAGCGAGCCTACTTGCAGAGTCGGCAGCTTGGCCGCTGGCTGGCTTAACACTAAGTGAGCACAATGGAATACCTGACGCTGCACTTCCTAGCATTCACGGTCAGGGGCAATTAGGAAGGAACAGATTGGGCGTACAGGTGTAAAGTCGGTATAAAATGATGTACAAAGTGTAGGTTACTGATCAAGTATTTATTTGATCAGTTGTGGTTAATGTAGTGTCCCTTTTTAGTGAAGGGCAAATGTATTACAAATTATAAGTGTAGGTGTGAAGGAAGGAATACAAGAATGTAAGGGAGTCTGAACACACTCTCTCTCACCTGGCGATGACGATGCGTTGGAGCTGGATCTAGATGCACAGAGCCGTGGGCCGCGACAGATATTGGGTCTCCGTCGGGCCTTCCTTTTAAGAGTTCCCGAGCTGCTGACTCGGCGTGTCGTCATTGTTGGTGCTCCAGATAGTCCTGAGTGTAAATGTTTATGTGGATGTCGTAAGCTTGGCTAACAGCGATGTTACTGCGCCTGCTTGTGTAAAGGAAATGTATTCGTTGAGGCTCATGACTTAGCCTTTAGGGGTAGTTTTTGTAGGGTGAAATGGTGTGTTGGTATTTGGATAGAAGTAGATGGTGAAGATGTGTGGGTGACTGTGCAGCCGTCTGTAGATTCAGGGGCGTATGTTTATAATCCCCTCTGGGTGCGTAGATGTCTCAGGTCCTAGGGTCGTATCGACCCTGGGGCTGAACAAGACCTCGTCGGCCTTTAGATCGAGTCCTCGCGATCTGGATTGAGAGTTAGGGGAGTTTTACCCTCCTCGTCCTTCTTCTTCATCCTTCCGGGTCCTCCTCCTTCTTCTTCTTCTTCTTCTTCTTCGTCTTCTTCTCCTTGTACTTCTCTGGTGTTCTGTAGATGTCGGTGTCGTGTGTAGAGTGTGCTCATAGGGTTTGGGTATAGGGTATGGAACATAGTTTTATATTTTCTTTTCTTATAATTTTGACGTTTAAATGTTGCAAAAAAATGACATGTACATATATATATATATATATATATATATATATATATATTGGGGTGCCATACAGGAAGGAAAAAACATGGTTCGGAGGGTGGTTGTGACGTCCTTGCTCTGTCTGGAAAAAAATTGTTCCCTGTACGTACATCGTGTTTACAAAGTGTAATGTATAAAAGAGTGAAGGTGAAAGTAAAAATAGGTACCCTGAGGTGTAAATTTAAGGGAATGTATCAAATGGTTAATTTTTCTTTTGGGATAAATAGGGTACCTTCACAATTTAGCGTTGGTAGAAAGAAAGGAAAGAAAAGCAGTATAATCAGTGTTGAATGGTGTGACACATGCGTAGGTATACACTTGTGTGTTAATATTGTTGTGTGTACCTTGGATTTACAATATGTCTACAATTATGATACAATATGAAATACTTATTACTATACCGTTCTGCTCATGAGCCTGGTACTCCTTTTTTCACTCTCTAGGCCTTCTTTTAGTGCTCTCGTTTTGCTACTCCTTCTCCGTTCGTTTGTAGCCGCTGTTTAGTGGTCATGCCGATAATTCATCTATTTACCTATCGTGAATCTTTCCTCGTGGGTAGAAAAAATTCACCTTGGTAGCGAGGGCGGGCGCTTATAACCTCTGCGCTGCCCCTGTCTACCGTATGTCGCTCATTAATGAAGCGTTTCTATAGGTGTGGTTGCGTCAGCATCGCTCGGTGCCCCACGGTCCCTTGACGTTGCTGATCGCGGCGCCGTCGCCTTATGGGCGCGACTAAAATCGCTGCAGTGTGTACGTGTTTATGCTAGAGAAAGTGTATTACATTTGTGTGAAACATATATTTACAAAAGGTATGTGCACTTCGTCGTGGACCTGTGGACAACATATATTAATATAATATATTAATGCATGTCCAGATGGGGTTGCGGACATTATATTGCCGCTCGGGTGATCTGTAATAGAGCATAACAATATTATGTCAGTCAAATATACCATTTATCGGTGCATTCCGATATCGCTTGCCTCTGGCACCGTAAATTATTTTGCCTTAACCTAAGCCGGCAAGAATCTTATCTTAGCCTACTTATTCTACCCTTTTGTGTACATGTGTAATTGTATGTCTCCTCAGTGTACTCTAATTGTGTGTAGTGTGTGTGACGTCGGTGGTCCACCTTACCTTTACCTTTTGTCCTGACTTTTGGGTTCCCTCGTTGCTGCAGTGATGGGGCCCTTTCTCTGAAAACAATACATAGTGATTAAGTACCTTTGGCCATATGTCCTACTCGTTGTGTTTATTGTGCAGCACTTTGGTCGGTAAGCTTCGGTTGCTGTACCTGCGATATTGCTTCGGACGTCTCGCGTATATGTATATGTCGCGTTGAGCCTGTTTACTCTAGGGGTCGCTATCCGCTATTTATGATAGGCTGTGTGCTATTCAACTTGTCTTCATGCCAGGAGTGCATATAGGTCATCGCTCGCGGAATGTGACGTCGCGGAATACGCTTTTGTGTAGTCTTTACTCAACGACTGTGTGTCGAACATTTAATTCTCTAGGGATCGCTATCCCTATTTAATTTTAGGCTAAAATATTACCGACGTGTTGTCTTTTTCTGACGTTCTCCCCTGTTGTTCGGTGTTACACGCCACCTAGTGGGTGTGCGACGCCGAATGCTATGGGACGTTCGCATTGCGATTGCTCCGTATAATTTAGTGTATTATCGGTCCTACCCAAGATGGTGCCGAATTATCATCATTTATTTGAAAGTGTACTTACCCTAGGTTTCTACTAATTAATGCTACTAAAAAAATCCGAAATGGTCCTTAATCTAGTGCCGAAATGCGTTGTAGCTACTGTTTTGCAACAGTGCTTATTAAATTTGCTTAATTCTAAGTTGCCTTCCAAATGCAACTGCCTTACGTACTAGAATTTTGATCGGAACGATCGCCTGGTGTAGTTTCCTCCCCAGGGCACCACACTTGTGTATTTTGAAACACCGGTTGTTTCCAAAACCACCAGGCCAAAAGGCCCTTTTGCATTCCGTTCCCTTAAGTCTAACTGTCAACTTCCCCCCTTAATAACTAATGTGTTCGTGTATGAAGGCCTGTGTAATTGTGTTGCTAAAAGTAGCAAACACTTCCGCGGGGATATCCATTGCCCCCTGCAGTTACCGGCATAGTTCACTCATATATGGCTTATAGCCGCCTTATTCACCATTCATATTTATTAATGGGTTGCCCAGGCCCCTCTGGGGGCTCGCTGCACTCCCCATTTACATCTCTGGGTGCTCTCTGCTATCCCATTTAAGCTCTGGGGGCTCGCTGCCCTCCATGTACTTGGGCACGGGGCCGAATGATCCCATTCATTCCATATTCATTATTTATCATTCATCATTTATTATTCATTATTTATTATTCATTCAATCATCTTCATCTCATACCCGGATGAGGACGTGGCGTGGCCAAGGTTGGCCCCACTGAACCCTGACTCACTTCTTCACTTCACACGAATGGAAGACTCGTTCCCCGCCTTAGGAACGCTACTTAGTTTACAAGCTAACTAAAAGTCTAGTCCAGGTTGGTCATCCCTAGGTTCGTCTACTGAGTCCAATACTGAGCTGGCTAATTCTCCTACTAGACGTCAAAAGTCTCCCCTGCAGGTCTGGCTTCGACGACAGTAGTGCATAATGGGCATAACCTTCTCCAACACGGGGGCAGGCTAGGCACACCCGAGATCTTGACGTTGTCCCGCACTAAGTCATCGTCGCTTCGACCTTTCGTTATTCGGTCTTTAGTCTGGGTCAGGATCTGTTGCCGCTTTTCCCCGGCACTGCCTCTCTGTGGAGCTCCAGTTTATGCTGATGTGCACATTTTTGTCACCGCCTAGTGAGGCCTCAGATTCCTTTTTATTATTGGGGGAAGTGTAATTCTGTATAATGTAGCAATTAGTGTGACTTGGTAAAATTTTAGTGTTCTGGGGTTGTAGAGCATTCTAATCGCAGTGGCTGCTTTTGGCCTTCCATTGCCTTATCGGATCTCCAGCGCTGATGCTTTGCTATGCATTTTTGACATGTTAGTAGGACCATGGAATGTAGGGTTCTTTGCTAGTAGGTTCCGATGGGGTGTTATTTGTGAAGTAAGGGTTGAAACGTGGTGGGGAAGGGTCACAGCATCGTTGGACTCTATGTTTATGTTGGCCAAGAGTCGGTAATGCTATGAGAATGTTTTTACTGTGAGTGGATGGGGTGGATTTTTCCCAGGTGTCCAAAATTGAAAATGTGTCATGCAGGTATGATAAAAATACACCCCTTGGTGTTTGGGTGGGATGTCTCATGCATCGCGATGGATATGAGCGCGTGTCTGCTCTCATTTGAGGAGAAGGGGTGTGTTGGGGTATACTAAGTTTATGTCTTCTGCATGCGGGATTATTTAATAAAACATTTGTTAGTATATTGATGTGGCCTCATCTCTATATAGAGATGCGCATACGCACTTAATATTGGTGTCCGAACCACCTCTAATATTCAGGTGGGGGCGTATGGCACAGGGTGCAGTAGACCCGTAGTTGAGAAAAGCAGGAATGTCTAATCAACCCCTATGTATAATTTCAACGTAGTGTATATGTTTTTATGTGTATGTGTGTGTTTGTGCAAGTTTGTGCTAGGTATTGGGATGTATTGAAGAGAGGGTGTGGGGATGGTTGCCCGTAAGCTATGTTATTGCCATCCTGAGTGCGTTATTCGCCTGTGCTCCTTTCATGGTGTGTCATTCTCTCTTACCGACAGTAGTGGCTACGCTGGCTAAAGCGCAGCATTAGGCCATGGGGCCAAGCTCTCTGCTGACTCGGTAGACGCGTGGGTTCGAGCCCCACCGTCGGCCGTCCTTGAAATGGTTTTCCGTGGTTTCCCATTTTCAACACCAGGCAAATGCTGGGACGGTACCTACTGACAGGCCACGGCCGCTTCCTTCCACATCCTTGCCCAATTTCATTCATCTTCATCAATTCCATCTCTCATCCCGACGCGACGCGCAGGTCGCCTACGGGCGTCGCCTGGAAAGACCTGCACTCGGCCTCTCAGGAGGCCACACAGAAAAAAAGATTCTCTCTTGGCTGTGCTATGTTTTCCTCCACTCTCTGATGGTGTTTAAGTTCGCGCTCGCTGAGCGTCTATGTACCGTTGAGATGCCATACAGCACCTAGTGTCTATCAAAATACTATTCTGTATAATTGTCGTGGGACTATCATTCCTTACGTCCTGTAAAATATTTATATGTCCTAGGTAACGCCCTTTGGCTGTCCCTGTTAACTCTAGGGGTGGTGACGCTATACCGTTCACGGTTTTATCTGCTCTCATATTTATAATGTGGCCGGGGTATAGTTACGCCCTTCGGCCAGCCTATCTGGCTTTAAATGTAGCCGTTCCTTTGTGTATTTACTGTATACTACCCTCTATGTCTCTGTTCATAATTAAAATATTTACCCTATCGTGGGAGTTCACCTGTTCCTTTGCGCGTGGGCTAGGCCCTTAGCTAGTTCTACAATGGTTGTGGTATTCCTCTTCGTTGTATGCTAAACCTTCTAAAAATGGGTGTGTTTTATATGTGTTAGCCCCTATGTCGCTATAATATTTATGTGGCTTGTGAATATAGACAGGTGTGGCATAATTGCCTTTTGCAATTTTAGAGAAGAATTTTTTTTAGGGGGGGGGGGTGGATTGTTCCTCTGTGGATTCTGTGTTTACCCGCCCTTAATTAGTTTGTGTGTTTGTGTGGAATAGCCTTGCTACCCTAGTGCTGGGCGCGTGCGGGAGGAGACGACCGTGGCTATAGCACGCGTCGTGCCTGACGCCTCGCTTTCGCTTGCCGATTGGACTGCTGCGTGAAGCGTGTCCTGATATTGGAGTCGGCTTACCTGTATCGCGTGGGCTGCTTTGCCACACGCCGTCAGTGTCCACTATCACAGTTGTATGTCTGTTCAAAATTTATCACCTGTCGGCCTGAAATAATGTAGCCTCAATAATAAAGTTTGGCCTTCCAAACATGTGTAATAATTTAGGGAAAACATAATGTATTACTGTCCTCTCTTCCTGTGTAAACATCCAGTGTTGAAAGTGTATGGCTACCTGCTATTGTTTCCGCTATTGTCAGCATGTTTATGTTGTATCGTCCTGGTTCGCTGTAGCAAAATTTCTTCCGCATATGCCAAGTGCCGTCACTGAGGAATATGCTGCGTGTTCCGCGCGCGATTTCCGGTGTTTTGGTTTATAATACTTGTGTTCCTGGTTTCTTCAGCCTCGTGTGGAAATGACAACAGAACGTGCTGTTGACCTACTGTCCGTGTGTCGCCATATGTTTGTGTAAAAGACCAATGTGTTAATATGTGGAATTTCTGTAACTAGGCCTGTTTTGGAATCTGCCTTCCGTAACTTCTCTGCTCTAGTGCGATTAACTATTATTTACTTCTAGGTAGCCTACTCGGCTTGTGTCCGGGGTAATTTTACTCCCTTTACTGAATGTCCGTAATTTTCGGCCTGTGAAATGTGGTATTACCATGCTTTGTTTTAGTGTGTGTCTGGTCCCCTAATATTCCCCGTGTTCGTGGAATACGTCTGTACAGGTATATTTCTGTGTGATAAAGTGTATTTTTTTTAACCACAAAATGCCTATTTCTGGGCTGATTTTCGGAATCTGCCTTACTATTCTGTTTGCCCTGTAACTATTTGCCTATCGCCTCCTTCTTCGGAGCCTATCTCGTCCGATTTCTGGTGTATTTCTGACTGTCCGCATTAATTCCTCGTGGAGTTTAGTATTGAAATCTGGTATTTCCACCTTTTGTGTTAATGCATGCTAGGTTCGTTCATTGTCCCAGTGTTTCTAAAATGTGTCCTGTACTTATCCATCTTTGTGTTGGCTGTTTGTGTGAATGTATGCTTTCGCTGTCCTGTGACCTATATATCTGACTTGGTTTATCTTCGGTCGGTCAACCTGTCTCCCTGTTATCTGTTAGGCCACCCGTCCTTGCTATAATGCGGACCCCAGATTATGTGTACCTACTGTCTGTCACTGTGTGGCCTCTGTTAGCGTAGTTCGCTCCTAGCTGTCATTGGCTAACTTTTTACTAGTTACGCTTACTCTATCAGAGGTTGTAGATTAACTACTATGTTTGCGTTGTGTACCTGTGTATTTCCTAGGCATGTGGCCTAGACGCGACCCGCTAATGTGTGGTACGGATCTCTGTGCGTTCGCTAATGCCCTCTTTCGGCTATCCTAGTGATTATTGTGTTAAAATATGCCCTGTGTACAGTGTTTGTGAGCATTTTGGTTATCACTGATTTTGATTTGTGGGCGTATCGCGGTGTTGAATCCGTCGTGAATGAGTTTGTGTTGACCGTAATGCTACTATGCTTGAGCTACGGTCCTGGCCGCCTGGTACAGCGCGCGTTCGTGCTGACCTCGCAATAGTATCGTGTTGCTTGTGCGATAACACCTACTGGCTAGCAGACTGCTTCCTGCCCGTCTGTTGACACTTCAAATGTAAAGTACTCTTGTTGTAATCTTGCGTGAATTGCTTTATCAGTCGTCCGACACTTATTGTAATACGTTTTTGCCCCGTGTAGTTTTGTGTATGTACCACTCCTTGTCGTGGCTACGTGTACGTTGAGAGTTGTGTACTTTGTTCCAACCATTCTCCCGAATTCCTTGGAAAAAATCCAACGTCTACTTACAATTACAGCGCTCTCATGGCATCTAGTCGCATGTCTGACAACTAGGTGTATGTGGCAGCTTTGTTAGCATGTTCTCTGTATTTGGGTGAGGTCCTCGCGGTCCGAGTCCTACCGTTTGGCTTTCTTACCGTATGTTACCGTGTCGCCTTATGTAATTTCTGTATGTAAAAGAACCTCCCCGTGGATATGTTTGTGCTCTGAGTGACATTAAGTGTATATTATATGCAAACCCTTGTGTCCATGTAAGACACGTACATGATCACCTGTAAATACCATTCGGAACATAATTTTTTTGTATATACATAATCGTAAAGCATATGGGATACAGTTCGTGACCAGTGTGTGGGTAGAAATGCATGTTGTGGTCTGCTTTTTCCGCCTCTTTGTCCAAAGGCCTTTGTGTTTATGGGAGCCTATGGGTTTTATGTGAGTGTGTGATTTTATGTTGTCTATGTGGTGTCATCCGTGTAATTGTCTATCACTGTGTCTCTGGCCATGGCTTCAATTTTATTCTGCCATGTGAGTTGCCTTTTTCCTATGCCGCTTTTCGCTATTGGAAGAGTGGATTTTCCATGGTGAATGTTGTTATCCTCGTCCGAGCGCCATTGCTCGAGAAGGTGAATACCTTCGCCCTGTCACGAAGGCATAGGCCTTTGGCTCCCATTGGGGTGCCTCTTTACCATTTTTCTGGGGTGTTTTGAGTAAAGTAAGCCTAGGCCTACGTTCACCATGGTGCCTCGTTATTGGCCTGGGTGCGCTTGTGCCTGACGGGCTGGATTCGCCTTGCGCTACCCTATCAGTGTTTATAGGGGTGTGTGTCCTCCTGTCAGCCTGGCCTTGTGGGGTAGGTAATAAAACCTTCCTTATGCCCCGTGTATTGTGTGTTTGAGGCTGGTCAGTGTTCAGGGGCTTGCGTTATCACCCTGGGGTGTTGTAATTAACACCCTTCTGTTTATCTGTGCTGGGGATGCACATGTCAGTGTCCACCTCCATTCTGGTGAAATCGCCCTTTGAACTGGCTGTAGGGGTCGTGTAACTGTCTGTGAGTGTGTTGAATCGGAGATCGGCGTGGCATACCCCTGTCTACGAGCCATGCCCTTCTCCTCCCCCTCTGTGTTGTGTGCTAAGGGGGTTGATGTTACTTGACGCCTCTGTTCTGGCCTAATGGCCTTCTGAACCGCTGCTGTGAATTGTGTTGATGTATTCGAGTGCCCCTTAAGTGTGTTGGATCCTAACTTGGCCGTTTTCTGAACTGTGGCCATGGCGACTTCCTTCTCCTGTGTTTTATCAGGTGTATGTATGGATATGGGCGTAATTCACTGTGTCGGGTCCTCTGTGTCGTCTGCCCATATTATGGGTTCCTCTGGGTCCCTTTTTGTGTTGTGTTGTGTTGTGTGTCTTGAGCTGTTGGAAGCAACATCCCTTTGTATATCTGTTCTGAGGGGGTTGATGTCATTTTCGGCCTTCGTTCTGGCATAATTGCCCTCCGAACTGGCCCTGCGGAACGTATGACTGTGTGTAAATGTCCCTGAAGTGTTATGGAGCTTAATCTGGGCGGTTTCTGAGTTGTGGCCACGGTAGACCCCTTCCCCTGTCTTTCGTCGGTTGAAGAGGTTGACATCTGTGCGAGTTGTTGTGTCAATGTATCAATTTCTATGTTCTCACTTTGTCTTCCTGGTGGTCCTGCTGAGAACTCAAATATGGTGTTATTGGCCTGGAGTTCACGGTATTCATCCCAAATTTGGGCATACTTTTTAATAAGCCTAACTGCTTGTTCGGCTACTCTAGTGTCGGGTGTACCCACGTATAGGTGTTCCTTCCTGAGCTGGTTGTACTGCTCGAACATAAATTCGTGCAACATGTGTAATCTCCAGTGTGATTTGTTAAGTTGTGTACGAAGTGTGGGGATTTTCGCCCTAGTCTTTTGATTCTTGGCGCTGCTTCGTGGCCGGACAAGTGCCCTTATTATCCTCATATACTGAGCGTGCAGGAGCTGCTGATACCTCCTGAGGTAGTCCTGCCTTGTCTCAAAGACCTTGTGCCATTGAAAAAGGGCTCGATACTCCCCAATTTTCTCTATAATGTTTACTCTGTATTATGGAGCCATCATAGTGTCTAGTGTGAGTAAGAGTCCGTATATAAGATGTAAAAATATGTCCCGTGGGGTTTGTGTGACACTTAGTGTTATTAATAAAAAGCGAATGGGAGCTCGTAAGTTAATATGCTTTGATATGACCGGTTAGTAGATAAAAATAAAGGAAATTCTGGCCTCTGCACAATGCTTGTGTTCAATGACTTTCGTAAAGTACTGATAGCATCTGGCCTAATTATCGAGCGGTGTACCTTCTAACTT
Organism: Meconema thalassinum; assembly: GCA_946902985.2. Classification (NCBI taxonomy): domain Eukaryota; kingdom Metazoa; phylum Arthropoda; class Insecta; order Orthoptera; family Tettigoniidae; genus Meconema; species Meconema thalassinum. Next base: position 669,898,506 of record OX336389.2, on the reverse strand, counting down.
CCCTTTGGGGAGGGTGGGTGGGTTTAATAATGCAAATCCCTGTTATATATAGACAAAATGTGGGGCGTGCATAAGAAAATAATTTTCGTTATTTCGATTGGCTGCTCTAGGTACTTCTACCGATCTACCACGAGGGCTCGTTGTATGAGTCGCAACACTTAATTTGCGTGGTACCCGGCCTCCACCAATTTGTTCAATCCCGGTGTTAGGGGATGGGATTAACAGGGGTGTGCGGATGTACAATTTAGGGGTGATTTTCGAAAGGGTGCAAGTTTCCCGTAGTTGGGGGAAACTGCAGGTGTGGGTGTCTGTAAGGGGATGTAATGTAATGGGGGTATACATCTATAGGGGCGCGATTACTTGTCAAGGGATGTGCGACTGTGAGGGAGCTATTAGTTAAGAGTAGCAATTAAATGTGAGCGAGTAGGAGCGAGCCTACTTGCAGATTCGGCAGCTTGGCCGCTGGATGGCTTTGCACTATGTGAGCACAATGGAATACCTGACGCTTCACTTCCTAGCATTCATGGTCAGGGGCAATTAGGAAGGAACAGGTTGGGCGTACAGGTGTAAAGTCGGTGTATAATGATGTACAAAATGTAGGTTACTGATCAAGTATTTATTTGATCAGTTATGGTTAATGTAGTGTCCCTTTTTAGTGAAGGGCAAATGTATTACAAATTATAAGTGTAGGTGTGAAGGAAGGAATACAAGTATGTAAGGGAGTCTGAGCACACTCTCTCTCTCACCTGGCGATGACGATGCGTTGGAGCTGGATCTAGATGCACAGAGCCGTGGGCCGCGACAGATATTGGGTCTCCGTCGGGCCTTCCTTTTAAGAGTTCCCGAGCTGCTGACTCGGCGTGTCGTCATTGTTGGTGCTCCAGATAGTCCTGAGTGTAAATGTTTATGTGGATGTCGTAAGCTTGGCTAACAGCGATGTTACTGCGCCTGCTTGTGTAAAGGAAATGTATTCGTTGAGGCTCATGACTTAGCCTTTAGGGGTAGTTTTTGTAGGGTGAAATGGTGTGTTGGTATTTGGATAGAAGTAGATGGTGAAGATGTGTGGGTGGCTGTGCAGCCGTCTGTAGATTCAGGGGCGTATGTTTATAATCCCCTCTGGGTGCGTAGATGCTCAGGTCCTAGGGTCGTATCGACCCTGGGGCTGAACAATATCTTAGCCAATGAAACAGCTTTGGGTCAGGGGACACGTATTGATATGGCTCTCCCATATCATGAAATTCTACCCCACATCCATGAGCTCATCCTCCATGACTGGCGACAGCAGTGGCTCGACGACATACATCACCATCCCAAATATTATTCATATATCCAATCCTCTATACCTGCCCGGCCATGGTTCTTGAAAGGATCCTACACTCGCCGCCACATCACTACCATCATCAGAATGCGATTCAAGCATGCCGTAACTCCTGCTTATCTCCATGGCATAAATGCCCGTGATTCTCCTGTCTGTAGTGGCTGCGGTCAATACAGAGGAGATCTCCCTCATATCATTTTCCAATTTTCAACCTACGATACACAACGTTTTAAAATGTATGAATCTCTATTTTCCCTTGGTTTTCAATTACCCCTAAATTTGACGACTTTATTGCATACGCCGACGGTTCCACTGGTAGATATCCTAACGACGTTTATCCGTGAAATTCATGTAATTTTATAACTTTCTCCCCTTTTCGTGATCCGGTCTTGTTTGTGTCAATGAAACTGTCAGTCACCAAGATGGATCACCTCGGTGTGAAGTTTAGTACCATTGCGTCCCCTGTTCTTTCCTGTATATTTTTGTAGTTAGTTCCCGTCAAATTCCGCCTCTTTGTGTTTTCCCCTCTATAAAGTCTCGCTATTATCCAATTGATGTCTGTCTACTTGTATTTGGTGTTCCACTGCCCAACACACGAGCATTACCCGTCTGGCCATTGGGCTAAGCTAACGTGTACCCAGTAACATAATAAGGGGAAAAAAGAAAGATATCGAACACTTTCGTATTATCCTGATATAATCAGTAAATGTGATCCCTAAATTGCTGACAGTCTTATATTATTCATAAAAGTGCGATACACGTGATATAATTTGTGTGTTCTAATGGATTATACTTGTGAATTACGTAGGCTATTATCAGGTATTGATTGTATGCTCGGATTTGTTTATGTGCATTTCGAATCATGACGCTGTAACGTTTCAAAGCTATATTCGAATTTGCTAACTGCCCAATAGACTCCTGAAATTTTACAGAAGGGGTAGAGGTCATTCACTGAAACAAATGTTACGTATTTCAATGACTTATTAAATAAGGAGATATGGTCAGAAATTTATATTCTAGAAAATGTAAATGATAAATTTAATGCATTTAACAGTAGGCCTACCCTAAAACACTATTTTGAAACAGCATTCCCCTTTAAACAAAGAACTATTCAAAATAACAAACCTAGCAATTGGATAACAACAGGGATTATAAATTCATGTCAAAGAAAGAAATTTCTACACAAATTATATAAACAATACCACACAACTCCTGAATTCAATTTATACTGCAAAAATACACTAGCATATTAAATAAGGTAATAAGACCAGCAAAGAAAATGCATAATGATAATTTTATTTTCCAATCATCTAATAAAAACAGGGCTATGTGGTCCGTGATAAAGAAAGAAACTGGAAAATCTGCTAAAATACAAAGGGACATTACACTTACCAGGAATAATAAAGTGATTCATAATCCAGAGGAAATAGCAAACACTTTTAATGACTATTTTCTGGAAATTCCACAAAAATTATTAAATAAATCACAGGTAAATACACTAAATTCTAATAATAAAAGCAGTGATTCTTTATTTATAAATCATTTTACAAGTGAAGAGGTAAGAATAGTTATAAAAGAGCTAAAAATAATTTCTGTGCTTGCATTGATGACATCCCTGAGCAATTTTAAGGAAATGTGCAGAAAATATAATAAATCCATTAAGCACTTAATAAACAGTTCAATTCTCTCAGGAACTTACCCGGATATTTTGAAGTTATCAAAAGTAATTCCAGTACACAAAAATGGATCATAATATGAATAAGATAACTATCGTCCTATTACCTTACCAACTGGTATTGCAAATATTGTGGAAAAAATCATGTATAAGAGACTGGTAAGTTTTATAGAAAAAAATAAAATACTATCAAACTCACAACATGGATTCAGAACGGAAAAATCTACACAGACAGCAATTTATGAATGTAGTAATAGTATACTGAAATTAATTGACAATAAGGAACATGTAACTGGCCTATTCTAGGATTTTGTTGACCTTAAAATCCTCTTTACAAAACTAAATCAATATGTTATTAGAGGTCTAGCAAGTAAATGGATAGAGTCTTACTTAACAAGGCGTAAACAAACAGTAAGCTCGAGGCACATTGGACATGTGTCCAGAGAGTGTTCAGATACTTGAAGGGTACGGTGGATATTGGTATCATGTATAAAAATCATAATGTGATGTCAAGGGTTTTGTTGATGCTTCTTTTGGAAATAATTTAACGGACAGGAAATCTGTGATTGGATATGTATATATATATATATATACAGAAGGCCCAATAAGTTGGGAAAGTAAGAAACAGCCAGTTGTGGCACTGTCTAGCACTGAAGCAGAATACATAGTTCTGACTATAGCATGTAAAGAAGCTCTGTTCCTGAGAGGGTTCTTCTTTGAGTTGTGTAAGATAGGAGGTCCAATTCAGTTGTGTAATGACAGTCAGAGTGCTCAGAGGTTGGCTGAGAGTGAAGGTTTTCATCAGAGATCAAAACACATAGATGTGCGCTATCATTTCATTAGGGACACCTTAAAGAAATGCAAAGTTAAGTTGTCCTATGTGCCTACAGCTGAAATGTTTGCTGATGTATTGACAAAAGGCCATGGGAAATGTGTTACTGCCATTGGGTTTACCTAACTGAAGCATAATGCAGCATTGCTCGATTAAGGGAGAGTGTTGAAGAGAATGAATATTTCTCGTATTTTCTAATCTCGCTCGCATGTAAATATTGTTTGTCTTTTGTCAAATTTATAGTCTTTGACTTTCTGTTCTTTGCATTTTTCTGTACCCTGTAGTTCTTGTTCAAAATATTATAAGTCAACATGTGTTCGTGTATTTTTATCCGTTCATCCCGTGTTTAACTAATGCAATAGAAACCCATGCATAGCTCAAGTAGTTTCAATAGGTTATGGGCCCAGACATAACGGTGCTCTGTTATCATTTTCTTCAGTGAACTTTAAAGTGAGAAGGCAAAATGAGTGAACATGCTTCGCGTCCTTGTGCCTACGGGTTTCCGAAATTGAGTGGTCGGGAGGATTATTCGAACTGGTCTTTTGGGATGTCAAATTATCTAATACATGTATTGTGGGCCAGTGTCCGAGGCACAGATGTGTCGGAGGGACATGAGGGGCGTGACGAGAGAGTGCTGGCAGATATATGTCTCATGGTGGCTGTTCACAATTATCCCCATGTTCGAGACTGTGCAAAAGCTAAACATGCCTGCCATGCCCTTGAAAAGGCTTTTGAAGATAAAGAAAGTGGCGGTATATCACGCTGATGCGAAATCTGTGCTCGCTCAAGTTATCAGATTTCGATTCCACATAAGATATCGGCTGTTGATGAGCCTGTTGCTGATAAGTTGGTTGCTGCTATGATACTTCGAGGTCTTCCTGATGAATACGATAACTTAGTTATGACCGTAACCTCAACATCGGTGGAACTACAGTTGGACCGCATCAAGTCTATCTTGTTGGACGAAAGCTTTGGCTGAAGTCATGGTGAGAAGTCAGCTGATGGGGCAGCCCTGTACAACAACACCAAGAAGGAAGTCAGGTATGTCAAGAAACCAAAGAGCTCTAGTGAAAAAGCAGTTGACAAGAGTCGTTGGAAGTGTTGGATTTGTGGTGAAAAGGGTCTCGGAAGAGATACTTGTCCACAGAAGACAAAAGTTCAAAGTGCCCGAAGTGTCCAAAATCCAATAAAAGTCTGTTTTGTGCTTTAACTGCTCGCGTACCAAAGAATTGTTTCGTCATTTATTCTGGTTGTAGTGCTCACATGTCTCCTAATGTTAAACTTATGTCAAATTATAAATGCAATGATGATCCTGATATAAACAATGTAATTGGTAATAATGATAAATTGTCTGTACAAGGAGTTGGTGACATTGCACTGTTTGTAAGCGACATTATTAATAATCTGTCAGTCGTGATGCATGTTCCAGGACTGAGTATTAACTTGCTGTTGGTAAGTCAGATGATTGCAAGGGGTGCTGTTGCAGTGTTGAACAAAAATGGATGTGAAATCTTGGATTCAGCGAATTTCTCAGTGAATGGTAGCGTGCTAGCTACTGGTTCAGAGTTGAATGGTCTGTATTATCTGAATGTTAACCAAGATATATCTGCTCTTGTTGGTGATGTTTCTGATTACAATTTGAGGCATCAGCGGTTGGGCCACGTTGGACAACAGAAGTTAGAGGTCTTAAGTCAAATGTCTGAAGTTGTTAAATATAAGGAAATACCAAAGGAATTGTGTGAACCATGTGTTCTCGGAAAGCAGCAAAGGCAGTCATTTCCACAGGTAAGTCACTCGAGGAGTGAAAGTCTTTTGGACTTAGTGCACTCTGATCTGTGTGGGCCGTTCCCTGAGACCTGGAATGGTGTTAAATACATGATGACAATAATTGACGATTTTTCCAGGAAGATTTTTGTATATTTTTTGAAACAAAAATCTGAAACTAAGGAGAAAGTCAAGGATTTTATGGCATATTGTGAAACTCAGAAAGGTAAGACACCAAAGATTTTTAGATCTGACAATGGTAACGAATTTGTCAATTCTGACCTGAACAAATATTTCAAGGAAAAAGGGATTGTGCAACAGAAAACTGTAAGGTATACAACTGAACAAAATGGCGTAGCCGCACGTCACAATCGTACCATTATGGAAAGGGTTAGATGCATGTTTGTTTACAGCAGGATGTTCTGAAAAAACTGTGGGCAGAAGCAGCCAATACGGCAGTGTATATTTTGAACAGGAGTCCTCATAGTAAAGTTGATAATGCTATACCAGAGGAATTGTGGACTGGTAAAACTGTAAGTCATGAGAATATGGAAATATTCGGTTGCGATGCTTATGCCCATGTTCCAAAACAGGTGTGTACTGGCAAATTGGAACCCAGAAGCAAATGTTTTGTGTTTATTGGTTATGATGGGGAAAGGAAAGGTTACCGTCTGTTTGATCCCAGTAAACCTAAAGATATATTTGTAGAGCATAGTGTTAAATTTTTAGAACATAAATTCACCAGGTGTGCTGAGAAAAAATGTTGAAATGAGTGATGTAATGTATTGTCCGTTGCATGACATTGTAAATAATGAGGAAAACAGAATTGGACTGGAGAATAACCTGACAATCAATGAAGTTTCAGTTGCTGTTTAGGTTTGTGACAACGTTGATGTTCCAGGTATTGCTCAGGTTAATGAAGACATTGTTTTGATTCATGATGATGAAAATGATGAGATTGACCAGTTTGGTGTTCCAGAAAATGCAGGTAGGAGGTACCCTTTAAGGGAGAGACGTCCAAAACAATTTCCTGATTATGAGGTGTATTTTGCTGAAAATGGTGGTTATGTGGAACCAACCACTGTGTCTGAAGCACTTAACGGTAAGGATGGCATGCAATGGAAAAAGGCGATGGAGGAAGAACTCAAGTCATTTCACGATAATGATGTATGGACATTAGTTATTATTATTATTATTATTATTATTATTATTATTATTATTATTTATTTACCAAAAATTGTGCCTACAATTTATGGACGGCAGATAGAGAAAGGGCAAGCCCCACATACACAGCAGTGTCTCCATCTCCGTTCATTAAATCTATACTAATCTGAAATGTTACATTATACAATTTACTACTTTACATTTGCTATATACACATAATATGCTGTACATGACGTCTATGTAATACAATTCATAAATAAAAGGGAGGATACAGGCACGCACGCACACATATACACGTTCATACATGCATACATACATACATACACGCACGCACACACTCCCACTCAGAAAGTTACATTATATATAAATTCAATTTACATGGGGTTTTAGTCCCTTTAGAGCCTTCACTTTGCGGCAAAATTGTCGTGGAGGAAGGTCTTTTATTTCACGAGGCAGGTCATTCCAAAGTCGAGCAGAGCGATTGTAGAACCCAGATTGATAACCTGTTGTCCTAGCGAATGGAGGAACGAGGGTGACACCCTGTGCTCTACGGACTGAGCGATATGACAGCTGAAAGCGGTGAAATGGGGACAGTATAATGGTGCCAGCTAGAGATTTTCGGAGAAAGGTGAGATCTATTTGGATACATATGTCATTGATGGATGTTAATGGTTTTGTCAAAACTTTGTTACCCTGTTGGTAAATGAGTCGCTCTGCTCGACGTTGGACTGCACTTAACTTCCTCATGTTTTCCTCGGTGGTGGGATGCCAGGCAGGAAGTCTATACAGAAGAATGGGCCGTATCGTGGAGAGATACACCGCTCGGAGTGCACGGCTTCTGAATCCCAGAAGATTACGTCTTGCAAATCCTAGAATTCTAAATGCCTTACACCTAGATTCCTCAACGTGTACATTCCACTTCAAATTGCTGGAAATGTGTATTCGCAGCATTCGCAGTGAATTGCACATGGGAAGAATTTAGCCGCTCAGTGAAAGGCTTTGTGCAAAAGGCTGTCTGGCCCTACTTAGCCGGATATGTTTACACTTGTTTACATTCAAGGTCATCTTATTTACATCACACCACTGTGCCACACTGTCCAGATCTTCCTGTAGTGCTTTGACGTCATCATTATTTTTATGGCTCTGCAAATTATTGAGTCGTCTGCATACTGTGCCATCGTGGTCGTCACACAGCCTGGAAGGTCGAGGGTAAAAACCATGTACAGCAAAGACCCAATCACTGACCCATGTGATACTCCCGACGTTACTACTATGTTCGGTGACTTGGCCCCGCCAAACACGACACACTGCGTTCGACCTACCAGGAATGACGTCAACCATGTAATCAGTTTGCCTCCGATGCCATATTTGCCAAGCTTTAACAAGAGTCTTTGATGAGGCACCTGATCAAAAGCTTTGCTTAAGTCCAGGGCCACACAGTCCACTTGGGAGACGTTAGTCTGATCCAAGGAGTTCTGCCAGTCATCAATCATTTTTGTCAAAAGAGTTGTACAAGATTTCCCCGGAACGAAGCCATGTTGGCTTGGATTTAACAGGCCTCACTCGCTCAGGAATTCCAGTATGTTCTTAGCAACCAGGCGCTCCATACATTTACAGATACCAGACGTTAGAGAAATCGGGCGGTAGTTGCCCATGTCTTCCTTGTCACCATTTTTGGAAACAGGGACCACGTTAGCATGTTTCCACCCTTGTGGTAGAGTCCCGGTGGTAATGGACTGGTTGAAAAGTGCACACAATGAGGGTGCTAAGGTATCTGAACAGTAGTGGAGGATCCGAGCAGGGATTAAGTCTGGACCTGTCGCGGCATGGGGTCTAGTTCTCTGTAGGCTGTCTCGAACTTCCTGTTGTGTGAAATGTAGACTGGTTAGGGAAAAGAGAGGGGATGATGTCCTTGGTAGGAACATTCTTCACTGGTGTCAGGTGGAGAGAAGCTATTTTGGAATTTACAGTTGAACGAGTTGGCTATGTCTAGTGGGTTGGAAAGCAAGAGTCCGTTATGTTTAATGTTCTGTGGTGCGGTGTTGCCACTTTTGCTCCGAACGAATGTCCACATTGCCTTGGGATTAAAGCTTAATTTGTCCATATACGTACTGTAGACTTCACGAATTGCAGATTTGGTACTATTTCTAGCCAGCCTATACTTTTCCCACCTGCTGTCACTTGGGCACTGTTTCCACTTGTTATAGAGCTGATTTCTCTTTCTTATTTTGGATATTATGTCCTTTGAGATCCAATGTGTTTTTTCTTATTTTTAATTGTAACCTTAGGGATCTCTTCATCGACGCACAGAAAAAAGATTTCCTTCCAAGTATGCCAGGTACCATCTATATCTACACTGTTGGTGAGTGAAGGTGTAATGACCGGTAATCTGCCCACTAAGATATCAGAAAGGAATTTCCAGTTGGTACGGGAGTAATTGTAAACTGTTCTGGTTTGTAATTTTGGACTGGTTTTTTTGTGGGTAAATATAGCTAGGAGGGCTTGGTGATCACAGAATCCAGGAATGACTTGTAGAGACTGAATTGAGGATGGACAGTTTGTTAGGAAGAGATCGAGGGTTGAACGGGAGGTCTCAGTGAAACGGGTAGCATCAAATATGAGTTGATGGAGGAATAGATCATAGAATGCTGTAAGGAAGTTGTTGGATTGGATCAGAAGTGTTATCTGCTAGATGCGTTTGATAGGTTTAACATGTCAGATTGTACTCATGTGAAAAATCCAATGGAAACAGGTTTATTGTTGGAGAAATCCATATCCGGTGACAAATCCTATCCCTATCAACAGGATATTGGTGCTTTGTTATACCTTTCCATTTGTAGCAGGGTAGATATTGCATATGTAACTAATTATTTGAGTCAGTTCAATAATTGCTATGGTAAGGAACATTGGGCATGTATCCAGAGAGTGTTCAGATACTTGAAGGGTACGGTGGATGTTGGTATCATGTATAAGAAATCAGAATGTGATGTCAAGGGTTTTGTTGATGCTTATTTTGGAAATAATTAAACGGACAGGAAATCTGTGAGTGGTTATGTATTTAAATATGCAGAAGGCCCAATAAGCGGGGAAAGTAAGAAACAGCCAGTTGTGGCACTGTCTAGCACTGGAGCAGAATACATAGGTCTGACTTAAGCATGTAAAGAAGCTCTGTTCCTTAGAGGTTTCTTTTTGAGTTGTGTAAGAGAGGAGGTCCAATTCAGTTGTGTAATGACAGTCAGAGTGCTCAGAGGTTGGCTAAGAATGAAGGTTTTCATCAGAGAACAAAACATATAGATGTGCGCTATCATTTCATTAGGGACATCTTAAAGAAATGCAAAGTAAAGTTGTCCTATGTGCCTACTGCTGAAATGATTGCTGATGTATTGACATAAGGTCTGCCAATTCATGGTCATGTGAAATGTATTACTGGCATTGGGATAGATAGATAGATAGATAGATAGATAGATAGATAGATTTTATTAATTCCATTTGATCAAACACTTGTATTCAATACATTTTTGATATAGGACACGTCAGAATTTACATCTATAAAATAAAAGAACTATCAGGTATATATTACTAATATTATAACTATTTATAACTTATTATAATAACAGATCTTAATAGATACAACCTTATTGCACAACTATTTACACCTTACTCTATTATCATAATATGAAAACTTAATTCTATAAATACAACTAACAGCTAGGTATTACAATGAAAATAGAAAAGTAAAATATAATTATACATTTCATCGCTCCTATACGCTAAGATATTCAACTACAGAGTAAAAACAAAGGCACTGCAGATAAGATTTCAACATTCTTTTTGTGTTTTCTAAGATTGAACATTTATTATGAGGAAGCCAAACAATATATACAGAACAATACAGATCAGTGCACCGCAATAACGGCTCTGGTCGCTCGAGTAATCGATAACTGAGTCACTGGTGGTTTGTATGTGTTACCAACTGTTGAGGATGAAATTTCTTTAAAACATACATTTCTGAGGGTTCGAATACATAACATTTCCTCCCTCTTTTAAATTGAACTTATGTCTATGGTGAAAATTTTAATGGTGGGCGGCGTTTGCGTGTAGACATGCGCGGTACAACTGGAGTAGCTGGTGTTGGTGTTCGGTTTCCACGGATCACTTGTGGCATCCTCTCGGGTGGTACTGCGGTAGCTGTTGCTGGGAAGAACCGAATACGTCGTGGCCTAGGTGGAATTTCGGCAGGTTCATCGCTGGTCGGTTCCTGGTTCTCTGTGTTTGGCCGTATCCTGGAAATGGCCTAATTTGGTCGATGTGGCGCTTTATTCGTTTCTCCCGGTAATTGATATCATAGTGAAGATCTCCAAAGCGGGCTGTGATGGTACCGGGGAGCCACTTGTCCAGGTTCGGGTTGCCAGAGAGGAAGTAGACTGACTGACCCGCTTCGAAGGTACGGAATGTAGAGTCCATTTCTGCTTTCTGTTTCTCGCAGACTCTAGTGCGAACGTCTTCGGATATCGCCAGGTTGAGACGTGTCCGAAGTCTCGTCCCAGGAATAGTTGAGATGGAGATTGTCCGGTGGTAGAGTGCGGCGCACTTCGAAATTGGCGAAGGAACTCGTTCAGGTTTGTCTACAGAGTTCCTTTGGTTGTTTACATCGCGTAGAGGGCATCCTTCACCGTTTGGACATACCGTTCTGCTTGGCCATTAGTTGATGGATGGTATGGTGCTGTAAGCTTGTGGTACTTCACCCCACTGATCTGCAGGAAGGCCTTGAATTCTTCTGAGACGAACTGCCTGCCATTGTCTGAAACGATGGTGACTGGGGTGCCGTGCTCTGTGAACAGGTCATCCATCAGGGAGATTGTTGCTGCAGCTGTCGTGGTGGTTGTTGTCTTGACCTCGAGCCACTTGCTGTTGGCGTCTACAAAAATCAGAAGCATGCTGTCAGCTACTGGGCCCACGTAGTGGATGTGAATGTGTTCCCACGGTGCCCTCGGGTACTCCCAGTGATGCTCGCGGAATTTGGGTGGAGCGTGCGCATGGGTTGCGCATGTGGTGCAGGACTTTGCGAGCTTCTCGATGTCGGAGTCGATGCCTGGCCAAAACACAAAGGAACGTGCCATTCCCTTCATTTTGACGATCCCCAGGTGAGCTGCATGGAAGTCGTTGAGGATAGCATCTCGCAGTGCAGGTGGAACCACTACTCTGTGCTCGAACATCAAGCAAATGGCGGCGAGCGTGTATTTTACCTCGGGTGCCTTGAAGTCGTGGCGGGTGAGATCTTAGCCTCCTTCCAGAAGTTTGACAATCCTACCGAGATCAGGGTCCTTCCTCGTCTCTCGTGCAATGGCTTCGGATTTGACGGGTAACTGCTGCGTCTGGTGAACTGTAAAAAAATCAAAGTCGTAATCCTCCGTTTCCTCCCTCTGTTGCGAGATTGAGTTTTGGATCTGGTTGACGGTCGATGGTAACGGTGCTCTAGAGCAGTAGTCAGCGTTGGCGTTTTGCTTCGATGTTTTAAAAACCACAGTGTAGTTAAAGTGTGCGAGGTAGTCGGCATAATTGGCCATGTGACTAATGCACAGGACTGGTAGCGACTTCTCTGGATGTATGATCTGCGTCAGGGGCTTGTGATCCGTGATTAGCGTGAAGTGTCGAGCGTACAGATAGTTGAAAAACTTTTGTACTGCCCAAACGATGGCGAGCGCTTCCTTGTCGATCTGGGGGTACATTTGCTCCGTACATGACATTGTCCGACAAGCATATGCGATAGGCCGTTCTAGTCCGTTGCTGAGCCGGTGAGACAGCACTGCGCCGAGACCAGTTTTTCTGGCGTCCGTTGCCAGCAAAAGTGGTAGTGCTGGATTGTACTGCATAAGGACCTGCGGTGAGGTTAGAGCGTCCTTGATGTCCTCGTAGGCCCTGTCGCTGTCTGGTGTCCATATGAGAGGATCCTTCAACGGCATGGCTCTGAGTGGCCGATCTCTCGTTGACAGGTTATGGATGAAGGCACTGTAGTATGTCGCTTTACCTAAAAACAGCTGGAGTTCTTCTGGAGTCGTTGGTTTCGGCGCATCCCGTACGGCTTGGATGTGCGAATCAGACTTATGAATCCCTGAAGCATCGATCTTGTGGCCAAGAGCTTCCAGGACAGGTTCTGCAAAGCTGCATTTTGCTCGGTTGAGCTTGAGACCGTCTTGGCGAAAGCGCTCTAGTACCACGGTGAGGGCCTCCATCAGATTGCCAAAACTATCGGCAAAAACAATGGTGTCGTCGAAGAAACTCACAACATTTGTGAGTTTCTGCAAAACCGTGTCCATTCGCCGTTGCCAGATAGCGGGGATGTCGGCTGCTCCGTAGACAGCTCGAGTTGGACGGATCAGGCCATGGGTTGGAGTGTTGAGCGTGAGGGCTTGGCTAAACGCATCATCGACCTCGAGATGAGTGTATGCGTCTGTGACGTCCAGGTGACAGAAGAGGGTGGCACCACGCAATTGGTTGAACAAGTATCCCACTTTCGGAATCGGGTGTTCATCAATGGTGATCCGCGGGTTGAGAGTAGGTTTGTAGTTTCCCGTGATTCTCAACTTGCCGTTCTTCTTCACAACGACATGAGTTGTTGACGCCCACTCTGAGTAGTCTACCATCTTGTTGAAACCAGATGCGATTTTTGCGTCGATTTCTTTGGCATAGGCATCTCGCAGGGCTACAGGAATGTCACGTGCTCGGGAGAAGATTGGGGTGGCGCCATCCTTCAGGTGCATCTTCACTGGTGGGCCTGACAGCTTCCTGGAGGTATCACTGAAGACATCATGGTAGCGGTTGAGGGTGGCGTCAAGTTCCTTTTGCTGGTCCAGGGACAGAGACTGTTTGACGGAGAGTTGGTGGAACGGTTCTGGTTTTCCAAAAAGCTGCTCGAAATTGATCTCTCGCACAAACTCAGAGATCCACTCTCGACCAAGGAGTGTCTCGAATTCATCGTCGACGATGTAGAAGTCGAGGTTCCTGGAGATGGTGCCAATGGTGGCGGTGACTGGTGTCTTCCCAATGCAGTTAATACGGTGGCCAGAGTAGCTCGCAAATATACGATCAACCTTCTGAAAAACACAATTTGGTTTGATCATACCTAACCTCAGTTTACTCATCATCGAACAGGGGACACCGGTGTCGACTTCCATCTTGACGGTGGTTCCCTCTATGATGACATCGATCAACTGCTTCCCTGGAGACTGCATTGTTCCGATGACCTCAACTTTGTGGAAATGATGTATGACATCAACGCTGTCAGCTGGTTGTTCTCCTTCGGTCACGTGATTTGTATTCCGCTGCTTTGGTTTGGACCTACAAACTTTAGCAATGTGACCTTTCTTGCCACATGTCCGGCATTCAGGGTTGAGGAACCTGCACTGACTGCGTGGATGTTCCCCACCACACCCAGCGCACAACGGTGGTTACTTGATGTTCCCTGATTTGCTGGATGCAATCCTTGTTGAGGCCTTGATTGGTCAGATTTCTGTTGACAATTGGTCGATATCCCATGTTGCCATTGGTTGCCACCCCTCCGCGACTGTGGCTTTTCGAAGCCTATCCGATTGGTTGAATCGGATTTTGAGGTTATATTCGAATTCTTAACCTCGTCAGCAGTGTTCCGGGTGGCTTCGAGTGCGCAGGCTATCTCGTACGCAGCAGTGAAGCTCTCCGGTTTCTTGGCAATAATTTCGTCACACATGTCCCTCGATTCCAAACCTTTAAGCAGTTGCTCAATTAGCATGCGGTCTAAAAATTCTTCGTACTCACTGTGTGTTGCTGCTTGTCTTAATCTGAGAGTGAAGCTGGCGATCGTATCCCCTGCTCTCTGCATGACGTTCCGGAATTTCATGCTCTCTGCATATTTGTTACTGCTGGCGTCGAAAAGGTTTGACATTCTTGACTGGATTTCGCTGTATGAGAGAGTTTCCGAGTCGACGGGACTTACTAGAACCTTCAAAGCTTCGTTAAGTTCGGCGCCCATGTAGACACGTGCGTACTGCGCGTGTTCGTTTTCCGGGACCTTACTCAGTCCGAGCGCCATGTGAACCGCGTGAAATAGTCCCCTATGGTGGTCCCATCGGCGGCGTGGTATGCTGACATTGAGAATTGTGGTGGTCTAGGCCGTCCCGGTGACATCGGCTCATTCCCGATGCCGCCTCGCGTGGTGGATTCCCTGATAGCGCTAGCAATAATCCCAGAAAGAGTCTGAAGGAGTTCTGTGGATATTCCTTCTGCCATGATGAAGGGAGACGCTTCACTGATACACTAACCTGCGTGGAGTTGAATTTCGTACAGTAGCACGTTTCGCACAAGTTCCACGGCGTGGAGTTGAACTTCGTCACCGTACACATTATTTATCAATCCTACTTCAGACACCACTTATGTGTTTTCTAAGATTGAACATTTATTATGAGGAAGCCAAACAATATATACAGAACAATACAGATCAGTGCGCCGCAATAACGGCTCTGGTCGCTCGAGTAATCGATAACTGAGTCTCTGGTGGTTTGTATGTGTTACCAACTGTTGAGGATGAAATTTCTTTAAAACATACATTTCTGAGGGTTAGAATACACAACAATTCTATCAAAGGATTTTATTTTTGGGGCCAGTTTTATATACTGGGGTAGTTTATTGTATAATTTTACTCCAGAGTGAAAAGTTCCTTTTTGATATATGCTTGTGTGTGTGTGTGTGTGTGAAATATGAATGTTTTAATTTTGTCTTGTGTTATGCCTATGAACATCAGTGTTTGTTCTCAGAAAAACATCGTTATTCATTAAATTCTATTTAAAAATCATGATACTTTCAAAGATATATATGAAGGGCAGTGGGAAAATGTTTAAATCTTTAAACAGAGGTCTACATGATTCTCTAGTGTTTACATTTGCCATAATTCTAATCGCCCTCTTTTGCATCCTGAACGTGCTTAGTACATCTGGCGACATACCCCAAAATATGATCCCATATCTTAAGTATGAATGGAAATAAGCAAAATAAGTATTTCTTAATGTGTGCATGCTAATGCAGGTTTTCAAAATACGTCACGCAAAGCACATCGAGTTCAGTTTAGTATTCAGATATTGTTTATGTTTATTTCATTTCAGGTCTTGTTGTATCCATAGTCCTAAAAACTTTGTTTCTGATTTATTTTCTATTTGATGACCATTTAATGTTATATTGGGCTTCGCAGGATTCCTATTCTGTATAGTGTGGAACTTTAGACATACTGTTTTTTATAGTTTATTATGAGGCGATTATCTTGTGACCATTTGGTTATCTCTCCTGTAACGGAGTCAGCAGACTGCTGTATGACCTGTTTAGTTTCACCTTTTATTACGAGTGTTGTAAAGTCCGCAAACAAAATTTCCTTACGTGAATGAACTTTCTGAGTTATATCATTGATATATAGAAGAAAGAGTAGTGGGCCCAAAACCGATCCCTGAGGTACTCCAAATTTAATAATTCCCTCATTGGACAATGTTTCATTAAATAATTTGGTTCCATCATCCTTGTGTCTCAAGCTTACTATTTGTTTACGCCTTGTTAAGTAAGACTCTATCCATTTATTAGCTAGACCTCTAATACCATATTGATTTAGTTTTGTAAGGAGGATTTTATTGTCAACAACATCAAATGCTTTCGATAAATCCAAGAATAGGACAGTTACATGTTCCTTATTGTCAATTAATTTCATAGGAAATTAATTTACATTCGTAAATTGCTGTCTGTGTAGAATTTTCCGTTCTGAATCTATGTTGTGAGTTTGATAATATATTTTTTTCTATAAAACTTATCAGTCTCTAATACATGATTTTTTCCACTATTTTTGCAATACCAGTTGGTAAGGTAATAGGACGATAGTTATCTAATTCATCTTTTGAACCGTTTTTGTGCACTGGAATTACTTTTGATAACTTCAAAATATCCGGGTACGTTCCTGAGATAATTGAACTGTTTATTAAGTGCGTAAGTGGATTTATTATATTTTCTGAACCCTTCTTTAATATTGCATCAGGGATGCCATCAATGCCACCACAGAATTTATTTTTAGCTCTTTTATAACTATTCTTACCTCTTCACTTGTGACATGATTTATAAATAAAGAATTACTGCATCTATTTATATTATTATTAGAATTTAGTGTATTTATCTGTGATTTATTTAATAATTTTTGTGGAATTTCCAGAAAATAGTCATTAAAAGTGTTTGCTATTTCCTCTGGATTATTAATCACTTTATTATTTCTGGTCAGTGTAATGTTCCTTTGTATTTTAGCAGATTTTCCAGTTTCTTTCTTTATCACGGACCACATAGCCCTGTTTTTATTAGATGATTGGGAAATAAAATTATCATTATGCATTTTCTTTGCTAGTCTTATTACCTTATTTAATATGCTAGTGTATTTTTTGTAGTATAAATTGAATTCAGGTGTTGTGTGGTATTGTTGATATAATTTGTGTAGAAATGTCTTTCTTTGACATGAATTTATACTCCCTGTTGTTATTCAATTGCTAGTTTTAGTATTTTGAACAGTCCTTTGATTTAAGGGGAATGCTATTTCAATATAGTGTTTTAGGGCATTGTTAAATACATTAAATTTATCATTTACATTTTCTAGTTTATAAATTTCTGACCATGTTTCCTTATTTAATAAGTCATTGAAATATGTAACATTTGTTTCAGTGAATGACCTGCACTTTGATTTTAGTCCATTATCATTATTATTGATTGTTTCGGGTACTTCAAAACTCGGTATTTGTCCATGGTGGTCACTAAAACCCGGAAAATAGACTTCTATTGAATGGTGATATTTATCTGTATTTATAAAAATTTGATCAGGAGTGGTTTTTCTAAATTTTGTTATCCTTATTGGGGTATTTTCTGTAGGTTTCAGTCCATAGGAAATTAGTAACTGTGTTAATAATTCACAATTTCTATCACATTTTAAGAAATCCACATTTACATCCCCACAAATTATTATATCGAAATTTACTTTGCTCATGTTATTGAGTAACAATTCTAATTTATCTATAAATAAACGAAACTTTCCTGACGGAGAACGGTATACGCATACAATTATTAACTTAAACTGCTGTATTCTTACGGCAGAGAATTCAAAATCCTGTTCCATAATTAGATAATCATAAGCTGTTATCTGTTCATGATCTAAATTATTTCTTAAGAAGATACAAGTACCACCATGGCTAATATTAGATCTAGAGTATTTACTAGCTTGTATAAACCCTGGGAATTGAATTAATTCGAGTTGTTCCTCTTTCAGCCAATGTTCTGAAATAAATAGTGCTGAGATGTCATTAAGTTCATTTTTAAGCATTAGATTTATGTAATCAATTTTATTATAAAGAGACTGAACATTCTGGTGGTAAATTTTAAATTTGTTACTTTTGCAAGCTTGTATTGGTGATTTATTTACATTATTATTATCATAATTGCTATTATTATTGTTGCTAGACAAATCCGAAATACCATTGTTGCACTCCGATAAATTTGACTAAAATATCTGAATGCCAAACGTCACGTTTGGCTTCTTTTACCAGTTTACCTGCTTCCACTCTAAAGATATTACTGTTGAACTATTCTTACCATTTGAATTTACAAATTTGCAGATTTCATCACTAAGATACTCTTTTCCTAACTTATTTTAGTGTAGGCCATGCCGAGTGTGGAACTTCCTGTCTAATTTACTTACATCTACAATTTGGACATTTGGAAAACTCTTACAAATTTTATGAATTTTTCCATTTGTAGCCTCTATTTCTACATTTACACATGATTTGGGAATTAAGTCGTATCTCTGCGGAATGTTTACAATAATGACATTTGTGTTATGCATGGATGGCAATGTACCCTTAAAATCTTTGATTACCTTTTTACTCTCTTTCTATAGACGTCGTTTGCTCCAGCGATGATTACTGCATAGTCCTTTGAGGTAAGGGACGCACATTCCCCTACCATCCCGTTCGTGACCGCTGCAATTTTCGCTCCTGGATTTACTGTCAAAGTGACCTCCATTTCTCCGCTTCTCTCCAATACGCTTGCTGCTACATCTCGCCCGTGACTATCCGCAAATATCCGCATCTTCCTGGATTTTCTCTTTAACACTTTCTTCTTTTCTTCATGAGGAAAGTCATCATTTTCTTCGACGAGCCCTCCAAACTATTTGAGACGGGAATTTCAGTTACATGTACTCCATTCATAGTCCTAGGCTTATTCAATCTTACCTTACCAGCAACCACTGTCGACCAAGTTTCTTTGCTTTCATCTCTGTTTCCTTTTAATTTATTCACCTCTTCCATTAACTTAGCAATATCTTCCTTTAGCAGCTTTATAATTTCATCTTTTGAGGACAGTTCGTTTCTCTCGCATGACGGTACCGGTAGGCCTACATTACGACAATCGGTTTCACTTTTCTCGTCACTCAATTTTACCTGAGATCTTGTGATGATTTTATTTGCATTTTTTACTTTTATTTTGCACGACGACTATAAATCTGTAACGGTTACGCTACCTGACGAGACACTAACACTGTTTACTGTCGTCATACTAGAGATTTAAGTTAGCCTAGATGTTTACACCAAATTACTCTAAATTTATTTTAATTATTACTACCTAAATGAATTAATCTAATTACCTGCCAATGAAGAAGAATGTGAAATACGTATATCTTCCAATCGGGTGAAATCTCCTAAAAGAACCACTGCTCTACTTGGTTCAAACAGTGATGGAAGAAGTCACAGAATCTTTGGATACACGTTCCCACAACTTAGTTAAAGTTTATTAAATTATCAATAAGAATTTCTAAATACTATCAATATTACGTATTTCACTTGACTTAAGGAAAGTAACTTTATAGATTTTAAACGTCTGTTATAATATTTTACCACTTTTATCAAATATTTACACTAGCTGCTATTTCACTACACTTTCACTGTGACGCCATCTTGCCGCAGACAAGTGCAGCATAATGCAGCTTTGCTCAATAAGGGAGAGTGTTGAAGAGAATGAATAGTTCACGTACTTTCTAATCTCGCTCGCATGTAAATATTGTTTGTCTTTTTTCAAATGTATATTCTTTTACTTTATATTCTTTGCCTTTTGTCTGTACCCTGTATCCTGGTGTTCTTGTTCAATACATTCTAAGTCAACATGTGTTCGTGTATTTTAATCCGTTCATCCCGTGTTTAACTGATACAATAGAAACCCATGCATAGCTCAAGTAGTTTCAATAGTACCCCAGGGATCGGTTTTGGGCCCACTACTCTTTCTTCTATATATTATTGATATAACACAGAACGTTCATTCACATAAGGAAATTTTGTTTGCGGACGATACAACACTCGTAATAAAAGGTGATACTAAAGAGGCCATACAGCAGTCTGCTGACTCCGTTACAGAAGAGTTAACCAAATGGTCACAAGATAATCGCCTCATAATAAACTAAAAAAAACACTATCTCTAAATTTCCTCACTATACAGAATAGGAATCCTGCGAAACCCAATATAAAATTAAATGGTAATCAAATAGAAAATAAATCAGAAACAAAAGTTTTTAGGACTATGGATACAACATGACTTGAAATGGAATAAACATACGGTATACAATATCTGAATACTAAACTGAACTTGATGTTCTTTGCGTTACGTATTTTGAAAACCTGCACTGGCATGCACACATTAAGAAATACTTATTTTGCTTATTTCCATTCATACTTAAGATATGGGGTCATATTTTAGGGTATGTCACCAGATGTACTAAGCACGTTTAGGATACAAAGGAGGGCGATTAGAATTATGGCAAATGTAAATACTAGAGAATCATGTAGACCTCTGTTTAAAGATTTAAACATTCTCCCACTGCCCTGCATATATATAAACAAAAACAAACTTTCTTCGGCTTTTCCCAATTAATTGGGGTCGCCGGAGCCAACCAGGCTCATTTTGGTTTTTGCCGGGAATTTAAGGCCGGATGCCCTTCCTGACGCCACATGATTTCTCAGGTGAAAATTCCACCCCGCTATCACCGGGATTCGATCCCCGGCCGTCCGGGTGAAAGACGAGCAGCTAAGTCTCTGCGCCATCACGCTCCACGCCCTGCATATATATCTTTGAAAGTATTATGTTTTTTTTAAGAATTTAATGAATAAAGATGTTTTTCTTAAAACAAACAATGATGTTTATAGGCATAACACAAGACAAAATCAAAACATTCATATTTCACAAACACACACAAGCATATATCAAAAAGGAACTTTTCACACAGGAATTAAATTATACAATAAACTACCCCAGTATATAAAACTGGCCCCAAAAATAAAAAACCTTTGATAGAATGTTGAAAGCTTATCTGCAGTGCCATTGTTTTTACTCTGTAGTTGAATATCTTAGCGTATAGGAGCGATAAAATATACTTTACTTTTCTATTTAATTGTAATACATAGCTGTAAGTTGTTGTATTTATAGAATTAAGTTTTCATATTATGATAATAGAGTAAGGTGTAAATAGTTGTCTAATAAGATTGTATCTCTTAAGATCTGTGATTATAATAAGTTATAAATAGTTATATAATTAGTAATATATACCTGTAAGTTATTTTATTTTATAGATGTAATTTCTGACGTGTCCTATATGAAAAATGTATTGTATACATGTAGTTGATCAAATGGATTTAATAAGAATGTAAGTGTTATTAGCAAATATGTCTTGTGAAATAGTACTGAGCCATAATTCACGCATGCTCAAGTTATTGCCAGAGTCGAGGATCAAACCACTCTGTCATCATTTTGATCTATAATTTGGAAATTGGAGATAATAATTTATTTTTCTCAAGGATATATTTTTGGAAGTGAATTGCATCATTTAGAAATATTTCTGGAGAATTTAGGACTATTTTGAGATATTTGGATTTGGAAATTATGTAGTGAATGAAGATTTAGCCAAGGGAGAGTCTGATTATTAAGAGCTGGAAATTGTCAAACGTTACAAGTTAGCACTCTCAAGACCAGTTTTGGTTAGCCGAGTCGGCAACAACAAATCATGCACACGACCCTTCTATAAGAGGCTAGAACAGGGAGAGTTTTCAACAATAAACTCATAGCCAATCAAATTGGATCACAAAATTTGTGAGGGAAACGTTATTAAACCATATTTGCTTTTATTAAGAGAAATATGCTCTTCTACAGACCCTCAACATTATTCGACACTTATTTGGAAATTTGGAATTATATGATTTTGACTAATAGAAGAGAAAGTAGCGTAATTCAATTATAAGTGGTCCGGACGCGAGGCTACAACTGGATTTCTAGCGGCACGCACCTGACCGCACACCAGAGCGAGAGAGACTTCTTTTTTGAAACTTGAAGAGCGAGGATCTGTTTTGTATAGTGCTCCGCTAAGCTAAGGTAACAATGGGAAGCGCGAGCGACAGAATTTGATAATCTGCGGGAGACGCATCGATCGCCGAGGAAAGGGAGGAGACTGTCCGGCAAAATTATTGGAGAGAAATATTGAGCATTTAAACCAGCAAGTTCTATAACTACGGCAAACGAACAGAAAGACTACAGCAGTATCATTATAAATTGTAGTCAAAAATTCTACGAATACTTCACTCATAGCAAGCCACTACATTTATGAAGCAAGTTACTATATTATTGAAGCATTGCTATTCCATTATTTAAGCAGATATTATACTACAATTCACCATGTCTGCAACCACAAGTTAGGGAGGATGTTTATGTTATGCATTCTCTAAGAAGACTTCGATGATTCACTAAAGCATGAATGGAGGATGATCTACACTATGGACAGGGAAGCTCAGAGATGATCACCGAGTCTTTGGATCGATGTTACCACGACTGCTTCACCAACACGCAGTTCGCTTATTTCCAACAATACTACTCATTCAACTAACAAGATCCAGAAGAGATATAAACCATGGACGCTCATAACTACTTTGATGGTGATGAAAGGAAGAAGAGAGAAGTAGATGGTATCCGGTGTTCAATGCTCCAGGTTCCTGTGTCTAGACTTCATACAGTCTGGAAGAGAGAAGAATGTTATGTGGACGGCCAGGATACAGGTGGTTTCCAGACCAGCAGAGACGAGGGGGCCAGCTGTGGGTCCCGTTACCTGCACGATCCAAACCAGAAGCAACTTTAGCACGAGCCGATGAGGGAGCGGAATATCGAGGCCATTCGACTAGGTATTTTCATCGCAGAACGTCATAAAGGTACATGAATGACTGATCTATATCTGTAGTTCTGAATGTAGTTTTTGTTTGAAAATAGCAGGGTGACCAATTCATATTTTAGATATTTTTCTCATAACTCATGTTATTACTTTGTCCATTTTGGAGATTTTCTTAGTTAAATTTTTATACACGTCACGTGTGTCGTTTTAGACGTGATTTTGATAGTTTTGATCTTAGAAAGTCGTTTAAAATTTTTATAAAAACGTTTTAATACTCACTTTAAACGAAAACTGTTCTATACAAGGGAATGCTCAGATTGGAATGATTCGATTGGAGTGTTTCGATAGAAATGTTTCGATAGGAAATGCTCTGATAAATATTTTGACAAATAATCCGTTTGTAAATATAAGGTTACGAATGATATGATAAATTTGTTTATGATATAAATGCGTTGTTATTACTAGAATACTTCGATATTCTAAACAAGATTTTTATAAAGGATCAGAATGTTGTTATTAACTATAAACAATGTTTTAACAATTTTTGCAACAATTTAAAGAGTTATAAACAATAACTTTGAACAAGTAAAATTCCAATTAAGGAATATTAAGATTATGTGACGTTAATCAAGTCATGGATAATTTCTGTAACTATATTATTGTCAGAAAAGATCACTATTATGACAATGGAAGTCAGGTGATGCCGATAAATAGCAACAATTATTTAACAACAATTTTGTTAACTCGAAATGAAGACCAGAAGACTTGTAGGTCTGTCTGAAGTCAAATATATGTAAATGAAGCTGTTAAATGAATATTGTAATCATAGATGTTTATAAGAAACGGAATGTCGGTAGATATTGTTATTAACTTTGAAAGACGAGCGGACTACACGGTATTTTGAAACTTACACTCATGTTACGTGGAATTGAAGCATAATGCTATGGTCTATTATGAAAGGATTATTTGAAAGTTACGTGGAATGTTAAACGAAGGTGTAAAGCTGTGAACATGAGTATTATGAAAATTTTAAGCACGATGATTTTAAATTTAGAGAAGGCGGATGTTCGGAGTGTTTCATGAAACATGTACACCGTAGTGTCATGTAGTAAGATCACTGATTCTTCTACAGGTGTATAGTAAGATGGGTTTTATTTGATTGTGAAGGAATTCCGTGCAGTATGTTATGAAAAGTTAAGATGCTATGGAGAGGAAGGAAGTTGTGTCATTTTGGAAGAGCTTGAGACGCTATATTAGAGTATTGTTCACGTATTTGAAACGAAGCGAGCATTGCCGTGAGAGCAACCTATTGCCACAGTGTGTTAAGAAAGTAACTGACATCTAGGAACGTATTTATGTGTTGTTCATGTCAGTAAGCGTTAATGTTATTTCCACAACGTCGTTTACTTAGGGTGTAGTTCCTTCTCGATCTTTATTATTGTAATTATTATTATTATTACTGAATTTGAATTCTTAGAACTATAACTAACTTTATTGTTCGTTCATTTTAGTTCATTGTTGTGACATAATACCCAATATTGCGAGAACTTATCGTTAATGTGAATCAGTGTTTGTTTATTTGTTATGGGGAAGGAAGGAACATTTTTGGAAGAGATAGCGCTAATAGTTTTGACATATCAGGTCAAAACTAGTTCAGGCTTTTTATACTGCGTTAGACGTAGGTATTTAATCCTTGTAAATATGTTATAAATATTATTATTATTATTTGAAGTAGAATTTTTAACTACGTTTGTCAACGATTCATGAGTATATTAGGGTTATTTTATTGTTAAGTGTTTTAAAGCGAACAGCTGATTATATCAAGCTATAATATTTTACCAAGTCACTGGAAGACTGATTATTTAATTGTTCGAAATCTATATTCGAATTTTATTATGCCTGCAACGAAATTCTTACAGAATTTACTCATTGTGAAGTAGATATTTGATCTCCTAACGATGATATTTCTTATTATTGATATTAATATTGTTTATTTGGTGATAGGGATTTCTATCTTGTATATATTTTTTGGGAATAAATCCCAGGCACCTTTGATGCCTGTTTGTTTGTATTTATAGAAACTGATCTACTTTTCATTACGCAATCACCGTGCGATAATACTATCAGTTAGCAACTAGAACTCACTTGGTCTCAAGTTTCACAGTTCACGTCCGAGATCCGAGATTCTCGTACTATCATCTTATTATGGATTTAGATTTGTTTTGGTAAATGTGTTTCTGATTGGTAGTGTTATTGTACGTCTGTATGCGTCAAGGGTTTCCTAGTCATCCACCCAGTAGGGAATTGTTGATGTGTCTAGCTGGGGATATGTGTCCTTACAATCCTTTACCATCTCAGTGGATTTGGGTGGTGGCTAATGTGAGATTCGGGCGCATATGGGGTATTACTACTTGGCGCCCAACGTGCTTTGGCATCGATTGTGTTGAGACACAATCGTCTTCAACGACAACCATGTGATGATATGGGTAGATTTTTGAAACTTATAAAAATGCCGATCCCAAATTTTGAAAAATTGTTTAAATGAATAAACATTGACAAATTTGAGGAATACGATTGTTTGAGGCATATATTTTCGAGCCAGCTGTTGATATCTTGGTCATTTAAGTCTAGAGGTAATTAAATTCAGGTTTTGTTTATTAAATTCAATTAGGGATTGTGAAATGAAGAACGATCAGGTTAGTAGTATACGATTCGTTAGGTATTAAGATTTCAGTTTATTATGATTATCAAATCAGGATTATTGGAGTATTCCTTTGTTATAGATAGTATGAGTTGGTCACTCTGAGGTTTCCATAATATAGTGTGGAGGAATCCTCCTCATTTCTCAATTGTATTATTATTATGTCGGCAGAAGACTTGAACCTTATCAAGTCGATGTTAGAGATGATTCGAGTGAATCAAAACCAGATAACAGGTGATGTTGAGGCCCTACACAAACTCACACACGAAAATAGCAAACGGTTAGAAAGGGAAATGAAACAGACAGCAGCGACAGCTAAATCCGAGATGAAAGCGGAATTATCTGTAGCTCAAGGTGCCAACAAAGCCAACATAGCTTTAATACAAGAGAAAATACAAGAGAAAATAGAAATATACAAGAAGAAAATAGAAAAATACAAGAGAAAATACAAGAAGAAAATAGAAAAATACAAGAAGAAAATAGAAAAACACAAGAAGAAAATCGAAAAGCCCAAGACGAGGTTAAACAAACACAGCAGCAGATAAGAGAAGCTTTAGAAAAAGCGCAAGAAGAGGGAAGGTTGGCTCAAGAACAAAGCAAATTGGCACAAAAAGAGAGTAGATTCGCTATTGATGAAAGTAGGAAAACTCTGGAAGAGACCAAATCTACTTTCAAACAAATGAAAGATGATGTGGCCTCTACCAAAAATGATAATGAGTTCATTAAGGGAAGAGATAGCTGAGAAAGTGACAGAAGCTAAAGTACAATGTAGTGAGAATATTATCACATTAGAAGATTAAATTCAGGGAAGTATTCACACTGCCACTATTGAACAAAGAAAACACAATGTAAGTTAGACAGGGTCCCAAAAACAACTCAATGAACAGCTCAACAATTTAAATGGTATTGTAAGCAAACTGCAAGGTAAGTTGGATGAACAACAAAAGCTTATTACTGATGGTATAAATGTTGACATTGAAACTTGTATACAAAAATCTGTGAATGACTTGAAAGAGAGTGTAATACAATCCAACAAGGAGTATATGTTGGAATTACATAGTAAAATTCTAAAAGATGTTAGCAAGGTAGAAAACGAAGCTAGATCACCTAATGCTAATCTTAAGTTAGAATTGTATAAGCACATAGAAGAGACTAGAGTATCGAGCATAACCGAACTTAAAGGAATTGTAAATAGAGCAGATTCCGGTTAAAGTGAGGAATTGAATGCGATTCGAACTATTGTTGACGATATTAATTTAGAGGTAGCTAAAATTAAGTCTAGTCAGGATGAGGAACTATTAGAGATTCGGAACAGGATCAAAGATCTGTCTATCGCAGAACCCTGTGACCATGAGAAACTACGGGAAGAAATACGTCTACGGATGAGAAGAGACTTAGCAGAATTTTACCAGCGAAGAGATGAAAGGCTCAAAGAAGAGATAGGAACACCTGAAGTGAGAGGAGATAGAATAGAAGAGGTTGCAGAAAGCGTGTACAGTCGTGTACTAGATAGGCAACACTTAACTCAGGACACTGAACGTATTAAGAGAGAATACGGAGATGTAGGTGGATATTATAACCAGGGAGGCCTAGGCTCTAACCAAAATGTGATAGTTCTTAGGAACATTGATGACAAGCCGGCACGTTTTAGCGGCGTAGGCAATATTACAGCTGTAGAGTTCTTGAGGAACATGCGTTATTATCTCGATGATAATAGAATACCTCGTGACAGAGAGATGAGGGTAGTGGAGAAGTACTTAGAGTCTGAAGCTCTAATTTGGCATCGCGCTTTTCGCTATACTTACGCCAATTTTGAGGAAATTGCTGATGCACTGCAGAGAAGATTCTGGTCAAATGAATTGCAGCAAGACATACGAGCGGAAATCTATTCCAAGAGATATGCGCACTCGACCCCTACGAAGTATGCAACCTTCTTCACTCAACAGCTCTCAATGTTGCAGTATTTGCAACCCCCGTTAGCCGAAAGTGAGCTAATACATGCCATATCGCGACAGCTGCCTAATGACGTCAGGAGACACCTGATAGTCGCAGGAGTCAAGACGCTTGAGGAAATGGCAGAAATCTTGAGAAGACTCGACCATACATCTTCTACACCGAATGTTGTATCGAACAGCCACACTAGGCAGAGGCCAGAGCACAGAGACGTACATACTGTATTGGTTGACCAGGTGCAACAAACAGAAGACGAAAGAAGTAGGCCAGGTCCCACGCGAGGAAACGACTACGGGAGTAATCGCTATGAACCATCATATCGCAGAGGAAGAGAAGGACGACCATATCAGACAAGATATTGGAACAATGGTCAGTGAAGAAATGGTTACCATCGTAGTAACGACCGTCGTAGAAACGATTATTACGACAGGAGCAACAGAGGTTCAGGAGGTGGTTATAGGAGATACCACAACTGGAACAATGAGAACTACGCGCGGAGGCAACAACAACAACAATCCAGGCAACAACAACAGCAACAACAGCAGCAACAACAAAATAGAGGCTGGCGAAACAATGATAACGTTAGGCGTTATTACCAAGAAAGAGACCGAGAAAGCCGGGAGTATAGGGAAGGCTTAAGAGAAAACAGAGGTCGAAATAATCCACGGAATGAGGAAGTGGAACTTCAAACCTCAACTTCAGATTTCGGACAACAGCAAAATCGAAATGAGGAACAAACAAAAAACGCCAATTGGGAAACGCAAGTAGAGAAGACAGCACAAACGAAGGGCATGAGATCGCCATAAACGAGTTTTACCAAGTTTCGGACGAAGACTTACTTTATGAAAGGGAGGAACCAGAGAAAGGAAAGATAGCTATCCTGCGTATACTACAAATTATGATTGAAGGTGAAAGTCTAAGAACACTGCTAGACACGGGAGCTAATGCATCTATACTATCTGAAAGCTGTTATAACAAATTGAAGGACGGGAAGTCTTTAATCTCCATACCAGTGTCATCTATAAAGGTCCGAGGAGTCTTTAATGATAAGACAATGAAGTGCAGGGTCCAAGCACTGATGAAATTTACAATCAATGGTCATGTTTACGAACAAATATTCATTGTTCTAAACAAGATTAGTTATGATGCTATACTGGGTATAGGCTTCATAACTAAAACTGGAGCTGTTATTGATCTTAGAAATGGCATAATTACATTTCATGAGAGGAGCAGCGAAACCAAAAGTCATGAAAATGAGTACCTCATTGAAAGTGAAATCCAAGAGGAGATCTTAGAAAGAATTATTTCTGAAGTAGAACTGGAAGGTAAAGGTCAATATGGGATGAAAATAGAAGATTTTGAAATTTATGAAGGAAAATTAGAAGAATTAATCCACATTTTTGCCGATGTTTTCGATGATAAACCAGGATTAATCAAGGGATTCAAATATCAGATAAATCTTAAGGACAACTCTCCATTTCAAAGGAAAGTGTATCCCATTCCTGAGAAATACCAAGCTGAGGTAGGAGAGCTTATACAAGGCATGGAAAGAGACGGCATTATTCGGAAACAAGCAACCCCATACTTAAATACGATTACTGCAGTTAAGAAAGCAGACGGTACTTTACGGGTTTGTTTAGACGCCAGGAATTTGAACTCTCTTCTCCTGAAAGAAAATGACCGTCCACCCGAAATTAGAGAACTCCTGAGGAAGTTTAAGGGAAAGTCGTGTTTCTCAGTTATAGACTTAACTAGTACCTTTTATCAAATTGAGTTGACAGAGGATAGCAAGTGCTATACCGGCTTTCTATTCAACCAAACGAGTTATATTTTCGAACGTGTGCCGTTCGGTCTTATAAACTCGAGTCCAGCACTGATAAGAGCTTTGGATTGCAAGCTGACGGAGGAAGTGAAAGCCTATGTTATTTGCTACGTAGATGATCTGATTATTTCTTCGGAAAACCCTGAGCAACATCTATTGCATTTGAGGAAGCTACTAGAAAACCTGGGAGAGGCAAACATCAAGGTCAAGTTCAGTAAGTGCCACTTTTTCCAGCAGAAAATTAATTTTCTGGGGCACACCATCGATCAATTTGGTTACCATCCCAACCAAGAGAAAATAAATGCCATCCTACAGTTCCCAAGACCCAAGAAGATAAAAGATGTACGAGCATTCGCGAGTCTCTGACAATTTTTAGCGGTCATTGTCCTCGCTATTCTGAGACTATGGCGCCGCTACACGAACAATTGAGAAAGAATAATCGTTGGGAATGGGGCGTAGAATCTAAAAATGCATTTATTTTGGCCAAGCAGATGCTACGAGACAACATCAAGCTCGAGTATCCGGACTTCGAACGTTCATTTATTGTGGAAACGGACGCTTCGAAAGTTGGAATAAGCGCCGTTCTTTATCAGAAAGACCAGGAGGGAAACAACCATTATATCTCATTTAATAGTGGAAAGTTAAGGTCCCACGAATTGAACTATTTTACCACGGAACTAGAAGCTTTAGCCGTGCTTAACGCCTTGCATCATTGGAAGAGAATTTTGATAGGACACCAGATCATTATAAGAACTGACCATAAAGCTTTAGAGTTCATGCTAAAGTCGGATTTATCCAGCGACAGGATGACTCGATGGACGTTGTTTCGACAACAATTTAACGCCACGATTGTTCATGTTCCCGGCAAGGATAACATATTGGCTGATATTTTATCCAGGAATCCTACAGTTGATAAGGACGTCAGAGACAACGTGATAGAACTAGACGACGAAGATCAGTCAACGTTGGAGCGACTGAAGAGAGTAGCAGTTAGCCAGAAGAGAGACACCAGTCTAAGACATTTATTCAGATATATGGCTGGAAAAATGCAAGCTGATGACGTGGAATATGCTTGAGACGAGGAAGAAAGCCACTCAATATGTGCTAATTGATGGCATAGTCAGCAAGTATGTTGATACTAACCAGGCAAAGGTGAGGATTGTGATTCCACCCAGATTGAGAGTCCCTGTGGTTTGGTTAGTGCACAAGAGCATAGGTCACGGTGGCGTAGATAAGACGTACAGCACCGCGCAAGAGAAATTCTATTGGACTAATATGAGAGACTCCATAGCTATTGTTATTATGTCATGCGAGTTATGCCAGAAGAACAAATATAACTCAGAGCTCTTGAAAGAAAAACCTAAGGCTATTATACCCACTAAACCTTTGGAATTATTCAGCCAGGACATTTTCGGTCCCGTTTCAAAGGGCAGTAGAGGCAACAAGTATTTGTTGGTAACCATGGACGTATTCTCGAAAATTGTCATCATGAATCCGATGCAGAAAGCCACTACCAAGACTGTTTTGTATCACCTCGAAAAGAACATCATTCCTAAGCTTGGAAAGCCTGAAAGACTAATTACTGACCATGGAACGCAATATACAGCTGCGGAATTCCAAGAAGCGATGGATCGACTTCAAATTGGTCATATCTTTAGTTCCATCCGAAGCCCACAGACAAATCCAATTGAAAGAACGACGATTGAGTGTTCAAAGTACATCCGTCTTTATAGTTCAGAGAACCACGCTAATTGGGTAAGCGTAGTACCACTCATGGAATTTTGTATTAATAATACGAGGCATGAAAGCACGAACGAATCCCAATAAAGCTACATTACGATCAGAAGCCAATCCGACCATGGAACGTAATCTTCAATATTCCAGAAGATGACGAACCATCGGTGGAACAGAGGATTTAAACAGCCAGAGAACATCTCAACAAGCAAGCGGAGAAGAGGTTGAAGAGAGGACAAGGCAAGATATACAGTAGACCACTGAAATTGGGAGAACTAGTACTGGTCAGGATGTCTGTGAAAGCTGATGTTTTAAAGAAAACATATGCCAAATTTGCTAATATTTTTCGAGGCCCGTTTAAGGTCGGAAGAGTTTATGGAAACAATTGCTACCTTATAGTTAGAATTGAGAATGACCGACCAATTGGAAAATTCAACCACACAAAACTCAGAAGATTCTATCCCAGGATTCATTAAGGGATGAATTTGGTCTCAATAAAGGGTGAAGACTTATTAAATAAAGTCTATGTTATACTTTAATTAACAAGTCAGGAGAGGATCTGAGCCCTAATTCACCCAAGCTCAAGTTATTGCCAGAGTCGAGGATCGAACCGATCTGTCATCATTTTGATCTATAATTTGGAAATTTGAGATAATAATTTATTTTTCTCAAGGATATATTTTGGGAAGTGAATTGCATCATTTAGAAATATTTCTGGAGAATTTTGGACTATTTTGAGATATTTGGATTTGGAAATTATGTAGTGAATGAAGATTTAGCCATGGGAGAGTCTGATTATTAAGAGCTGGAAATTGTCAAAAGTTACAAGTTAGCACTCTCAAGACCGGTTTTGGTTAGCCGAGTCGGCAACAACAAATCATGCACACGACCCTTCTATAAGAGGCTAGGACAGGGAGAGTTTTCAACAATAAACTCATAGCCAATCAAATTGGATCACAAACTTTGTGAGGGAAACGTTATTAAACCATATTTGCTTTTATTAAGAGAAATAAGCTCTTCTACAGACCCACAACATTATTCGACACTTATTTGGAAATTTGGAATTACATGATTTTGTCTAATAGAAGAGAAAATAGCATAATTCTATTATAAGTGGTCCGGACGCGAGGCTACAACTGGATTTCAAGCGGCACGCGCCCGACCGCACGCCAGAGCGAGAGAGACTCCTTTTTGACGCTTGAAGAGCGAGGATCGGTTTTGTATAGTGCTCCGCCAAGATACCGTAACAACGGGAAGCGCGAGCGAGAGACTTTGATAATCTGCGGGAGACGCATCGATCGCAGAGAAAAGGAAGGAGACACTTCGGCAAAAGTATTGGAGAGAAATATTGAGCATTTAAACCAGCAAGTTCTATAACTACGGCAAACGAACAGAAAGACTACAGCAGTATCATTATAAATTGTAGTCAACAATTCTACGAATACTTCACTCATAGCAAGCCACTACATTTATGAAGCGAGTTACTACATTATTGAAGAATTACTATTCCATTATTTAAGCAGATATTATACTACAATTCACCATGTCTGCAACCACAAGTTAGGGAGGATGTTTATGTTATGCATTCTCTAAGAAGACTTCGATGATTCACTAAAGCATGAATGGAGGATGATTTACACTATGGACAGGGAAGCTCAGAGATGATCACAGAGTCTTTGGATCGATGTTACCACGACTGCTTCACCAACACGCAGTTCGCTTATTTCCAACAATACTACTCATTCAACTAACAAGATCCAGAAGAGATATAAACCATGGACGCTCATAACTACTTTCATGATGATGAAGAGAAGAAGAGAGAAGTAGATGGTACCCGGTGTTCAATGCTCCAGGTTCCTGTGTCTAGACTGCATACAGTCGGGAAGAGAGAAGAATGTTATGCGGACGGTCAGGAAACAGGTGGTTTCCAGACCAGCAAAGACGAGGAGGCCAGCTGTGGGTCCCGTTACCTGCACGATCCAAGCCAGAAGTAACTTCAGCATGAACCGATGAGGGAGCGGAATATCGAGGCTATTCGACTAGGTATATTCATCGCAGAACGTCATAAAGGTACAGGAATGACTGATCTATCTCTGTAGTTCTGAATGTAGTATTTGTTTGAAATTAGCAGGGTGACCAATTCACATTTTAGATATTTTTCTCGTAACTCATGTTATTACTTTGTCCATTTTGGAGATTTTCTTAGTTAAATTTTTATACACGTCACGTGTGTCGTTTTAGACGTGATTTTGATAGTTTTGATCTTAGAAAGTCGTTTAAAATGTTTATAGAAACGTTTTTAATACTCACTTTAAACGAAAACTGTTCTATACAAGGGAATGCTCCGATTGGAATGTTTCGATAGAAATGTTTCGATAGGAAATGCTCTGATAAATATTTTGATAAATAATCCGTTTGTAAATATAAGGTTACGAATGATATGATAAATTTGTTTATGATATAAATGCGTTGTTATTACTAGAATACTTCGATATTCTAAACAAGATTTTTATAAAGGATCAGAATGTTGTTATTAACTATAAACAATGTTTTAACAATTTTTGCAACAATTTAAAGAGTTATAAACAATAACTTTGAACAAGTAAAATTCCAATTAAGGAATATTAAGATTATGTGACGTTAATCAAGTCATGGATAATTTCTGTAACTATATTATTGTCAGAAAGGATCACTATTATGACAATGGAAGTCAGGTGATGCCGATAAATAGCAATAATTATTTAACAACAATTTTGTTAACTCGAAATGAAGACCAGAAGACTTGTAGGTCTGTCTGAAGTCAAATATATGTAAATGAAGCTGTTAAATTAATATTGTATTCATAGATGTTTATAAGAAACGGAATGACGGTAGATATTGTTATTAACTTTGAAAGACGAGCGGACTACACGGTATTTTGAAACTTACACTCATGTTACGTGGAATTGAAGCATAATGCTATGGTATATTATGAAAGGATTATTTGAAAGTTACGTGGAATGTTAAACGAAGGTGTAAAGCTGTGAACATGAGTATTATGAAAAGTTTAAGCACGATGATTTTAAATTTAGAGAAGGAGGATGTTAGGAGTGTTTCGTGAAACATGTACACAGTAGTGTCATGTAGTAAGATCACTGATTCTTCTACAGGTGTGTAGTAAGATGGGTTTTATTTGATTGTGAAGGAATTCCGTGCAGTATGTTATGAATAGTTAAGATGTTATGGAGAGGAAGGAAGTTGTGTCATTTTGGAAGAGCTTGAGACGCTATATTAGAGTATTGTTCACGTATTTGAAACGAAGCGAACATTGCCGTGAGAGCAACCTATTGCCACAGTGTGTTAAGAATGTAACTGACATATAGGAGCGTATTTATGTGTTGTTCATGTCAGTAAGCGTTAATGTTATTTCCACAACGTCGTTTACTTAGGGTGTAGTTCCGTCTCGATCTTTAATATTGTAATTATTATTATTATTACTGAATTTGAATTCTTAGAACTATAACTAACTTTATTGTTCGTTCATTTTAGTTCATTGATTGTGACATAATACCCAATATTGCGAGAACTTATCGTTAATGTGAACCAGTGTTTGTTTATTTGTTATGTGGAAGGAAGGAACATTTTTGGAAGAGATAGCGCTAATAGTTTTGACA
Source organism: Meconema thalassinum (assembly GCA_946902985.2). Lineage (NCBI taxonomy): Eukaryota > Metazoa > Arthropoda > Insecta > Orthoptera > Tettigoniidae > Meconema > Meconema thalassinum. Next base: position 669,863,653 of record OX336389.2, on the reverse strand, counting down.
TATCAGGTTTTTTATACTGCGTTAGACGTAGGTATTTAATCCTTATAATCATGTTATAAATATTATTATTTGAAGTAGAATTTTAACTACGTTTGTCAACGATTCATGTATATATTAGGGTTATTTTATTGTAAAGTGTTTTAAAGCGAACAGCTGATTATATCAAGCTATAATATTTTACCAAGTCACTGGAAGACTAATTATTTAATTGTTTGAAATCTATATTCGAATTTTATTATGCCTGCAACGAAATTCTTACTGAATTTACTCATTGTGAAGTAGATATTTGATCTCCTAACGATGATATTTCTTATTATTGATATTAATATTGTTTATTTGGTGATAGGGATTTATATCTTGTATATATTTTTTGGGAATAAATCCCAGGCACCTTTGATGCCTGTTTGTTTGTATTTATAGAAACTGATCTACTTTTCATTACGCAATCACCGTGCGATAATACTATCAGTTAGCAACTAGAACTCACTTGGTCTCAAGTTTCACAGTTCAGGTCCGAGATCCGAGATTCTCGTACTATCATCTTTTTATGGATTTAGATTTGTTTTGGTAAATGTGTTTCTGATTGGTAGTGTTATTGTACGTCTGTATGCGTCAAGGGTTTCCTAGTCATCCGCCCAGTAGAGAATCGTTGATGTGTCTAGCTGGGGATCGACGTCCTTACAATCCTTTACCATCTCAGCGAATTTGAGTGGTGGCTAATGTGCGATTCGGGCGCAGTACGTTACTCAATGATGAAACCTTTTGGACAATTTACGCTCTTGAGTTCCAGACGTCGCTGCTCCGCCCCACATGGTCACAAGAGAAATTGAAAGGAGAAGGCTAACAAGTAAGCAGTTTCAATGTTCTTGTAAGGCAGGTGCATCAGAATGTTGCAAACATGTTTTATCACTGCTTGTTTTCTGTCAAGGTAATTAGGGTCTATTAGTCCTTTATTATTAGACTATTATTATTATTACCTTAAGTGGCTAGACTGTCACCCAACGACCACACCAACTGTATTCCAACTCGTTCCTGTTATCCGTATTTATTCGTTATCACCACCCTTCTACCATTGATGTTTGCATCTTTTGGATTATAATGTAAATTTATGTTTAAGTATAGACCAGGGCGAACGAAGTGAAAAGTGGACTCCTGTTGTGAAACGTGGTACTGGACCAACTAGGCCAAATTTTAGGCCTAAGATCGTGGACAATAGTGTGTGTGCGCCGCTTAAGAACTCATTTGGGGGACTCCAAGAAGTAAGGGACGATAACATATCAGTGAAAAATGTGTGCCTAAGCCTACTAAATAACAGAAGAAAGTAGGTAAAGTGTTGATTTATTCGGACAGTCACTGACGCGGAGCAGCAGCGAATATCTTGGCGAGTTGTGGTAACATGGCAGTCACTTCAATAGTGAAACCCGCGGCATCACTTACTGCAGTTGTGAGTGGATCAAAAAGTGGAACAGCTTCGTTATCTTCGAGTGATTTTGTGGTGATCGTTGGCGGCTCTAATGATGTTTCAAGAAATGAAGGTAAAAATGTGATCAGCTCCCTGAAAGGAACTCTATCTTCGCTCACCCACACTAACGTCGTAGTTGTGAACCTTCCCCCACAGGCATGATCTAATGGAGAAATCCTGTGTAAATGAAGCTGTTAAAGACACGAATGTAGGGATTGCGAAGGTATGTAAACATTTTCGCAATGTTCATATGCTAGATGTTAGTAGGTTGGATAGAGCTATGCATACTAGACACGGTCAACATTTGAATAAGCTAGGTAAGGAAGTCTTAAGTTGTGAAATAAGTAAAATTATTAACATGAAGTTAAAGGAAAAGGTAGACACCATTATATTACAGTAGGCACTTGGATATCAGAACCAGGGAAACTGTTAGAGGAAGCTGGATCTGAAAAACAGATTCAGCAGGTTATTCAGAAACCACTAATAGTAAATTAAAAGGGTTCAATATTGATTATTATATGCGTATCTACCATCAGAATGTTCAACATATAAGTAATAAAGTAGATCATTTAAATAACCTCATAAATTCAAAAAAATACAGTGTTGCTGTGTTCTCTGAACATTGGTGTGAGAGGGAGGAAATAAAAACCATGCATCTAGATAAATATATACTAGCCAGTAGTTACTGTCGAGAAGAAATGAAAGGTGGGGGTGTGAGTCTGTACTGTAAAATAAATGTTAGTTACCAGGAATTGGGGTGGGTTAATAGCTATGGAAGGGATCATGACTTTGATGTTGCAGGTATTTTAATTCAGCTGATTGATGATTTTGAAATATTTATAGCAGGAGTATATTGTGACCGTTTAGTTGATGTCAACAAGCACGATGACTCAACTAACGACACATAAATCAAATAAAAAGTACCGTGAGAATCAGGTGACCTTCCATAAAGGCTAAAGCGGCACGAGAGTCCGTAGTCCACAGGGATCGTGGTACATGGTGACGATGGTCATAGACCGCCTAAGGAAAGGTTCACCTTAAAACTAGACTGAGAAAATAAACATCCAGACTCATGTAAAACACCGTGAAAATTTATTAAAATTCACAAGCCCCTAGCCTAGTTCGGAGGGTTATAATCGGCTAGTCCGCAAATTAATAAATAAACAAAGATAAAGAACAGGTCCCCTACCTGAGAAGTTACTGAAAACCCTCGCGAAAGATCTAACTCACAATGATAAAGCAACAACAGCAACGCTAGGAATATGGTACGACGCAAGTCCCTAGTTCAAGTTACAAGATCAAGCTAATATCTGAATTTACATTTAACAGGGTAGCAAAACAAATCTAGGTTAGGATGGTACCATTTCGACATTTAAATTTAACATTAATTCAACTAGCTAAGTCCTATCAATTAACAAAATTTACGGCGATGACGTCCGTAAAAGAAAACAATTACATCCAAAAGCTAAGTGTACAGCCATGAAAAACAAACAATTTAATTATGCTTAATAACTATGTGCTAACAGCACACAATAAAGTAACATGTAGGGTTTAATACACTTGACATCATAAATTAATAACGAAATAGACACAGTAGTTTTATTAAAAATTCCTGCCTACACCTTGGTTTACTCTTTGTAAACCATAGTCATCTAATGTGTATAGTTACGGTGACGAATGCGCAGTTGAGACCACGTCTGACATCGCATGGCCTGAGCTCCACAAGCTACGAACTCTAGGTTCGCACATGCTTCAGGTCGCTACAAAAATGTCAACTGTCCTAGTCATTTCCTCACAAGGAAATTATCTTCAACTGCACGGCTATGTCAACAGTTCCAGAATGCAAAGAACAAAGTTAGATAGAAAGAATCGTTAGTTAGGCTTGTTTTACAACAATTATGCATTTTATTATTAGAATGTCGGTTTATAGGTTTATCGTAGGTTTATGGCGAATAACATTGACAATAGCCTGGGCACGGAGTGTCTCCAACTGAGATCATTCTCCACCAAAAAGCCTCGACTCAACAGTCGGAATATAATCAACGAGTATAACAACTCGGACACACAATAACACGGGTTACCAGCGGCGCTAAGCTCGCGTTCAATAACTCTGGGATAGGCCTGTACAACAGTTACCTTCCAATAACGTCTGGTCAACGGGATCATCCCCGGACAAAGCATACAATAACATCCTGCTATAACAGGGTAGACTTCACCATCCTATAGAAAACCTTACATAACTGTACCTGTCATACGACAATACACGCAACAGAGCGTTAAACTAACAAAAACCGATCCATAAAACAAGTGATCAAATACAAGAGTGGAAACTGATTTCCATAAGCAAAGTAGCAATGAAAGGAAAAGCGAATACAAATTGTACTCTGTCCTCGTCTATAGTAGTTTTGTCTCACAATGAAGCAGGCGTGCTCTAGGTCACTGGGTTACATAACCAGTTTATTCAAGGCCGGCGATTTAATCAATACAAAACCTGCACTTGGCCGGTTCATAAAAAACATTACCATAGGTTACGGATCTCTACAGAGTCCGTGTATCAAATGCACGCTATAAATCTGAGTATAGTAATACAATTCCGTCTTTCTACCAAAGACGTCTAAATGAAAGTAAACTTACAATAACTGAAGCTCTTTGCTTTAAAAATGCAACTCAGTAGTTGCTAGAACATCAAGTAAAAACGTGTCTCACACGACACAAGAAAAATATGATAAATGTGGCACAGATTCACACACTAGATCTGCTTAATGATACGTTGGGAACCGCGTTCGATGCTAGGCAACGAAACATTCCTTCTAGTTGTTAGGTTCAAACATGACCAAGAATAGCTTCTGAGCTTATTCAAAATGAAATATAATGCATTTACAAACTGGTAGTTACTGTCGACTACCTAAATGATACGACCGTTCTAACGACAGTCAGGGGTGTAACAAAGGATGGCTGCGAAGAATGCAGTCAATTAATAACCAAGGCATCTGATTGCCATAACTACAGTCAGCAAAGACTTGAAAATTACCCCAAGTAGGGTTGAACAAAATAGCCTCAAAATGACTACGATCAGGTTCAGCAAAAAGGTAGGCATTGACGTTCCACGACGTTCACCAAGCTGCACCAGGGCTGACCAAAATGTCTGACCCCAAGGGTGTCTCACTCTAAACTGAAATAAATGACATCTAACTAATCTAGTTACATCCCTACCTAGAAAAATGGCTGACACTGAGTGTGGTTGATTCACAAACTACATTAAAACTACTACACCACCATAAACTAGAACAAAGAAGGGGTGTGACAAAAACTCACGAAATGGAGGAGCTCTCACTCAGCTCTTTATTCCACAACAAGGGTTGTACATAAACCTCTCTGGCTCTCTAGATCGGTATCCTCCTCATCAGGATTCCCATCTGGACTCCCCCAAAGACCAGGATTAGCATGTGAGCTAATACTATATTATAACGCTGCACGTGCTAGTGACGCTACTTTTGTATCACGCAGCATCCGTGAATTATACGACGTTTCAAAGATGAAATTTCCACTTTGGCAATTTAAATATCTCGTACAATTATAATCACACTTATTCAGGATAATTGTAACACTATTACCTGTATATTTCCACTAGGCATCTGCCCTCCACATACGCGTGGGTAATATGTGATGTCACAGCAATGTTGTGCAATACACTATACTTGCCAATAATTATTTTCCAAGCTTCTTATTTAATTCACTGGACTTCATCGACAGTGGATATTAGTATTTGCTTGCTCGATGGCACCTTATAATCACTTTTAACGCTAAACAGCGGATATTCTTCTACGTCTCGTAGGACAAATGTAATCCCACGCCTACACAAGGCGGATTCTCAAGACGCAGTGCTCCGGTACTGGGTGTCTCTAGAAAGTAGGTCGTCAAAACGAAAAACGTTGAGCGACTACTTACGTTCCTTTTTGCGTATCTGCATGGGTATTACCTTACCTAAAGTAAAAATAAACATTCTCCAAAATGTTTTAATAATGCAGCATGACGAAATGGAATATTCTGAGCCTCGTAGGAAAGATAAAAATAATTAATAAGACCTCAGATAATAATTAGCAGTTTACACCAAAGTCAAAAGTGCGATTCACCGCTACTTCAAAGTATCGCGTGATCTCTCAGCTTCACGTGGCTTCCTGGGTGTGTTCAAAAGTACAACATCCCATCATAAATGCTCTGTCATTAAAAAATATCACATGAACCATAGCTCAGCGGGTTCATCTGCCTCTCTGTCGTTTCAAATAAAATGTTGGGATAACATTTTTATTTGCTTTGAAATTCATTCAAGAGTGATATTTTTTTAGATTGGCTGCATTAAAGGTTCCAATGCGTTCTCCTGTCCTAATGTCTTCTATCACATAACTTCCATTGTTTAAAGGCTGTCGGATACGACTAGGGCCATAATACAAGGATAGAAATTTCCCATATATGCGGTCTATAGGACTAGAAATTCCGGGTCTCCTTATAAGGATAAGGTCTCCTTCTACTAGTGGTTCTCTAAACCTCTGGCGTCTAGTTCTTCTCAAGCGCTTGGCAGCTTGTCTGTCCATAGTCTCTCTCGCAGCTAAAAGTCTGCTGGCATGTGATGGTTGTAAACAAGGTGGATTTACAATCACACGATCCCATATTCTCAGCGGCATCTGGTTCAAATGCAAGACCATAGGTATTTGACCAGTGCTTTCATGTACTGTTGAATTAATACATTTTGCCATAATAACAAGGACTTCAGTCCATCGCCAGTGTTCTTCTTGACAATATAATCGACAGAATTTTGCGATAATAGACATCACGCATTCTGCTGGGTTGCTCTCTGGATGTCGAATAGATGATAAAACATGACCTATTTCAAGCTCATTCATGGCATTGGCAAATTCTGCTGAGGTGTACTGTGATCCGTGATCAGTCAACAAGAATTGTGGCTTTCCTGCCTCCGGTATCACTTGACGTCTAATCCTCTGAATAATCTGATGTGCAGTAGCTTTTTGAATTGGATGAAGCATCGTATATTTCGTGAACACATCCACCGTTACAACGATGTATCGATTCCCACGACGAGCCTTAGGTATAGGGCCATACAGGTCCTGTGCATACAACTCTCTAGGTTGAGTTGGTAGTATTGGTCTAGGTTGTTCCTTCAGCAAGTGTGACGTGTATTTGTTCCGCTGGCATGCGTCGCAAGCACGTAAACACTGTCTAACGGTGGCTCCTAACCCTTTCCATGTGAAAGACTCCTTGATAGTTGCAATGGTTTTGTCTGTTCCACCATGTCCAATGGATAAATGTACCATAAGAATAACAGATTCTTGGTATCTCCTAGGAATAACTGCACGCAGTTGAGTGTGGTCCTCGTCTACAAACTTGTATAAGACACGATGATAAATCAAATAATCATCTGCAACAGCAGCAATCCTTGCATAATGATCATCCTGTGGATCCATTCTTCGTTCTAGGAAACGGATAATATGTCTGAGTTCCTCCTCACGTCGCTGTCCTTCAGGTAAATTACGAAATCGGCGAAGGTGTTCCTCGCATTCTCCCTCGATGTCTATGGCATTAACAGTAGCTTCAGGATTCCGGCTGAGGATGTCGGCCAACACATTCTCTCTGCCTGGTCGATAAACTATTTCCAAATCGAACTGTTGGAGAAACAGCGTCCAACGTGTGATCCTGTCGCTTGCCAGTCTTGTTCTCAAGATGAAGGTCAACGCATGATGATCGGTTCTCACAATAATCCTCTGACCTAACAGAAGTTTCTGCCAGTATTCAAGTGCGTAAACAATTGCAAGTGCTTCTATCTCGGTCGTGAAGTAGTGAGATTCATGTGCTCTTAAACGTCGGCTTAAGAAAGCAATGTAATGACGTTTCTTCTCATCATCTTCCTGCAGTAAAATGGCTCCTATACCAATGGCAGATGCATCAGTTTCTAGAATAAAGTTCCTAGAGTAATCTGGATATTCTAACTGAATTGAGTCCACAAGCAACTGTTTAGCTCTCCTGAAAGCTATCTCGCATTCATCATTCCAGTTCCACCTGCAGTTCTTTTTCAATAATCCTTGCAGTGGTGCAACAGTTTCGGAATACTTCTCACAATGAGCAGCAAAGAATTGGAGAATTCCTAAGAATTGTCTCACGTGTTTCACACGGGTTGGTGTTGGAAATGCAGCAACAGTTCTAATCTTTGCCGGATTCGGTCTATATCCTTCTCCATTGATTATGTGTCCTACGAATTTCACTTCTTCCTGAAAAAATCGACACTTGTCAAACTTGACCTTAAAATTTGCCTGTCGGAGATTCTCAAAAACAAGGCGCAATGTCTTTAAATGCTCTTCTTCTGTTCCCGAAGCTATGATTATGTCATCCACATAACATGTTACTTTCTGCTTCACTTCATGAGTCAGCTTGGCATCAAGTGCTCTGATTAATGCGGCTCCGGCATTTTTCAATCCAAATGGTAGTTTTTGGAATACATAAGTAGTCTGATCAAACAAGAATCCAGTATATTTCTGAGTATGCTCAGATAATCTGATATGGTAATAAGACTGAACCAAGTCTAATGACGAAAATATCCTTTTTCCTTTGAACTTCCTGAGAATGTCCCTAATCTTGGGCGGTCTGTCGTGCTCAGGAGCTAGGCGTTCATTCAAGGCTCTGGCATCAAGACAAAGTCTCAAGCTTCCATCTACCTTAACCACAGGTATTATGGGATTCAAGAAAGGAGTCGGTGATTTCTTGATTGTACCTGCTGCTTCCATCTCATGGATCTTCTTAGCAGCTTCTTCGAGATGTTTCTCGGCAATCGGATAGATCCTTTTCTGGAATGGGGAATCGTCCAGTAATACAAGACCATACTCGTAGTCTAATATCTCACCAGGTGTGGTGTCGAATATATCTCGGTATTCGTTCAGTATTGCGTCAAGATCCTCATGTGTGGGTGCTGATAACGATTCTGCCTCTTCGTCGGCATCTAGTGTCGCCTCAATTTCCTTGCCCTTTAATGCTCCGACTACGTCTACTTCGGATAGGAATTCCGGTTCTTCTTCAATTAGGCTCATCTGAATGGGTTCGTTCGGCTTGAACTCTACCGTATTCCGTCCCATGTCAATGATTCCATCATATTTTCTAATGAAGTCTGCGCCTAAAATGGCATCATGATGCAGGCCCTTCATTACGAGAAATTCGTGCAAGTACACGTGGCTCGAAATCTTCACAGTACACAAAATCTGGATTTTGCACGTTACAACGCGGTCAGGTTTGACACCTCTGACTCTTATAGCTGAAATGGGCAACTCCGTCACCTCAGAGTTTGCTCTAAGTCTGGCATGGCAATCGGCGGAAATTACACTAATCATCGCTCCAGTATCGATGAGTATGACTACACTGACTTCATTCAAGGTGGCTACAATCTTGGGTAGACGTGTTAATTCATAATTGTGGTTCGTCGTTCGTCGTTCGTCCAACAAGTCTTCTTGGATTGGCTCCCAGAGTAATATAGAGGCAGTTACTCGGTGCTCAACCAAACAAGAATCTATTGATTTTTCGGAGTTTTTTTTTCTGTCATGGCGAGAAGTACTGGGCTGGTTCTGCTCCGTCTCCTGCGCCGAATGTCTATTTTCCCTCGAAGTAGGGTTCCGTTCTCCCTCTTCTTGGATCTGCAATTCTCTCAATTGTTGGAGGTACTCACGGCTCTCCCGCGCTCTTCCTTTCCAATCCCGGTCTGGCTGGTATCTAGGGTCTCGATTTCTGTCGTACCCCCACTATATCGATAGTCTCTACGGATACGTCCGTGTTGCAGATTTCTTCCTTCATTCCCTCGGCGGTTGTTTTCATGACGTCGGTTGTCGTCCGTCCTTCGGTCGAATCGCCGGTCCCAATGACTTCGCCGGTCATCATGTTGATTTCGAGTATACGGAGTGTTGTTCCATTCTCTCCTGTTATAACTGTAATTGTTATCACGTCGCCCAGAATCCTCTGTGGTTTGTGTTTGTTGTGGCGTCTGGCTCACTTTATCAACAGTCGTCAGATTCATATGTCTATCCTCGCGCCTATCAGCCTTCTGCTGACGGTGTGTAGGAAACTGTTCTGTGTTAGCGTCCAACCTTCGCAGTATCTGGTCACACTGCTGGAAAGTGGATGCCCCTGCAGCGATTAACACACGTTGTACATCCGCAGGGTACTGCCAAACAATTGTGTTCACCAAATCTTGTTCGGACAACGGAGGCTGAAGACAACGGAGCTTCGCGAGCTGTATTGCGAAGTAATTCGCATAACGAGTAGGTGTATTGGAACTGTACCTTCGAGTGTACATCTCAGCTCGGATACTCTGCTGGATGTCGCTCGACCAATATGTTCTTAATAACGCTTCCTTAAAGTCTTGGTAGCCTGTAAATGAGTATCGGAATGCTCTGAACCAGGTACCGGCTTGTCCCTCAAGCAGTCGCTCTATAACTCTTAGTTCCCTCTCTGGAGTTACCATAGTATCACGTAAGTAGCTTTCGACATTTGCTAGGAATTCCACTGGAGTAACACCGCTCCCAGTTCCCGAGAAGCGAGCTGGTTGCTCCTCTCTTGAACGAATTATAGTGACATTTCCCTGCGTATTCGCGGGTCTGAAAGTATTTTGCATGTAACTCTGCGTAGGAGTGTTAGTCTCATGACTAATTCGATTAGATGCTGGTTGAAACGGGTGAGCGTCAAAGTTCAAGGTCTGACCTTGCGCTAAATTAGTGAATTGTGACGGTTGCGATTCCATAGGCGCGCTGGGTTGGAAATGGGTAGGCATCATTCCTCCTGATTGAGATATAGGCGTTTCCTGAGATTCTCCCATCTGTGGGTGTACGTGTCTCTCTCTTGGAGTCGTCTCGAGTCTGTCCAGGCGTCTTTCTATTACTTCAAGACCTGGGATGGTTCTGGCTGCGACTTTGTTGCCTAAGTCGTTCAATTGCAGCTCGATCCTGTCAACCTTTCCCTTGAGGTTTGTGTCTACCTCGCGTATGGCCGTCCTAAGGTTATAACTGAGGTCTAACCTCTCGGTCACCGCGACTTCCTCAAATCTCTTTTGTAAGGAATCGATATCTCCTTCAACTCTGGACATATTTTCTTGGATTTTACCCACATCGTCTCTAACCTCGGCTACCTTAGCCTTGACGGTAGCTTCGTGTTCGTTGAGGTCACCTCTCAATAACATGAGGTCAATTTTGTGTTCCTCATGATGAACATCAACTGTCTCACGTAGACTGGCTACGGTTTCCGTCAATTCAGAAATGTTTCTCCTGTTGGTGTTAAGTTCCTCTTTAATCTCCATCATGCCATCAACGATAGTCTTCACGTTGTTATTAACGGCATTGGCAGCTCCTCTCATCAAGATTAAACCAACGTTCATGGTTGCCATGTCCTTCTTCACATTTCCGATAAATCCCTCGACGTGATCTAGTCGAGTCCCGAATTCTTCCCTGGTATGTTCCAGATCTGCTCTCATGTCTATCTGGACTTTATTCAAGGTTGTCTGAATTTGAGCTGTGTGCTCCTCCAATCGGTTTTGCACCTCCTCCCTAGCTCTATTCATCTGGTCGGTTAAGCAATCTACGCGCTGGTTAGCCTCCTGATGGTGTCGTATGACATCAACCCTAACAGCTGCTAAACCTGTCGTCAGATCATTTCTCGCTTCGATCCTATATGTGTCCATGTCTGCCCTGACTTGAGTTAAATCAGCCCTAACATTATTTACAGAGTGGGTGTTAATTTCTAAGTCCTGTCTTACATTGTTTATAGACTGAGTGTTAATCTCTAAGTCCTGTCTTACATTGTTGACTTCCTGTCTAACCTGGTCCACATGACCACTTACAGTATTTACAGCCTGAGTATTCTGACCTAAGTCAGCAGTAATCTGTTGAAGATTGGCATTCACACCTGCCATCATCTCTCCAAACACACGACGAATAGTTTCCTCATCCATAGATAAGAAATATATGAGAAAGTGAGGGATCAATTTCTACTGGAACTTACAGCTATGATTAGTTACTTGGTGGTATAAAGCTTGCTTCATTTATATAAATATCACGAGTACAGCTGGAGTATGCAAACTAAGTGCTTCTACATTTACAAAGACAACGGTGAGCAAAGCAAAGTATTACATTTACTTAGGATGAGGCATCATCAAAGAAAATCCTATCCTTCATTTATTCAACACTAAAGCCTCACCCCATGGACTTCTATCAAACATGAATGCCATGCGGTCAATTGATCTGCAGTACGACTTTCTAAGTTCGTCCCAGTCCTGTCAATTTACCAATAATCATCATTAAGATCCTCAAAAAAATAACATGGTACTGAGGGTCACCACGTTAACGTCGGCACATGAGTTGGGCGCCATTTTATGACGTCCAAGTCAAGCCCACAACGTTGTGCGCCATTTTATGTGACCGTTTAGTTGATGTCAACAACCACGATGACTCAACTAACGACACATAAATCAAATAAAAAGTACCGTGAGAATCAGGTGACCTTCCATAAAGGCTAAAGCGGCACGAGAGTCCGTAGTCCACAGGGATCGTGGTACATGGTGACGATGGTCATAGACCGCCTAAGGAAAGGTTCACCTTAAAACTAGACTGAGAAAATAAACATCCAGACTCATGTAAAACACCGTGAAAATTTATTAAAATTCACAAGCCCCTAGCCTAGTTCGGAGGGTTATAATCGGCTAGTCCGCAAATTAATAAATAAACAAAGATAAAGAACAGGTCCCCTACCTGAGAAGTTACTGAAAACCCTCGCGAAAGATCTAACTCACAATGATAAAGCAACAACAGCAACGCTAGGAATATGGTACGACGCAAGTCCCTAGTTCAAGTTACAAGATCAAGCTAATATCTGAATTTACATTTAACAGGGTAGCAAAACAAATCTAGGTTAGGATGGTACCATTTCGACATTTAAATTTAACATTAATTCAACTAGCTAAGTCCTATCAATTAACAAAATTTACGGCGATGACGTCCGTAAAAGAAAACAATTACATCCAAAAGCTAAGTGTACAGCCATGAAAAACAAACAATTTAATTATGCTTAATAACTATGTGCTAACAGCACACAATAAAGTAACATGTAGGGTTTAATACACTTGACATCATAAATTAATAACGAAATAGACACAGTAGTTTTATTAAAAATTCCTGCCTACACCTTGGTTTACTCTTTGTAAACCATAGTCATCTAATGTGTATAGTTACGGTGACGAATGCGCAGTTGAGACCACGTCTGACATCGCATGGCCTGAGCTCCACAAGCTACGAACTCTAGGTTCGCACATGCTTCAGGTCGCTACAAAAATGTCAACTGTCCTAGTCATTTCCTCACAAGGAAATTATCTTCAACTGCACGGCTATGTCAACAGTTCCAGAATGCAAAGAACAAAGTTAGATAGAAAGAATCGTTAGTTAGGCTTGTTTTACAACAATTATGCATTTTATTATTAGAATGTCGGTTTATAGGTTTATCGTAGGTTTATGGCGAATAACATTGACAATAGCCTGGGCACGGAGTGTCTCCAACTGAGATCATTCTCCACCAAAAAGCCTCGACTCAACAGTCGGAATATAATCAACGAGTATAACAACTCGGACACACAATAACACGGGTTACCAGCGGCGCTAAGCTCGCGTTCAATAACTCTGGGATAGGCCTGTACAACAGTTACCTTCCAATAACGTCTGGTCAACGGGATCATCCCCGGACAAAGCATACAATAACATCCTGCTATAACAGGGTAGACTTCACCATCCTATAGAAAACCTTACATAACTGTACCTGTCATACGACAATACACGCAACAGAGCGTTAAACTAACAAAAACCGATCCATAAAACAAGTGATCAAATACAAGAGTGGAAACTGATTTCCATAAGCAAAGTAGCAATGAAAGGAAAAGCGAATACAAATTGTACTCTGTCCTCGTCTATAGTAGTTTTGTCTCACAATGAAGCAGGCGTGCTCTAGGTCACTGGGTTACATAACCAGTTTATTCAAGGCCGGCGATTTAATCAATACAAAACCTGCACTTGGCCGGTTCATAAAAAACATTACCATAGGTTACGGATCTCTACAGAGTCCGTGTATCAAATGCACGCTATAAATCTGAGTATAGTAATACAATTCCGTCTTTCTACCAAAGACGTCTAAATGAAAGTAAACTTACAATAACTGAAGCTCTTTGCTTTAAAAATGCAACTCAGTAGTTGCTAGAACATCAAGTAAAAACGTGTCTCACACGACACAAGAAAAATATGATAAATGTGGCACAGATTCACACACTAGATCTGCTTAATGATACGTTGGGAACCGCGTTCGATGCTAGGCAACGAAACATTCCTTCTAGTTGTTAGGTTCAAACATGACCAAGAATAGCTTCTGAGCTTATTCAAAATGAAATATAATGCATTTACAAACTGGTAGTTACTGTCGACTACCTAAATGATACGACCGTTCTAACGACAGTCAGGGGTGTAACAAAGGATGGCTGCGAAGAATGCAGTCAATTAATAACCAAGGCATCTGATTGCCATAACTACAGTCAGCAAAGACTTGAAAATTACCCCAAGTAGGGTTGAACAAAATAGCCTCAAAATGACTACGATCAGGTTCAGCAAAAAGGTAGGCATTGACGTTCCACGACGTTCACCAAGCTGCACCAGGGCTGACCAAAATGTCTGACCCCAAGGGTGTCTCACTCTAAACTGAAATAAATGACATCTAACTAATCTAGTTACATCCCTACCTAGAAAAATGGCTGACACTGAGTGTGGTTGATTCACAAACTACATTAAAACTACTACACCACCATAAACTAGAACAAAGAAGGGGTGTGACAAAAACTCACGAAATGGAGGAGCTCTCACTCAGCTCTCTATTCACAACAAGGGTTGTACATAAACCTCTCTGGCTCTCTGGATCGGTATCCTCCTCATCAGGATTCCCATCTGGACTCCCCCAAAGACCAGGGTTCGATTTGTCCCTGTCGACATCTTCGTGGATATGCCTGGAAATGGCATTTTGGCTCCTTCCCTCTCGTTCATCGTTCTGGAAGTTCCACCATCATGCGGGTTCCTGTAGAAACGTCACCCCCCCCCCATACTGGGATGGTATTAGCCCATGGTGACTGCTTCAACCATGGTGAATAAAAGTCCAATCACGTGGGTAGCGAAATAAGTTGCGTGATTATTCATCCTCTCACTTCCAAAATTATAATGTCCGTCGCGACTATTCTAGGCTTCAATTATAAAATACGACACAGCCTTAATCTTGCAGATGTGGATTAGCATGTGAGCTAATACTATATTATAACGCTGCACGTGCTAGTGACGCTACTTTTGTATCACGCAGCATCCGTGAATTATACGACGTTTCAAAGATGAAATTTCCACTTTGGCAATTTAAATATCTCATACAATTATAATCACACTTATTCAGGATAATTGTAACACTATTACCTGTATATTTCCACTAGGCATCTGCCCTCCACATACGCGTGGGTAATATGTGATGTCACAGCAATGTTGTGCAATACACTATACTTGCCAATAATTATTTTCCAAGCTTCTTATTTAATTCACTGGACTTCATCGACAGTGGATATTAGTATTTGCTTGCTCGATGGCACCTTATAATCACTTTTAACGCTAAACAGCGGATATTCTTCTACGTCTCGTAGGACAAATGTAATCCCACGCCTACACAAGGCGGATTCTCAAGACGCAGTGCTCCGGTACTGGGTGTCTCTAGAAAGTAGGTCGTCAAAACGAAAAACGTTGAGCGACTACTTACGTTCCTTTTTGCGTATCTGCATGGGTATTACCTTACCTAAAGTAAAAATAAACATTCTCCAAAATGTTTTAATAATGCAGCATGACGAAATGGAATATTCTGAGCCTCGTAGGAAAGATAAAAATAATTAATAAGACCTCAGATAATAATTAGCAGTTTACACCAAAGTCAAAAGTGTGATTCACCGCTACTTCAAAGTATCGCGTGATCTCTCAGCTTCACGTGGCTTCCTGGGTGTGTTCAAAAGTACAACATCCCATCATAAATGCTCTGTCATTAAAAAATATCACATGAACCATAGCTCAGCGGGTTCAATATAGAGTCCCAAGTGGAAATATGGAAATATTCCTAAGACAGTTTGATTTACTTCTGAATAAAGTAGCCAAAAAATATAGAAACATAATAGTAGTCGATGATTTCAATATAGACTGGTTTGCACATGACAGGTCCCTCGAGACATTCAAAGACATTGTATTGCCATTTGGCCTTAATAATCTTGTCAAGGTTCCAACTAGGCTAACTAAACATTCTGAAACATTAATCGATTACATTATTACTAACATGCCAGACGAATTAAGTAATTGCACTGTTGTGTAAAATTTTGTATCTGACCGTCGTGGCCAGGAATTAAAATTGCATTTCCTCATGAATCTCAATTAAATCAGTCTACATGGAAGTACACTCGAAATGAATCGAATAATAATGTAATGAAACTCACAGAAGAACTTGGTAATGCTGATTGGGGGCAAGTGAGGAATATTAGGGATGTAAATGCTGCCTGGAAAAAATTCTGTTCTATTTTTAAAGTGTGTCTTAATTTATCCTGCCCATTAGTTAAAAGAATAAATAGGAATCACCAGAGCACTAAAACAACAAAACTGTCTGATCTGTGCCATAGGAAAAAACAAAACATGATTGATGCTTTCGATAGCTACTAGCAAACAGGATTGAAGCTTTATAAAGATAACTATAAAAAATTTAAAGTAGAATATTATGAAATTAAAGCAAAAGAATATGAAAATAGAATAACAAATTCTAACAACTTTGCCAAAGAAGTATGGCAAATAGCTAAAGATATTTCAGGTCTTAATAAAAGCAACACATGGGAAAATATTTCGATAAATATCAATAACAATGTTGTTAATGCACCTTTACAAGTAGTAACAGCATTCAGTGATTATTTCATTCAGCCACCCGTTAGCAACAGTGTGAATGTAAACAGTAATAGAGTAAAATGTAATGATCATAAGTTTGTAGGAAATAAATGTGGTAATAGCAATATAAAGCAAATCACATGTAATAAGTCAATCTTCCTGAAACCAACTACCAAAGATGAAAAAAGTACGATAGTCAGAAAATTAAAAAATAAACATAGTCATGGTTAGGATGAAATTTCACCCTGGTTGTTGAAACAGTGCTATGGTCCAATCCTAGACATTCTTACAGACCTGATAAATATGTGTCTCTTAAAGGGCATCTTCCCTGATACACTAAAGATATCCGCTGTTAAACCAATTTTTAAAAAGGGTGACAGACATCAACTAGGTAACTACAGACCGATCACCCTTATCTCTACATTTTGTAAAATTTTAGATTATGTGATTTACCATAGAATAATTGAGTTTATTGATAAGAATGATTTAATAAATAAGAATCAGTTTGGTTTCAGGAAGGGCTTATCAACTATAAATGCCATTGCAGAATTTTATGAAACTCTACTTGCTTCTCTTGATGATAATAAATATGCTGTTGGGGTTTTCGTAGATTTGACAAAAGCATTTGATACAGTAGATCATCAATTATTATTGGATAAGGTAGAGGCTTATGGTATAAGGGGAATAGCATTGGAACTGTTAAAATAATATTTGAATAATAGATGGCAATTTACAGAAATTCCTTTTAAGAATGGTGAAACTATATCCAAGTTCCAATCTACTCCTGGCTTAGTTTAAAAAGGTGTACCTCAAGGTTCAATCCTTGGTCCCCTACTTTTTATTCTCTATGTAAATGATGTACCACAGTCAAAAATAGTTTGATTGTTTCGTATGCAGACGATACCTCAATTTTGAACTGGAACTGTAATAAAACAATTATTCTTCAAGAAACTCAAAATAGTATTGATCTTGCCACTCAATATTTTAATGAGATAATGTTAAGTGTAAACCCATCAAAAACCAACTTTGTAATATTTAACAAGCATAAGGGAACTAATTTAGAAGTAGATCGAAATCTTTACTGTGGATCTGATGATATTCAACAGGTACCCTCAACAACATTTTTGGGTATTACAACAGACCATAAATTATCATGGGAAGATCATATAAATGAAATTTGTAAAAAAATAACAAAAACTCCTTCGTTTTAAAGAGAATTTCAATATACTTAAGCAGCGAATATCAATTAACAGTCTACTATGGATTAATACATTCACAGATATCATACGGTATTAAGATATGGGGTGGGGCAGCAAATAGGAATATGGAGATAATATTTAAACTGCAGAAACGAGTAATACGATACTTGTTTGGGTTGAAATCGAGAGAATCATGCAGAGTTGCATTTAAGAAGCATAATATTTTAACAATATTTTCATTGTATATTTTCAAAGTTATCTTGCTTGTAAGGGAAAATCAACATAAAGTTGTCACAATCAACAATATCCACAATCATGAAACCAGAGTGCAGAATGACTATTTTCAAAAGAGGGTAAATAAATAAAATGCAGAAAAGGATCCTTTCAAAAAAGGAGCTGTGGCAAGATGGCGTCACAGTGAAAGTGTACTGAAATAGCAGCTAGTGTAAATATTTGATAAAAGTGGTAAAACATTATAACAGACGTTTAAAATCTATAAAGTTACATTCCTTAGGTCAAGTGAAATACGGAATATCGATAGTATTAAACATTCTTATTGCCAATTTAATAAACTTAAACTAAGTCGTGGGAACGTGTATCCAAAGATTCGGTGACTTCTTCAATCACTGTTTGAACCAAGTAGAGCAGTGGTGCTTTTACGAGATTTCACCCGATTGGAAGATATACGTATTTCACATTCTTCTTTATTGGTAGGTAATTAGATTAATTCATTTAGGTAGTAATAATTAAATTAAATTTAGTGTAATTTGGTGTAAACATCTAGGCTAACTTAGATCTCTAGTATGACGACAGTAAACAGTGTTAGTGTCTCGTCAGGTAGTGTAACCAATACGGATTTATAGTCGTCGGGCAAAATAAAAGTAAAAAATGCAAATAAAATCATCACAAGATCTCAGGTAAAATTGAGTGAGGAGAAAAGTGAAACCGATTGTCGTAATGTAGGCCTACCGGTACCGTCATGCGAGAGAAACGAACTGTCCTCAAAAGATGAAATTATAAAGCCGCTAAAGGAAGATATTGCTAAGTTAATGGAAGAGGTGAATAAATTAAAAGGAAACAGAGATGAAAGCAAAGAAACTTGGTCGACAGTGGTTGCTGGTAAGGTAAGATTGAATAAGCCTAGGACTATCAATGGAGTATATGTAACTGAAATTCCCGTCTCAAATAGTTTGGAGCGCTCGTCGAAGAAAATGATGACTTTCCTCATGAAGAAAAGAAGAAAGTGTTAAAGAGAAAATCCAGGAAGATGCGGATATTTGCGGATAGTCACGGGCGAGATGTAGCAGCAAGCGTATTGGAGAGAAGCGGAGAAATGGAGGTCACTTCGACAGTAAATCCAGGAGCGCAAATTGCAGCGGTCACGAACGGGATGGTAGGGGAATGTGCGTCCCTTACCTCAAAGGACTATGCAGTAATCATCGCTGGAGCAAACGACGTCTATAGAAAGAGAGTAAAAAGGTAATCAAAGATTTTAAGGGTACATTGCCATCCATGCATAACACAAATGTCATTATAGTAAACATTCCGCAGAGATACGACTTAATTCCCAAATCATGTGTAAATGTAGAAATAGAGGCTACAAATGGAAAATTTCGTAAAAATTGTAAGAGTTTTCCAAATGTCCAAATTGTAGATGTAAGTAAATTAGACAGGAAGTTCCACACTCGGCATGGCCTACACTTAAATAGGTTATGAAAAGAGTATCTTAGTGATGAAATCTGCAAAATTGTAAATTCTAATGGTAAGAATAGTTCAACAGTAATATCTTTAGAGTGGAAGCAGGGAAACTGGTAAAAGAAACCAAACGTGAGGTTTGGCATTCAGATATTTTGAAGTCAAATTTAACGGAGTGCAATAATGGTATTTCGGATTTGTCTAGCAACGATAATAATAACAATTATGATAATAATAATAATGTAAATAAATCACCAACACAAGCTTGCAAAAGTAACAAATTTAAAATTTACCACCAGAATGTTCAGTCTCTTTATAATAAAATTGATTACACAAATCTAATGCTTAAAAATGAACTTAAAGACATCTCAGCACTATTTATTTCAGAACATTGGCTGAAAGAGGAACAACTCGAATTAATTCAATTCCCAGGGTTTATACTAGCTAGTAAATACTCTAGATCTAATATTAGCCATGGTGGTACTTGTATCTTCTTAAGAAATAATTTAGATCATGAACAGATAACAGCTTATGATTATCTAATTATGGAACAGGATTTTGAATTCTCTGCCGTAAAAATACAACAGTTTAAGTTAATAATTGTATGCGTATACCGTTCTCCGTCAGGAAAGTTTCGTTTATTTATAGATAAATTAGAATTGTGACTCAATAACATGAGCAAAGTAAATTTCGATATAATAATTTGTGGGGATGTAAATGTGGATTTCTTAAAATGTGATAGAAATTGTGAATTATTAACACAGTTACTAATTGCCTATGGACTGAAACCTACAGAAAATACCCCAACAAGAATAACAAAATTTAGTAAAATCACTCCTGATCAAATTTTTATAAAAACAGATAAATATCACCATTCAATAGAAGTCTATTTTCCGGGATTTAGTGACCACCATGGACAAATACCGAGTTTTGAAGTACCCGAAACAATCAATAATAATGATAATGGAGTAAAATCAAAGTGCAGGTCATTCACTGAAACAAA
Source organism: Meconema thalassinum (assembly GCA_946902985.2). NCBI lineage: Eukaryota > Metazoa > Arthropoda > Insecta > Orthoptera > Tettigoniidae > Meconema > Meconema thalassinum. Next base: position 669,843,280 of record OX336389.2, on the reverse strand, counting down.
TATTACATATTTCAATGACTTATTTAATAAGGAAACATGGTCAGAAATTTATAAACTAGAAAATGTAAATGATAAATTTAATGCATTTAACAGTACCCTAAAACACTATTTTGAAACAGCATTCCCCTTTAGACAAAGAACTGTTCAAGATAACAAAACTAACAATTGGATAACAACAGGGATTATAAATCCATGTCAAAGAAAGAAATTTCTACACAAATTATATAAACAATACCACACAACACCTGAATTCAAGTTATACTACAAAAATACACTAGCATATTAAATAAGGTAATAAGACTAGCAAAGAAAATGCATATTGATAATTTTATTTCCCAATCATCTAATAAAAACAGGGCTATGTGGTCCGTGATAAAGAAAGAAACTGGAAAATCTACTAAAATACAAAGGAACATTACACTGACCAGAAATAATAAAGTGATTAATAATCCAGAGGAAATAGCAAACACTTTCAATGACTATTCTCTGGAAATTCCACAAAAATTATGAAATAAATCACAGGTAAATACACTAAATCCTAATAATAAAATAAATATATGTAGTGATTCTTTATTTATAAATCATGTCACAAGTGAAGAGGTAAGAATAGTTATAAAAGAGCTAAAATACATTTTGTGCTGGCATTGATGGCATCCCAGATGCAATTTTAAAGAAATGTGCAGAAAATATAATAAATCCACTTACACACTTAATAAACAGTTCAATTCTCTCAGGAACTTACCCGGATATTTTGAAGTTATCAAAAGTAATTCCAGTGCACAAAAACGGTTCAAAAGATGAATTAGATAACTATCATCCTATTACCTTACCAACTGGTATTGCAAAAATTGTGGAAAAATCATGTATAAGAGACTGATGAGTTTTATAGAAAAAAAATATTTTGAAACTCACATCATGTATTCAGAACGGAAAAATCTACACAGACAGCAATTTACGAATGTAGTAATAGTATACTGAAATTAATTGACAATAAGGAACATGTAACTGGCCTATTCTTGTATTTATCGAAAGCATTTGATGTTGTTGACCATAAAATCCTCCTTACAAAACTAAATCAATATGGTATTAGAGGTCTAGCTAATAAATGGATAGAGTCTTACTTAACAAGGCGTAAACAAATAGTAAGCTTGAGACACAAGGATGATGGAACCAAATTATTTAATGAAACATTTTCCAATGAGGGAATTATTACATTTGGAGTACCCCAGGGATCGGTTTTGACCCAGTACTCTTTCTTCTATATATCAATGATATAACACAGAACGTTGATTCTCATTAGGAAATTTTGTTCGCGGACGATACAACACTCATAATAAAAGGTGAAACTAAACGCGTCTTACAGCAGTCTGCTGGCTCAGTTCCAGAAGAGTTAACCAAATGGTCACAAGATAATCGCCTCATAATTAAATATAAAAAACAGTATGTCTAAATTTCCACACTCTACAGAATAGGAATCCTGCGAATCACAATATAACATTAAATGGTCATCTAATAGAAAATAAATCAGAAACAAAGTTTTTAGGACTATGGATACAACAAGACCTGAAATGGAATAAACATATATAATATCTGAATACTAAACTGAACTCGATGTGCTTTGCGTTACGTATTTTGAAAACCTGCACTAGCATGCACACATTAAGAAATACTTATTTTGCTTATTTCCATTCATATTTTGGGGTATGTCGCCAGAGGTACTAAGCACGTTTAGGATACAAAAGAGGGTGATTAGAATTATGGCAAATATAAACACTAGAGAATCATGTAGACCTGTGTTTAAAGATTTAAACATTCTCCCACTGCCCTGCATATATATCTTTGAAAGTATCATGTTTTTTTAAAAGAATTTAATGAATAACGATGTTTTTCTTAGAAAAAACAATGATGTTCATAGGCATACAGTCGCTCGGGGTACCTTTGTACCAATTTTTTCACATTTAGTGTAAGGCTGAAGATGGTATCATCGATAATCAAAATAAATGTGGATATTATGTTAAATCAAAACTTTGTTTTTAGGTTTAATTTACTCAGAAATGTTTATTTACATATTAAAGCAAAGAAAAAAATGTTTTAATAGTGGTACAAAGTTACCATGTAAGTTAGTGCAACTTTCTACCAACTATGGTTTACAATATAAAATTGAATTCTTTCTCTTGTTCATAAAGTATAGGGTAACTTTGGACCAGATGAAAAGAAACTACTTATTAAATGCTGTTATTTAAAATCCACGGAACTTGAAATTTACTTTTAAATATGAATACAATTTAACATTAAATCTCACGTTCACTGAACTAGTAAAACCACACACACACTTATTTTATAATATATTTATTTTAAATCAATATCTGATTACAAAGAGAGAAAGGGAAAACTTCCATTGATCTTATAAATTGGCATAGAAAACATAGAGAACACAATTGACCTACAATGTAACCTATTACGCATTCCTGAACATGATGCAGTACTGTACAGCATGAAGTCATTTTGAGTGTAGGATCACTCATATAGAACAAATCAATCAGAATCAGAGTCTGAACACAAAATGCTGTCTTTATATTGATACATACCCCTCTTATTTACTTGTTTAATGCTACTATCATTAACTTTTTTAATTATTTCATATTTGTCATACCACATTTCATCAATTTTTTCAGGCCATACCCAATGTTGTCCTTTCTTTGTCATACAATTTACTTTATAACTTCTATTTGGGCCATGAATTTCAATTGCAGTCACTATTCCTGGAAACAGAGAACCTTCATATGAGACAATAACAAAGTCATCAATAGAATAATCAAGAGCAATATTGTTGCTAGATTGTGGATCAGCAACACTGCATGATTCAGTGCCCACGTCTTCATTTACACAAGCAGATGTGTCCCATGAAATACCAGTTGTAGTTTCCAATTCACTATTTGCGTTTATACTCTTTACCAGTTGTCCCATTGTTCTATTTGTTGCATTATTTCTTCTTATTCGACCTCGAGTTCTGGGCCCTCTACCTATCGGCCTGCTGATCTGTTTTGAAGTCGATTGAATCTGAGTAATGTCGGTTCCCACATCACTATCTTCTACACTCTCTAATGTTGTCCCAGTTTCATCACTTTTCCTTTTTTCTTAGCCTGAGACTCTCTGTTTTTCGAAAACTGAGAAACTTCTTCTGCAGAAACACTTTTGCCAGGTTCAACTGGCAACCTAAATCGTTTTACTGTCTCGGTTGTGAGATCTACATTTCTAATACTCTGTACGTAATTTTTAAATTCTTCACTCACACTTTGAGTTACTGAAGATTCATTTCTTGCGTACTCTGGAAGAGAATTTGCAACTCTCAGGCGGTCCACTGGAAACAGCCCACATTTTTCAAAACCTTTTTTTAAATTTGCCTCAGATGTTGCCTGTGTCCTTGCCAAAAGGCCACTAAACTCTGTTTTAGGTAGACAAGCTGTTTTCTTCCCCTGTGGTGTTTTTCTCCAGTCGGAGAGCACATGTCGCCAGTTACTTTTCAGTGCCGAAAAGTAAGCAATGTCTAGTGGTTGAAGGATGTGTGTAGCGTTTGGAGGCAAACATATAAACCTTATGTTATTTTCTTCGCAGAGTTTTAAAGTCTTTATGGAAATGTGTGCTGAAAGATTGTCTCCTATTAAAACTTTATTTCCTTCTAGATGATTTACTGCTGGAAGGAAGTGCAATTCAAACCAGTCATCAAATATGCTTTGTTCCATCCACCCACTCTGAGATACGTTCATTTTTGTACCAGGGGGTGCATCTAACAGCCAGGTATTCCACATCTGTGTCCCTTTGAAAACAATGTAAGGAGATAGTAAATTACCACATGCACTCCCACAAAACATGACTGTATAGCACACTTTAGAACAATTCATTATTTTCTCTGGATGTCTACACGAGCGACGAAATAGGTGTTTCCCACTAGATGGAGTATCATGAAATCCTGTCTCGTCATAATTAAATATGTTCTCTTGCAGAACAACTTCTACTTCTTTCTCATAATGTTCAAAAAATGTGTTTACGATACCTTCATTCACTGATGCTCGCTTTCTACTAATGTTTCTAGCAAATTTCTCCTGAATACATGCACCATGTCTTTCCAAAAATGATTTTCCCCATTCCCAGCCAGGCATGTTACCTTTGAAACACTTCACAACTCTCTTGTTGGAATCAAGGTATGATTTTACAATGCACCTCAAATCAAACATAGATATAGGGATGCCCATTTCACTCACGCACACGCAATGTTGGACAAAGGCATTTTCTTCTTCCGCTGAAAAATATTGGGTCTTCCTGCTCTACCAGAATGTTTGTTTTTCATTTTATTAACAAGTGTTTGCCTAGGGATAGAATACAGTCGAGAAGCTTCTCGCTGACAGATTTTTCCAAGACGAATATCATCCAGCACTTCCTTTAGTTTTTCACTTGTATATCGGGTCTTTGTTCCATACTGCATGGTCCCTGCTTTCACAGATGGTTTTCTTGGCATCTAGAATAATATAAAACAGAAATTAAATGAAATTATTATTAACATGAACAGTATGTTTTTTTCTTTCTAATATACTTTAGGCCCAATACAGTTTTGAATTACCACTACTTGATGTTATTGTTATATGCAGATCAGTTTTCTCTTTACGTTAGAATTTCTTTTATCCACAATGGTGGTTAATATTTAAACACAATATTTACCGTAATAAAAACGTAAAATATTATAAATCCCTTTCAAATTAATATAAAAATATATTTGTCTCGTCTTAGCATTAATATTCGACCACTATCATGGTTACTTTGTACCGGTACAAAGTTAACCTGAAAATGCTACAGAAATGCACCATTGTACTATTTTGTTTATAGAAAGAAAAAGAGCACACTTATCTTAATTATTTTTTGTTAGTTAAGGTAACCAGAATCTATAGTTCTATTTTAAAATAACTATTAAGGAAAGATTATAAAAATATACTCACAATATTAACTTGAAAATGGCACACCACTCAGCTCCAATAACGGCGATAATTTTAAACACGTGTCTTCAACAAAGAGCTCTTCTATAATGGTTGGTCAAGACAGCAAGTAAAGAATTGAGAACGTAGTTTGTTGAGAGGTTGTGAAATCCAAAGAGATCATAGTAAATGGATTTCAAATTATTCAATATAATGAACTGAGGGAATGGTACAAAGTTATACTGACCGGTACAAAGTTACCCCGAGTGACTGTAACACAAGACAAAATTAAAACATTCATATTTCACACACACACACACAAGCATATATCAAAAAGGAACTTTTCACACTGGAGTTAAATTATACAATAAACTACCCCAGTATTTAAAACTGGCCCCAAAAATAAAAACCTTTGATAGAATGTTGAAAGCTTATCTGCAGTGCCATTGTTTTTACTCTGTAGTTGAATATCTTAGCGTATAGGAGCGATGAAATGTATAATTATACTTTACTTTTCTATTTTCATTGTAATACCTAGCTGTATATTGTTGTATTTATAGAATTAAGTTTTCATATTATGATAATAGAGTAAGGTGTATATAGTTGTGCAATAAGATTGTATCTATTAAGGTCTGTTATTATAATAAGTTATAAATAGTAATATATACCTGTTAGTTCTTTTATTTTATTGATGTAAATTTTGACGTGTCCTATATCGAAAAATGTATTGAATACATATATTTGATCAAATGGAATTAATAAAAATCTATCTATCTATATACCACAATAAGCTTCCAAACCATTGAAAAACTTTGACTGGAATTGGGTCAGAAAGTCTCTCAAGATATACCTAGCCCAGAAAGTGTTGTATTCTTTAAGTGAATTTTAAAGAAACATGTAACTGTTTAATTATGTAAAAAGTTGTTAATATGTAAATTTAACTGTGAGTATGTTGTGTGACGTATCCAATTCTGTATGATGCAGGTTCTGGATATAAAGATTTTTGTATTGAATTGTATTGTATATTATATCCTTAGCCCTCTTATACATCGGTTTGCAGCCGTAAACTGAGCTATATACTTTGCTTTTACTCAGTTTGTATGTTAAAAATGAGTAAAACTCATTAATTTTGTATAAAAACACAAACAAATCAACACGCTCTGTTCACTCATACTAGAAACAACAAAAACTGTCACCACGTGGTAGATTTAAACTACATGGTGAGATTCTTATTTTCACCGCTAATGCATAACGAATAGAATAAGAAGTGATATCACTGGCCTAGTACGCCTGGTCCGCCGCTCCGCAGCGCTGGCTCCGATCTGTGATGTAAGTTAGCATTGGTGCTTACGAGACTTTTAAAACCTTGCGACCTGTTTTACATGTTAAAACACCGCAAGATATCCTCATAGGCGCTAATAAGTTCGACATCTCCACTTACTTTACTGTGCCCAATTATAATTTAATAAGTCGTCTCCTGTAATAGTCCAGTTTCGACAATAAGCGAAGACAGAGAGCAAGTTCAAAATGCAATTCGTTTTGCCAGCTATCGCTAAATTAAAAAAAGAACGGAAAAATTAACCTCTTTCTTCACATTGTTACACATTTTACATTCCCTTAACAGACTTGCAACACAGCAAAAAAAAAAAAAAGCCGTATGCACGCAACTTTCAACTTTACCGTGGATTATTATACAATTCAATAATAACCATAAATTTCACTCCACAAACACCAAAATCAGTAAACTACCATCATTTCATAAGAACTTAACATTAAACAGACACAGAAGGCATAGTCATGACCCCTTCATAGAGTAGGCTATTGCCTAAACCCGATCACGGCTCCTTCAACTTTATTTAGAATATTACAAAAATCAATTACACCCATAAATTTCACTCCACAAACACCCAACTCAATTAACTACCATCATTTCAGAAGCACTTAACATTTAACAGACATAGAAGGCACAGTCATGACCCCTTCTTAGAGTAGGCTATTGCCTAAAACTGATCACGCCTCCTTCAGCATTACGGTACATATATGTTTTTTTAACTCATTGTCTTTTTATTCACATCCCTATCTTTACCGAAGTAGTCTTTAATGGCATCAAGAGCATTTTTATTTACACCATACTGGACAAATACTTAGGCAAATTAGGAAATATATGTGGAACAGAATAGTCTTTCAATCGCCAGTTGGTTCTTGGGAGAAGTACTACTTCCTTCTCTTCTATCACAAATTTGTCAAATTTACAGTGGCGGCCGGTGGCATGTCAAACAGGGTGTTGCACCAAAATTTCTGATGTTGCAATTTTATATGGGAAGTTTACACATGTAACAAAAATGAATTAACGTTAGATAAACTACAGTTCTATAAAAACTTAAATACATGGGTTTTCCAAAATAACTGTACATTCGTCAAATAGACAAATTTTAATGGCTCATTTGGGCATCTTCCTATAGGAATTCATAAAAAATCAGATATGTATTTAAGCCCTATGCCTGAGTTAATGGGAAGAATTTTAAACACAGCAGGTTGTCTAAGGTTGGGCCTCAATCTCCGGGATAATAAACATTCTCAACAAAAAAAAACATCGCAACCGAAAAGTATGTACGTTAACAAAAAATGTTATTGCTAACAAAGACGGGCACATATTCTGCATAAGGATTGGATTTTTATCATTTTAAATGATCTTGTCGACTTCGTAGTTACGCTGGGGTCTGGCGTTACATTACGGTGACGGGACGAAATGTACCGAGAATGCACTGAGGTGTGTGACGTCATAGTACTGCTTGAGCTTCCTCCTTTCACCGCGCGCCCCGGTGAGCGTGACGTCATCTAGCCAGCTACCTCCTTTGACCTTGGTTTGCACTTGCTAACGGACTTTGAGTTCACGCAGCATTTGTAGCATTTAAAATGATATAAAGTCTAGTCTTTCAGACTATCAGTCTTTTTTAGCCTACTTTCGATTTTTGCAAAAAATGAAAGTAGACTTATGAGATCACTACAGGGCGAAAAAAAAAGTGTGTCTGTCTGTGTGTATGTGTGTGTGTGTGAGTCTGTGTGTGTGTGTACTCTGAATGTCTGTTCCCCCCTATCAATTCAAACACGGTGAGCGCAAATTGAACGAAATTTGGTACAAAGGTAGCACTAGCAAAGGACACCTCAGTGTCATGTTTTATATCGCCGCCATCTTGACGGAAACGTAATGGCGGCCACACAAATGTTCAAAGCTTAAATCAAATTACGACTAACCTAATCATCCGATCTCTACCAAATTTTGCAACAACATAGCTTTATGGAGGGAGCATCCTTTGACAAATCTAATAGGTCATTAGCCTAATAGTTTGCGGATGGCGGCCATCTTTGTGTCAAAATCGATTACCCCTAATAATTCGAACACGGTGAAACCGAATGGAATGAAATTTGGTACAGAGGTAGCACTAGCAAAGGGCACCCCAGTGTCATGTTTTATATCGCCGCCATCTTGACGGAAACGTAATGGCGGCCACCCAAATGTTCAAAGCTTAAATCAAATTATGACTAACCTAATCATCCGATCTCTACCAAATTTTGCAACAACATACCTTTATGAAGGGAGCATCCTTTGACAAATCTAATAGGTCATTAGCCTAATAGTTTGCGGATGGCGGCCATCTTTGTGTCAAAATCGATTACCCCTATTAATTCGAACACGGTGAAACCGAATGGAATGAAATTTGGTACAGAGGTAGTACTAACAAAAGGCCCCTCAGTGTCATGTTTTATATCGCCGCCATCTTGACGGAAACGTAATGGCGGTCACACAAATATTCAAATCTTAAATCAAATTACGATTAACCTAATCATCCGATCTCTACCAAATTTTGCATCAACATACCATTATGGAGGGAGCATCCTTTAACCAAGCTAATAGGTCATTAGCCTAATATTTTGCGGATGGCGGCCATCTTTGTGTGAAAATCGATTCCCCCTATTAATTCGAACACGGTGAAACCGAATGGAACGAAATTTGGTACAGAGGTAGCACTAGAAAAGGCCACCTCAGTGTCATGTTTTATATCACCGCCATCTTGACGGAAACGTAATCGCGGCCACCCAAATGTTAAAGGCTAAAATGTAATTACGACCAACCTAATAATCTAGTCTCTACCAAATTTTGCAACAACAAATCTTTATGTGGGAAGCATATTCTGACCAAACTGCTAGATCATCAGCCCAATAGTTTGCAGATGGTGGCCAAGTATGTGTGTTAATCGAGTCCCCCTATCAATTCAAACACGGTGAAACCGAATTGAACGAAATTTGGTACAGAGGTAGCACTAGCAAAAGGCACCTCAGTGTCATGTTTTATATCGCCGCCATCTTGACGGAAACGGAATGACGGCCACCCAAATGTTAAAAGCTTAAATCAAATTTCGACCATCCTAATAATTTGATCTCTACCGGATTTTGCAACAACATGCCTTTTTGTTGAAAGCATCTTATGACTGACTACAAGGTCATCAGCCCAATAGTTTGCAAATAGCGGCCATGTATGTGTGCAAATCCATTCCCCAGATCAATTCAAACACGGTGAAACCGAATTGAATGCATTTTTTTACAGAGGTAGCACTAGCAAAGGGCACCTCATATTCATGTTTAATATCCCTATAGCACGTTGTATTTCAACAAGCTACTACAACCAACATTCAATTATACTCCTTGAAAAGGACAACGAGTTATAACAATACCCATGCATTTAGGAGAAAGTAGGCTATATGTTCATTACTGAACATTTTGTTTTATTATAGCTTGAACCCCATCAGAGGAACCAGCCATGAAGTGCGCTCTGTCATACGTCTGCGCAATTCATTTTTGCGGAGTTTCATTCAATTTCTGCTTCTTTAATTCATCCAGTAATCACGCTGCTAATGTGTGTGCATCATGTTTTGTTTGCCTCTTACTACGTATCAGTACACAACAGCCATCTGAAATATGATTGAATTATTACTAGTTTCATCTGCTATAATGGCTAAAATTTCCGATTCCTTTATTTGCTTTGATACTTCTTCTTGGTAAACATCCAACATAATCTGTAAAAGTTAATTTTCAATTGTTTTGGACGTTCCTTTGAAAACAGTTGCCCTTACCAAATGACCTTTAACAAAGCATCCAACTTAGCGCTAAAATTAATTAGTTCTCTCAAAACACCTGGATTTGTTGATGTTACACTTTCATCATGATCACGCAAGGCCAGTTTGAAAGAGCCACAGAAACGAATACAGTTTATTACAATATTTAACACATACCTATTGTGCCTAACTTCTTCGTTATATTCCGCAATTTACCTTCTATAGGCACTGTCCAATTGTGCAGCTACGTTAACAATTCCCAAAGGTGTCAATTTCAAACAGCTGAAGATTGGTTTGTTGGTTGGTTCCTCAGTTTAGGAGCTGCGACAACGCAGTCATGTAGCCCCCTGTTCTTTGGATGTGTGAAAAAACTGTCTGATAACCGGTGTTAATTGTGATGGCTGTATTAGTGAGTGTTATCTGTTTTTAATTCAAGTGAGGACTGCAGACATTGAATTTCAAGCAGTTCCAACTTTTGCCACCAAAGGCCACCGTAAACGACTACTAGTTCATAACTTGGTTACTAGACGCCACCGCAGTCGGCTCCTGGCGACGAACGTTGGAACCTAAGAGCGTTGTTCAAATTTTTAACGTATAATTTAGCTTCACACAGGTGTAATAAGTGGAAGGTACTTTAACATGCCATAAATCTATGACATGGGACCGCCGGCTTTACTTCCTCTCCGAAGGAATGCATACTGAGGGATTTTTAACGCTCTTAAAAATTCCGACGACTTCGGCCGGGTTTGAACCCGCGATCTTGGGCATAGAAGCTCAGCAACCAACTACGGCACCGAAGCCGCTCAGCTGAAGATTCATGTTTCTTTATTTTAGGGATTCATTTCCGTAACTCCTATTTTGGTCCACGCGGATTCTCCACCAACAAACATGGAAAACAGAATAAAGCGTTTTTAGCCTACTTTTCACATTTTGCAAAAAATTAGGAAAAAGTAGACTTATGAGATCGATGCGGGAAAATGTGTGTCTGTCAGTCTGTCTGTCTGTCTGGCTGGCTGGCTGTGTGTCTCCCCCCTATCAACTCCTAAACGGCTGCAGAAATCGAAACCAAATTTACTATGAGTAAAGGTGTATACCGGAATATCTCACGTTCATATTTGAAAATGATGTCAGTGCTACCAACTGCAGAAAAAACGCACTAGAAATTTGACTCCATGTTGGATATCTTGGAAGTTATGCATGGGAGCTATTCCAAAATTAGCACACATGTAGATAACACTATTTCAATTTAATTTCCAGGAGGCCATACATGACAGTGTTGGCAAAATAATTTTAAGCCTTCTCATAAGTCCAATTTTAATTGCCTATAACTTCTACACTATCAATTGGATTTCAACCAAATTTTGTATGTAATATGTGTACATAAACAGATATGCCTGAGCGTATTCTTAAGAGCCACCAGGGCTGCCAACAGTTAATAATTGCTCTCTATTTTATTCATCCAAATACCAATATATCTGAAAGTATGCAAGCCGACAGCTTTAAACTATGCACACGTATAGTACCTGACATTTTGCATTAATTTTGAAGTAACTTATATACTTCAGTTCTACCAACATGATTCTAAGCCTGCTGATAGGGCCAATTTTTAAATACATGTAACTTCTATACTATCAGTTGGATTTCAACCAAATTTCGTATGTGCTATGTGTAACATAACAGATATGACTATAAGTATTCTTAAGAGCAATCAGGGCTGCCAACTGTTAATAAATGCTATCTATATTTTTAACCTAATATCAATATATCAGGAAGTATGCAAGCCAACAACCCTATATTTTGCACACGTATAGCACCTGCCATTCTAGATTAATTTGGAATAATTAATATAATTCAGTGCTGCCAACATGATTAGTTGCCTGCTGATAGGTATAATTTTAAAATACATGAAACTTCTATACTAACAAATGGATTTCGTCCAAAATTGGCACAACACGATATCATAATATTTCAGATTAGGCTATTTTTGACCAGCACACGCATGACATTGTTGCTAACATGCTTTTACGCGTGCTGATAGATCCAATGTCTAACTGCATGTAACGTCAATTGGACTTAAACCATGTTTTTTTTTAATTCTGAACCTTAAGAGATGGAAATAAGAATATATTCAGTCAACAGGGCTGCCAACTGTAATGCTCTATTAGGCTACATTATACCAGGTATATTTCGAACTAATTAGACATTTCGATATTAGCGACTTAATTTCGTCATTATTCTAGATAGGTTCATATACTGTAGAATAATCATTGGCAATAAAAGTAGGCTCTTTTGTTCGTCCGGAACTTCTTGTTAATATCGCATTCACATAACCAATTATTATTGCCTTAAATATCTCCTTTAAACGCCCTAGTATACTTATATTTTGGACAATACTTATCCGGCAATGGTCTATCGAGTGTAAGTTTTTCGTCATCAGGGAGCTGGGAAACTGTCTAACTAGTAAATTACTTACTCTATTAATTTTCACTCACACTCCACAATACAATTAATGTTTCAAACTAAACATTCCATTAAAATAAAATACTAACTTACAAGATGCACAGATGATAAATCTGGGTGCTATATTAGAAAGTGGCGCGAATGGCAAACTAACAAAACACTGAATTTTGCTAGCCTAGAAATTTCGTAGTGAATGCATAGGTCTACTCACAATCAACCAAACAATTATAATAATAATATTAATAATGCACAGTTAAGTATCTGCCTGGAACCAAAATACTCAATCAACTAAATACAGAACTAATCGCAAGAACAAGAGCGGTAAAAGCAAACATAAACCGCTACAGTTCACCAACAATACGTCGCAAAATAGTTCAGCCAATTATCTACTGTACTTATAGCAATGGTGGCGTTCTTAGGCTCGCTTCACAGAACAATTGACAAAAATATTAAATGAAGTTATGATGAGAAAACATCTAAAAGTAATTGGGTGTGAACCAACAAATGTCTCCCTATGAATTTCCGATATTTGTACTGTTATGGGTGGTGTAGCATTCCCTAGTGGTGTGGGAAAGAAACTACCCTTTAGGGGCAGATGACCTCGTAGTTCCGCCCCTTAAAGCAACAATAACTAACTAACTAACTAACTAACTAAATAACTAAAATACCCTTCGCGGGGTAAGAGAAATCGAGGATGATGTCATTTCCAAAGAGTGGTGAAGTCTAACGGTGCCATTTGGAACTGACTGTTGCCAGGGGGCTGGCAGCTCGTCTGCAACTCCCTACAACCAATGTTGGCCGGCAAGCATGTACAAGCTAGGCCTCGTCCCTGCCGGCCGCGCTGTCTACTTGGGAGTCGCCACAAGAGAGCTAACCCCCTGGAGTTTGATTTGAAGGCGGCAGCTTTTATAGGTACAGTGTGAAGCATTAGGATAAATGATATCAAAATATCGATGATTTTAACACAATTTTGAGTGCATTAGATCATTAAAACTAAAACATTAAAGGAAAAGAAACGACGAATTAGGTGTAAAATTATTGGGAGTTGTGCAACGCTACAAAATGTCACCAGCCGCCACTGCAAATTTAACAATTAAATCTTCTGAAAAGTGAGCATCACAGATGTAGGACTTTTCAGTAAGTTCCCTATCCTTCCCTGGTATGGCCCCTTTGCACTTGATAAAACGTTCCTTATCTTTAGGAGGTTTGAAAAACCGCCTGACCTCTTTACAGTCCCCATAGCTAGATCTGCATCCTGGTACAAAAGAGCAAGGCATCTTCACTACTCACATTAAGCACTCGTGAAAATGTAAGGGCTAAACTGCTGTTTACTTACATTAAATAACAATAAAATTAACACACGAAGATAACGTCAACACACGACAAGAAATTAAATTCATTTCAGTTAATGCTTCCTACAATAGCATTTCAGGTATTAATACTATGAAGTAATAGTGAAAGCACTTGTATATCAATAAACGTTTGCACAGAACACCACCAAAACACTCCGACCGATTAAATACTTAATATATCGCACATAAACACATAAACATATGTGGAAATCAACAATCTCAAGTCGACTGTAGCGCTGCGTAGCGGCGAATGCCAACCCGATCCGTATTCATTACATGCTATTGAGGGAGAAGAGATCACACTTTATATTCTATTCGTTATGGCTAATGGCATATCAGATAGCTAGTGTTTCGAATACGCCCATACTATCGTCTCTTACAACGTTGCATTTGGGTAAAGCGCTACGCTAAGCCCAATAAGTACCCACGAAGAAGAAGAGGAGCTAGTTCTTCTTCTCTGAAGGCAGTTTTTAACCAGTGTTTCGGATGTTGTTGTTCCTGTCACTTACCTTAAAAAAATGGCAGATCGAATTTATTGTTTATGTGGTCAGTTATATGATGCAAATAGATTTATGATCCAGTGTGATATGTGTAAGGAATGGTTCCATGGCAGGTATGTAACATAAATAATTTTGTTTAAGCAGGGGATTGCGGGAAGTTATGTGATTTACTTTTGAAGTCTGGTTTTTCAGTTTTGTGTTGTGTTTTATTTTAGATGAATGTTTTATAGTTACGTTTTATCTCTCAAGATCACCAGGCATATAGTCGTTAATTGGATTTGGATTGAATTTGTATTTACCAAGAACATAACCTAGCTTGTATGTTAGTTCATTTTATAAGCTTCACCATTGTGTTTTGTTCATTAAATGTAGCCTAACGGTGTTGAATCCAATTACCGTGTATGTGATGTCTACCGTACATTCTCGGATCTCAATTGATTGACTGTTTGTTTACGTTTCCCCTTGGTGTGGATCTGTGGGATGATAAACAACACGTCAATTATTTTTGAAACTGTATTCCTTAACGAAATGTCGTGGAAGTTGACGTACCTTTTTTTTTTTTTATAAATCTAAGATATGAACTTTTATTGCTGGGGTTATGTGATTATGATCTTTCGGGATTTATTTCGGAAATTGGTGTAATGTTTTGGAATGGGAATTGTATTTCTACAACAAGTTGATGTTTTGCCAAATTTACGAGGTCGTGTCTACTTCCCAGTTACTATCAATAGATGGGAATAAGAATAATGATGGTTTTGCATAGCTTAACTTAACCTTCGAAGAGAGTTTGATTTTCAATCTCCAGTCAAGAATTTTACTAGTTGTATGTATAAAACTCGGCATCAGTAGAGAACAATATCTCCTACAAATAAGGGTTGTTGCCTAATTATCTTTCTACAAGGATCATTCTCATTGTTACCTGTGAGTTTAAATCATGTATAATATGTAATGGCACAGGAACTTGGTGGCTCAATTGTATGAAAGTTTTTTTTGGTGTCCTCTTGCAAAACATTCATGGTTATCTACATTGCTGAAATGGCTCTCTACTATTATAAGCAGCTACATTTCAATAATTAGTAATTTCATATGCATCGTCCAGGAAGTTGTGGTAGCGCTGAATGAAGATAGAACGTGCGATAAAACTCTCTACAATACATGAATAAGCGAAAAGACCTTATGGAACGATGAGTAATAAGTCGGGGAGCGATGTTTTAATAGATATTTCCTCCTCCGCTGTCTGTGACCCACCCGGCCATGCCAAATAGGATCACTACTTATATAGCCAAAATTATAGCTGTGGCCGCTATTAGTCCAAATCGATCATCATCGGTTGCGGTTGTGAGTATTCGGGTCTCTTCGTTAGCCCTGCTGGTCTGTCATCAAAATAATGCTGCATACCTCGCCCGTATGGTACTATGTAACACGAAGAATCGCCCAGTTCAGTCTCTAGTGCGCATCATTCGTGCAAAGCACTCAGTTCACCGCTCTAATTAGGCTACTGTGTGCAATATTTTGCTCCTCTGTATTGATTTTTTTTTCCATGTCTGAAAGAGTGTTTTTTTTTCTTTCATAGTGAAACTTATTTAAGTTACCTGTTCTGTGATTAATGCATGCAATATTTTTCTTTTCTCGGATGAACACGTTTTCTTTTCTTTCCACGGCTGAAATGAGTGTTTTTTTTAATGTTATCTGCTCTGTATTTACTACGCACTCTTATCACTCCACTTTAATAGATATTTGTTTTTTAATTAAGTACAAGTTTTTCGGGCTTGTAGGCCGTGGTCCAGACAGGATATACAGGGAGATATCCTGTCTGGACCACGGCCTACAAGCCCGAAAAACTTGTACTTAATTATGAACGCCAGCCGTGAAAGCCTAAGCTGTTATATTTGTTTTTTTCTGCACAACTGTGGTTTTGGCAATGGTTACAGCCTAACGCGCCCAGATCAATGGTCTTGTGTCAACCGTGCCATGCTAGCTGCGCGCGGCCAGAGACCGCACCTACCCCCGACCTTCTAACCTTCTTTTTGTTCAATCCATTGGTTTTTGACAATGGTTACAGCCTAACGCACCCAGATCAATGGTTTTGTGTCAACCGTGCCCCGCTAGCTGCACGCAGCCAGGGGCCGCACCTACCCCTGACCTCCTAACCTTCGTTTTGTCCAATCCATTGGTTTTTGACAATGGTTACGGTCTAACGGCCTAACGTGCCCAGATCAATGGTTTCGCATCAACCTTGCCCAGCTAGCTGTGCGCGCACCTACCCCCGACCTTCTAACCTTCGTTTTGTCCAGTCCATTGGTTTTTGACAATGGTCACAGCCTAACGCGCCCAGATCAATGGATTTGTGTCAACCGTGCCCCGCTAGCTGTGCCCGGCCTTAGGCAACCTTCGTTTTGTCCAATCCATTGGTTTTTGACAATGGTTATAGTCTAACGCACCCAGATCAATGGTTTTATGTCAACCGTGCCCCGCTAGCTGCGCGCGGCAAAGGCCGCGCCTACACCCGACCTTCTAACCTTAGTTTTGTCCAATCCAATGGTTTTTGACAATGGTTACAGCCTAATGCGCCCAGAACAATGAGTTTTGACAATGGTTACAGACTAACGCGTCCTGATGAATGTTTTTTTTTATCAACAGTGATATTGTACTTCACATGTTGGCAACAGTGTGTGCGCCTCGGTGCGTGCCGCTAGAGTGCACCTCGTTGACAGTCGAACGAGATGAAAGCGCCGTTGAAACATGGCACCCGTTTTTAAAATAGCAAGAAATAAAAACACACATTTATGGACCAAGCACATATGAGGTTCAGTAGTGACCAGGGTTCGTAATTTCAATACGTAATATCGCCCAGAAGATGAAACAAGGTATGTAAAAGTCACATTCATGTCTGCTGCAAGTGTATAATCCGCGTTCCACTCACATTCGTAATTAATGAAGTCGTTGGTAGCAGTGCATGACGTATGACTCAGTCGTTACTTTTCAAAAGTAGAAAAACTAACAAAATTACCTGTAGTAATGTTCAGGAAAATATCTGGAGATAATGTAGTAATACATGTTTACTCCTCCGCTGTCTATAACCCACTCGCTGTCCCAAATAGGATCAAGACTTATATACATGAAATTCCGGCTGTGTCCGCCATTTTCGCTATCGACTATGCACTAATACAGTATTGTCAACCCTGCACTTACGGTAATTCTTCATATATGTGCGGTGCCGTGAAGCAAAATAGTGCAGAGTTCACTTGAGTTTGAACCAGATCGCAAAGGATTGTACAAGCTGTCTGATTACTATAAGTAATTTCAATCTGCGTTTTTATAATGGCTGCAAAGAGTTGCTGAAGCTGTTACAGAGACACCACAATGAATGTGTGTATTTTGTTGTGTTTTCCACTATAATAATTCAAGTTTTAAAATAATTTTCATCGAAACCAATACTGTTCTACCTGATGCCTCAGACCCCCTTGCTTGTAGTACAATCAGTAATTTTTGTCCAGGCCGTCATCTAACCAAGTAGCGACCAATGGAATACTGTTTTACATACAAAACAAACCTAACCTATGGCTTACGCCCCAGACCCCCTTGCTTGTAGTGCAATCAGTAATGTTTGTCCAGGCAGTCTTCTAACCAAGTAGCGACCAATGCAATACTGTTCAACATACAAAACAAATCTCAGCTGGCCCCCTTGCTTGTAGTGCAATCAGTAATTTTCGTCCAGACAGTCGTCTAACCAAGTAGGGTTTTGTCCAGACACCCATTTTAGTTTATCAGTATTTTTCGATTTGGTTTACAAATATTCCCGAAGGAAATATGATGTTAGTTTCCATTTGAACGGATGTATTCTCAAATAATATGATAAAATGGTCTGGTTTGCTCAAATTATAATTGCCAGCGTTTCGCCCCAGTTTACCATTGGGCTCTTCAGTTGGTATGATTCACCTCACCAAGACTCATGGCTAGCACACTCACAGAAGCCCATTACAAGACACAAAATACATGTACCGGTAGTATTGATGTCATGAGTAATGCCAATGTGCTACGGGAGTCAAACACTCTTTCACAACAATAATTAAGTTACCCTACCTTGGTAATCCAATTTGGTTTCCAAATATTCCCGAAGGAAATATTGTGCAAGCGGATTTATTAGCAAATAATATGATAAAATGGTCCGGTTAGCTCAAATTTTAATTGCCAGTGTTTCGCCCCAGTATACCATTGGGCTCGTCAGTTGGTATGGTACACCTCACCAGGACTCGTGGTTAGCACATACTGAGAAGCCCATACAAGACACAAAATACATGTAGTATTGAAGTCACGAGTTATGCTAATGTGCTACGGGAGTCCAACTCCCTTTCACAAAAACAATTGACCTAGCTTGGTAATCCAATTTGGATTTCAAATATTCCCGAAGGAAATATGATGTTAGTTTCCATTCGAGCGATTATAATTTGAGCTAACAGGACCATTTTATCATAATCGGTATTTTTCGTCTAGACAGTCGCCAAACCTCGTTACAGGGGATTGCGGTAAAGTGAAGTTGGCTCCATTGCTTCATACAAGCATTATTTACAAGTACAAATAATACACAAAAGCCAGATTATTTCTTTTTTCACATAATTACAACGTTACGTGTGTTGTCAGGTGTATTTTGTGTCGGACATGTTGGCAACTACTGATGTCAATGTGTGCGCCCACTGTGGCAGCTTCACATACTAAAAAACATCTGACGAACATGACTCCGGTTGTTAAATAAAACACATATTTACGTGATTTAGCATATATATTGGGTGCAGTCTGTGCAAAAGTGATCAAGGTTAGTATGCTAGTTAAAATTGACAATGTCCCCCCAAACGATAACATAAGGTATGAAAATGATATATTGTCGAAATGGAATCAAATAGGAAAAGAGTTATAAGTCGTGCATAATTAACTTAATAAGTTGTTTAACTGATAGGCGTACTTACTGTGCCAGGGTTACCTGCTGTCAGGAAATATAATAATTTTATTAATGCAGCCAATGGCCATGTACTTTTCTTTTCAGGACGGGTCAGGGAAGGGATATTGGAAGGAAATCGGCCGTGGACCTATTGAAAGGAACCGTCCCAGCATTTGCCTGGTGGTGAAAATTGTCAGGAAATATAATAATAGTCTATATTTGAACAGCACCAGAACATAAATCATTAATTATGCACGACATATCACTTTTTTCTTTTCCCTTCCATTTCGACAATATATCATTTTCATACCTTATTTTATCTTTTGGGGGGACGTTATCAATTTTAACTTCCAACCTTGATCACTTTTGCACCACCTGCATCCGATATATGTGCTATATCACGTAAATATGTGCTCTATTTGACAACCGGAGCCATGTTCGTCCAATGTTTTTTAGTATGTGAAACTGCCACAGCAAGCGCTCACAACGAGGTGCACACATTGACGTCAGTAGTTGCCAACATGTCCGATACAAAATACACCGGATGACACGTGACTGTAATTATGTGAAAAAAGAAATAATTGGGCTTTTGTGTATTATTTGTATTTGTAAATAATGCTTGTATGTGACAATGGTGCCAACTTCACTTTACTGCAATCAAAAACCATTGATCTGCGTGTTTTAGGCTGTAACTATTGTCAAAAACCATTTGCATTGGACAAAGGGAAGGTATGAATGGTCGGGTGTGGGTGCGGCCTTGACGTCCGGGTATCCTCTTGTTGCAGGTTACAGATAGGTTATGTTTTATGGCATTTCACGCACGGTAGTGTTTTTGGTACTAAAATGTGTTATTGTAATAGCTTCAGCATCTTCTTAGGTTGATCATAGAATTGCTGATTGAAGCTACTAATCGTTAGGGGCCCGGATGTTGATGTCATCTTTTTAATGAGCTGTCTAAAACAATGCTGAAGTACATAGAAACTCTGGACGGGCTACCCCGTCTTCACATATTTCATTTTTATTTTGTATCGTTTCGCATTTTTTGCTATTTTCTATTTTAAGAGCATTTTTTAAAGTTGTGTAGATTTTATTGGTATTATTTTAGAGAAATCGGTCAATTTAGTTATGTCAGAGCTTTATATGAGGGAGTTAAGTCTCTCAGAGTTAAGAAGAAGCTAGTAGCTGATTCAAGATAATTTAAAATATTGAAATGTTGATTTCATTTCCTTAATCAACTGGGTGGAAACTAGTCTTAGCAACAGTCGTGCGAAATTCCTGCGGGTATTGCATCAAAACTGGACAAAAACACCAGGTATAAAACATTGTGCAAAATCTCAGACATTCTTTCTGGTGAAAACTACTGCATGGTTCGGATTGAGGAGGATTTAGCAGCAAACGACCTTGCTCACACTCCGATCACATCAGTTGATGTTGAACGCAGCTTTTCGAGATATAAACACTTGTTGGCTGATAAGCGCAGGTTATTTACATTTGACAACATCAGAATGACATTCGTAGTGCAGTGCAACTCAGACTAAAGTGAACATAAACCTTTTGTTATGTGGTAGAAATCTATTTTGATTGACTTTTCAGTTTGAGATTAAGATGTCATCTTTGAAATATTGGTGAGTTTATTATTATAACATCATTTTCTCCATTTTATAGTGCATTTTTTGAATTTTTGAAATATTGGTGATTTTAATATAAGATCTTTTTCTCCATTTTATAGTGCATTTTTCGAATTTTTAGGTCATTTATTAGTCATTTTTGAAAATGTTAAGTGCATTTTTAATTTTTTTTACGACATCAACATCCCGGCCCTACTGATCGTTATCAGGGAACTTCGACAATCCATCTATATATATAAAAATCAATGTTACGTGATGTCATCACACCAGGAGATGGCAGTTCAACACGTTCTGACGGGGTAAGGGAGGTCTTGCAGTACACTTTTAACAGTGTGGCAGTATCAGGTACAGTAATGGAAACACTGACCAACTTAATGTTTTTGGAATGCGCGATACGCAGTGAACAGGAAGACAACTGCAGTTTAAACCCGATTGCCATCTCCTGGCAAGATGTCAGTAGTTTGTCTGTCTGTCCCCTATGCGTTCATATACCATTTATCCGATTGCGATGAAACTTGGGTGAGTTGTTGTGTGCACTCCAGGGAAGGTTTCTAGCTACAAATTATTTATGTAACACGAAAGGGTGGGGGACTTAACAGGAACCCTTAAATCCCACAGTAACCCAGTTGCACAATCTGTGTACTTATCACACAGCAACGCCAGGTGTGAGAATTCATTCATTCATTTATTTGCAATGGGGGGTGTGTCCCCCGGTGGCAAACAAATAAATAATTATACATAACAATTCAATAACAATTATACAACAATTAAACTGGAGTATTTACACAAATAGTCAGTCTTTTCTTAAACCTATATGTTTGGGAAAGGCTCTAAGACTGCGGCAGGTAGAGAGTTCCAGTTATCAATGGCACGGTTTACAAAAGAATCTTTACCATAATTTGTTCGCTGTGGTGGGCCCTTAACTTTGAAAGGATGATCGCTCCTACCCATGTAAGTGGGCTTTCCCAATCGTTTGCTAAGCTCACCCCATGCTGGTTGATTTGTATACGTGTTGTACATAGCGCAGAGTCTAGATTTCATCCTCCTAGCCTCCAGTGATTCCCACCCAAGTTTCTTTAACATACGGCTCACACTGCTCCTGGGATTAAAGTCACTGAGCACAAATCTAGCGGCCTTTCTTTGTACCATTTCCAACTCGTTGATGAGCCCTACTTGATATGGATCCCAAACCGCCGAGGCATATTCCAGAATAGGTCTTACAAGTGACAAATAGCCTAATTCTTTAGCAGAGGTACTACTTCCTTTTAATACCCTCATTACAAAGTGCAGGGATTTGTAAGCTTTTGAAACTACACATCCTACATGACTACTCCATTTCATATCATTTCTTACGTGAACGCCCAAATATTTGCAAGAATCTTCTTCAAGTATTTCCGAGCCAATGTTATATTGAAAATCCTGCCTTCGCACTTTCCCTATTTTTAAGAGACTACATTTTCTTGTGTTTATTTTCATTTTATTTACAATCACCCACTTATAGACCAGGTTCAGGTCCTCTTGAAGCACTGCATTGTCTTGCGAGTCATGTATCTTTCGATATATTACACAATCATCCGCAAACAATCGACAGTCAGTGCGAATCCCATTTGGTAAGTCATTTATAAACGCCAAAAATAACAAAGTTCCGATTACGCTGCCCTGAGGGATACCCGACGTTACGGTAATTTCATCCGAGAATATGCCTTCGACTTTCACTTTCTGGGAACGACCCGTCAAAAATTCTTGGATTCATAAAATTACTCTTCTATCAATCTTCGTCGAAGCTAATTTATGGAGTAGCATGTCATGCGGAACGACATCAAATGCCTTCGCAAAATCTATAACCACGGCGTCGACTGAAACTCCATGGTCTAACGATTCGCTAATGTCTTGAAAAAGTGATAGCATCTGACTCTCGCATGAGTAACCTTTCCAAAATCCATGTTGCCTATCATTAAACCATGATAATGTTTCCCACTGTTCCCTCAAGTAGTCGCAAATGAGATGCTCCATCTGTTTACAAACGACGGACGTAAGGCTAACCGGCCTGTAGTTGCCCAATTCAAGTCTGCTCCCTCCCTTAAATATTGGGACTACCGTAGCTCTTTTCCAGTCATCTGGGATTTGCGCATTGTTTATGGACACATTAAACATCACCTCCAAGTATCGTGCCACGGCCCTACCTCCTAGTTTAAGTACTTCACTAACAATATTATCAGGACCCTTTGATACATTGAAACGTAGTTTTTGTATTAGCTTTACAATTGCTGACTGGCTTGCTAATTCATCGCGAGGTGACATGAGGAGACTGTCAGCGGTCCGCCGTGTTATCTGGTATTGCTGATGCTCACACAGGGCTGTTGCTCAAACCACTGTGGTGTTGCGACAGACTGAGTCACTGGTCAGTGTAAATAGGACCGGGAAACCCTGAAAGTCTGTCATTGTACATCGTCATCATCCACGATCCTCTCAGGTTCGTGCAGCTTGGACCTGAGCAGTATGCCAGAAGCATTTCTCTAGACGCATCGAGTATAGGCCTAAGCCAGAAAATAACGTTGAGACTTTGGAAGACATCGAAGGTAGAAATCTGAATTACCTATATCAGTTTTAAAATGTCACCATTTCATTTAGTAGTCATTTCTTTTTTTATTATCTTATTGCAAATGACCTATTGCAGTAGTTTGTAAGTTTGACGTGTCATTTCAATTGTAGTTTTCATTATCATCGTTATCATAATGGCAAATGACCTAGATGTTACATCCATTATACCGATAATCACCACCAAATAAAGTCTTCCTTGACTGTGATTCTTACAATTTTCCTTTCTATTACGGTAGTTCGTATTATCATCCTTATCATAAGGGCAAATGACCTAGATGTTACGCCCATTAAACCACTAATCACCACAGCACAAAGTCTTCCTCGAATGTGATTTTTAAAATATTTCTTTTTATTGCAGTAGTTTGTTTGACTTGCCAATTCAATAGAAATTTTCATTATCATTCTTATCATAAGGGCAAATGACCTAGATGTTATGCCCATTATACCACTAATCACCACCACATAAGGTCTTCCTCGACTGTGATTTTTAAAATATTTCTCTTTATTACGGTAGTTGGTAAGTTTGACATGTTAATTCAATAGTAGTTTTCATTATCATCCTTATAAGGGCAAATGACCTAGATGTTACGCCCAGTATACCGCTAATCACCACCACATAAAGTCTACCTCGACTGTGATTTTTAAAATATTTCTTTCTATTACGGTGGTTTGTGAGTTTGACGTCCCCGATATGACATATGTAAGGTTGATTGCACGCACCCCACGAGTTAATGGTGGACTGATGACACAGAGAAGCATGGTTACATCACGACTATGAGATCTTAAATTAATGACACTTGAATACGCTGAATAAACATGTAAGGAAAGCTGGATTATGATTCCTCTACAGACGCCTCAGGCATATTCTAGATGGATTCGAAGGTACAGACCACGTCATGATAACTCGTAGAACCTAGTTTATTTAGCGAAGTAGATTTTAGTGTTTTGGAAATTCTATATAAAATTCTATTCTGAGAATATTGGAAGACCCCACTGTCATGAGGTTGAGCACAGGAACGTTAGAATTATTTTATAATCTATTGAGGCATAGTGAATTAACCATAGGATTGTGGATGTTTAATTTCAGTTAATTAGCTGTAGAAATAATTATTAATAGAAAGAAATAAGTCATTGAAACGTGGAGAGGATGCTGTAAATATGGTAATTGCTGTTACACTATAATATTTCACAACTTAG
The DNA here is from genome assembly GCA_946902985.2 of Meconema thalassinum. Classification (NCBI taxonomy): domain Eukaryota; kingdom Metazoa; phylum Arthropoda; class Insecta; order Orthoptera; family Tettigoniidae; genus Meconema; species Meconema thalassinum. The sequence goes on along the minus strand of OX336389.2, from coordinate 669,818,525 downwards.
CTGAAGACATTTTGTCGGATAGAAATTAATTTGAAACCGAGGTCACATAATTGGGATTATTCCAATACCACAGAGTAAATCCTTAAGCACTCTACTAAGTTGATTCAAGTTATTTAAACTCGTACAGTAGGAGGTGGAATGTGTGAGCCAGGTATGGCAGGTTCAATATGATGCTTCAGTGAAATAATTGGGAGATTAATGTTGGTAAATGATAAATTGGAATTCAATTAATGCATGGTTAAATGGATCATGGATGCATGGAGAAATGAAACATAACTAGGTGGTTCAAGAACCACTGATGATAAAAGTGTAATATAACAAGGCATCAATTTAAGTGAAAATATGAGAATTATTAATGTATTGAATTAAGGCATGCAAATGAGCATACCAAAGTAAGGCCAGGAGAGCTATTTATTAACTGTGAATAAGGTTTTTAGTGTAATTATCAAACAGAATCCAGAGCATCAAGGATTCAGATTCACAGCATTTATGTGTGTTTTATTGAATCATCTTGTCAGCCAATAATGTGTCAGCCGAAGCATATAACATCCAGTGAAATGTCAATGGAAACTGTATTTTTGTCATGATTTATAAATTAATGTAACTATCTAAGTAATGAGAAAGAGTCTGGATTAAAGCAGTGCTAGGGGAGCACCATGATTCAAATGTAATTGGTGATTAATAATCTCGTTGTGACAAGGACATGAGTAATTATAGAAGTGTAAATATTATAAATTGATTCTAGAATAAGTATAGACATCCGCGATGCATAGGCAACTTATAATTTAGGAGATCCAATGGAACAACTTTATTAAATTTTAAGTGCATAATAATTTCTTTCACTTTATGAACCATCCCATACATGAACTTTAGATTAAGAGATGGATGAAATATAACACTGTGTGTAAAAATTCAGTTCCTAAAAGTAAATTTAGGCTGGATCTTCGTCAGTTCATTTATATCGAAAAATAGGACACAAGGAGATTTTGTCCCGATTTAATCAATTTATTCATTTTTCTAGTCCCATTGCACATCATTTCTATTATTTATACCCAGTGCAACCCTGAATAAAATGTGGAATTTTATCTTATATGTGTAATCTCTTTCATAGCTTTCGCCACGTAACATGGATGGTTGGAGATAACCTTAGGAGGCTACCTATGAACCCTAGTTCCTAATTCAAGCCCTGAGGTCATTTTGATCTCGTCCTCCCGCATTTTCTTCGAACCTGAGTATATTTAATCATCCATGCCTTTCCAAAATGTTGTACCGAGTTTTAACTGAGGATTGTGATCATGAACCGGGCCACGCACTCCAAGGTTGAAATATAGGGCACGATGTGTTAATTCATTAGTAGTTTTCATTATCATCCTTATCATAAGGGCAAATGACCTAGATGTTACGCCCATTATACCACTAATCACCACCACATAAAGACTTCCTCGACTGTGATTTTTAAAATATTTCTTTCTGTTACGGTAGTTCGTAAGTTTGACATGTCAATTCAATAGTAGTTTTCATTATCATCCTTATCATAACGGCAAAATTAATGTCCTATACCCCGTGCACGGATTCTGCGAAGTAGGTTCGCGCATGTCGTCACACGGATGTAGTGAGAGGGGAGCGGTGATGGGCGGAGCCTAGCCGCTGGCTAGAAAGCAGGTTGTAAACTGAACATTTTGTTACACAAATATTAACAGAAATAAATTACATCTCGTAAGTTACCATTGAAAAAGAAAAAAAAACGCACATTAAATAATACTTATGAACGAGAACCAAACGCACAGCTGAGAAATGAACTTGTTTGGACCCTTCTGTGAAGAGATACGGCAGTTCAGTAAAAACGTACAACAACTCCTCGTATAAGTAACACGTGACACTGATATTTGCAGGGACTTTTAAGGAAAGTTTTGTCTCAATTGCTCTGTAATTTAACAGTAATCACACCAGCTGTTCTGTTGTAATCGTCGTTCAAAGTTCAGCGTTCCTAGAACCGCGCGCAATTTGGAGGGTATTGGGTCGGCAATGATAACTCTCTTAGTCTATCTGTATTGTTCATGGTCTTAATAGCTTAATGCAGTTGTAAATAATAAAGATTAATAGGCCTATATGGTTTGCTGATCATTTACTTAACTACAGAAATAAAGGGGTTGGGATCGTACGCCTGCCTTTCGCCATGGTGACCCCAGGATCGATTCCCGGTACCGTAATGTATTTACAGAATTATAACCTTATAATAAGTTATAACTTCCCTTGTAGAAACGAAGCCAGAGATCATACAACGATCAAATCAAGTGAAGTCACGCCTATAAGAATGGTCATACAGTTCATAAAACACACTTATGATATACATAAAGAATTGCAACAATCTGTTACTGCAGTGGTTCTATAACGGACATACCACTGCCAATGAAATCAGCATCATCAATGCTGTTGCTTCTACTCTCCCAAATGAATTATCATGTCGTCGACAGCAAGCTTTTCCATTAAGCCATAAATTGTCCACATATTGTCTTCCACTGCCTTGACGTGCTGTATAAATGACTGCCATAAGTCCGCAGTAACCTCGACCACAGCATCATTCAGCAAGCGTTCCACGTCAGTAAGTTTGACATTTTTTTTCCTCCAGGCAATTTTATCTTTTATGTTCGCCCAGGCAAGCTCGATGGGATTAAGCTCGCAGTGGTACGGCGGCAAACGCAGAACAGAGTGCCCTTTTTCTTCTGCTGCTACATCAATGCGATGTCCGCCATACTGATCCCTCACCCTATCTACGAGCTGTAGCAACTGAGGAATTATCATCTGGTTCTTGTACGGTATGTCATGGTCCTGAAGATATCTTTGAATATCTGCCTTTTTCCACCCGCGCACCGGAACCCTATGAAGTTTAATTGAATGATAGGGTGCATTATCCATTACAATCACGCTATGAGGATGAAGCTTGGGCAGAAGTGACTTTGTAAACCAGTCCTCAAATTTGTCCCCATTCATTTCTTGATGGTAGTACCCTGTGCAAAAGAACTAGAATGTTATATCTCCAGAGACATAAATGCCATAACCATATTATCTTTGTTTAAATACGTCACGTTCTACCTTACCTGACTTTTTGCCAACAAAGGTCAGGAAACATCCGGGTACAAAGCCTTCTTCATTGCCTACGTTTAGAAAGATTAACCTCTCCCCCTTCCCTTTTGGGTTTGACAATCCAGTTGTAAGCCCTCGTCTCCTGGCCTCCTTACTACTTTCAACAGTGGTATCTGTCCACACCCGCGGGACCGTTTGTCCGGCATTGACCCATGACTTACGTTCCGCCCTTCACGACGGAACTGCCGTACTTTCCTCAAGTATCGGTGTCGCCACACTGTAATTCTATCGTCTTCGATCAAAACACTTTTCCTTCCCCTTCTCTCGAATTTGAAGTTTAGTTTCTGGGTCATGATCTTATGAAGTGTGCTTCTGCCAACCTTTGGTATGATGTCATCCGAACGAATGAGCTCCACGATCTGATATGTTATTGATATATCAGTCATTATGAAGAAAGGGCCCATTACTTGTCTTATTTTACTGTATGTTACTTGGACTGTATTACCTGTACAATTTGTTGTAATAATTCATTTAGCAACGTGAATAGTACTATTCGTAATAATTAATTATGAATTTATAGTATTATTAAAGAGTAACTCTTACCTGTGACAGAGACGGCGGCAGCCTCTTCCTGAAAAGCTGCTGATGAATTAACTATCCTTCGCACTGCCTCCAGCGTAAATTCATCAAAATCTGCAAACGGTGGGGCGTCATGTTCACTTCTTTCCGTATCTTACATATTAGTTCTCCCAACTCCTGTAAGAGCAGAGGTCTCAGCAACACAGGTACAGTTTTAGCACCACGGGCGAAAAGGTTCTCATATACTGTCAGAACAATACTGTGCTCTCCTGATCGCAACACTGATCCAGCCTTACAGTTTGCCATTGCCATGCTGCAGAGCAGTCCGCTCAGTACAAACACTGTTCACCAAATACGGGCAGGAAGGGCGAGCGCTATAGTTGCACCCCCACTCCCCGCGCTACACTTCCCCAGGCCTTGGGTCTCATTGGAGCTGGCGGCATGTGCGCGGACAGCGTATTTTGAGATTGCCACTTCACAGATTCCTTGGACGGAGTTTAGATGTTACACCCATTATACCACTAATTATCACCAGATAAAGTCTTCCTCGACTGTGATTTTTAAAATATTTATTTTTATTACAGTAGTTTATAAAGATTTCATTACACCAGTGCATAGTGAACATTTGGATCAAAGAAGAACTGCCAGACCATTGGACTACAGCTATAATACATCCATTACACATAAAGGAGAAAAATCAAATCCTGACAACTATCGAGGAATTTCCCTTTTGGATATCACATATAAAATCATGTCACGAATTCTATATAATCGTTGTGAAGATCAATTAGAACTCGAAATAGGAGAATATAAAGGTGGATTTCGGCCATGGTGAAGCTGCCCTGAACAGATAATCACCTTAAAATTAGTAATGGATACTACAAACGTAGACAAAAACAGCAAGTCATAACCTTCGTAGACTTCAAAAAAGCTTATGATTGTATACGTAGATCTTCATTGCTGAAAATACTAAGGAATTTCGGACTTTATCCCAAATTAATAAAAATTATAAAACTAACTCTAACAAACACCAAATCTAAAGTAAAATTCAGAGGAGAAATATCTGAACCGTTTACGATTTAAACAAGGAGATGGTTTATCGCCTCTACTTTTCAATTGTGCTTTGGAATATGTAATGAGGGAATGGTACAGGGAAAATCTTGGGAGCTTAAGAATTGGCACCAAGAAAGATCAAATAGACTTAAATTGCTTGGGATTCGCAGATGACTTAGCGTTACTGGCTAATAATATTCAAGAAGCCAGAAATCAAATAATAAGCCTACAAAATATAGCACAAAAAATTGGACTTCAGATATCATTTGAAAAGACAGAGATAATGGTAGCAAATCCACTTGTAATCAATCACATAACAGTAAATAACAAGAAAGTTAAAATAGTGAAGCAATTTAAATACTTAGGAGAAATTATAACTTACAACTTGGATGAGAAACCTGCATGGCAAGAAAGAATTAATAAAATGATAAAAGCCCAAAAATTAACATGGTCTACATATAAAAGAAAATGTCTATCAATCGCAACAAAATTAAAACATTACAAGATGGTGGTTCAACCAGAGGTGACATATGGAAGTGAAACTCTTTTTAAAGTTACTCAGAAAAACTGAATCGACAAAATTTTAAAAGTAGAAAGAAGAATAGCTAGAACATGCATAAATATCAGAAAGATGGACAGTGGCGGATAGTACCAAAAGAAGTGGTATACAGAGAACTGGAGCCCATCACTGATACTATTCGGAAGAAACGGATTTCTTTTTTTGGTCACATCATGAGGACACCAGAAACCAGGTTATCTAGAAAAATTGTATTGAAACTTTGGAATATGAAACAACAAGTAGGATGGATTAAGGACATTAGAGAAGATATGAAAGAATTAGAAATAACCTTGGATGACTTGCAAAACAAAACAACCAAATTTAAAAAAACCTGAGTGATATAAAAATAAGATTTCAGGCTAAAATAGACAAACGTAATACAGTAAAAAGGGTATTTGGCCAACTCCAGGCGTCGCGTGTTTACATTTGTACATTTCTATTTAACATATATATGAAACTTACCATCTAAAAAAATTGAGATTTATGCATAATAACGTCTAGATAATACTTAATAACCTCCACAAATTTCTTTGTTGTAGGCTTGATGTATGCAATTCTATAAAATTTTAAACGTAGCGTTCGTGTTTACATGGGACGGACTTTTAATTTCACATATCTTTACGTTTTTTCAAAATTCTGCGAATTGTGATAACTTTCATTGGTAATGTTAAGATATTGTTTACAAGAAAGACAAAGGTACGTTTTTACGAAAAAACCAAATGTGTAAGTTGCGTAATATCTGCGTAATATAGTTAAATGCGATCGTCGCGTGTTTACTTGACAGCGTCGCGTGATTACACGTACGAATTAGTACTATCGCGACATGGCACGAGGAGCCAACTCGTCATCAAATACGATCACTGAATGATAAAATGTAGATTTAATATCGTAGTAGTTATAAGTAAGGGGCGTGATGCCGCAGCAGTCAAGCTGACACTTGCAACCATCAAGACGGACTGGGTTCGAGTCCCGATTAATGCATGTGCGATTTTCGAGATGAAAGTCACATGCTGTGGTTCGGATTTCGCGTAAAAAGTGAGGTCCCGTGGCTTATGATCGCGAGATTGTCGGTCGCGTAAAACTAGGCACAGGTAATTTTCTTGCAATTTCACTTTCATTTAAAAAGCACTCGTCTTTCGTCGGTGGTTCACAAAACAGTTTAGCTTCATCGTTGTACTTGCGAAAATTGGTTACGAAATAAACATCACCATCACCATCACTTTCAGTTATGGTACAAACATAATATTTGGATTGTTTCTTTCCACTGTATTTTCCAAGTACGAAGTCGCCCACTTCAAAAGCTGTCACGGGGTGCATTTCTGTCATCTGCTTCGAACTTGTAATCTGGATGTAGAGAGTGTGTGGTAGTTGTTTCTGAATAATATTTTCTTGCCTGAACTATGTATTTTTTTAACGGCTCCACATAATGAATATCATGTGTGTTCCTGGTAGAGCACAGACATCGACGAAGCGGATTTCCAGAAGGGGTTTACTCTTTTCAACGTCTTCAGAGGAACAAATATAACATTTGTGCTTGCTGAATTTCTTTTCGCCACTTCCACAACATCGTGCACGTTTATAAGGTCTCTTTGCACGTAGAGCAACAGTCAAATTACGTTTTAGTGTCCCGAGTTCGTACGAGACATGTGGATTTTCTGTTCCCCAAATGATGCAGTTATGCGTGTTGACTCGGCCACTCGCATGGAATGTGGCTTCGTCAGTGAACATCCATCGTTTTAACCACCTTCCTGCCGCTCACACATCGTCGTAACAAAACTGAGTCGAGCTCCATAATTCAGCTGTGTCAATGCTTGTAGGTGCTGCATACGGTATGGACGCATGTGAAGATAACGCCTAGCAATCCTGTGACATGCTGTGCATGGTGTATTCTGCTCTGTTGATAAGCGGCTGAGTGACTTTCGTGGACTCTGCGTCATGACTTGTCGAATATCTTCCTCCTTGTTGCTATCACGCCGCCTTCCACCTGTGTGAGGGAGGCATCTGCAATCCATTTTCCAAAAACATGTTGTACCATTTAACAATGTCCCGATGTGATGGGACATCCCTAATGTTGTACTGACGTCTGAAAGCTCGCGGCTCCAAGTGACGGGAAACTCCCCAGCCGCCTACTCGCGAGAACATCGTAAACACGCGACGTATTTTACAACCAGCTTTGTATGAATCCATTTGAAATTTTAAACGAGTGATATAGCAGTTTGAAAGGGTGTACAAAATTGGCTTTGCATACGAAATTTTATTCGAATTGAGCCACGCACTTTTCGTCTACAGAAACTTTTATACCTTTTACGTCGCGTGTTTACATGGCCTGCAGCTATAAATTCGTCGCCTTATTACACCTTATATAAACTGTTAATAACCTAAATAAGTACTTTACTGTGAAGAGAAAGAACATTAGAATTAACATTTACCATAATTATTTTCATACCTTCTCATCATTTAATAAACTAATTCCTAAAACCCTGGAGAAATTTTAAATGAATTTAGACTAACATAAAGGTTCAATTAACCACTCAATTAAGAACTGAAATACATCAGCAAATGAATACATATCATAAAATTAATAAAATTTCATCTTTTATCTATCATGAAAACTTATTGCAGAGTTTTTACATTCCATTTTACTTTTTCCTAATTGGGTGGACTATTCTCTGGAATCAGCCATTTACAGATGAGGAACGCCTGAGAAGATCAGAGCGAATGAAGAGCTACTGGGCGACTCTGAAGGAAACTTACTGGAGAAGAGGACCAAGAAATGATTGACTGCAGTGGTCCAATGAGGCCATAAAAGCAGAAAAAGAAGAAGAAGTTTGTGTGTTTGATATGTCAATTCAATAGTAGTTTTATTTATCATCCTTATCTTAAGGGCGAATGACCTAGATGTTACGCCCATTACTATAGTTATAATCACCAACACATAGTCTTGCACAAACTATAAGTCTTAAAAATAACATACTCTATTAGTTTCTCAGTTTCATGTGTCTATTCAGCAGTAGTCATTAGGCAGCAATGACCTAGATGTTCCGTTCATAATACTTTTAATTAACACCACATAAGGTCTTCCTCGACTGTGATTTTTAAATATTTATTTCAGTTAGATTGTTTTATATGTCTCTTCAGGGAGTAATTTTCATTACCATGTACGAGCATTTCAGTAACTATTCTTTATTTCCTATCTTTCAATATTTTCTTTCTTCTTTGCTACGACGGTGTGATTCCTTATGTTTTGCATGTTTAATTTAAACTTTATATTAGTTATTGTTTTGTTAAGGGGCGGAACTGAGGTAATCTGCCCCTAAAAACACTTTATATTAATTCAACATATTTACATTGTGGTGTTTGAAGCCATATTTTCAGTGTTGCCTTAGTAAACAAGAGTTTAGTGCTTTTCAGTCGGTCAACACGAATGTACCCAAAAGAGATGGGTTATGCCCTAATCCTGAAATAAATTACATGAGATTAATAAAACACTAGGATGACCAGTTTCGATCGTCAAGCGATCATCATCAGATCCATTACACTTAGGCTACAAAATCTATGTTTGAAATACAGGTGAAAATATTTACAATATGTACAATTATTTAGTTGCAGTATTGGTACTGCAACTGTCAGTGTATGCTAAATGCAGTATATATGTTAGGTGAAATGCTAAATGGTGATAGCTATCCGTAGATTGTACTTTAGAGAGATTATATGGTTGTAAACTATGGTTAAACTATAAAATTTTAGGCTAACTACTTATCTGATTGTCTTCCGTACTACAGCTACTCGCAGTTTTTGTGCTCACTGGAACTCACTGTGTGGATTAGCCCTCGCCACGCGTGGAGCATAACCCATTCGAACTAAGCGTTGACGGTCTTATGAGGACGTCCCGGCACCTTTAATACTGCCGCGAATATGGGCCTTGGTTTATTGTAGAAGAAAAGTACATCATACACCTGATCCAGATAACATTTACCTATTAAAAACCCCCTAATTTCCCCCCTTTTTTATCTAGCTTGGCTGTGTCGCTAAATTGTGTTTTGTTTCCGACAGGGTGTGTTTTTTAGTAGCGTGAAGAGGGGTGAGCTCTCCATGAACGTGTGTTCATTTAGATTGTTGGGATTGTTTCGTTTGGCTAGGTGTATCTCGATTGCTTCCTTTATGTCAAGAGCTCTGCCTTTCGATTCGTGATGGATTATTTTAAGGTCCGACTCTATGTTGGTAAAGCTGTGCCCTGCGTCACACATAATATGTTCGCACACGGCTGAATGTGTTCCGTATCTTATCGCATTCCTATGTTTATTATAACGTGTGTCTACTCGCCTTCCACTCTGCCCGATGTAATTAGCTTGACAATTGGTGTCTTGGCACGTTATAGAATATACCCCTGACCTTGAATACGGGTCACGTTTATTTAGATTACTATTTAGGAGGTGCCTAGCGGTTGTGTTTTTCGTCGTGAAAGCTATCTTTATGCCTTGATTTTTGAATAGGTTAGTGATTTTATATGTATTCGCATTCACATAGTTGAAACGCGCAAATTTTTTCTCATTACTGTCCGGTTTGGGAATCGTTTTATCTTTATTTTTATGTTTGGTTATAATTTGATTTATTTTGCTTGGCGAGAAGTTGTTTTCCTTTGCTATTTGCATAATAGTTCTTATTTCCTTATTATAGTTGTCTTTTGACATGGGTATGTTTAAAGCCCTATGCACCATTGAATTGAAACCCGCTAGTTTGTGCGTACTGGGGTGATTAGACTGATTGTCGATTGCATGCGAGGTTTGTGTTGCTTTCCGGAATATGGAATATGAAAGGTCGTTGTCTTTACGTTCAATAGTTATATCGAGATAATTTATTTTCCGGTCTATTTCGGATTCCTTAGCGAATTTGATAGAGTGGTGAAGGCTATTAATGGATTGGAGAATTGTTTCTTCGCTTGTTAGTTCAGTATCGTAGATGCAAATTACATCATCTACGTATCTTTTCCATATTACTATTCCCTTTGTTGAAGTCTTTTCTAAGAACGCATTTTCTAGTGCATTGATGAAGATGTCAGCGATTAACCCACTTAGTGGCGATCCCATTGCTAGGCCTTCTCTCTGTGTGTATATTTTATTGTCGAATTGAAACACGTTTTGGGTGAGAACGACCCTCAGTAATCTCACAATCTCTTCAATTTCTTTTACCGAATTGTTGGATTTTAAGTTGTTTTCGATAGTGTTGATTGCTTCAATAATCGGAATATTGGTGTACATGTTAGTTACGTCGAAGGATACTAGCCTGAAGCTAGGTTTCATTTGTAGGGTGTTCAATGCTGTTACTAGTTCTGTTGTGTTCTTTACAGAGTTGTTTTTGTCGTTGGAAAGACTGCATTTTAAGATTTTTAGTAACTCTTTGCTGATTTTGTAATTAGGGGCATTCCTACAATTGACTATTGGTCTCATTGGGCATTCCTTTTTGTGTATTTTTGGTTGTCCCCTCAATGACGGTATTTTCGGGTTCATGTTTATTAGTTTTGATTTTTCGGCTTTGGTCAGTATGTATTCTGTTTTTTTAGCGCACTTTTTATTTGTTTTTGGAATTTGTTGGTGGGGTCTTTTGTTAATTCCTTGATTTCGTTGTTGTTTAGGAATTCGACTGTTTTTTCAATGTATTCTGTTTTGTTCAAAATTACTGTAGTGTTTCCCTTATCTGCTTTTGTGATGATTAAGTCATGTTCTTTTATTTTTTGTTTCAACGACTTTATTCCTTTGAGTTGTTTGTTGTTTTGAATGTTATTGCTATCGCCCTCTCGTTTGAGGATTTTTTTGGCTTCGTTAGTGGCGAGATTTTTGGTTAATTCCCTGTCTTCTGCTGGGAGCTTGTGACTGGCTATCTCAATATCTGTGATTAACTGTTTTATATTGTGGTTCGTGTGTGCGTCTGTGCAGTTGTATTTCAAACCTTTGTCTAACATATTCATTTCACCTTGAGAAAAGGTTACGTTCGTTCTGTTGTTTACTCTGCTGTGGAAATTGAATTCATTGTTATTCGTGTGTTGTTCGTTAGATTGATGGTTCTGTGTTTCTTCTAGTTTTCTTAATTTATTTTCTAGCGTTTCATGCTTCCTCGTTGCTCTGATTTTGATGGTGTCATGTAGGTGCTCGGTGAAGCTGTCCCATTGGGCTGCGTGCCCATGTAATTTATTTCAGGATTAGGGCATAACCCATCTCTTTTGGGTACATTCGTGTTGACCGACTGAAAAGCACTAAACTCTTATTGCATTTCGGTAAAATCTCCGTGTGGCTCATTTTATCATTTCCAATCCATGAACGACAGTTGTTCATTTGGCAGTGCACCTTGAAAATGGACAGCGCGTGTACTTCACAACAGAAAATGCCTGTGTAAGGGCATTGTCACCACCGCCAACAACGTTAACTGCATATTTTTCATTGTGCGAGGAAGATATGTTTGCGGAAACGCTACTTTACTCTGAAGTGCCAACGTACTACACATTGAATGCATCAGCGAAGAAGTTTGAACGTCGCAAACAAGGTAAAGCAGTTGAAGGACATCCCAATTTATATTCGACCGATGCGTTAGGCCGGCTGTACACTGTTCATCCAAACAATGCAGAATGCTTTTACCTGCGATTACTGTTAATCAACTTATGTGGGCTGACAATCGACATCTTTTCAAGATTTAAGAACAGTAAACAGTCAAGTATATGCACCTTATCGTGAATCCTGCCAAGAATTAAATCTTCTTGAAAACTATGCACATTGGGACACTTCACTTGCTGATGCAGCAAATACTGCTCGATCCCAGCAAATACGCACATTATTTACAATCATATTGACAACGTGCCTGCCATCCAATCCAAAAGATCTTTGGGAAAAATACAAAGACTACATAATTGAAGACATCCTGCATCGTTTGCGTGCAACGAATCAAAATCCGGACCTTCAATTCACATTAAACCTGTATAATTGGTTTTGATTGAGGATATATGTTTGGCAATCACTAACAAAACATTGGTACAATTGGGAATGACTGCGCTGATTTCATCTACTAATGACCTTTTTGTACGAGAAACAAACGTTGATGTTGACGAATTGTGTATATTTGTTCAAACAAATCTTCTGAAATTGATTCCAGAACAACACATAGCATATGACAGAATTATGCATGCAATTACAAGCCAAAGCGGTGGATTGTATTTTCTTAGATGCACCCGGAGGCACAGGCAAAACTTTCCTCATTTCACTTATTTTGGCAACAATACGGTCACAAAACAATATTGCACTGGCAATCACGTCATCTGGAATTGCAGCAACTCTTCTGGATGGTGACCGAACAGCGCATTCAGCACTGAAATTGCCGTTGAACTTGCAAATCACTGAGACATCAACATGCAATATCAACAAATATTCTGCAATGGCTAAAGTACTCCAATCATGTCAACTCATTATATGGGACGATTGTACTGTGCCCGTTTAGACCGGAGTCCGCACGACCACATATGCATTTTACCAATAATCAGTCAGCACGAGAGTCAAAATATCCCGGAGCGCCAGATGGGTTAAAGCTAATCGCAAAAACGACATCAAATGAAAAAAATGCTTTACTGATTTTTGGCTCAATGCAACAATAAGGATAGAAGGAGATTCAACTGGGCATAACACATCATGTAAAATTATCTCATTTTATTTTGAATTTAAAATTGACTGCAAAAATGCTCAAAGCAGCATCATTCACGTGTGGCGACCCACATCCTATTTACTCAATGTACAGAAATTTTCCCAACACATTTGACAATTATCTTTGGAAACACAAGTCTGATTATTAGTCCTGTAGACTGTGTTCCAAAATTATATTCATTCATGATTAAATCCAGTTCAAATTTAATAGTCTTTACTGGAAATATCGTAGTTCACTGTTTGAATTTTTACATAATATTAACACTCGTAGAATAAATGTTCATAGAATTTTTAACTTTCACTTATTTTTCCAGTTTCAAAAATATATTGTCAAAAAATATTATTATTTCTGAATCAACACAAATTATGTACACATATTAATAACATCTGAAAAGTATTTGACCTTGAGCATAGCTTCGAAGAACTGTGCGAAGCACAACAAAATTAATTGTTCTTCCGACATTAAACATTTCGAGAAGTGACTCGATTATGAACTTCAAGTTCCTAACAAAATATATGATTTCTGAATCATCAACTTGATCAATAAATTGTTGGACCATTCAACTATTAAATTTTCCACTTGGAATCATTATTAAGAAAAATATTTATATTCATGGCCATTTTTAGTAATTTTCACAACTTGCAATTCTTCGACAGAATGCGGAAATAAGAATTGTAGCTTCATAATAAATTCATTTAGTTCATGGCACTAGGATTGAAAACATCCTTCAAATTATTCGTGGTTATAGAATTATTTTTAATTGGCAGTGGCCCATTCTATTATTTTCATAAGAACACAATATTACAACAACAACGGCAAAGGTCTTCCTCTGAAGAAGAATAAACTACTATCATGACAAATCCGGGTTCTAGCAAAATCAAAGTCTAAATGGAATTCGTAAACAAGGTTGAAATAAGAACTGATGGTTTCTAAGAAATAACCTTCGGGTCATTCATACGACGAAATGTGTAGTTCCAATACTCCTTCTATAAACCTGAGCCATCGAACCTGCTATTTGATTGATGCTCGAAAAATCTCCTCATTCCTGCGACTTAAACATGCGCACCTGGGAATGGCATTTCAACTACTCCACACACATAAATTTTCTTCGCAAAATTTATACAATAAATCAAGCCTCTGCTTGTTATCAACACTGGAAGATTAATAAACTCACAAGTTTATTTTATTTTACCATTCAGTTCAACCCGTGTCTTTACCATACTTATGAAAATCTTTATTTCACTTTCGAGTGTGTATTTACGTCATGATTTTATATAAATACAAAAATATCCTATTTGATACAAATATCATTTGCTTCCCGTCTCATGCCTCTCCGTGTTATCTGAAAAATATACTTTGCTCATTGCAAATATCAACTGTTCAACCAGAACTGAAATGTTGGTTGAATGCGGGCTTGCGCTAACCACTCTCCTTCGGAAAATCACCTGTTCCAAACTAGAAATGATTAAACTACTTCATAGGCTCTCTCTCAATAAATGTGATTATTAGAAAATATAATATCCGAGAATTATTTAGAAAAGTTATGAAAATTATTATTATTATTATCAGTGGATTATTATTATTATTATTAGTTTTATTATTTTAAATATATTTAATTATCATCTCATTATGTGAGAATCCACATGTTCGAACCTTCGAATATGGAAAAAAAAATCCATTCCTCAAAAAAAAAAAATTATTAACTTTTGCAGTTACATCGGCTGATTACCGTGATTTCCCAAAAATATGAAATATTCAAATAAATGCTCGATATGCTCGGTCATCGATCCTAAACTGTTCTGAGTGCTGAAAATACTCAGAATAACTCTAATATGTCTTGCGTAAATCATTGCAAGATTTAAATACGAAGAAAAATAAATGTGTTGGTCATCTGCCGAAAAATAGTTTGTTCCAATTAGCTAGGCATAATATAATTCAAATGTGGCTTACATTTCTTGATGGTCTTGAAGCGTAGCGAACCTGGTTTGTACCAGATTTATCCATAAACATGCCCTATCGGACAAGCATGTATAATCCTTGTATCGGCCGCCATTATATACCCACAATCCGTCTAACAAGACATAGTGGTAATATCTCTTGACGTTTGAAGTAACTGTTGATCCATTTTAATATTGGCTTCTGTTAAAGCCATAACAGTTCGCTTAAATGGGGTCAGATCTAAGTGATCTATTCTCAGATATGTCAGTTGTAACATAACTCACGGTAATCTTTTCAGTACAAGAAAACACTTGACAGTCTAACCAATCAACGGCTGTTCTGAAGATCGTTCCCTGGGCATGGCTTCACACCATCTACCATGCGCGAAGCAACATGTAGTTTCCCTGCGTTGGCTAATGAACAACACCGTGATAGACTGGTCTTCAATGTACTGATAGATCGGAGTTATTATCAAGTTACAAATATGAAAACTGACTAAAATGGACTTAAATATCCAAGTATTAGGTTATTACTGGTCTGTGACAAAGTACTAATTCTAGACAAAGTCTAGCATATGTCCATGTGAAAATAAAAATATTTCACCAGTGTCCGTCGAAAAATATCAATCACCTTAGTGATTCTCCCTGCCGGAAACTTACTAAGTTCCACTAGTAGCGCAGCACTTTTGTGACTATCACAACTTTGAAAATAACTTCTGCATAGATCCGGCAACCATGTGCCTTGGCTCAGCGTAGTGGCACCTTGCTAGGCAAGTGCTTGTGTCGAAGTGAGCTATTGATGCCTGAGCCAGCCGGCTTTTATTCAAAACTGTCAGGGTCACGCGTCATCACGCTGAAATCTAGAAATCCTCATATCTCTGGTATCCCTGGTCCGATTTACTTGATACTAAGTGCATTCTCTTTCATTTGGCCGTGCCAGTAATCTGATCCAAGTCTCAAGTCTCTACTCCATGGTTAACTATTTAATCAATAAATAGCCTCGACCTCTGCTATTACTCGCTACGTCACTTGACATGCAAGTATCGGTAAATTCTTTCCAATTGCTTCGAGAAGCAATGGAGCGCGATATTCAAATATCTCAACTTTCAAAAGCGGCTGTAGCCTTTCCCTTGATATCTAGGTGTCTGAATCTTGGAATACCCATTCCTAGAGTTGGGCACAGTACTATGGCACACAAAAAGCACTTCGTACACTAAACGATTTGAGAGGAAATGAACAGCACTTCGGTGGTGCAATCATTTTGTTGTCTGGAGATTTTCGACAAACTCGACCAGTTATACCACGTTCGACACCCGCTGATGAATTTAATGCATGTCTCAAATCATCAAGTTTTATGGCAGCACTTACAAACTTTGACTTTGAAAACCAATATGCGTGTACAACTACAACATGATGCATCCGCTGAACGTTTTGCAACACAATTGTTGGATATTGGGATTGGGAATATGACCATTGATGAATTCACACACAGCCGAATTGATTCAGAACGTTTTCCCAAATATCGCACAGAATTGCAAACACCAAAAACGAAAACATGTATGTCCCATCAATACTGTAATGAATCAACTCGAATTTATAAATTATCCTACTGAATTCACTTGATTTGGCTGGCATGCCACCACACATTTTAACATTGAAAATTGGAGTGCCTATCATTCTTCTCCGAAACATCAATCCACCACGACTTTGCAACGGTACCAGGCTTTCAGTGAAAAGGATGATGAACAAGATCATCGAAGCTACAATTTGAAATGGTAAATTTAAAGGAGAAGATGTATTGTTGCCACGCATCCCAATGATTCCGACAGATATGCCATTCCAATTAAAACGTTTTCAGTTTCCGGCGCGACTCGCATTTGCGATGACCATCAACAATGCTCAGGGACAATCCCTACAAGTGTGTGGACTAAATTTGAAAAATCCATGCTTCTCACATGGTCAGCTGTATGTGGCGTGCTCACCCGTCGGAAAGCCTTCGGATTTATTTATATACGCACCAGACAGAAAGATAAAGAATATTGTTTATCCAAACGCACTTCAGTAAACAGAATTACAATTCAAATATTTATTTTTATTCTTTCTTGGTCTGGCTGCGTGGCTCAGCAGTAATGTTCTCGCCTGCTGTCACCAAGGTTGCAGGATCGAACCCTGGCGCAGCCAGTTGGCATTTGAGGGTGCGGAAATGCGAGGTGGCCGTGTTAGTAGATTTACTGGCATGTTAAAGACCCCCTTCGGGACAAAATTCTGTCACCCCGGCGACTCTAAATGCCGCAGTTGTTAAAAGGGACGTAAGACCAAAAACATTATTATTATGTTCCTTTCTTTCTGTTTGATTGGCATTGCGACGCATGCCGGGTATAGCTAGAAGTGAATAAAAGATTCAATTCGGCGCACTATCAAATGAACTGAGTGCTGCACATGAATGATGCACACCAGAGAATGAACTGGATGCTTCTTTGTTTTATATAGTACCGTAAGGGTGAGGTTGGCAGTACTGTATTGATGACGGACCAGCGGGGCTAACGAAGAGACCCGAATAACCGCGGCCGCAACCGATGATGATTTGGACTAACGGTGGCCACAGCTATAATTTTGGCTATATAAGCCGTCATCCTATTTGGGATGGCTGGGTGGGTTGCAGACGATGGAGGAGTAAATATCTACTACTATCTACCACAGCACGTAACAGCCCAAATCAGCAAATGCTTCTTGAACACAGAATGAACCAGGCACTTATAAAACTCAAAATCTGGACTGAAAACAATAATATGGAAATCAATACTTCCAAAACAGTATACCAGTTTTTCTCCCTGAGACACCACAATCCAACTTTTAGTCTCAAATTTAGTAATCAAGACCTTCCAAAAAGTGAAAGTACAAAGTACCTAGGTATCATCATGGACAAGAAGCTGAACTGGACCAAACACATAAAACATGTGGAGGATAAGGTAAGCAAACGGATGAAATTACTGACGAGACTAGCAGGAGCTAGTTGGGGGAGCACTCAAGACACACTCAACAAAACCTACAATACTTACATCAAACCTATCATAAAATATGGCAGTGAAGTACTCTCTACAGCACCCCAGTCAAACATTGATCGCCTCGAGAGGTGTCAGAATAATGCCCTACGAATTATAACAGGTGCAATATAAACCACACCTATAACCGCCTTGCAACTATATACCCACAACTTACCAATAGAAGAAGAGATGAAACATCAAACAGCCAATGCATATCTCAGTATACAAAGACTACCTCAAATGACATGGATCAAAAAACCAGTTTCTAGCCCCAATCTTAAAACACAAAAAGATCCCTTAAGTCTCGCCAAAGAATACATCAATAAGAGCAATCTGCAAATAAAACTTGAACCACTCTGTATGCCAGTCAACCCCATTGAATATATACAAGTGACTACAGATCTTACTTTGTTAGAAGAGGTCTGCAAGAAAGGCTCTTCACCACAAGATCTAAAACAACTGGCCCTCTGTACAATAGAAGAAAGAACTGAAATCTAATCAATGGCTAAAAATATTTACAGATGGCTCACAAGACAAAGAAAATAGAACTGTAGCAGGAATACATTCATCTCTCTTCTCACTCTACTTCCCAGTAGGCCACAACAAAACAAACTTTGATGCTGAGATAAGAGCAATTTCACATGCACTCCACCAGTTATTAGGCAGAAACATTGATTATCAAAAATGCGTTATCATTACAGATTCAAAAGCAGCCATCTCGTCAAATTATAAGCCCCAAAATAAAGAACTGAAATAAATTTTTTGTATGATAAAACCCTTCAAAGACTCCACAAACATATCTCATTTCAGTAGATCCCTTCTCATGTTGAAATAGTAGGAAATGAAGAGGCAGACAGATATGCAAAAAAGGTACCACACTAAGACAACCTGTCGGTCAGACTGATTTTATGTCAGCAAAAAGGATCTTGAAAAATACTATCAAAAACAGGTATGAAGAAATGGCAAAGAAAACAGCAGAAACCTAATTATGGAAAGACATTGATGCTAAATGGGATCAATATAAATTAACACCAAGAAGAGAAGCTGTAGCCTTCTTCAGACTTAACACTGGCCACGACTGCCTTGCAGCTCATCTGAAACGAATCAACATTCTGAGATCTGAAGAATGCACACTTTGTCACGAACCTGGAAGCAAAATGGATAAGGGGCACCTGCTACATTGCAACAAACTTGATATGACTGCTAGAACTTCTGGAAACCTCACACAACTCTATTGGAACGCAAGAAAGCTGATGGATTGGAATCCGGGCTAGCCATAAGAAACAACAACAACATTTTCTCCAGATAGTTTACTGACCATTACTACAGGTATTTTGGTTAGTTTTCTAATTTCGAAAAGTTATGATGTAAGTCATACTGTGCCCAACTCTAGGAATGGGTATTCCAAGTTTCAGACACCTAGATATCAAGGGAAAGGCTGTAGCCGCTTTTGAAAGTTCAGATATTTGAATATCGCGCTACATTGCTTCTCGAAGCATTTGGAAGGAATTTACCGATAGTTGGATGTCAAGTGACGTAGCGAGTAATAGCAGAGGTGGAGGCTATTTATTGATTAAATAGTTAACTATGGAGTAGAGACTTGAGACTGGGATCAGATTACTGACACGGCCAAATGAAAGAGAATGCAATTAGTATCAAGTAAATCGGACCAGGAATTCAAGAGATATGAGGATTTCTAGATATCAGGTGATGACGCGTGACCCTGGCAGTTTTGAATAAAAGCCAGCTGGCCGAAGCAACTTCAGCTCATTCTAACACAAGCACTTGGCAAGCAAGTTGCTGCGACGCTGAGCCAAGGCACATGGTTGCCGGATCTACGCAGAAGTTCTTTTCAAGTCGTGATAGTCACGAAAAGTGCTGCGCTACGAGTTGGAACTTAGTAAGTTTCTGGTGAGGAGAATCACTGAGGTGATTGATATTTCTACAGACATTGGTGGAAATATTTATATTTCTACAAGGACATATGCTAGACTTTGTCTAGAAATAGTATTTTGTCACAGTCCAGTAATAACTTAATACTTGGATGTTTAAATCCATTTCAAGTCAGTTTTCATATTTGTAACTAGTTAACCACTTCGATCTGTCAGTACACTGAAGACTAGTCTATAACGGTGGCGTTCATTAGTCTACGCAAGGGAAACTACAAGTTGCCTAGCGCATGGTAGATGGTGATATAACAAACCATGCCCAGGGAACGATCTTCAGAACAGCCGTTAATTGCTTAGACTGTCAGTGTTTTTCTTGTACTGATAAGATTACAGTGAGTTATGTTACAACTGACATATCTAAGAAGAGATCACTTAGATCTGACCCTATTTAAACAAACTGTTATGGCTTTGATAGAAGCTCATATTAAAATGGAACCACAGTTTATTCAAACGTCAAAAGATACTACCACTATGTCTGACTAGACGAATTGTGGGTATATGATGGCGGCGGATACAAGGATTATACGTGCTTGTCCAATAGGGCATGTCTATGGATAAATCTGGTACAGACCAGGTTTACTACGCTTCAAGACCATCAAGAAATGTAAGCCACATTTGAATTATATTATGCCTAGCTAATTGGAACAAACTATTATTTTTCTGCAGATGACCAACGCATTTTTTTTCTTCGTATTTAAATCTTGCAATGATTTACGCAAGACTTACTAGAGTTATTCTGAGCATTTTCAGCACTCAGAACAGTTTAGGATCGATGACCGAGCATTTCGAGCATTTATTTGAATATTTCATATTTTTGGGAAATCACGGTAATCAGCCGATGTAACTGTAAAAGTTAAATTTATTTTTGTTGAGGAATGGATATTTTTTCCATATTCGAAGGTTCGAACATGTGGATTCTCACATAATGAGATGATAATTAAACATATTTAAAATGATATAACAAATAATCATAATAATAATCCACTAATAATAATAATAATAAATTTTATAATTTTTCTAAATAATTCTTGGATATTATATTTTCTAATAATCATATGTATTGAGAGAGAGCCTATGAAGTAGTTTAATCATTTCTAGTTTGGAACAGGAGATTTTCCGAAGGATAGTGGTTAGCGCAAGCCCGCATTCAACCAATATTTCAGTTCTGGTTGAACAGTTGATATTTGCATTGAGTAAAGTATATTTTTCAGATAACACGGAGAGGCATGAAACGGGAAGCAATTGATATTTGTATCAAATAGGATATTTTTGTATTTATATAAAATCATGACGTAAATACACTCGAAAGTGAAATAAAGATTTTCATAAGTATGGTAAATTCACGGGTTGAACTGAATGGTAAAATAAAATAAACTTGTAAGTTTATTAATCTTCCAGTGTTGATAACAAGCAGAGGCTTGATTTATTGTATAAATTTTGGGAAGAAAATTTATGTGTGTGGAGTAGTTGAAATGCCATTCCCAGGTGCGCATGTTAAGTCGCAGGAATGAAGAGGTTTTTTCGAGCATCAATCAAATAGCAGGTTCGATGGCTCAGGTTTATAGTAGGAGTATTGGAACTACACATTTCGTCGTATGAATGACCCGAAGGTTATTTCTTGAAACCATCAGTTCTTATTTCAACCTTGTTTACAAATTCCATTTAGACTTTGATTTTGCTAGAACCCGGATTTGTCATGATAGTAGTTTATTCTTCTTCAGAGGAAGACCTTTGCCGTTGTTGTTGTAATATTGTGTTCTTACACAAATAATAGAATGGGCCACTGCCAATTAAAAATAATTCTTTAACCACGAATAATTTGAAGGATATTTTCAATCCTAGTGCCATGAACTAAATGAATTCATTATAAAACTACAATTCTAATTTCCGCATTCTGTCGAAGAATTGCAAGTTGTGAAAGTTGCTAAAAATGGCCATGAATATAAATATTTTTTATAATAATGATTACAAGTGGAAAATCTAATAGTTGAATGGTTCAACAATTTAGTGATCAAGTTGATGATTCAGAAATCATGTATTTTGTTAGAAACTTGAATTTCATAATCGAGTCACTTCTCGAATGTTTAATGTCAGAAGAACAATTAATTGTTGTTGTGCTTCGCACAGTTCTTCGATGCTATGCTCAATGGTCAAATACTTTTCAGATGTTATTAATATGTGTAAATAATTTGTATTGCTTCAATGATAATAATATTTTCGACGATATATTTTTGAAACTGGAAAAACAAGTGAAAGTTTAAAAATTCTATGAACATTTATTCTAAGAGTGTTAATATCATGTACATATTCAAACAGTGATCTACGTTATTTCCAGTATAGACAATTAAGTTTGAACTGGAATTAAATATTAATAATTTTGGAACACAGTCCACAGGACTATTAATCGGACTTGTGTTTCCAAAAAGATTGTCAAATGTGTTTGGAAAATTTCTGTATATTGTGTGTAAATAAGTGTGTGGATCGCCACACGTGGATGATGCTGCTTTGAGCATCCTTGCAGTCAGATTTTAACTTCCAAATAAACTGAGATAATTTTACAGGATGTGTTACTCCCAATTAAATCTCCTTCTATCCTTATTGTTGCATTGAGCCAAAAATCAGCAAAGCATGTTTTTAATTTGATGTCGTTTTTGCGATTTGCTTTAACCCATCTGGCGCTCCGGGATATTTTGACTCTCGTGCTGACTGATTATTGGTAAAATGCATATGTGGTCGTGCGGACTCCGGTCTAAACGGGCACATAAAATAAGATAGAGAGAGAAATGGCTTCGAACGTGGGGCCCGATTTAGACATGGTCAATCGCATGCCGATTTGAAATTGTGATAATTTTTATAGAAATATTTTGGGAGTTGAGAGATGTCTGGTTTGGATGAATAAATTAGTAGGAAACCCAATTAGTGGGGAAAATTAAAAATTTAACTTGGGTAATAATTAGAATGGGTTTGATAATTTTGATAATGGCTTAACCATTAGGGCGTCAAGTAAATTCAGTAGTAAACGTTCGATGACTGGACATACACATTATTAGAATCCAGGTGGAGGATATTTGAGAACTTGCATATTTTTTCTTGTGATATTGTGGTAAATGTAATTCGTAAAAGTAGAGAATTTTGTTTTTCCATCACGTCGACATTAGGACAAATCTCATTTTATTAGAGTGTTCCAATTAGCTATTCATATTTCTTGTTCTAGTTATAAGCTTGTGTTTGCCACTGTTGTATACCCCTAAGTTTTGAATAATAATTGAAAATTATGGAAGAAATGATGAGGATGATGAGGAGTTTGGAGGAGAGTTCAAAAGAGGCTGGACGGCGTGTAGCCGCTATTATGAAAGAAAATACAGAGGCTTTAGAAAAGAAATTTAAAGTAAATTCTGATTCTTTAGAAAGTAAACTTAAAGAAAATTCTGATTCTTTAGAAAATAAACTTAAAGAAAGTTTAAACGATAAACTTAAAGAAAATTCTGATTTGAAAGAAAGTTTAGATGAAAAACATAAAGAAAATTCTGATTCTTTAGAAAATAAACTTAAAGAAAATTCTGATTCTTTGGAAAATAAACTTAAAGAAAATTCTGATTCTTTGGAAAATAAACTTAAAGAAAATTCTGATTCTTTAGAAAGCAGGTTAAAAGGTAACTTAAAAGAAAATTTAAATAGTAAATTTAATTCAATGGAAAGTAAATTTGAAGAGAATTCTGAAATTTTAAAAATGTCACTTGAGAGTAAAATGAATAAATTATGCGAAAAAACACATGAGCTCGAAACTTCATTAGCTACTAACGCAAGTTTAATGGACGATAAATTTCGCGATGCCGATCTTCGATCCCAAAGCTTAGCTGATAGGATAGAACATGGCCTTAGGAAAGTTGGTGAAGACATGATCGACCTAGAAGTCAGAGTGAAGAAGGAGAGTAACGAGATGGGAATTCTAGTTGTTTAACGTTTAACGGAACAATTCAAAGAACTGGTCATGGGAGAAATAAGAGAAGGTGTGATTAGTGAGTTGCAAACTGAAATCAAAACCACAGTTGTCAATGAAATTAAAGATACACTCAAGCTGGAGAATCAAGAGGGAATCAAGGAGATTAGGGAATCTTTGTCATCCCATATCGAAGTAATTGCCGAAGATATCCAAGCAACTCAGAAGGACATATCAGATATGACAGGGTCATTGAAAAGTCATGAGGCTGTTATGAACCAGATATCCACTGATGTTAAGGAAAATTGTAAAGAAACTGAAGCGATTAAGAAAATGGCAGAAGAAAACCAGAAGGAACTTGAGGCTATGAAAAGTCAAATCAAGGATGAGAAACAGTCTGATCATCTGTTGAAAATTCCAAATGTAAGGGGAAAGGAACAGATACAGATAAATCTAGGAGGAGCTAGAGACACGGATAGTCAAAGACAGGATGAGGTCAGGACAGTATTTCAATCCAACCCCATAACTGTATTTAAGAATGTAGAAGATAAGCCTTCTAAATTTTCAGGGCGAGATTCTGTGACACCCGTGGAATTTTTGAGAGAAGCTGGGGATTACCTGAAAGATTCTATGATCCCTAAAGAAAGACAGATCCGAGTGATAGGGAAGTTTTTGGAAGGTCCTGCACTTCTTTGGTTTAGAGCATTTAGATCCACTCTAACCACTTTTGAGGAGTTTTCTCGTGGGCTATTGAAGAAGTTTTGGTCCCCGGAAACCCAACAGCAAGTCAGAGCAGAGTTATATTCGAAGAGATTCTCGACGTCACAACCTACTCGATACTCTACGTACTTTTATGGACAGCTGTCTAAACTTCAACATTTAGATCCGCCGATGCCAGATAACGAGTTGATTACTGCATTGATACGTCAGTTTCCAGCAGACGTCCAGAGGACTTTGATCGCTGCTGATATCTATAATATGGAACAATTTGATGAAGTATTACAGAAGCTGGATCATACAAACGCTCAATTCTTCCATCAGAAGGGAGTAAAGAATAACAACGCTGTGTATGCTGTTATGGCTGATAGTTATTCTCAAACACCTCGAGAGATTCGAGAAGGGCGAGAAGAGAAAACGCCGAGGGAAGATCAAATAAGAGAGGATGGAACCAGTACAGTAACAGATACAGTTACAAGCCATATGCGAGACCGGATGGTGGTAATCGATACAATACTCGATGGAGAAGACCACGAGATAGTCAAGGAAGGTACCAGGAAAGAAGATATTATGGTAGAAACAACTACAATAACAGAGGGAATGTAGATACTCGTCAGTCCAATGAAGAGTTTAACAAGGAGACGAGGAAAAACTTGGAAGCAAGACACCGAGATAACTTGCAGTTTGTGGAGCAGAGGCCCAACGAACCAGGTCCATCGGGAACACAACAATCCCGGGGGAATGGTAATGAAAAAAACAACAACTTCGAATTCACAGTAGAAGATAGAATTTTGAATACTTTCACTTCCAGAATTATTAAATGGCAAGCAGAGGATGATGACTTAATTCAACAGAATGACGAACGAAAAGAAATGGTTACAAGAATTAGAATGCCGATCATTTCATGCGAAGTATTTGGTATGCCTGTCGATACTTTGATCGATACTGGGGCTATGCTTTGTCTGGTGAGTGAGAAGCTTTATATTCTGTGGAAGCTCAAGGAGAATTTAGAGGAGATTCCAGTATCAGGAATTAAGATCCAAGGAATAATACCCAATAAAATATCTCTGTGTAAAACACAATTATACTTATGTATTACGATTGGAGGACATGATTTCCGACACGTGTTTGTTGTAATGAAGGACATGGCTTTTGACATGATATTGGGAGCAGATTTCATTCAGAAATATCAAGCAGTGATAGACATGAAGACAGAGACGATTAGATTCAAGAATACCGAAGAGATTAACTTCGAGGGAAAAGAAGAGGAAGACATCGACGGAGATGCTCAATGGTCTCTGATTTTTCATGAAGCCGAAGGAAGAGAAGTCTACACTGAGAAGGAGTCCCCAGAGCTAGGGAAAATTTTGGAGGAGTATCACGATATTTTTGATATTAAACCTGGTGAAATTAAAGATTTTGAATATCGTATTCGTGTAAATGATGATGCACCTTTTCATGCTAAATTGTATCCAGTAGCAGAAAAGCATCGAGAAAGAGTAAAAATGCTTATCAAGGAAATGGAAAACAACAATGTGATTGAAAAGTATACTACATCTTATGTCAATCCATTTGCAGTAGTGTCTAAGCAAGATGGAAGTCTGAGACTATGTTTAGACGCGCGAAATTTGAATTAAAGATTACTGCCAGAGTATGACAGACCACCAATCATTAGGGAACTGTTAAGGAAATTCCAAGGCAAGGTCTGGTTCTCTAATATTGATCTCACTTCGTCCTACCATCATATTAGGCTTAGTGAAGATTCTAAGAAGTTTACAGGATTTATGTTTGACCAGCAGACATATGTATTCCGCCGTTTACCATTTGGAGTCAAAACGTCTGGATCAGTTTTGATCAGAGCACTGGAACAAAATTTGAGTCCTGAAGTAAAAGAGATAGCAATTCGTTATATTGATGATATCTTAATTGCATCCGAGACTAAGGAGGAACATTTGTTACATCTTCAGATGTTATTCGCAGATTTGAGAAAAGCGAACTTCAAAGTAAACCTTCGAAAATGTCAGTTCTTTCGAAAGGAAATACAATTTTTGGGTCATATTTTGGATGGAGAAGGATACCGTCCCAATGAGACGAAGATACAGGCAATTGCAAATTTCCCTAGACCTACTAGAGTGAAGAATGTCCGCAGTTTTCTCGGGACATGCCAATTCTTTGCAGGGCATTGTCCGAACTTCACCAAGACAGTTGCGCCATTGCAGGAATTGTTAAAGAAAGGAAATAAATGGAAATGGGATGAAGATTGTGAACAATCATTTCAAGATGCCAAGAGGTTATTGGTAAACAGTGTGAAATTGGAGTATCCTGACTTTACCAAGAATTTCATCATAGAATCTGATGCATCCACCGTAGGGATTGGAGCTATTCTACTTCAAGAAGATGAAGACCACAAGAGACATTACCTGGCGTTCATTAGCAGGAAACTTCGTCCATCAGAGAGGAATTATTACACCACAGAGTTAGAAGCACTTGCTGTAATATTCGCATTGGAGTCGTGGAAGAAAATGTTAATTGGACATTCAGTCATTGTGAGGACTGATCACCACGCATTGGAGTTTATTTTGAGAACAAACTTTGCCAGTGATAGAATAACTAGATGGTCACTTTTTATTCAGCAATTCAACCTAGTTATTGAACACACTCCTGGAAAGTTGAACGTTGGAGCTGATTTGTTGAGTAGAGCAGTGGAGTCTACATCTAAGTTTTTTCAAGTTAACCTGACGCAGGAGGATGAAGATACCTTGAGAAGGTTAAGGTTATTGCATTTATCCCAGAGGAGAGACCGACGTCTTAGAAACATTTTTCGTTTTCTACAGGGAAACATGGATCCCAATGATGATGATTTTGTGGAAACTGAAAGAATTTCAAGAGATTTTATGATGTTAGATGGTTTAATCTACAAGTTTGCAGATCCCGACCATACGAAGCTGAGAGTAGTGATACCTCCACGATTGCAAAAACCCATTATTTGGATGGCACATCGAATCGCAGGTCATGCTGGAGTAGATAAGACGGTCAACATGATTCAAGAGAAATTTTCGTGGGAGCGAATGCGACAAACTGTCAGAAACACTATTCGAGAATGCGACTTATGCCAAAGGAGTAAACATAATTCTAGATTATTGAGAGAATTACCAAGGCCTATTATTCCTTCTAAGCCTTGAGAAATCTTCGCGACTGATTTATATGGTCCTCTCCCAAAATCTAAAAGAGGTAACCGATATATTTTGGTGACTATGGATGTTTTCAGCAAATACACCATGTTACATCCAATTCAGAAGGCAAACGCAAAGTATTGTGCGAAGAGAATTAGAGATAGCGTAATTCCGGAAGCAGGCAAACCGGAATTCCTTTTATCAGATCGTGGACCTCAATTTACATCTTTGGAATTTCGAACCATCATGGATAATCTTGGGATTAGACAATTGTTTTGTTCTATTAGACATCCAGAGAGCAATCCAGCGGAACGCGTGATGGCTGAGATAGCAAAATTTTGCCGCCTCTATTGTCCAAATGAGCATTGGAAATGGATGGATGTTCTTTCTTTAGCATCCGAATCCATCAACTCTACGATTCATGAGAGTACTGGACAGATTCCTATGTTGCTTCATCATGGAATTAAACCAACACGATTATGGGATCGAATCATCTCTATTCCACCTGAGATTGAACCAAGCCGTCAGATGAGGGAAACTCTAGCTTTAGACAAGTTAAGGAGCCAAGCTGAGAAGAGAGAGCGCAGAGTGAGAGGAAAGCGTTTTCGCAGACCCTTGCGCGTAGGAACTCTGGTTTTAGTGAAAAGACCT
This sequence comes from Meconema thalassinum, assembly GCA_946902985.2. Taxonomy (NCBI): domain Eukaryota; kingdom Metazoa; phylum Arthropoda; class Insecta; order Orthoptera; family Tettigoniidae; genus Meconema; species Meconema thalassinum. The sequence goes on along the minus strand of OX336389.2, from coordinate 669,790,156 downwards.
ACACCCTCTGACGTGCAAAATCGAGTGTACTCGAAATTTGCAAGCCTTTACGCTGGACCCTATCGTATTGTGGAAGTAAACAATAATGGAAGCTATGAAGTAGCCAATACACAGGGTGTCTACCGGTAACGAAAGTAACGAAAAAGTAACGAATTTTATAAATGGGTAACGAAAGTAACGAATTTTACAAATGGGTAACGACAATTTTCTGAAGTCGGGTTGAATCATTTACACTCGCGCCGCTAGGCTCAGAGATTGCGATGGAGCGAGTTTCACGCAAGCGGCGCCGTGCATATTGCATAGTACAAAGCTATATTTCCCCGTGCCCGACCTCAAGGAAATTCATAACTGAGGATACATTGAGTGGTATACATCGGTTCAACGTATATTTTCGGCATCAAGAAGACTTAAGTTTCGTGTGAAATATTTTTCTGTGTTACTGTATTAGGAAACCTGACTTTTCGCGAGACGTTTATTCGCGAATACTTCCGAAACTAAAAAGAAATCTCTCATTTCTGTTATTTGGAAACTATGTCAAATTGAAGTCCAGAAATAACGCGAAACAATTTAATGTCGTAATCTTGCGAAATGTTACCGTTTCGAAAAAAAAAATTGCGAAAAATCTTCGAAATACATAGGCTATAACTTATTTAAAAAATATGTCTAGTAAATTTGCGACATCCGGTATGGTTAATTCGAAATTCCGTTATAAGTTGATTTTGCCTTCGAACTTTCGTTCCATCGGATATATAATCTAACCGATTATTTCGATAACTTGTAGATAATTCGTGGTTCTCAGTCGAAATAAAACTTGCTTTCTTGTCGTATTATTCGTGCAATCCTCTCAGAATAATTCGTAATATTCGATACCGTACCTACTTCGAACGTTCATCCTCCAAAATCGCATCCTCAAGACGGCTGGCTGACCGCACGACTTGCCTGCGGGAATCTCGTCAAACGGACCGAGATCGACGTCAGTTGCGTAAAATCATAAAACCCGTCCCCTATCGTGAACTTGTGACCACGTGGACTGCGGGAATCCTGTCAAAGGTGATTGGACACCCATCACGGGGCATCCATAACTGGACACCCATCACGAAACCTACTTGCCACTTTTCCCATGACCGTATAATTAAAAGCGTGCGGGGAGCGAGAAGTGCATCAACCCACTTAAAAATGACAGCCTACGTAGCATCGAAATACTAAATCCTCCTCGTGATCCACCCTGAATTGATGAAGTCCCAACTACAGCATAGGGACAAAGTGAATCACGGCGCCAACCGAACTACATGTTCATAACTACTGGTGAATTTTAACCATGCCCAACCTTGAGCTTGCCTCCGCCATTCTGTCAGGACAGACAGGCAGACAATCGTTGAACGGCCGGGTGCGGCGACGATTGCATAATATCTCGAGGACAAAGTAAAACGGCCGAGAGCGGTAGCGATTGCGATACATCGCGATATTTCTCCGCATTCAATGACGAGGACAACTGTATTCTTGTCAAACGGACAGCAAGTGGCGCAGATTGCGTAATAATGCTATATTTTCTTGTGCCCGACCTCAAGGACAATGGAAATCTCGTCGAATGACTAAAAGTGACACTGTTTATCTAAATCGCGATTTTTCTCCGTGTTCTATCGTGAAAACTACGGGAAGCTCATCAAACAACTGAGACCAGCGCCGATCGTATAACATCTCGATATTTCTCCGTATTTGACTGCGAATACAGAATTCGGTGACGATCGCGTAACATCGCATACATTTCTTCGCGACCTACCGCGGGGACGAAAGAAATCTCGCCAAACGCTCAAGAGCAGAGCAACCTCTTGGTACCGTAATTATAACAAGATATTGTTCACAAGACGACATATTAGCTGAAACAACTCATTGGATATTAAATATCTAGTATATATTTATTATTTTTTAAATTGTTATAACATCATGTGAATTTCATTTAAAGCGGCTTCGGTGGCGTAGTTGGTAGCATGCTGAACTGCTGTGCCCAAGATAGCGGGTTCAAACCCGGCCGGAGTCGTCGGATAATTTAAAAGCGTTAAAAGTCCTTCAGTATGCCTTCCTTCGGAGGGGCGGCTTCGGTGGCGTAGTCGGTAGCATGCTGAGTTTCTATGCCCAAGATAGCGGGTTCAAATCCGGCCGAAGTCGTCGGATTTTTAAGAGCGTTAAAAATCCCTCAGTATGCCTTCCTTCGGAGGGGAAGTAAAGCCGGCGGTCCCATGTCATTGATTTATGGCATGTTAAAGAACCTTCCACTAATTACACCTGGGTAAAGCTAAATGGTATGGGTTAAGAATGTAAACAACGCTCTTAGGTTCCTATGTTCGTTGCCAAGAGCCGACTGCGGTGACGTCTGGTAGCTAAGTTCTGAACTAGCTGTCGTCGACGGTGGCGTTTGGCGGCAAAAGTAGGAACTACTTGAAAATTGATCGTCTGCAGTGCTTACTTGAATTAAAACAGATACACACACACTAATACAGTCATCACAATTAACACCGGTTATCAGACAGATTCTACACTCACCCAAGGTACACGGGGCTACATGACCGCGTTGTCGCAGCCCCTAAACTTAAGAACCAACCAACCTTCCTTCGGAGGGGAAGTAAAGCCGGTGGTCCCATGTCATAGATTTATGGCATGTAAAAGATTCTTCCACAGACTAAACTTGTGTGAAGCTAAATTGTTAGGTTAGATTTCGTCGGAAAGCTCTATCAAAGTTCCAACGTTCACCACTAGGTATCATTGATATCTGGTAGCAACTTGAAATTGAACGGAACTTGTAGCTCACTCTAAGGGTGTCCGCTGGAAGCAGCTACAGACTCAGGCGAGCTGAACATGTCCTCGGACACTCACGGCACTAAAAGCCACACGATAAATAAAAATACCTCTTTAAAAACAGTTCATTGTTCTTTCTTCACCGCTTGCAGACCGCAGACGTATCTTGAATTCAAAGGTAACTAAAATTAACTAAAAGGTACCTAAAAAGTAACTAATTTTTACTTCATCCTTACAGTAGACACCCTGATACACGAACTGGTAACATCGTGGGAACTTATAATGCATCGGATTTGAAGATTTATTATTCAAGAACCAGATGATTTAATGTGTAGATAGGAAAAATAAATTTTTATTTTTTATTTTTTGCTAGGTGTGGGGTGGATGTGCCCAACTCTAGGAATGGGTATTCCAAGTTTCAGACACCTAGATATCAAGGGAAAGGCTGTAGCCGCTTTTGAAAGTTCAGATATTTGAATATCGCGCTACATTGCTTCTCGAAGCATTTGGAAGGAATTTACCGATAGTTGGATGTCAAGTGACGTAGCGAGTAATAGCAGAGGTGGAGGCTATTTATTGATTAAATAGTTAACTATGGAGTAGAGACTTGAGACTGGGATCAGATTACTGGCACGGCCAAATGAAAGAGAATGCAATTAGTATCAAGTAAATCGGACCAGGGATTCAAGAGATATGAGGATTTCTAGATATCAGGTGATGACGCGTGACCCTGGCAGTTTTGAATAAAAGCCAGCTGGCCGAAGCAACTTCAGCTCATTCTAACACAAGCACTTGGCAAGCAAGTTGCTGCGACGCTGAGCCAAGGCACATGGTTGCCGGATCTACGCAGAAGTTCTTTTCAAGTCGTGATAGTCACGAAAAGTGCTGCGCTACGAGTTGGAACTTGGTAAGTTTCTGGTGAGGAGAATCACTGAGGTGATTGATATTTCTACAGACATTGGTGGAAATATTTATATTTCTACAAGGACATATGCTAGACTTTGTCTAGAAATAGTATTTTGTCACAGTCCAGTAATAACTTAATACTTGGATGTTTAAATCCATTTCAAGTCAGTTTTCATATTTGTAACTAGTTAACCACTTCGATCTGTCAGTACACTGAAGACTAGTCTATAACGGTGGCGTTCATTAGTCTACGCAAGGGAAACTACAAGTTGCCTAGCGCATGGTAGATGGTGATATAACAAACCATGCCCAGGGAACGATCTTCAGAACAGCCGTTAATTGCTTAGACTGTCAGTGTTTTTCTTGTACTGATAAGATTACAGTGAGTTATGTTACAACTGACATATCTAAGAAGAGATCACTTAGATCTGACCCTATTTAAACAAACTGTTATGGCTTTGATAGAAGCTCATATTAAAATGGAACCACAGTTTATTCAAACGTCAAAAGATACTACCACTATGTCTGACTAGACGAATTGTGGGTATATGATGGCGGCGGATACAAGGATTATACGTGCTTGTCCAATAGGGCATGTCTATGGATAAATCTGGTACAGACCAGGTTTACTACGCTTCAAGACCATCAAGAAATGTAAGCCACATTTGAATTATATTATGCCTAGCTAATTGGAACAAACTATTATTTTTCTGCAGATGACCAACGCATTTTTTTCTTCGTATTTAAATCTTGCAATGATTTACGCAAGACTTACTAGAGTTATTCTGAGCATTTTCAGCACTCAGAACAGTTTAGGATCGATGACCGAGCATTTCGAGCATTTATTTGAATATTTCATATTTTTGGGAAATCACGGTAATCAGCCGATGTAACTGTAAAAGTTAAATTTATTTTTGTTGAGGAATGGATATTTTTTCCATATTCGAAGGTTCGAACATGTGGATTCTCACATAATGAGATGATAATTAAACATATTTAAAATGATATAACAAATAATCATAATAATAATCCACTAATAATAATAATAATAATAAATTTTATAATTTTTCTAAATAATTCTTGGATATTATATTTTCTAATAATCATATGTATTGAGAGAGAGCCTATGAAGTAGTTTAATCATTTCTAGTTTGGAACAGGAGATTTCCCGAAGGATAGTGGTTAGCGCAAGCCCGCATTCAACCAATATTTCAGTTCTGGTTGAACAGTTGATATTTGCATTGAGTAAAGTATATTTTTCAGATAACACGGAGAGGCATGAAACGGGAAGCAATTGATATTTGTATCAAATAGGATATTTTTGTATTTATATAAAATCATGACGTAAATACACTCGAAAGTGAAATAAAGATTTTCATAAGTATGGTAAATTCACGGGTTGAACTGAATGGTAAAATAAAATAAACTTGTAAGTTTATTAATCTTCCAGTGTTGATAACAAGCAGAGGCTTGATTTATTGTATAAATTTTGGGAAGAAAATTTATGTGTGTGGAGTAGTTGAAATGCCATTCCCAGGTGCGCATGTTAAGTCGCAGGAATGAAGAGGTTTTTTCGAGCATCAATCAAATAGCAGGTTCGATGGCTCAGGTTTATAGTAGGAGTATTGGAACTACACATTTCGTCGTATGAATGACCCGAAGGTTATTTCTTGAAACCATCAGTTCTTATTTCAACCTTGTTTACAAATTCCATTTAGACTTTGATTTTGCTAGAACCCGGATTTGTCATGATAGTAGTTTATTCTTCTTCAGAGGAAGACCTTTGCCGTTGTTGTTGTAATATTGTGTTCTTACACAAATAATAGAATGGGCCACTGCCAATTAAAAATAATTCTTTAACCACGAATAATTTGAAGGATATTTTCAATCCTAGTGCCATGAACTAAATGAATTCATTATAAAACTACAATTCTAATTTCCGCATTCTGTCGAAGAATTGCAAGTTGTGAAAGTTGCTAAAAATGGCCATGAATATAAATATTTGTTATAATAATGATTACAAGTGGAAAATCTAATAGTTGAATGGTTCAACAATTTAGTGATCAAGTTGATGATTCAGAAATCATGTATTTTGTTAGAAACTTGAATTTCATAATCGAGTCACTTCTCGAATGTTTAATGTCAGAAGAACAATTAATTGTTGTTGTGCTTCGCACAGTTCTTCGATGCTATGCTCAATGGTCAAATACTTTTCAGATGTTATTAATATGTGTAAATAATTTGTATTGCTTCAATGATAATAATATTTTCGACGATATATTTTTGAAACTGGAAAAACAAGTGAAAGTTTAAAAATTCTATGAACATTTATTCTACGAGTGTTAATATCATGTAAATATTCAAACAGTGATCTACGTTATTTCCAGTATAGACAATTAACTTTGAACTGGAATTAAATATTAATAATTTTGGAACACAGTCCACAGGACTATTAATCGGACTTGTGTTTCCAAAAAGATTGTCAAATGTGTTTGGAAAATTTCTGTATATTGTGTGTAAATAAGTGTGTGGATCGCCACACGTGGATGATGCTGCTTTGAGCATCCTTGCAGTCAGATTTTAACTTCAAAATAAACTGAGATAATTTTACAGGATGTGTTACTCCCAATTAAATCTCCTTCTATCCTTATTGTTGCATTGAGCCAAAAATCAGCAAAGCATTTTTTTAATTTGATGTCGTTTTTGCGATTTGCTTTAACCCATCTGGCGCTCCGGGATATTTTGACTCTCGTGCTGACTGATTATTGGTAAAATGCATATGTGGTCGTGCGGACTCCGGTCTAAACGGGCACAATACGTCATGCACTGCTACCCCGTGGCCTACGAAAGATACTGGCCCCAGTGCGAGCAGCCATCTTGTCTGTGACGTAGGCGAAGTGGTGACCCCGGTAGAGGCGACTTGTTTGTGAATTTCTTGTGAATAGCAGTGTGAGAATAGTTAGTGTTTCTAACTTTACATCCAACTTGTGTTGTGGTGCATCATGTAGCTGCAATAATTACGTAGCCTACAGGGTAAGTGTTAACACCTGCGATACTTTATTTCTCATTAATGCTACAGATTAATCAAACGCACGTGTGGTGCAGGTTATGTACGAACTTACGCTAGCCTAATATTGTGGATGTTAAGGACTATTGGAATGCATGCTAAGTTAATTATCTGAGTTAAAGTAAGAAATTTAATGAATGTATCCCTTTTACAGGAAATCAAAATGCCGAGATGCTGTAATATGGCTGGCTGTAAGAACAATTACAGATCTCAGCATGAAAATGTTTCTACATTTTCTCTCCCAAAGGACGAAAAATTAAGAAATATATGGCTTAGAAAAATTCCCACTGACTTCTCTAAAGTGAGCAAGCCTATAATTTGTATAAAACATTTTCCTGATAGCTCTGTTATCAGGACAGAGCAAGTCTATGGGAGAATAAAGACGATTTGCTAGGAGTTATCCGAAGTTGAAACCTGATGCAGTACCTTCAATATTTCCGAATTTGCCAGGATATCTATCCACTCCTGGGCCTTCTTCTAGAAGACTGTGTGATGCAGAGGTAGAAAATCTCGGATAAAGCCATAGAAGCGAGCTCGGAAGATTTCAGACACTACGAAGAAGAGAATTCTGTGCACAGTCTATCGGATATATCTGAATACTTCTCCTCCAGCAGGAATAAATTTGAGCAGGAATGGACATATATCAAGACAGAAGACAAGTTGGTGAAGTGCTTGAAGAATGTGAGTGATGCAGTGTCCATAATTACAGGTTTTGTGTGTATTCTAAATAACCTCAGCATTGAGCTGGCTGCCAATGGGTTGCAAATTCCCAAATATTAAGTGCCACAACACTTTCTTTGCATTACTAACAAAAATTCATTTGATGAAATACTTCAATTCGTTGAAAATTCTGTGTGCGATGAAAATGGAAGAAAGTAGTCAGCAGTGAATCCTCCTGTGAATATCCTACATAGAAGTTTTTCGAGTGATGAGTGTACACCATTACATTTTTTAATAGAGCAAATTAAGTTTTTAGATGTTAAAGCAAACAATCGTAGGTACAGTGGAGACACGTTACTCTTGGCAGCTTCCATATATGTTCACTTGTAATTCAGTGTACAAAAAGTTACATTGGAGTGGTCATATTTATCTGCCTCATCCATCAAATCTACAAAAGTTGCTTGGTAAGTTTGATTTGAGTAGGCCTACTTTTGACATTAATGGGAGTATTGAGCAGCCTATCTCAGTCTAAAGAAGAAGTAACTTACTTGAAAGATCATGAATGTTCATAAATTACTTTTAGTTCATTTTAATGGAAAAGTTGAATTGTACTCTTCTAAAGCCATGGCGAGACAAAGCCATTGGTCGCTACTTGGTTAGGCGACTATCTGGACGAAAATTATTGTTAGTAGTACAAGCAAGGGGGTCTGGGGTTAGGTTTGCGTTTGTATGTAAAGCCTTACTATACTCTGTATTACCAATAATGAGCGCTGACAGCTGTCAAAGCTAACACGTGGGGAAATGCTGCTTTGCCACTGAGGCAGATCATGACTCATAACATTCCAATAGGCTTCCAGGAAGACACAAATACTGGGATCTGTGGTGTGTCAGCCGTATTCGTGTGAAAGGGCACAATCGATGCAACAGAATGAGAACACAATGATAATAGGCTAATAATCTTAATAAAATAAATAATAATAAAAAATAAAAGGATTTCCTGTTTTCTCAATGACTTCAACAATTGACATGATGGAAACTTCTTCAATGACAACTACTCCAGGGGGCAGCCGGAAACGGAAATCCCCCACCACCATGAGTGGTGCAACCAGGCCTTTGGATTCTGGAGAGCTTGGATCGTCATGTAAGGAAGAGTCGGAGCTTCCTGGAACCCCATCACAGAAAATAAGATCTAAACAAAAACATCTGCTTGGAACACTGAACATTAACACACTCCGTCAAACAGGAAAACTGAGACAATTGACTACAGTGTTGAAAGAAAGAAACATATCCATTTTAGCGTTGCAAGAAACGAAATTTCTGGATGAAGACACAATGGAGTCGGATGGCTTTAGAATATACAAGGGCAACCCGGGTATACAATCTCAAGTGGGAGACTGCCAATTCTAGGAACAGCTTTCGTGGTCAAGAAAAAGCCTAATGAATTCATTCACAAAATTTAGCTCACCGTCGGAGAGAATCTCATTCCTATCATTCAGATCAGGGAACAAATCCTACACAATCATCAATGCCCACGCTCCCATTAACCAAGACAATAAAAGGAACAAGGAGAAAGTGGAAGACTTTTGGGAAACACTCGAAGATGAGACATCAAAAATTCCCCTTGGAAATGTAAAAATCCTGGTTGGTGATTTCAATGCCCAGATAGGAAAAGAAAGAAAATACAAAAGGATTGTTGGAGAATATCCTGCACATAATAGAACAAATCGAAACGGCGAGAGATTAATCAACTTTTGTAAGCAGTTCAACCTAAAACTTATGTCTACGCACTTCAAAGCCCTCCCAAAGAAGAAGAAAACATGGATTTCGCCCAATCCAATATAGGTGATTTTCAAATTGACCACGTTGCAATTACAACAAAAAACAGATGCGAGATCATGAACGTAAAAGTGAGAAAAAGTTTGAAAATCGACACAGACCACGTTCTGTCAGAAATTAAAGTAAAATTTCAACCGAATAGGCATCAAAAGAGAGGTAAAAGGAAACCAAGGATCGACACGGAAATTCTGAAACAAAACAAAAATATCTATCAAGAAAACCTGTCAAAGTTGGAAATGAATAACTGGGAAGAAATTAGAGAATCGTTAATTAAAGCGGTCGAAAACGTGGGGCAGCGAAAAAGAAAAAAGAAACACAGGTGGTGGAACATACGATGTGACAAACGAGAGGCTGAAGACATGGAAGAGGTGGTATTCCAACCCAACGAAGGAAAATTGGAATGATTTCAGTCAACAAAGGAAAGCCACTGCCAAGATCATCAGAGGAGAAAAGAGACAATATGATAAAGACCGGTTAGAAAGTATAGAAGAAGACTTCAAGAAAAATAACACCAGAAAGTTCTACAGAACTTTTAAGGAAGATTTACAACAATACCAACCTCCAAGTCTATGTTTTAAAAGGAAGGATGGTACACTCGCATTGAGTAACAACGAAAATTGCCACCTGTTGGCCAAGTATTTCAAAAGCCTGTTAAACTGCAAGGAACCACTGGAAAAACTGAAGTTCGAGAAGCCACCAAAGATGAATCCACAGTCTAAAGCACCAAGCCTCATAGAAATACAGAAAATCATTAAAGAACTCAAAAACGACAAAGCACCAGGAGAAGATGGTATAGTAGCTGAAATGTGGAAAATTGGAGGAGATAAGCTAGCGGAGAACTTACACCGTCTAATCTGTGATATTTGGGAAAATGAACAAATACCCAAAGACTGGAAAGGCGCACTTATACATCCGCTCCATAAGAAGGGAGATCGGACTGACCCAAACAACTACCGGGGAGTTTCGCTACTATCTATTGCTTACAAAGTACTTTCCAAGGCGTTGCTAAACATCGTAGAAGAACAGGTGGATCAACAAATAGGTGAATATCAAGGGGGCTTTAGAAAGGGAAGATCCTGTGTGGAACAGATCTTTGGTCTGAAAAGTATTCTGAGAGTAAGAGCTCTACGAAGCAAAAACACCGTAGTTGTGTTCATTGATTTCAGAAAAGCATATGATTCCATCGACCGGCAGACACTCTTCAATGTTTTGGAGGAATTTGGAATAGATGGCAAAACGCGGGCAATTATAAAACACACACTAACAGAAACCGTCTCCAAAGTAAAATTTCAAGGAGAAATCTCAGAGGCTTTTGAGATTAAGACAGGAGTCAGACAAGGAGACGGACTATCACCAATTTTGTTTAACATCGTCCTGGAAAAAATAATGAGAGTATGGAGGAAAGCAATAAAAGAAGAAGGTATAGAAGGAATCTGTTTAGGAACAAAAAAAGCAAGGTGTAAAGGTGGATTGCTTAGCGTTTGCTGATGACATGGCATTGCTAGCCAAAGGAAAAGACGAAGCTCGAATAATGCTTGAAAAATTACATGAAATAGCTGAGAAGACTGGACTCAGGATCTCATACGAAAAAACAGAGTACATGGAGTACAAACACAATAAAGAAAAGCATCTGGAAACAAGATATGGGAAAATCAAGAGAGCTGATAAATTTAAATATCTTGGAGAATGGATCCAGCCGAATGGACTTGATAAAGAAGCAAATAGAGGAAGAGCTAGAAAGATGGAGCTAGCCTATAAATTAGTACAAAATAGATACAACAAGAGAACTATATCCTACAGGGCAAAGATAAGACACTATACCACGGTTGTCAAGCCAGAGGGACTCTATAGCTCAAATGCTTGATATTGAATAAGAAAGGGGAAATCAAGGATTTAGAGAAGAAGGAAAGGAAAATCTTGAGAAAGATCCTAGGACCTGAAAAACAAAAAGATGGTACATGGAGGAAGAGGAGAAATGAAGATCTCTACAGACAAGCAGAGAAAATCACAGACACCATCCGTAAGAGGAGATTGAAGTTTTATGGACACCTCATGAGAATGAGCGAGAGTCGACTAACGAAGAGAATCTTTAACTACATCACCAAGATCAAGGCAACTACATTATGGATAGAGGAAACGAGAAAAGACATGGAGGAAGTGGGGATAAATCCAGAAGACATTTGGAATAGAGATGTGTTTCGAGCTAAGATTGATAAATTCAAGGGGTTCCAGGAAAAGCAATGTAAAAGGGCCAAAAACACCTGGTCAGATGAGAGTAGGAGGAACCACAGCGAAAGGATGAAGAAATTTTGGGAGAAGAAAAAAAGACTAACCAACAAATCAGTTGTTTTCCGTGGTCCACAGTAGGCCAAAATCGAAGGAAGAAGAAGAAGAAATAAAAATAATAATAAATAATGAAAGTTACCTAATCGCTCTAGCTGCTACTAACTTAATTCCTGTATGGGTTCTATTCCTTCCATAGCCCACTCTTCGTCACTTGTGTCTGAATTGGATCCGGAATTACTTTCCAGGGAAACGATGAACCGATCTACCCCATCATCGAGTATACATTCACGTTTCGTAGCCTCATCCAGTTCTCGTTGCACTATTAACACTACACGCTTCCAGTTTTCTGAAGTCACTTCCCTAATAGCCTAAACGGTAAGCTTCTCAACCTCATGGAGTGTGAAATTTTTATTATGCCATGCTACATAACCCTTCACTTGACCCCATATCATTTCTATAGGATTGAAGTGGCAATGATATGGGGCAGCGTGATGATCTCATGGCCATGCTTTCTCGCCAGTTCATCCACGTGGTAGCCTACATGGGTTTAGGCTTGCGCTGCTGTATAAGGTTGAGAAGGATATTAATTCTGAATGTAAGTGGAACGCAGATTATACACTTGCAGCAGACATAAATGTACTTTTACATACCTTGTGTCCTTGTTTCATCGTCTGGGCGATATTACGTATTGAAATTAAGAACCCTAATTGCTGCTGAACCTCATATAATGTGCTGAAGTACGTAAATTATATCGGTTTTTATTTATTGCTGTTTTGAAAACGGCTGCCATGCTTCGACAGCACTTTTATCTTGTTCAACTGTCATCAAGGCTCACTCGAGCAGCACACACATTGTTGCCAACATGTGAGATCACTGTTGATAAAAAGAAGTGGGATGCAAAAAGGAAAAAGATGAAAAAAGAATCATCGGGAGGCGTTAGGCAGTAACCATTGCCAAAACTCATTGATCTGGGCGCTTTAGGCTGTATCAATTGTCAAAAAACATTGGATTGGACAAAACTAAGGTTAGAATGGTTGGGTGTAGGTGCGCGCAGCTAGTGAGGCATGGTTGACACAAAATCATTGATCTGGGCGTGTCAAAACCACAGTTGTGCGAAAAAAAATACGCATACTTATTACAGGAGAGCAATATACTGCAAAGTAATTACAGATAACAAAAAACACTCATTTCAGCAGTGGGAAAAGAAAATCATTACAGAGATGCGAAATATTGCACACACTAGCCTAATTAGAGTCGTGAACTGAGTGCTGCGCACGAATGATGCCCACTAGAGACTGAACTGGGCACTTTTTTGTTTCACATAGTCCGTAAGGGCGAGGTTGGCAGTACTGTTATGTTACTGTTTTGAAGATTGATTTGAACAATGGTGCTCACAGCTGTAATTTTCACTATATTTGGGATGGCTGGGTGGGTCACAGATGGCAGAGGAGGAAACATCTATTAAAACATTGCTCCCTGATTTATTTCTCATCGTTTCATAAGGTATTTTGGCTAATTCATGTATTATATAGAATGTTATTGCTCGTTCTATGTTCATTCCGCGCTACCGAGAAGGATTCCTTTTGTCAGAGAGCTGTCGCATGGTAGGCTACACTATGGCGGTCGAGCCATTCCAACATTCGTGGCTTCGTACTTTGTTGGAGCTTATTCTATCTCTACTGTGTGGTACGAAGCATTGTCCATTACAATAACACTGTGTTCAGGGATGTTGGTTAACAATTGTTCCTGGAACCATTTAAAAAACTGGTTGTAGTCCATGACTTCATGGTAATCACCAGTTCTTTTCGACCTAAACAGCAAAAGTGTATTATTAACAAAGCTGTGTGATAGCCCGGTGTGTAGAATAATCAATCGACCCACTCTGCCTGACGATCCTTTCATTGTCCCTTGAACTGAGTTGTCACTCCTCAACTCCTGGACACTGTGTGGCCAGCATTGACCCACATTTCATCTAACCACACAATATCCATAACATTTTTGCCCTACTAAGTTTTGAATTTTCTGGTATTTTCACCTAATTTTCACCAAATTTTGTAGGTTCTTTAAAGTGAGCATAATTAAGGGAATTCTAAACTTTGAAGCTACAGTATTTGGTTCAGTCATTTAGAAATTATAACATATTTTATGTAATAAATATGCAAATTTTGAAAATGTCCCAGGCACATCAACTTTAAAGTTATCAATCTAAAACTTATATGGATTGATCATCAATGGTATACAAATAAAAATTGGTATTACTTTTAAAATCAGTGCAAATGGTTTATTATTAATTATTTTTTTCTTAGAATGACCTGTTGTTCTGTTAAAATGTCATTTTTTTTTAATTTGAACCTTAATATTTTTCAAAATGGATACCACATATTATTAAGACCACAAAGTTGTATGTGCAAACCAAGTTTGAAGGTAATGGGATCAAAACTCGTGCAGCTGGAACATTTAAAATGCTGAAAAATATAGTATTGAGAAAAAGCTAACTTTATAAAAAAAAACAGTATTTTAGTGGAATTACCTGCATCAATACTTCCCGAGTTTACAAAATCACTTTTTTCCACACTTCAGAGGTAACTTCTTTCTAAACCCATGTTTCTCCCTGATGTTTACACGAAGATTTACTGCCACATTCACCACACAGGTCTGTAAACAAATTTTGGAGGGCACCCATGAGAATGTGCTCATCATTAACACTAGGCCTAACAGTATTCTCCTCACTAAAATAGGCCTATTCCAGTTTTCTGACACTGGCAGATGAAGTAGTTGCAGCTATTGAACATACATTACTACAACAAGGTCCTGGAGGAGATTTAACTTCAAATGTAATATCATTTGGGTTTGATCTCTCACCCCACTGTTTGTCAACATTCAAAATAGCACTATTCCTTTTCTTTGTTTCACAGACTTTCGGTTTACACCATCGACTAGATACAGAATACATCTAATAAACTGCACACAAATATCTAAAATACCATTAACTTACACAAGTTCCACCACTCACAGTAAACCAATAAAAATATAATTCTTGCGAATAAAATTTACTAAAGCCACTGACTATCAACATAAACAAAGGCGCATGGTTCCACCATCATCATCATCTTCATTTCCTCTTTTCCAGTTAACACTGGGTGGGGGCAAATAGGGTTCCTCTCCACTTTGTTGTGTCGTTCCACCATTCCTCTTCCGACACAGTGCTCCAATCCAGGTTCCGTTTTCTAATACTATTCTCTACAGAGTCCATTCAACTCATTCTTGGTCTTCCTCGTCCTCTCTTCCCTGTCATCTGTCGTTCCAGTCCTCGTCTTGGTAGCCTTACTTCATTCATCCGTTTGACATGTCCAAACCGCCTCATTCTGTTTTGCTCCAGTTTGTCGTTTAGTTTCTGTACTCCCAGTTCTTTCCGTATATCTTCATTTCTCACTCTGTCCGTCCTCGTTTTCTTGACCATTCTTCTCAGGAATCTCATCTCAGCTGCTTGTACTCTGCTCTCATCCCTCTTATTCATTGTCCAAGTTTCTGCTGCATATGTCATTATAGGAACATAATATGCTTTGTACATAACTTCTTTAGCCTTAATTGGTATATCCTTGTTCCACCATTTATCCAAAATAGCCATTACTGTACTACCAAAACACTTCTGTTCGATGTTAAATATGTGCATGTGTATAGTAATGATATTCTTTTAGTGAATGCCATACAGCTAAAAATTATATGGGATAAGGAAATAACATGTAAGAAAAGTTTCACACTTGACAAACATTGCCTAGGCTACTCATAACTGATAAATTTACCAACAGATGGCAGCATAAGCTTGTATTCAGATGATTGGCATGATAATCTGGGCCAAGAGTACGAAATTACTACAAAATTGAGGGGATTTTGGTTCTAGGAAGTGGGCGTTGCCCATTTCAAGAACTAAGCACGTGTTCTTTAAAAGCCCCCGTAAGGTATTTAAAAATGGCCGTACATAAAAAACAAATGTATACCTAAGTACCCCAAGGGATGGGTAACTTCTAGGGCATGAAACCAGATTTTGTTTTTTTGTTTGTAATTTTTGGCGACAGCTCAGTAGGGTCTCCCAATTTAACGTAGGAACTGACACCTCAAAGCCACAATATCTGGCCCGCCATTAATTTCCTTATATTTAAATCCCAGATCATGCAACACTTTATTCAGTGAAGAAAGGCTTCCTTGATATAATAGTGCCTCTCTGAGCAAAACAAGGAGTTTGCGACATGTTGGAATTTCTTTCCTAAAATAATAGCTATCAATATGCCATCTAACAGCATCTTGTTAAAAGCCATCTAAATTAGTGACCACCCTTTCTCTCTGCCTCTTCTTCCCTGGAGTTGATAGTTTAGACGGGCCAGCATCATCAGACGGGAACTTCTCTTCCGTCACCCGGTACACAGTGATTTCACTCACACCAAGAGTCTTAGCAGTTCTTTTCCTCACCTGAACAAATGGAATCAGAGGTTCCTCCCGTAAGCGCATACTTTCCTCTTCTTCCTCCATAAAATTCCTCACAGCACATACCATCTCCCTTACTTGGCTATGGAGAGTCACACCACGGCCTGATGTTGTTCTGTCGCAGGGAATGGATCCTGGGCCTTCCGCGAGCATGTACCGATGCCATTATTACACATCGAAAATAGACACGATGATGCAAATAAAAGAAATAAACTCAAAATCTGTATATACACATGTCTCCAACAAACGCAGAACTATAACGCTTACTGTAGCCTATGAAAGAATAAGCAAATGCACTTCAATAGATACACGGGATAATACTAATGGCAGTGACGAGTCAATGCACAGTAGAACATTGCATCAAACCATGTGCTCACTGCTGTGTCGGCATACAATGCAACACTGCTCGCTGTTGCTATGGAGACAGTTACCCCTCTCGTCTCCACTCCTCACCTCACCATTCAAGCGGATGACAGCTTTCACCGTTCATCTTTGGTAAATTAGAGTATACCGAATAGAATTTAACATGTATCCATCGTTTAAACCCTAAGTGTTGTCCATGTCGTCATGGATGATGCCATTTTGTGTCTAGGGGAATATTGTAGTGTAATGTATCTATATTATTCCCCAATATTGTATAATATTTGATCCTGTATATCTTTGTTGTTTTCGTTGAGAATAACTTCTTCAACCAAGTACAGAAACAATTCCTTGTTGATACGGTACACATTAACTGGTCGCTACTGGGTTAGTCCACTGCCTGAACGAAACCATACATCTAGGCAGGTTGTATGTAAAGCCTTACTTATTATAAAACCAAAATCTTTTTAGGTGTATTTCTTATGACCAGTTGAGAGTTTCCGTTCTGCATTGTTACTGTATTTTTGTGTTTGTCTTTCTAATTGCCTGCAATGTAGGACATAACTTGAGGCGCATTTTATTATTAAGCTGGTCAGATGAGCTTGACAACCTGAAATTACTTTTAGGAAAGGCTGTCAGGTTACACTCAACTGAATTGTAAATATTAGGTCTCATGCCCTCATGTGGTCGCATTTTAGTCGCAACTGTTAGTCTGTTCACAAGCTTCAGTGTTTCCGATCATGTTGTTACACTGCGTACCCCTATTATCTCCTCTCGAGCTCTTCCTTGTTCACAGGGAGATTCTTGTTGCCTGGTTGATGCTGTAGGTCTACATAAATTAAAAAATTGATGGGTGGATATTGAGGAGAGGATTACTAATAATTTACAGAAATACTATTATAGCTCCTCATGCCAGAACTAAAGTTCTTTGCAGAAGGGGGAATCGAGCCCGGTCCTTCGGAGTGACCACCAGTAACACTAAACACTACACCATTAAGCATATTTAGGTCAAGTTCCATATGAACTAAACAACAAATTTGAAAGAAAACTCGTTGTGAAAAGAGAATGTGACTTGAATGCAAAGGTGGTTTTAAGTTCTTGTCACATGTAAGTGTGAATTCCATTCCACATCCACATTTAAGCTATTGACACAAGTTGACAGGCTTGTTTTGTTGAGATAAATTAGAGATGAAAATAGTGCAAGAGTTAATACAAGACTCTATCGTTGCCAATGCTGCAAGATACCATTATAATTGATTGTGATTTTGTACTGCATAAGGAAAATATTTCATTAATACTACAGTCATACCCATTTGTCCACCGCACATTCCTATTGTTAACTCAAACTAACACTTGGGGTGCTGCGGTCGTCTGGATAAGTAGGGTAAAAATACTCAATAACACGCGTTTGATATGGAACACTTTTTATTTTTCGGTTATAATCAGTCAATGTGGTCCCTAAAATAATAATGACAGTGTTATTTTCAATTGTATATATGTATAACTGTGCGATATACGTGATCTAATTTGTGTGTTCCACTGGATTTTATGTGTCAATTGCATATTATCAAGCAACGGTTGTCTGCTAGTATTTGTTTTTGTGCAGTTCGAGTCATGGCGCTGTTACGTTTAAAAGCTATATTTGAGTTTGCTCACTGTACCATAGACTCTAGAAATTATTTGCTGCTTGGTAGGGCGAAGGGATGAGTTTAACTTGTATTAAAACTCGGGGGAGACCGGAATTGCTTGATTTGGATGGTAAGTATTTACCCTGCGAAGTCAAATTAGGCCTATATGACTCGTAGGGGAATAGCTCGGATATCGCAGAGCGAGGTGATGACGGTTGGTGGGGTTATTGGAAATGAACTAGCGAGCGAGAAAGGATACCTGACTGATGAAACTTGGCTGTCCTCGGCTGGTGTAGGCCTAGGCTTGGCTGTCTTGGTACGGCTTGGCTCGGCGAGACTGTGCTTGGCTGTCTAGGTGCGGCTTGGCTCGGCGTAAGTGAACAACCCGTCCTGTCGTCAGTGAGTGTAGTGGTGAGTGGTCCAACCCGCTCTTGTTGCCCGTATTTATTTGGTATCGTCACCTTTCGGCTATTGCTATTTGCATCTTTTGGAAAGTGATGAAAACGAATATCCGCAGCCCTCTTATACATCGACTTACAGCCGTAAACTGAGCAATATACTTTGCTTTTACTCATTTTGCACTCTTATCAACGAGTAAAACTTATTACTTATGTATAAACACCAAGAATTTACCTCGATCTGCTTACCAATACAAGAAACCATATACAAACAGTCACCACGTGACAAATGTATCCTACTTGGTAAGTTTCTCATTTTTACCACTAGATGTCATATCAGATAGCTGGAGTTGCCAGTACAACAGTGTGCCTCTAGTGATCATAACAAGAAACAGTAGCAAGGCAGCTGGAAGCAAGTTAGGACATGTTCAGTCCTCAAATTGTGTTCATGCATCTTAGTAACGATGAATTTGTAACCCACTAAGCTCCAGTAACATTGAGAAATGGTGTCAGAAAAATTAAAAATCCTGAAGAAATCATGAATCATCACCGGAGTATAATGGCTGTAGGCCCTATGTGCAGTGAAGGATTTTTTGAGAATATTAATAGCTGGAGGATATGAGATCCTAATCATCACCAGTAATATTTCCAAGATCAGCAAGATATCACCTTTATACTTGGTGAAACCTGCAAACTTCATTTTCTACATTCTAGGATTCTTCCAGACAATGTGTTAATGTGCTTAGGATGTTTATATTTATAACCAATGTCCTAAATAAAATAAATGTCTGTAATACATTTTGTGTGTGCTTATTATAATTAAGTGTAAGCAATACTGTGTCCTTGGATGAGGATTACTTGCAATTTGCTAGTGTTCTTGAAGATACGGGCATAGTTTTGGACTCCAGGGCCCTTAAACCAATCACCACATCCAGAATTCTCTGTTAAAGCTCTAGATTTACCCATTTCAAACCGATTTACCCAGTGTGTAATACTGTTAACTGCTTATTTTCCATGTGGCCTGCAAGGATGCCCATGTTCTTTTTCAGGGGGAACAGATGTGATGAGGAGTATACGATATTTTCTGGGGGGAAGGGGTAGGGGAGGACTGGGTATGTTATAAAATTCTTCACGATATTTTCTGGGGGGAAGGGGTAGGGGAGGACTGGGCATGTTATAAAATTCTTCATCCCCAGACCACCAGGGTGAAACAAAGGATAAGAAAAATAATTAAAAGTTGAGGAATGCTTTCATTTGAATAATTTGAAGGGTGTCGTTTGACATTTGGTGGAGATCTTGGACATCTTATTGGGAGGGAGATACCATGTCCGTGTAGCCAGCATAGAACCAAATTACAATGGCAAGTATGGTCATTCTTTAATTTTAATAAATGGAACAGTTCCACCAACATAGAGTAGGGGTAAGTAAAGTGGCTTCTTGTCCAGATGACCTGCTTTGCGAAGGAGTATTTGAATCATGATACAGGATTTAAATAGTCTTCAAAACTTCGCACGAAGGCTCTTGATAAAATGATTTGAATCCCACTCTTTGCATCCTGGAAGTGTCTTTCCAATTCAACTGTAAATAAAAGCTAATTGAAAACCTCTACCACATCCTTTTCTATTACAAGTACAGTACACACATAAGTGCATGGGGCTGATATCCACGACATTCCAATCCACTGAATTAACTCACAATAAATAAGTTTCCAAGGTCCTTCAATTGTAGTAATATACTTCTGAGAATCTTGAGCCCATAAAACCATAAATTTGACCTAAGCCTAACTGGGAAAGGGAGAGAACCGTTAAACTTGTCTAACATGAAGGTAGTTGCCACAAGAAGTAAACCTGCCACTGTAGGGGATTGGTGACAGATGGAGGTAAGTATAATCTTAGCAATTCATATATGTATCTGAAGTATGCATTACATTTTTATTGTTGAAAAAGATTGCCTTATGGTAGGCCTACTCAAAAAAGCAAAATTTAAAAAACCAAAAGTTTAGGCTCAAATTTCTTATATTTGTTTTTATTATTTTGGGGCATGAATGTCCCTTTCGTTGCGATAAATGAAGCACTGGCTACTTTCTCCTAATGCAATGCTTGGTTGTTTTTTTTTTTTTTTTAATTCCAGCTGCTTTTAAAGTTAAACTTACATGTAAACTGGTATATATGGAAACAACTTATTGATGAACAAAGATAAGAGGATAATATGTACAGTTTTGTATATCTGCATAAACTGGAACATCCATTCAATGTGTTTATTACACTGCTTAATATTCTACTGCTCTAAAGTTTTGAGCTAGTGATAAGGGTGTATTTCTTCCACAGCATTTAACTTTATTTGAGAATATCCGTAAATTCACACTAACAAATTACTCGGCTATTGGTAGGCTTGTATATAATAGATGAGAATACCTCGGTGCAATCATTGAGGCGAGCGAGCGACACCACTCCTCTGACGTCACAGATCCGCGCCATGGCCTGTCTTTCTCGTCGACCATGCTGCTACCCATAAATTAGTACTAGCATATGTCTGAGCTTTTCAGCGGGTGTCATGAGTAACAAATGCGGTTAATGTAACTCATCTTAGAGCTCAACTCGAAGGAACCATATTGTGACAACATTAATGAAACAGCGGTTCAAGTTTGTTGTTAGGTCAGAGGCTGGTTGGATCCTCAAAACGTACCGCCATAGTTAAGATCGGTAGATACCCACAATACCTCAAAGCAGCACTATTATGTGGCGTACTAGGAAAGATGAGGTGTGTGATAGTTTGTCGTCACTTTCCTCACTGAGTCCAAACAATAGGTCTGACCCTATGGGTAGAATTTTTCAAAGTACACACATGCACTCTGTCCCCTGAGGCCATTACTCAGCACCACTCTTACCCCAATAGCTTCCATATAATCACAGCCATGAATGAGGCTGAGACATCGGTGGAAAGCTAGATTTTACTCTAGCCTGTGCCAATAGACAAATGCAAAGAGGTTCAAGTATATACCGCAAATTCCTACGTGCCTAGGGAATAGGGAAGTGCACTTTCACCTGTTTACCTCTCTCATTGTGTCGGGGCTAATGTGGAGTGACAGGTCAGGCATGTACACTCCACCTATTGGCACTAGGAGATTTCATACTGTTCTGCTCCAGTGTTAATATATAAATTCAGGGTGTCTACCAACTCATCTTAAAAGAATTCCCTGATTTTTTCAGGATTAATGAGAGAATTTCCTGAGTAAAGACTGCTACACATTCACCCAGGAACGGGAAGTGTGATGAAATGCACGCTATTTTTGGGTTGGTTTTAAGCGCTCTCCAGGAACAAGAAGTAAAATGTAATCCAGGAAAGCAAATGGAAAATAGAATTAAGTTTTATGTTTCCTGTTCTCGGAAATTCCGGGAGCAAAACAGATGTGAGCAATGGCGGCACCAGGGAAACAGTTGTGAAAATAAATTTATTTCAATAGATTATTATAAGTGAACTTGTTGTCCAGTAAAATAATAAAATAAGCAAGGTTTATTAAGTCATGCTGCTTTCACTACTGTAAATGCCTCCAATAAAAGGGGCAAAGGGAGGTTGAATACACACATCAAGGTGTCACCATATGAGTGTGATCATCTTAGATAGCATAAGTCTGAGTATAGTGTAACGGAATTTATTCAGTTACAGTAGCTCACCCTCGTTTTTTTTTCCGCTTCGTGCAGTTAGTTTGGGGGTATTTTATTCGTATCTTATTATATTGGGTTAACGTGGGGTTGCAGAGGTGATTTCTATTGTGCCTGTGTGTTTTTGTGGACGGATTCATCTTTGGATGGTCCGGACCAACTAGGATCACTGTTTATTAATTATCGGTTTTTGGATATTTGATATTATAAAATACGGGGTTTTGCGATTTATTACGTTTTGGGAATAGGATATATATGACTGTATTAAGTAGAAGCATTATTTAATTTTGGTTTGGGGTTAATGGCTTTATTTTGACCTAGTAATGTTAAATGTTAGATTCGTGGCTGTACTATAAAGGTACAATGAATTGGTATTTTCGAGTGCTGGATGTGTTACATACCCGGAAAAGACAGGCAGTAATTCGGCTTGTGTGGGAATACCTAGGCTATTTATAGCATGAACTCCCATGAACTTCGCGTGGGAAACTACTGTGTGACGTCAGTGTGGATTTCGACTGTCTGATGTTCATGTGTTAACACGGATGTTCCGCCAGGAGCGGGCCACGCACGACTTAGTTCCAGCCGAAACTTTGGGGTTATGTATCCTTATGCCAGTGCATATAATGGCGTGTCTGGTGTTCCGAGATCGTCTTATTGCTTTATTGGCAGAACACTGATCTACTAGCGCCCAGGGTCGTTTTACGTGACATGGTTTCCGTAACGAACAGTTAGAGATCGTCTTCTTGCTTTTACAGCGAAAGTCCGTTGTCTACTTGCAAATTAGTGTCGTTATTACTTGATCATGGTATCGTAATACGAACGAGCAGTGACTAATCTTTAGCTATCCACTGAGCTCTTACGGGCTATTGGAGGCTACGTGCATTTCATGGGTCCATCCATACCATGGGCTGTCGGTAATAACTTACCACGCCTAAAAGGATAATCAGTCGTAAACATTTAATCGAAAAGTCATGCGAGAATGTAAACATTTAATCGAAAAGTCATGCGAGAATGGAGACGTGAACGAGCAGTTCGAGAAGAAAGAAAGTGGAGTGAACCAGTCTAACGTGTGTAGATATTTTGTGTACGGACGGTACAGTGTGTATATACGTAGGTGGCTGTTATGCCTGGGTCTGATATGGCCGTAAGTTTTTGCTGCTCTCAGAGCCTAAATTCAGTGGCAAGGTACTGTATAAATCACGAGTGTATGAAGGGTATTTTATGTTGTATATTATGTATATATGTGTATAGTACAGCCAATAGATTATCTCTTTAAAATTCATGTGTTTATATTCCTGTCTTGCATGAACTGGTTGCATCAGCGAACGCATGCCAAATGCCCTACGCCTGGGACAAGGAGTTTCATAGTCGAGGCAACAGTTATGTATTTTATTCTATTTTATTCAGGAAGACCCATATGGTCAACCTTGGCGCCCATTCAAAGTCGGGAAAACTTTAAAATCACTTGTGGCCTGTATTTAAAGGCAGTAAATTCTGTAGGTTTGTGTTAATGAGGGTAGCTAATTGTAAATCAACTCCAGTGAGGAGGTTGAGAGAGAGGGTTTCAATAGGCTTACCCAGTAATTTACACATATTCAAGGGACGAAGGGAGGCATATTCCAAGTTCTCACTCTCAATTAGGTCCACCTCATCATGACCGATGTAATTGAGTTAGTCAATTTATAAATACATTTAAATGAAGGAAATCATTATGAATGATGTTTCAACAGGCCAGAACACACTATTATCAGTCTAAAGTAATTTAACCTAGTCTGCTTGATAATACAAGACAGAGTTTGAAAGGTGCAACTTGCAACTCGCCCGAGACGGGTCGGCTTTAACTGCTTCTAGCCATTACGAAAAGTTTGAGTCCTTCAACCATTCAGATTGAAAACTAGTTTTAGCCGCCGCCATAAGGCCCTAAAATCATAAATAATTCTCACACGATATAATAGGGGGTAGCAGATTCACGTGTTTGAACGACCACGTATTTTAGGGGCTAAACCATATATCAACAGCACCACAAAAACACCCTGGAAATTATTGCACACAATAACTTTTCACTTTAGATTTAGCACACAATGGAACAAATTTTGTATTTTTCGTAAACTTCAAAAGCCGCGCAAACAGTATTGTCAACCCATGCCTAATAGATTATTGCCCGGGCGCGCGCTACTCTATTCCTTACTGCGGAACAGGTAACAACTGAAGTACACCTTCCATGAGAAGTAAGATGAACATAAATACGTGTAACTTTACTTACTTGTCCATCCATCAACCTCATCGTCACTACTTTCACTGGTATCGTTGTCAATTTCACTCGTATTATTATCGTCAACAGACTCGTCTGAACTGATTATCGCACTGTCAGTTCCGCGCGCGCCGTGCTAACACTTGACATCATTATCGAGACAACAATACACCTATCTGCATTTCGTTCAACAAAGACCTTAGTTTGTAAATAACATGTAGTATTTTGATTAATGAACGGCGGAGAGGAGAAAATTACACAAGACTGAAGCATTGTAAGGAAACGTTAATTTACGTAGCCGGTCGTCCGCTCACCAATACAAAACTACGTAAATTAACGTGGAGTATAAAACAAGTCCCCGATTCTTGGATGTCACGGGTAATCTTGAGAACCAATGGATGGATTTTGATATGGTTTTCACCGTTCTTTTAAATATATCTTGAGGGAGGTTTCTGTACCAAATAATTTATTTATGATCAAAGGCAGCCAAGCAGTAACGATTTCAGTGAAAAAGTCGAAAAGATACTGGCGGCTGTGCGCTTTTTAAGCTTACGCTGGGCAAACCGATAATTATACCATAAGTGTAAGAATTGTTCAGCATGAAAAGTTCTACAAAAATACAGGAGAGCGTATCTCTATCTTCAATACATCGCCCACTTTAAGTGTTTTTAGATTGGACGGGAGGGGATTTGAGTTTCATGCACCTTGCCATTCTTAAATTGCGTCTGACAAGAATTAGTTGCACATGCTATCTCCATGATAATATAATTAATAGTCCAGTCAGTGATTTGAACCCATCATGCCGAGACGTAAAACGGATGTAGGCCTAGGTCGTAGTTCATTGACATAGAAAAAAAAAGCGCTTGTCACGTAATGCATTCATAACTGTTTCCGGGCGAAGCCGGGGCGGGTTGCGAGTACAGTAGAAACCCGCTTATCCGAGGTAATTGGGACCTTGGGTAGCTCGGATAGCAGAAAACCCGGTTAAGAGGTCATGTGTAGGGAATCGTATTTAATTCAATGAAGCACAAAATGATGCAACGTGTGTATAAATGTCGAAATACAACTACTGTCGACCAAAATATTATGTGTACTCGAGTTTGAAGGTTGTTTGTGATGTAACCAATAGGCCTACATAAAATCCAATAACATCATTATTTTCGTCGTTCTATTTTACGTTAGTTCATGCAGGTTTGGAATTTTTAATTAATATTTTAATATTTTTTATCGCAGTTGGAACACATAAAGTGCCCGTATTTAACCGTGTTTCAACCATGCGTCACATTTAAGAATTATTATCTCAGAAACCCGTCATCAGATCGAATCCAAATTTTAACACAATATACATTGGAATGTTGTATAACTGGTTTATTAATTTCAAAATTTTGAGTTTCCAAGAAACAAAGTTATCATTTTTGTAAGGTAACTTTTTCTCGGGCTGGTTGGAAATTGTAGTTCTTGGTCGCGTTGTCATCCTCATACAACAAAAGGTTATGCTGTATGATTTTGAAATACGTAAATTAATTCACTTAATTTATATCGGTTTGTATTTGTATGGGATAATAAGACATCGTTTAGCAGCTATCCGATACAGAGAACGCTGTACAGCGTTACCGAGTTGGAGCCCACCACGCGTCATGGCTCGCCTCGCTCGGCAGATATGGGCACCAACTCGGCAACGCTGTACAGTGTTCTCTGTATCGGATAGCTGCTAAACGATGCCTTATTTTCCCATACAAATACAAACCGATGTAAAATAAGTGAATTAATTTACGTATTTCACAGTCATACCGCATAACATTTTGATGTATGAGGATTAAAACGAGACCAAGAACTACATTTTCCAACCAGCCCGAGCCGAGAAAAAGTTACCTTACAAAAATGATAACAACTTTGTTTCTTGGACACACAAAATTTTGAAATTAATAAACCAGTTAAACAACATTCCAATGTATAGTGTGCTAAAATTTGGGTTCGATCTGATGACGGGTTTGTGAGATAGTAATTCTTAAATGTGACGCATGGTTGACACACGCTTAAAAATGGGCACTTTTTGTGTTCCAACTGCGATAAAAAATATTAAAATATAAATTAAAATTCCAAACTAAAATGAACTAACGTAGAATAGAACGACAGAAATGATGATGTTATTGGATTTTATGTAGACCTATTGGTTACTTCACAAACAACCTTCAAACTCGAGTGCACATAATATTTTGGTCGACAGTAGGCGAGCAAGTGAAGCAACATGCGGTGACGCGGGACTTGAGTAAAAATGAACGAACGGTTCCGATCCCTGTCGATGTTCGTCTATATGAACTCCCCCGCACACTCAACTCGAGGGGTGTTGGGCTAGTTCGTTACTATCGTTACTAGTGTAGCAGTATTCCTTAGGCTGGGATGACAAGTGAAACGGTATTTACTTTGCTCCACGTTGAGCGTACAAATGTAGCAGTTTTGCTAGCCCTCCCTTTGCCTATGCTATGTTGTTTTAATGGGCGCCAAGACCTCAATGCAATGTTGAAATCTAAATTTGTATTTAACAACGTCTAGCTCTGGCAGAACACCTTCAAGAATCTATTCACTCAGATCGTGGTATGATTTGATCATTAACCCAACAAACAATTGTATCAGGAGAAGGAATTGGTCTATATCTAATGCTACCTACTGAAAGCAAAGATTGCATTGTAAAAGAAATGAATTTATTATATATAAAACAAGAATAGCAAAATTAATAATAAGTTTAAAATTTAAATAGGAGCGTAGTGATTTTAATATTACCGATAGAAAATTACGTGAAAACGGAGTCTGATAAATTATTGATTTTACTCTTATTCCCAAGCTATGAAGTTACTGAAATATGAAATATAAAACAAAAAGAAATGAGAGATTGCGTATTTGTGCGTCATTCGCGCTTACCACTGGAAATTGCCAAAGCATTTCCCTCGTACTGGATGATGCTGTGAGCTTCCTACAGTCTCCTGGACGTCTCCATCTCCGTCGATATTTGATGATATTCTGGTAGATTAGATAATTCTATGGTCCGTACATCGGACCCAAACACTCGTACAACCACACTGGTTAAGTTTTACAAAAGTTAGTCCTCCACTCCACGGAACATCGGAGCGACTCCCGCGTACAACCGTACTCGTTAAGTTCTATACAGATAGTCCTCCACTCCACGGAACATCGGAGCGACTCCCGCGTGAACCATACTCGGCAAGTTCTACACAGATTCTTCTCGTTCCACGGCGCGTCGAACGATATATGCACCTGTCGCATCCCCACTCTTCATCCGACTTCTAGCTTGCGTGGTCTCTACTGATTGGCTGCTCCCTACGCGCTAGATCCCCACTCTGGCTCACTACACTCGGCGGGAGGGAGAAGTCGTTTTCCGTTCCATACATTCGCCTTTCCTTGACGCTGCGACCCAGGATTGCGTCATGCTTTCCGACAAGATTAAGGGTGTACTTGAATTCCCAGTGAGTCACGTCTCTCGATATACCCTAACTGACGAAAACTCCGTAAAATTCCGGAATCACATAATTTTCTATGATGTTGTCGTTCGTAATAATTTGCTTGATAGCGTTTTCTAAGACATAGAAAACTATCCGAATGCTAATAATTTTTATAAAATGCTCCGAAAATACCTTAATAATAATTATAATAAATTAATAATAATAATAATAAATTAACATGAAAAATTCTCTTGGCTGAACAATTTGACGCGTAAATAAATATAGAATGGCTTCCTACTGACTTATGCCAGTTGCATAAAAAACCCTCGAAAAACACGTTACACTAGCAGCACGATATTATGAATTTTAACGCTAATTTAATTATGTTGACGAAATGAGTGCCTCGGTTAACACGAAGCCTTGGATAAGCGGGTTTCTACTGTATTTATAAACAATACTAAATTTAAAATATGTTGTCGCCAAAGTTGCTACATCTACCGACAAAATCGCTGGATTGGCAATATTGATCGCAACGAACAAAATGCTCCAGGCCCAATAAAATGGCGTAGTTGGCTCCTGCGCAGAAAGCGAACGGAAAAGTTGCCACATCATGCGTTCAGTTGAGTTTGAGAAGGCACTCCTCATTGGCTGAGCACTGTCATCGATAGCGAGCGACCACTTCCCGCGAAATTCGAAAGTATTGCTTCCACTTTTACGGGATATAGCCAAACGGAGAAAAATCCCTGATTAACAAAGAAATTCCCTGATTTCCCCCTGATTATTCCAGGAATTCACAATACCCTGAGAATTCCCGGTTTTCCCGTGTTAATGTAATACTAATTATATTGTAATAATACACGATTTCTTTAAGTGCATGAATGCCTTAAAATTATTTCCATAATACAAATTTGAAATACCCAACTAGTAAACTACAAAGCTTTTGCCACAGTGATCCACCTTTATACAGATTGTGTCACACTGCTTACAAAGTGTAGTTCATAAAACTGCCACTGAGAAGGATTCGTCAGACGGCTAATGACACATTGAATTTAACATGTATGCGTCGTTTGAACCTTTAGTTTGTGAGGTTTTGAAGCCAATTTTGCAGTGCTGTACAAACTATCAATTTATATTTCTCAGGCGGTCAACATGCTATTTTGCCCAATTTGATTAGGTGGGGTAACGATATGTGTAACACTCAATCCTGGAAAAAAAAAAAAAAAAAACAATACCCGCTGATAGAGGGGGGGGAATTCGGATTATCTTTACACACGCAAATTTCGTCTAGTTTTTTATCCATATTGCTGACTTGTTTATTAGATCTGATCGCTGTTGGGGTTTTCGGGTTGTTT
The DNA here is from genome assembly GCA_946902985.2 of Meconema thalassinum. Lineage (NCBI taxonomy): Eukaryota > Metazoa > Arthropoda > Insecta > Orthoptera > Tettigoniidae > Meconema > Meconema thalassinum. Next base: position 669,761,017 of record OX336389.2, on the reverse strand, counting down.
CTAGTGGGAACATTTTTTATTTATTCTTCCCTTGACCAGAACCGGACTTTCACAGAACCTGGAAGATTATTGAAAATATATGATAAATATATGATTCAAATACCTTTCTGGTAGTCATTAGGAATTGAAAATACTGTCAATTATCACTGCTGCACTGGAAATGTTTGTAATATCACGTAAATAAAGGTTTTTATTTCTTGCTTGTTCAACGACACACATTGACGTTAAATCACGTCCCATCACTGTTACCACTTGTTCAATACAAAATACACCGGAACTAAAATGGGTGTCTGGACGAAACTATTGGTCGCTACTTGGTTAGACGACTGTCTGGACGAAAATTACTGATTGCACTACAAGCAGGGTTAGGTTTGTTTTGTATGTAGAACAGTGTTCATTATTGCAATGAAACTTGGCGCACTTTCACATTAACTTGATGGCGCTCTTTTGTTTTACTATACCGGAAGCGAAATATTACGGAATGCGTGGGGTTGGCAATACTGTACATGTTGCTAAAATGGCTGAGTCTGCTGGAATCTCATCTATATCAGTCGTGATTATATTTGGGATGGTTGGGTGGGTTACAGACAGCGGAGGAAACATCTATTACTACATCATCTCCACATTTTCCCCTATCATTACTACAGGTATTTTATCTAATTTCAGTAGTTTAAGAATTTTTTACTTTGATTCTGGGAAGTTGTAACTTACCTTTTTATTTTTAGCTTTTTATTTTCCAATCGAGCAACATTTTAGAAAATTTTCTATATTATTATCACTGACTAATAGGCCTGATATATTTTTTTCAGGAATAGTGTGTTTAACGTATAGTTACCCCGCCTAATCAAATTGGGTATGGGTGGGTGGTGCTTGACTTTCACCACGGTCAATGCATGTGAGATTTTCAAAATTAAATGCTATGTGCTGTGGTTCTGATTCCACGTAAAAATGAGGTCCCATGGCTCATGATCGCGGGTGTAATCGTCACGTAAAACGACAAACTTACTTCCTTCAAATTGGGCAAAAATGCATGTTGACAGACCGAATAGTATAAATTGATAATAGAACCTTTTGTTACGCCCGTGACGTCATGGAGGGCGCCATATTGTGTCTAGGGATTTTTTTTTGGTGAAAGGAACCGCAATCTATACTATTCTTGAAACAACTAAAATAGGGCTAGTTCATAAGCATGGTGGCGACAGAACCTGGAAATCAGGGAAATTTGTATCTCTGGAAATGTCAGGGAATTTTGCAAAGGTGTAGAAAAAATGAGGGAAATTTGAAGAAACTAAAAAAAACGGATATATCTAAAATACAACAAATTTTGCATCGAGCGAGTGAGAATTACTTTGCAGTCCCTAGATTACTATCAGGCAATTTTGTGGCAACATCAGGGAAAAATCACGAAAATTTTTCAGGCAAAATCTGTCACCATCATGATAAGTTATAATAGCCTACATCAATTGTTGTGATAGCAAGAAAAATAATATATTTTCTTCAGAGTCAAATATAACGCAACGTTATAACCCCACAAGGTGAAAGTTTTTCACAAGTTCAACCTAAAAATCTTTGATTTTCCATTATATATTTTTATAATAGAATGGTTCACAACATCTGATAGCCTACATATTAGCCTTTCAAGATGCGGTGGCCGATGTGGGAACTAATCTTTGTTTACTTATGTCATGATGTCAGTTTGCTTAGTTCACAGGTACTATCACTCAGAGTGTGTTTCTATCTCCCAAAATTTTAATAATGGCACCCCGTGTCGTTAACGAACAGCTGATTCCTCACCTCAAGTTAAAACGCAATGAGAGTGAAACGCGAATTATGATCCGCATCATCCTGGCTTGTTATTGGCTGGCAATTATTACCAGCCATTGGCTGCCCGCGGGTTTGTTTACAATTATCACCAACATGGTGGCGAGAGGAATAGATTTCTACATCAATTAAATTGCTAGATATCTATTCCAGTTCATGACAGTATGAAGTGCAAATCACTTATTGATGAGGAATTGTATGTGCGTTTATATTTAAATTGAAGCGTGACACTGTTCATCAAAATTTGTGAAAATAAAAGTACAAATCAACACTCTTGCCAATCAACTGAAAGTTTCTACTACTTTGGATGTAATGGATGTAAATCAATTGGCTGTCGTTTCCACCAGTTTTATTCATCAGTTCGAAATACATTCAGTACAATAACCTTTTGTGCACTATAAAACTACATTATAGACCATTGCATATTGATGTTGCTGTCTGCTTATATTTACCAATTTCATGACATGTAATTTGTAGGTTATGCCTAATAAGGCATATAATTTAAGTGGCCGTTTGAAATGTGAAGTCCTTACTGTATTTATGTACAAATATTATGGTTTAACTAATGAAGCAAGGATTAAAAGTGCAGTTTGCACTGCCACCCTTTTTTTGTTTAAATATTGATATGTAGTTTCTCAGTCTGGTAACTTCTTGGATTTGCTTGAGATAGATTTATAGTAATATACTACCTTATTAACCTGCAGGCTGAGTTTTTTTAAACATGCCCAGGTGCATACAGTAGCACAAGACCTATGTCGATCCTAAATGTAGGCCTATTATAGTGCTCATGTCAAAGGTCGTCCTAAAGTTTTAACTATTGAGACTCGATTTGCATCGAAGATAATTTCAGCCGAGTCTGGCAAGGCTTCATAAACTTGGGCGTGACTTCACATTTTCATTTTTCCTATACAGCTTTTGATACCAACCACTTAAATCACAGTATTTCAAGATTTGCTATCATTAAACATCACCAACACTTTTTTTTCCCCCCTGGTGGTGGGCTGTATTGGAGTCTACAGAAAATAAAGTTGAGAAATAAAAGTACATCTTAGGTTTCCATGACACAGTTGCATTTTATCCTACTATATCTCCTAATTCCTCATGCTGCATAAATAAACATGACAGATTACAGCATTAGCAATGATGACAGTAATTTATGAATTGTTAAAATGTTTTTAAAAGATGCATAGAAAGAGGCTTGATAAATCCTGTATCATCAAACCATTTAAACATTCCCACAGAGCTCTAATCAGAAGCTCATTTTATGTGCAACAGGTATGTAAAATAAACCTCCCTCCCAATAACTTGTAGGCCTAACCTGAACATAATCCATGTTAAGAGCTGTTTTTTTGGTTCACAGGAAAACCTACCATTTAAAATCTTGCACATACCGGTAGGCTACTATTAAGGTGCAATTAACTAGGGTAATTTTAAAAATCATGGCTGTCAACTACTGATTTAAATATTCCAGACATCTTTCTTAACTCCACTTTTACTGACAGCATGTAAGTCCTTACTACTGTCTTTCAAGCCATTGACCAGTTTTTTTTTTCATGAGGAACCATTTTAGTCATTCTTCTCTGTGTGAAATACAGTTGATGACAACTGCCTGGAAGACTCAGGTGTTTTTTCTTGTGTCGCTTCTCTGGTTGCCTATGACACTTCCTAATTATTAACAGAATGTTTCATTGAATTGTTGTATCCAATTGACCAACTGGTAATATATTATGGTTTGCTTTAATATTCCTATGATACACTTTTAGATCTCATATATTAATGAAATATACAACAACATAGGCTGAAATGTTGAACCAATCTCCCATTCCCTAACAGTCCCAACTAATGGGACATAAGCTACCTAGTGGTTGGTCTCACAATGCTTCCATCTACATGTACCGTACTAGGTCTAGTAGTACCATAGGTATTGTGACTGTTTCTCCAACTCCGTCAAGGAAACTAATTCTGAACTAAGATCTGGAATGGGGTACACTGTCCCTAGAGGGCAATCAAGGACAACTTGAATCATTCAAGTGATTTTTCTATTTCATTTTACCAACTAACCAGGTGCCTGGAAATGCTAGTGAAGGAGGCAGCTAAGTAGGCTAGCCTACTGGTATTCACCATTCAGAGAACATTCTCAGCGACTTGTCTATGCATAGGCCTATGACACAATTTTCAGAAATTGATACAGTAGTCACAGAACACTAATGGTGCCCAGTACTCGCAGCTTAGCATAGGACGGAGTGGATTCCAGCCACAGATTAACTTATGATCTGTCAACGGGTTTTCAAACAAATTGAGCACACACCCAAGTACAGGGGTCTTGACCATGATGTTCCAAGCCTCTAAATGAAACACTCCTCTTTAACACTTTCTGGTCTTGCATCCATGGTCGATCAACGTTCTCCTGATCTGTGTTCTCAAGTTTCTGATGGTTATGGACATTATTTTTATCCTGATAACTTCATATTTTAAGGGGTTGGGGTACATGCCCTATTCTTAATTAGTTCAGCATAAGATCATTGAATCCCCTTAAGAAAATTAGGGAACATCCATGTGTTATTTGCCCATAGGAAAGGGAGAATTTAAAAAACTGAACCTTTAGGGACATTGATGCAGATGACTCCGAGTAAGTAGGCTAGATCAAAATGAACATTTTTCAGTGTTGCCTTAATAAAGGTTGATAACTTTCTACCGTTCAACATGAATAGGCCTATATTGGATGGGAAATATTTTTATTATTTGCATAGATTACAAGGATGACTTGTTGATGTATCGTTATTTTGTTAAGCGAACATAAGTTCCAAGTCCATATCGTGTTGGAACCCATATTTCAGTGCTGCCTTAGTAAACGAAATATTCAATGTCTTTCAGTCGGTCAACACGGTTGCACTTAATGGTAATGAGAATGAGCATTATTCCAAAAAACAGAAAAAAAAACTGTAGGCTACATGCAGACCTAACATGTCAAATCAATCATGCCTACCAGACAACAAAAATGCTCTATGAAAAACTATTAAAACCCCATAATGGTACGGTAGTCAAAAATAATCTCAAACCACCGCCACTATTTCGCGAAGGTGCAGAAAAATCTTACTATATTACAGCTATTCGTAATAGTTGCTACTGTTGTGATAAACCGCTACTGAGTGATAGGCCCCCGAAATATAACTATTTATCTTAATGTCTACAAGATAACGAGATTGCCAAAAAACCACAAATCTATAGAAGGCAACACTAAAAATGGCTTATCTAATCCACAAGTCACCCACCCTTCACCAACATTATTAATATTTGTAATTTAAGTAACTTAGGTTATGTTAAATTGAGGTTAATGGCGGATTTGATTGCGGCTGTGTGGCGGGAAGGACCCAATAAGTGCTCAGCCAATCAGGGACGTTTTGATTGGAGACCATGCTCGGAAAAATTTTAGATCGTTTTGATTCTCAGGGCTTCGTTAAGCCCCCACCCTAGGCCGTCATCGTGTCCAAAATGGCGGCTTAACGAACACGACGGGGTGCCATTATTAAAATTTTGGGAGATAGAAACACAGCCTCAGGGGGATGACAGTTCATAGGGAGCGCGTGGGTCGCAGTAAAGCTCTGCTCTGGATGTTCTGCCAACCGATGAAGAATTAATTTTAGCACTTAGGCTCCGTAGTTGGCACTCATGAACGCTGACATCAATCCGACTGGCGAAAGCGGGAATAGTCTGTTTTGATTGATTTTCCTCGTGGTGTTGTTGGTTGTTTTGATTTGTTCGGTATTTTGATTATTTATTTGAATTGAATTGAGTCAATCATGCCCCTGCAAGGGAGGAAAAATTGCCAAGCACCGGGATGTAAGAATTATAATGATAGTAAGAACAATACGGCAATTTTCATCTTCCTGGTGTTGACCATGTGTAAAACTAGTGGGCAATATGGACTACTCTCGAATAAAAATATATAAAGAATAAATGTGTGCATTTCATCTCTTGTTTGTTTTCTTACCCCTTCTCCTTTGCATTGCAATAACATTTGTTGTTTAGGGCACTGTAGGGCTACGGGGAGGGGGTGGGTGGCAGCCGGCATGCTAGGCAAAAAGTGAGGTTATGGCAATGTAGTGTGCATTTGGACAGTTTTCTTTATATTCATCGAATATCCCAACAATTCTGTAGAGTAGGAGAGCAATGTTTAATTAGCCTAAAGGTGAATTAAGCTCTAGAACGGCATAACTGTGTCCTTCGTGACAAATATATTGCCAACATTGATATATGTATCAAAATGTATTATTTTCCTATCTGGACGTCTATTTCAGCGCCTAGCGAAAAGCGCAGTTATGTTTGTGTTATTTTCATGAATAATCAATAACTCATCGCGGAACATACTGATCAATTTCGTGTAATAAAGGCTACTTTCATATGGCTTTTTACTTCTTATGTTGCCAGACTTGTCGGAGCAGTACATAGCCTCAGGCGTTGCTCTCTCTCGGAAATTCTATAACCAAAAGTGACGAATCTCTTATAGTTGACATGATCCTTGCTATCACTCAGGCAGGATATAACTCACGACAAGTAGCCTTTCATTGTCTTGCTCTCCATGGTGATATGAGCTCGTAGCAGAGCCATAGAAATACACCATTCTTAATTCGCCCATTATTATTGATTAATCCATTCGCAATTCACAATATAACTTCTAACACAAGTAGCATGCACAATGCTGCCCGACGTTTGTGCAGACTGCACTCCGTCATCATTGTTTGTCTTTCAAGCCTCCAGCTGCTATTATCAACTAAAGTTCAGCAGCAGTCTAATTTGAAAGACTAATGTTGACCATTCTGAAATTAAAGGGAATTTGAGGAGGTAAAAAATATAACAATAAACAATAGATTACAAATTTGAAATGTTCTTAGAATTGTATTGAGAAAATTAAGTAAATACAATACTTCAAAAAAATAAAAAAGGTAAGGGAAATATATTTTTTCTAAAAATTATATTTTTCTAATTTAATAGTAAAAAAAATAATCATATGGTGAGAACACAAATATATCTTGGCCAGAGTTCCAGCCATGGAGGTTACAAGTTACACTCTAAATGATAATATAGTATGAAATCAAAACAATAAAATAAGTTACTTAAAATTATTTTGAAGTTATATCTGTTTTATAACAGATAACATATTTATAACTGTCTTAAGCCTACTAAACACAAGAGAAGTCTATTTTTAAAGTGTAGCTCACATAGATGCGTATTTTCCTAATTGTTCAGAAAACCGATAATGACATCTGTTCAGTATTGGTTGCTGCAATTTTAAAAGAATGTCTTCTTTATCAACAGTAAAAACATCATATGGTGAGAACACAAATATATTGTTACGGCTGTGAGTTTGTTTCATCGCTCGCCGCATGAGTCACAACTGCCCCAGGGCTGGGCTGTGCTCTGCCTCAGTGCATTGCGTGCGCCTTATGCAACAGGACTACTAGAACAAAGGGATGGTCCAGAATATTCGTGACTCAGCCAGTGAAGGAAACCTCGAGAAGCCGTGAACCCTGGATGGGTCTAGAAGCATTTATTGAGTCACCGGCCTGCTATATAAGAGCGACCTGTCAAGCAGTGTGTTGTTGTGTTTTTCGAGCTAGTGCGAGCGTTTATCCTGAACGACAGAAGTGTGGTGACTTGCGAAACCCCTAGTGAAGCCGATTCTCTTGACAGCGAGGGAGTGAGAAGCATAAAGGGGACTGCCTGTGTTTTGAGTGAGTGTGATTTCACTGAGCGACAGAGGTATTGTGGTGAAGTGCCGTGCGAGTTACGAAATCCAGTGACATTGTTTCCCCAGCTTGTGGACAGCGAAGCAGCGTATAGCAGGTTATCGTAAGTAACTGTACTTTGTGTACATAAAGAAGAGGTGCAGGTAGCTTCTGTCAAGGCCACCGGACTCATTAGGACGGGTTAACTTCTGTGGTTTGTTGACAAGTGAAAGGGGGCAAGAGCTCTCCATAAGGAAGGGACTTGAGGAAACTGGAGTAAGGTTCTAATTGCTTGTATTTGCTGATGAGTAGTGTATCTTTCTGGCCGCAATAAAGTTAATTATTTCTTTAAAGGAACAATCTGTGTTGTGCTTCAACCCACCGTAATCCAGTTAACAAAAGTGTCACTAGGGGGGGGGGGGGGGTGGCACGTAACAATATCATGGCCAGATTTCCTCAAAAACTTAACAGTGCACTCTGTCCAACAGAAGATTGAACGATGCGAATATCCTTTACGGTAATTTGTGTTGTACAAAATTTCACAACAACGAAAGTATTTTCTGTGTAAGTGTATGCTTTAGGCCATTCTTCTATATTGCTGTCTGAAGAGTATTCGTCACTGTTCCATAATTTAGGCTGAGAATTATTTGAAACTGGAAATAAGAAATTATGGAAAATTTTTGGTCAATATAATTTACCTCATGTAATTAAAAGTACAGTATTAAAATTATTTTATCTTAGTTTTAAATAGTTTTTAATAGCCTATACAGAGATAACTGACTAGAAAATATCAGATGAAAGAAATGATTTGAAATGATAGTTGAAATGGATACATTCAATGTTGTTTACAACAGGTGATAATATTGGCATTTATCTTCAGGACTGCATTTAAAGAAGACAAGTCTGGGCATGTTTAGTGCCTGAGATGTGCTTACGCATGTCACTTGGTGACACTTCATTGTTCTAAGGAAGGGTGTGGGAGTTAGAATTAGCATTCTGTCCTTTTTTTTTAAATCTCATATATCACAACAGTAAAGAGTTGGATTTTTGTGTTTTCTTTTAAGGCATTAAACAGACTTGAAATCAGTAAGGTCTTGTCCCTCTGCTACGAGACAATCTGCTGTTCGTTTCAGACTGCCACCAACACCATCTGGTGCTCCTTTCCCGTGAACACACTCGAGTAATCCCATGTAAGGATTTCAAGGCAAAATTTGTTCAGATACTCATTCATACTGAGAAACAGGACTGTTACTCAGAAGATGTCAATTTTTAATGTAATAAAAAAAGCTTCTTTTAGTATGATTTTATCAATGTGTGCTGAAATAGCAGGAGCATCATGTCTTAAGACTTTCTGACAGATAATGGTCTTCAGGTCAGTATCATTCTGTTTCAAGTACACTACTCCTGTGTGCAAAGTAATTTGCCGGTAAGGACCTCCAAAATGCACATTGAATTTCTAGAAAATATTTGCATTTTAGGACGTACTCACTAAAATCTATGTTTATCAGCACGTCATTGTCTTGTAGCCCATTTAAGTAGATTTCATTTTAAAGCTACCTATTGCAATTAGTATGTTTCGACTTCTGGAAAATTTTGACTTATCTTCGCGTTTCACACCCCGCACACCCGAAAACCACCGTCAGTAGCAGCAGCGTAGCGCCCAACACGCTTACCACATTTTCACTTGTTAATGTACAGTACTGTTTGTAGAAAGTGAAACACCTAGAAGAAATGGTCGGAGACACTCCCAGAACAGAGGTCGTGTGTAGGCCTGCGGTACCATACTAAGTGATTGAAATCGCTGAGAGATGGCGTGCACATTGGCCCACCAGTGCGCTCTGTCGTGGAACCGCACAGGTCAGTGTTCCGCACAGCTCTGTCGGCGTGGGGCCGTCATACCAAGTGGAAACGTGTAAGCAAGAACAATGATGCCTCGCCGACATCACAGGATGAACTATCAGCATGTGAGTGCGGTTGAACGGGGCAGAATGCTTGGGCTCCGGGAGGCGGGTCTGTCGTTCCGGGACATTGCGGCTCGTACAGGGCATGCTGCGTCAACAGTAAGGCGTATGTGGATCCAGTGGAAAGAGGAGGGCCGTACACAGCGACGACAGGGTACAGGACGACGCAATGTGACCACAGCGCGAGACGACCGCCATCTTCTCCGCATGGCCGTATCGGACAGAACAGCGTCGTCGTCGGTGTTGGGTCGACATTGGAGCACTGCAACGGGGGTGGACATGTCTGCGTCGACGGTGCGGAGCCATCTTTTGAGGACTGGGCTGGTAGCACGCATGCCACTGCGTCGGCTTCCATTGACTGGGAACCACCGATGCCTCCGAGTACAATGGGCACGTGCACACGGACACTGGCAGGCTGAGTGGCGAAATGTTGTGTTTTCGGACGAGTCTCGCTTCAACCTGTCCTGCAGTGATCGCGCCTCGTACGTCTTGCGGGCAATCTGAACAGTGGCCGCTACATCAGGGAAGTTTTACAGCCCGCGGAACTGCCCCTCTTTCAGGCCGTTCCACTGGCCATATTTCAGCAGGACAATGCCCGCCCGCATGCGGCAAGGAATGTGCAAGCCTTCTTCGCAGAACGACGGATACCTCTGCTACCCTTGTCTGCCCGTTCGCCTGCCATGTCGCCCATCTAACATGTCTGAGATGTGGTCGGTCGGCAACTTGTTCGTTCAGGTCCACCTGCCGCCACTGTTGATGATTTGTGGACACTCCTACAAACCGCGTTTGACGGTTTTCTCCAGCAACGTATTCAAGCGCTGTACTTCTAATCAGTAATGTGTTGACATGTCCCTAATCTGTGGTATAAAGTGCAATGTGGTCAGTGGTCACATCACTTGTTCTTGGTGTTTCACTTTCTACAAACAGTAGTGTATTTAAAACTCTGCAATTCTCGTAGGTTTTTGCCATGTCTTGTTTGGGGTTTCGCCTAGGACACCAAGCTGGCTCATCAGCGGGCTCTTGGTGTCCCCGCCCGAACCCCCACAGGAGTAGCGAACTGCGCGCTACCTCCCTGCAGCTCCTTACTGCGAGAACGAAAAGCTCAAGCAGCCTTAACCTCCCTATGAAGGCTTCCAAAAGATGGTATATTGGTTTTCACGGCAAAGAGTCCTCTGATGAGCCAGCTTGGTGTCCTAAGCGAAACCCCATACAAAACACGGCACAAACCAAGATAATTGCTGAGTTTTAATTCACTGGCCATGAAAGCCAATATACCAAGTTGTAACCGAATTTATTCAGTTACATAAGCTCACCCTTGGGTGTTTGCCTTGTGTAGCTTGTTTGGGGTATTTTATTCATATTTTATTATATTGGGTTAAAGTCGGGGAAGGAGCGGTGATTTCTATTGGGCCTGAGTGTATTTTGTGGACGGATTCATTTTTGGATGTTCCGGGCCGGGTAGATTCGTTGTCTATCAATTATAGGTTTTCGGATATTTGATATTATCAAATACTGGGTTATTGCGATTTATTACGTTTTGGGTGCAGGGATATAAAGGACTGTATTATCAACTGAAGTAGAAGCGTTATTTCATTTTGGTTTGGGGTTAATTTGATTATTTTCATCTAGAAATGTTAATAGTTTTAAGTGCTGGCTGTACCATAGGTACATATGAATCAGTATTTCGAGGCCTGAAAATTGGCATACCCGGAAAAGTTAAGCATTAATTCAACTTGTTGAGGCAAGTCTAGGTATTTCCTGGGCTATAAATAGCGTGAACTCCGATGAACTTTCCGTAGGAAAAGTACTGAGTGACGTCAGAGTGAATTACCAAGTCGAATGTTCACATGTTGCCACATATATCCGCTTGGAGCAGGGCGCGCACCAACTAGTTCCGGCAGAATGAAGCGCAGCTTTTGACGTAAGGATATTCGTTCGCCTGTGGTTATAATGCTGTGTTCAGTGTTCGGAAATCGTCTGCTTGCCTTTACAGCAAAAGTCCATGTCTACTTGCAAATTAGAGTCGTTGTTACCGTTCATGGTATCGTAACACGAACGAGCAGAGACTTTTAGCTAACCACTGAGCTCTTGCGGTCTATTGGTAAGCTACATTGTATTCCATGGTTGGGTACAAACACCATAGGCTGTTGGTATAACTTTTATCACGCCAGAAGGATAATCATAAACATTTCATGGTCATGTCTACTTGCGCCCAGGGTCGTTGTTAGAGGCCATGGTGCCGTAAAACGAACAGCAGAGACTTTTAGCAAGCCACTGAGCTCTTAGGGGGCTATTGGTAAGCTTCGTTATATTTCATGGTTCGTTCCAAATACCATAGGCTGTTGGTAATGCTTTACCACGCTCAAAAGGATGATCATCATTCATAAACATTTCATCATGAAGTCATGGGGAGAAGGGAGAAGTGTAACAACAGTTCAAGGAGAAAGAAAGTGAAGTAAACCAGTCTTAACGTGTGTATATTTTTCTGTACAAACCGGACAAGTGTAAATGTGATAGGAGGCTGAATGCCTAGGGTCAAACTGACCAGAAGTGTTGTTGCTCTAGAGCTTAGAATCCGTGAATATAAAGTACTGTACAAAAACATTATTACAAGTGCATCTAAAGGGGTCGATAACATGTGTGTAAACAGTGTAAATCTATGTAGAAAACATTACAGCCAGAATAGACGGTGGTTTTCAAATATATCAGTGTTTATTCCTGGTTTGCATGATCCTGGTAACATCAGCAAATGCATGCATAATGCTCCACGCCTGGGATACGGGGTCTCAATGTCGGGAGAACAGCTATTTATTTTATTTTTATTCAGGAAGATCCATATGATCAACCTTGGCGCCCATTTAAAGACGGAAAATTAATGTTAAATTCACTTGTGGCCTGTATTTAAAGGCAGTAAATTCTGTAGGGTTGTTTTCAAGGGATAGTTAACGTTAAATCAACTCCAGCGTGGAGGTGTGAGTGTTTCAGTGGCAGTCCAAGGTGTGGCCTTACACATACTGATATGTATCAGGACACAGGAATTAAACTGTGGGCATATTTTCGTAATTATACATATTTCAATTAGGGATGGCTACGTTAGAGCCAGAGGGCAATTCTACTTTGTTGGGGGACTGGGCTGGTGAGCAGCAGAATCAGCCGGGGTCTGATAGGCAATTTGTTATGTGAATGGGAGAAAACAGTAGAGTAAGGGGAGATTTGCCAGGGCAGGGGGGAAATAAGTTAAAGATGGAAGCTGAGATGATAGCCATGTTGAAGAAGCTCATGCTTCGTAGCAACAAGTCCGAAGGGATGGGGGAGAGGATGACCTGCCAGGTAACTAGATTGTCGAGGAAGCTTGATGAGGACACGGATCATTTGTCGGAGAAGCTTCAGGTGATTAGGCTAGACAGCCTTGTCACTAGCCAGGTTAGTGAAGTCAGTGTAGAAGCCACTAATCTGGAAACTAAGCTAGGTAATCAGATTGCTGTTCAGGAAGAGAGCGTAGACTATGAAGTAGATAGTTGGATGCTCAACAGGTGAAATTGGCAGGGAAAATTTTAAGCCAGGCACTGGAGACCAGCCAGAAATTTCTCAGGGTAGATAGGAAATTGGGAGAACAGAGTGTGATGAAATTGTATGCATCGTGGAAGAGAAAGTCGAGGTTATTGAGAAAGAGAGTTGTGAGAGAGTGGACATGGATGAGAGTGCTAAGGTTAGTGAGAGAGTGGACATGGATGAGTGTGCTGAAGATAGTGAGGTGAGTGGTGAGAGAGTGGAGATAGATGAGCGAGTCGAGATTAGTTTGCTAGGGAATGGTATGAAGAAGGTAGACGAGCATATTAGCCAGGTTAGCGAGAAGGTGACTAGGATGGATGAAGAAACTGTAGGTAGAATTCTACGCGGTCAAAATTTGGAACTAAGAGGGAGTGAAGATCTTGTTATAAAGTTAGCATGTCATTTCTCTGATGACATTAGGACTGCAGGGTGCGTGCAGAAGATAGTCGCTATTACGGGAATGGAGGGGTCACTTGGAAGTTAGGTACCTTGAGAAAGACAGGTAGGCAACGTCAGAGAAATGGGGGTTATCAAAGGGAAGGAAATTATCATCATGGGAGAGAGAGGAACTGGGATCCAGGTAGAGGGGATAGGGACATTTGGCATGAAGATGACGGGAGAGGAAGAAATAACAATGAGAGTCAGGGGTACGGGGAAAACAATCAACCGGGGAACAGACCACATGAGGTAGAGCAGGCAAATAGGGGGCGTGGCAATGAAAGGCAGATTGAGAGAAGCAACGCGCCAGGAGGTTTAAACTCCGCCAGGACTCAGTATATGGAGCAGGGGGAGAGTCCTTGCATAGTATTCCTGCTCACGCTATGGAAGTAAAACATAATTTAGAGTATAATGTTTAAGTAGGATCTGATTGGTTAGGAGACCGGAGCTGTAAGTTAGAAATTTTGTTAGTGTCGCTGGATGCATTCAAGTAATTAAGGAGGTTTCTGAGGAGAAAGAGTTAGGTGTCGGCATAGTATCAAGGTGTATTTTGGTCATGATAGATGATCGTGTGTTGAGTGATGTTGATCACTGTTGTATTTTGGTCATGAGAGATGAACGTGAGTTGAGTGATGTTGATCACTGTGTGGATGAGGCAGTTGTAAAAGATACCATGTTGGACGAGGGTCAGAAGTCAGAGGTGCTTAACGTTCTGAGAGAACACAGGGAGGTGTTCTCGGAGAATCCTGGATGCACTCACGGCTACGGGCATAGCGTTAGCGGTCCTAGGTACCCGATAGCTCACTCGCACATGCAGGTTATTGGTGAGGTGATTGGTGAGATGCTTTATGATAGTATATTTGAAAACAGTAACAGTCAGACTGTTAGTCTTCTGGTGGTGGTGACCATGTGGGATGGTACCATTAGGTTATGTTTAGGGGGCGTGGCAGTTAGCAGTTTGCAGGAAGGACTCGCCTTTTTGTGTTACTCGAAGGATTTTTGGATTTTCAAGAGGGAAAGCTGTACCCTAAGAGATTAAATAAATTGAGGATTATAATGTAGTTGTAGGTAAGATAGGAAGTCTGGTGTTGATGCGAGCTGAGCATCTGCCGTCGGTAGAGCAGAGTTCCGTTCTTTAGGTTTCTCATTTCCGGTCCATTTGTTATAGACCGCAGGGTAGGTGCATGTGCATACAGGTTGATTACCAACAATGACATGGTCCTAGGTACATAAAACATTGCTAACCTCAAGCTATATGTCACCTAGAGATCTTGCTTACGGTATGACAAGACGGGAGTACTAGTGTATTTGTGTGAGGGACAAGGAGTAAATCTACAACCTTGTAGTTAGAGATTGATCCTTGTGGGGGCGTCTGTAACCGAATTTATTCAGTTACATAAGCTCACCCTCGGGTTTTTGCCTTGTGCAGCTAGTTTGGGGTATTTTATTCATATTTTATTATATTGGGTTATAGTCGGGGAAGGAGTGGTGATTTCTATAGTGCCTGAGTGTATTTTGTGGACGGATTCATTTTTGG
Source organism: Meconema thalassinum (assembly GCA_946902985.2). Lineage (NCBI taxonomy): Eukaryota > Metazoa > Arthropoda > Insecta > Orthoptera > Tettigoniidae > Meconema > Meconema thalassinum. Next base: position 669,745,982 of record OX336389.2, on the reverse strand, counting down.
ATGTTCCGGCCCAGGTAGATTCGTTGTCTATCAATTATCGGTTTTTGGATATTTGATATTATATAATACGGTGTTATTGCGATTTATTACGATTTGGGAACAGGGACATAAGGGCTGTATTATCACCTGAAGTAGAAGCATTATTTCATTTTGGTTTGGGGTTAATTTGAATATTTTCATCTAGAAATGTTAAAAGTTTTAAGTGCTGGCTGTACCATAGGTACATATGAATCAACGTGGAGGTGTGTGTGTTTCAAAGTGGTGTATTTAAATCATAATTATTTACATGAATTTCAGAGTAGTTGCTGGAAATGCTGTCGTTCATTTTCCAAATATGCATTGCACTGACGTAGGAAGGTTTGGTACACTCACTGTAATCAACCTCGCTGATATTTAGTATCAGCGCAGTTATTTTGTTCTCGTAAGTCTCCAGAGTACGCGGATTGTTTCTGTATACCGTTTGTTTGAAGTTCCCCCACTAGTAAAAATCGCATGGCGCTGAAACTTGGCGAACAAATTTACAGCAAACTTCATCTTGAGAAGATGAGTTTCCACTAGGAAAATTCAATGTTTTGTTCTATATCTAACCATGTTCACAGGGCACGAGGCAGGCTACAGTACTTCACAGCAAGGCTTAATTATCCCAACTAACGTATCTTGCTGGCTGTGTATGTAATAGATGCTAATACTGCATCCAGGGATTCACGGCCCCCTGTTGTAATCGGCAAATGCTATGATATGTGACAGCGAGTCATTGCGACCTGTCTGCGGCTTTGCCTTTGGAATGCTCTGTTCTATAGGGATGGCCCCTACTGTATATAATTCATATATCTATATTGTACCCTTGAAAAGAAGCTATGACAAGATTCTGTTTTCGGGGTCGTGTTCAGTTCTTGTTTTCTGTAGCTTAAAGTAAATATGTTTTGCTTCCATTACAAAAAGGATTCATAGGGATAATAAAATTAGAAATAATGTGAAACAAAGTAAACATATACAACATTTAATAACTGAATCTGCATTAACAAATTAATCACCTCCCTTAAATCACTCCCTTAAAATTGAAGTAAATAAATCAAACAATCTGATAAAATATCAGTTCACAAAATCAGCATAAATTACACTGAAATAGGTTGTGGAAATCTCCACCATCTTCTCGGTATTGTGTGCGTGAGTGATTGTCAGCTGTAGAAGAAATGAGTACTGGTTAAAATAAGATTTGCTTCCAAATGACTCAATCAAATAAGTCACGAATCCCCGTTTGCAAATCACAAATTATGGCTCAAGAGAAACACATTTTCTAAGGGCTGTACACAAATAACAAAATACTGACATACCCCTCCCTTATAGAAGTTATATTACAAAAACATCCACGGAAGTTCACAAAGTGCACGCGGACACACATACCTGGATGCCCCAACAGGTCTTATACTCACAAAGCTATTGGTACGCAAACGTGACATAAACAAGATAACAAACTGGCTAACCGTACTGTGCCCGTTTAGACCGGAGTCCGCACGACCACATATGCATTTTACCAATAATCAGTCAGCACGAGAGTCAAAATTCCCGGAGCGCCAGATGGGTTAAAGCTAATCGCAAAAACGACATCAAATGAAAAAAATGCTTTACTGATTTTTGGCTCAATGCAACAATAAGGATAGAAGGAGATTCAATTGGGCGTAACACATCACGTAAAATTATCTCAGTTTATTTTGAATTTAAAATTGACTGCAAAAATGCTCAAAGCAGCATCATCCACGTGTGGCGACCCACACTCCTATTTACACAATATACAGAAATTTTCCAAACACATTTGACAATTTTTTTGGAAACACAAGTCTGATTGTTAGTCCTGTAGACTGTGTTCCAAAATTATTTATAATTAATGATTAAATCCAGTTCAAATTTAATTGTCTCTACTGGAAATATCGTAGATCACTGTTTGAATTTTTTACATAACATTAACACTCGTAGAATAAATGTTCATAGAATTTTAACTTTCACTTATTTTTCCAGTTTCAAAAATATATTGTCAAAAAATATTATTTCTCAATCAACACAAATTATTTACACATATTAATAACATCTGAAAAATATTTGACCTTGAGCATAGCATCGAAGAACTTGTGCGAAGCACAACAAAAATTAATTGCTCTTCTGACATTAAACATTTCGAGAAGTGACTCGATTATGGACTTCAAGTTCCTCACAAAATATATGATTTCTGAATCATCAACTTGATCAATAAATGGTTGAACCATTCAACTATTTGACTTTCCACTTGGAATCATTATTAAGAAAAAAATATTTATATTCATGGCCCTTTTAGTAACTTTCACAACTTGCAATTCTTCAACAGAATGCGGAAATAAGAATTGTAGTTTCATAATGAATTCATTTAGTTCATGGCACTAGGATTGAAAATATCCTTCAAATTATTCGTGGTTAAAGAATTATTTTTAATTGGCAGTGGCCCATTCTATTATTTGTGTAAGAACACAATATTATAGCAACAACGGCAAAGGTCTTCCTCTGAAGAAGAATACTACTATCATGACACATCCGGGTTCTAGCAAAATCAAAGTCTAAATGGAATTCGTAAACAAGGTTGAAATAAGAACTGATGGTTTCAAAGAAATAACCTTCGGGTCATTCATACGACGAAATGTGTGGCTCCAATACTCCTTCTATAAACCTGAGCCATCGAACCTGCTATTTGATTGATGCTCGAAAAAAAACCCTCATTCCTGCGACTTAAACATGCGCACCTGGGAATGGCATTTCAACTACTCCACACACATAAATTTTCTTCCCAAAATTTATACAATAAATCAAGCTTCTGCTTGTTATCAACACTGGAAGATTAATAAACTTACAAGTTTATTTTATTTTACCATTCAGTTCAACCCGTGAATTTACCATACTTATGAAAATCTTTATTTCACTTTCGAGTGTATTTACGTCATGATTTTATATAAATACAAAAATATCCTATTTGATACAAATATCAATTGCTTCCCGTTTCATGCCTCTCCGTGTTATCTGAAAAATATACTTTGCTAATTGCAAATATCAACTGTTCAACCAGAACTGAACTGTTGGTTGAATGCGGGCTTGCGCTAACCACTCTCCTTCGGAAAATCTCCTGTTCCAAACTAGAAATGATTAAACTACTTCATAGGCTCTCTCTCAATACATATGATTATTATAAAATGTAATATCCCAGAATTATTTAGAAAAATTATGAAAATTATTATTATTATTATTAGTGGATTATTATTATTATTATTAGTTATATTATTTTAAATATGTTTAATTATCATCTCATTATGTGAGAATCCACATGTTCGAACCTTCGAATATGGAAAAAATATCCATTCCTCAACAAAAATAATTATTAACTTTTACAGTTACATCGGCTGATTACCGTGATTTCCCAAAAATATGAAATATTCAAATAAATGCTCGAAATGCTCGGTCATCGATCCTAAACTGTTCTGAGTGCTGAAAATACTCAGAATAACTCTAATATGTCTTGCGTAAATCATTTAAATACGAAGAAAAATAAATGTGTTTGTCATCTGCAGAAAATGAGTTTGTTCCAATTAGCTAGGCATAATATAAAGTCAAAATGTGGCTTACATTTCTCGTTGGTCTTGAAGCGTAGTGAACCTGGTCTGTACCAGATTTATCCATAGACATGCCCTATCGGACAAGCACGTATAATCCTTGTATCGGCCGCCATTATATACCCACAATCCGTCTAGTAAGACATAGTGGTAGTATCTCTTGACGTTTGAATTAACTGTTGTTCCATTTTAATATGGGCTTCTATCAAAGCCATAACAGTTTGTTTAAATGGGGTCAGATCTAAGTGATCTATTCTTAGATATGTCAGTTGTAACATAACTCACGGTAATCTTATCAATACAAGAAGACACTGACAGTCTAACCAATCAACGGCTGTTCTGAAGATCGTTCCCTGGGCATGGTTTATCACCATCTACCATGCGCTAAGCAACCTGTAGTTTCCCTTGCGTAGACTAATGAACACCACCGTGATCGACTGGTCTTCAGTGTACTGATAGATCGAAGTGGTTATTAAGTTACCAATATGAAAACTGACTGAAATGGACTAAACATCCAAGTATTAGGTTATTACTGGACTGTGACAAAGTACTAATTCTAGACAAAGTCTAGCATATGTCCATGTAGAAACATAAATATTTCCACTAATGTCTGTAGAAAAAAAATTCAATCACCTCTGTGATTCTCCTCGCCGGAAACTTACTAAGTTCCACTTCGTAGCGCAGCACTTTTCGTGACTATCACGACTTGAAAAGAACTTCTGCGTAGATCCGGCAACCATGTGCCTTGGCTCAGCGTCGCAGCAACTTGCTTGCCAAGTGCTTGTGTTAGAATGAGCTGAAGTTGCTTCGGCCAGCTGGCTTTTATTCAAAACTGCCAGGGTCACGCGTCATCAGCTGAAATCTGGAAATCATCATATCTCTGGTATCCCTGGTCCGATTTACTTGATACTAATTGCATTTTCTTTCATTTGGCCGTGCCAGTAATCTGATCCCATTCTCAAGTCTCTACTCCATGGTTAACTATTTAATCAATAAATAGCCTCGACCTCTGCTATTACTCGCTACGTCACTTGACATGCAAGTATCGGTAAATTCTTTCCAATTGCTTCGAGAAGCAATGGAGCGCGATATTCAAATATCTCAACTTTCAAAAGCGGCTACAGCCTTTCCCTTGATATCTAGGTGTCTGAATCTTGGAATACCCATTCCTAGAGTTGGGCACATCCACCCCACACCTAGCAAAAAATAAAAATGGAAAAATTTTTATTTTTCCTATCTACACATTAAATCATCTGGGTCTTGAATAATAAATCTTCAAATTCGATGCATTATAAGTTCCCACGATGTTACCAGTTCGTGTATTGGCGACTTCATAGCTTCCATTGTTGTTTACTTCCACAATGCGATAGGGTCCAGCGTAAAGGCTTGCAAACTTCGAGTACACTCGATTTTGCACGTCAGAGGGTGTAGGTCTTTTCACTAAAACAAGAGTTCCTACGCGCAAGGGTCTGCGAAAACGTTTTCCTCTCACTCTGCGCTCTCTTTTCTCAGCTTGGCTCCTCAACTTGTCTAAAGCTAGAGTTTCCCTCATCTGACGACTTGGTTCAATCTCAGGTGGAATAGAGATGATTCGATCCCATAATCTTGTTGGTTTAATTCCATGATGAAGCAACATGGGAATCTGTCCAGTACTCTCATGAATTGTAGAGTTGATGGATTCGGATGCTAAAGAGAGAACATCCATCCATTTCCAATGCTCATTTGGACAATAGAGGCGGCAAAATTTTGCTATTTCAGCCATCACGCGTTCTGCTGGATTGCTCTCAGGATGTCTGATAGAACAAAACAATTGTCTAATCCCAAGATTATTCATGACGGTTCGAAATTCTAAAGATGTAAATTGAGGTCCACGATCTGATAAAAGGAATTCCGGTTTGCCTGCTTCCGGAATTACGCTGTCTCTAATTCTCTTCGCACAATATTTTGCGTTTGCCTTCTGAATCGGATGCAACATAGTGTATTTGCTGAAAACATCCATGGTCACCAGAATATATCGGTTACCTCTTTTAGACTTTGGGAGAGGACCATATAAATCAGTCGCGAAGATTTCGCAAGGCTTAGAAGGAATATTAGGCCTTGGTAATTCCCTCAATAATCTAGAATTATGTTTACTCCTTTGGCATAAGTCGCATTCTCGAATAGTGTTCCTGACAGTTTGTCGCATTCGCTCCCACGAAAATTTCTCTTGAATCATGTTGACCGTCTTATCTACTCCAGCATGACCTGCGATTCGATGTGCCATCCAGATAATGGGTTTTTGCATTCGTGGAGGTATCACTACTCTCAGCTTCGTATGGTCGGGATCTGCAAACTTGTAGATTAAACCATCTAACATCATAAAATCTCTTGAAATTCTTTCAGTTTCCACAAAATCATCATCATTGGGATCCATGTCTCCCTGTAGAAAACGAAAAATGTTTCTAAGACGTCGGTCTCTCCTCTGGGATAAATGCAACAATCTTAACCTTCTCAAGGTATCCTCATCCTCCTGCGTCAGGTTAACTTGAAAAACCTTAGATGTAGACTCCACTGCTCTACTCAATAAATCAGTTCCCACGTTCAACTTTCCAGGAGTGTGTTCAATAACTAGGTTGAATTGTTGAATAAAAAGTGACCATCTAGTTATCCTATCACTGGCAAAGTTTGTTCTCAAGATAAACTCCAATGCGTGGTGATCAGTCCTCACAATGACTGAATGTCCAATTAACATTTTCTTCCACGACTCCAACGCGAATATTACAGCAAGTGCTTCTAACTCTGTGGTGTAATAATTCCTTTCTGATGGACGAAGTTTCCTGCTAATGAACGCCAGGTAATGTCTCTTGTGATCTTCATCTTCTTGAAGAAGAATAGCTCCAATCCCTACGGTGGATGCATCAGATTCTATGATGAAATTCTTGGTAAAGTCAGGATACTCCAATTTCACGCTGTTTACCAATAACCTCTTGGCATCTTGAAATGATTGTTCACAATCTTCATCCCATTTCCATTTGTTTCCTTTCTTTAATAATTCCTGCAATGGCGCTACCGTCTTGGTGAAGTTTGGACAATGCCCTGCAAAGAATTGGCATGTCCCGAGAAAACTGCGGACATTCTTCACTCTAGTAGGTCTAGGGAAATTTGCAATTGCCTGTATCTTCGTCTCATTGGGACGGTATCCTTCTCCATCCAAAATGTGACCCAAAAATTTTATTTCCTTTCGAAAGAACTGACATTTTCGAAGGTTTACTTTAAAGTTCGCTTTTCTCAAATCTGCGAATATCATCTGAAGATGTAACAAATGTTCCTCCTTAGTCTCAGATGCCATTAAGATATCATCTATGTAACGAATTGCTATCTCTTTTACTTCAGGACTCAAATTTTGTTCCAGTGCTCTGATCAAAACTGATCCAGATGTTTTGACTCCAAATGGTAGACGGCGGAATACATATGTCTGCTGGTCAAACATAAATCCTGTAAACTTCTTGGAATCTTCACTAAGCCTAATGTGATGGTAGGACGAAGTGAGATCAATATTAGAGAACCAGACCTTGCCTTGGAATTTCCTTAACAGTTCCCTAATGATTGGTGGTCTGTCATACTCTGGCAGTAATCTTTAATTCAAATTTCGCGCGTCTAAACATAGTCTCAGACTTCCATCTTGCTTAGACACTACTGCTAATGGATTGACATAAGATGTAGTATACTTTTCAATCACATTGTTGCTTTCCATCTCCTTGATAAGCACTTTTACCCTTTCTCGATGCTTTTCCGCTACCGGATACAATTTAGCATGAAAAGGTGCATCATCATTTACACGAATATGATATTCAAAATCTTTAATTTCACCAGGTTTAATATCGAAAATGTCGTGATACTCTTCCAAAATTTTCCCTAGCTCTGGGGACTCCTCCTCAGTGTAGACTTCTCTTCCTTCAGCTTCATGAAAAATCAGAGACCATTGAGCATCTCCCTCGATGTCTTCCTCTTCTTTTCCCTCGAAGTTAATCTCTTCGGTATTCTTGAATTTGATCGTCTCTGTCTTCATGTCTATCACTGCTTGATATTTCTGAATGAAATCCGCTCCCAATATCATGTCAAAAGCCATGTCCTTCATTACTACAAACACATGTCGGAGATCATGTCCTCCAATAGTAATACATAAGTATAATTGTGTTTTACACAGAGATATTTAATGGGTATTATTCCTTGGATCTTAATTCCTGATACTGGAATCTCCTCTAAATTCTCTTTGAGCTTCCACAGAATATAAAGCTTCTCAGTCACAAGACAAAGCATAGCCCCAGTATCAATCAAAGTATCGAAAGGCATACCGAATACTTCGCATGATATGATTGGCATTCTAATTCTCGTACCCATTTCTTTCCGTTCGTCATTCTGTTGAATTAAGTCATCATCCTCTGCTTGCCATTTAATAATTCTGGAAGTGAAAGTGTTCAAAATTCTATCTTCTACTGTGAATTCGAAGGTTTTTTTTTTCGTTACCATTCCCCCGGGATTGTTGTGTTCCCGATGGACCTGGTTCATTGGGCCTCTGCTCCAAAAACTGCAAGTTATCTTGGTGTCTTGCTTCCAAGTTTTTCCTCGTCTCCTTGTTGAACTCTTCATTGGACTGACGAGTATCCACATTCCCTCTGTTATTGTAGTTGTTTCTACCATAGTACCTTCTTTCCTGGTACCTTCCTTGGTTATCCCGTGGCCTTCTCCATCGAGTATTATATCGATTACCACCATCCGGTCTCGCATAAGGCTTGTAACTGTATCTGTTACTGTACTGATTCCATCCTCTCTTATTTGGATCTTCCCTCGGCGTTTTCTCTTCTCGCCCCTCTCAAATCTCTCGAGGTGTTTGAGAATAACTATCAGCCATAACAGCGTACACAGCGTTGTTATTCTTTCCTCCCTTCTGATGGAAGAATTGAGCATTCGTATGATCCAGCTTCTGTAATACCTCTTCAAATTGCTCCATATTATAGATGTCAGCAGCGATCAAAGTCCTCTGGACGTCTGCTGGAAACTGACGTATCAATGCAGTAATTAATTCGTTATCTGGCATCGGCGGATCTAAATGTTGAAGTTTAGAAAGCTGTCCAGAAAAGTACGTAGAGTATCGAGTAGGTTGTGACGTCGAGAATCTCTTAGAATATAATTCTGCTCTGACTTGCTGTTGGGTTTCCGGGGACCAAAACTTTTTCAATAACCCACGAGAAAACTCCTCAAAAGTGGTTAGAGTGGATCTAAAAGCTCTGAACCAAAGAAGTGCAGGACCTTCCAAAAATTTCCCTATCACTCGGATCTGTCTTTCTTTAGGGATCTTGGAATCTTTCAGGTAATCCCCTGCTTCTCTCAAAAATTCTACGGGTGTTACAGAATCTCGCCCTGAAAATTTAGAAGGCTTATCCTCTACATTCTTGAATACAGTTATGGGGTTGGATTGAAATACTGTCCTGACCTCATCCTGTCTTTGACTGTCAGTTTCTCTAGCTGCTCCTAGATTTATCTGTATCTGTTCCTTTCCCCTTACACTTGGCATTTTCAACAGATGGTCAGACTTTTTCTCGTCCTTGATTTGCGTTTTCATAGCCTCAAGTTCCTTCTGGTTTTCTTCTGCCATTTTCTTAATTGCTTCACTTTCTTTACAATTCTCCTTAACATCAGTGGATATCTGGTTCATAACAGCCTCATGACTTTTCAATGACCCTGTCATATCTGATATATCCTTCTGAGTTGCTTGGATATCTTTGGAAATTACTTGAATGTGGGATGACAAAGATTCCCTAATCTCCTTGATTCCCTCTTGGTTCTCCAGCTTGAGTGTGTCTTTAATTTCATTGACAACTGTGGTTTTAATTTCAGTTTGCAACTCACTAATCACACCTTCTGTTATTTCTCCCATTACAAGTTCTTTGAATTGTTCTGTCAACCGTTGAACAACTAGAATTCCCATCTCATTACTCTCTTTCTTCACTCTGACTTCTAGGTTGACCATGTCTTCACCAACATTCCTAAGACCATGTTCTATCCTATCAGCTAAGCTTTGGGATCTAAGATCGGCATCGCGAAATTTATCGTCCATTAAACTTGCGTTAGTAGCTAATGAAGTTTCGAGCTCATGTGGTTTTTCGCATAATTTAGACATTTTACTCTCAAGTGACATTTTCAAAATTTCAGAATTCTCTTTAAATTTACTTTCCATAGAATTAAATTTACTATTCAAATTTTCTTTCAAGTTACCTTTTAACCTGCTTTCTAAAGAATCAGAATTTTCTTTAAGTTTATTTTCTAAAGAATCTGAATTTTCCTTAAGTTTTTCATCTAAACTTTCTTTCAAGTTATCTTTTAAAGAATCAGAACTTTCTTTAAGTTTATTTTCTAAAGAATCAGAATTTTCTTTAAGTTTCCTTTCCAAAGCCTCAGTATTTTCTTTCATAATGGCTGCTACACGCAGTCCAGCTTATTTTGAACTCTCCTCCAAACTCCTCATCATCCTCTTCATTTCTTCCATAATTTCAATTATTATTCAAAGCTTAGGGGTATACAATATCGGCAAACACAAGCTTATAACTAGAACAAAAAATATGAATAGCTAATTGGAACACTCTAATAAAATGAGATTTGTCCTAATGTCGACGTGATGGAAAAACAAAATTCTCTACTTTTACAAATTACATTTACCACAATATCACAAGAAAATATGCAAGTTCTCAAATATCCTCCACCTGGATTCTAATAATGCGTATGTCCAGTCATCGAACGTTTACTACTGAATTTACTTGACGCCCTAATGGTTAAGCCATTATCAAAAATAATCAAACCCATTCTAATTATTAACCAAGTTAAATTTTTAATTTTCCCCACTAATTGGGTTTCCTACTAATTTATTCATCCAAACCAGACATCTCTCAACTCCCAAAATATTTCTATAAAAATTATCACAATTTAAATCGGCATGCGATTGACCATGTCTAAATCGAGCCCCACGTTCGAAGCCATTTCTCTCTCTATCTTATTTTATGTGCCCGTTTAGACCGGAGTCCGCACGACCACATATGCATTTTACCAATAATCAGTCAGCACGAGAGTCAAAATATCCTGGAGCGCCAGATGGGTTAAAGCTAATCGCAAAAACTACATCAAATGAAAAAAATGCTTTACTGATTTTTGGCTCAATGCAACAATAAGGATAGAAGGAGATTCAATTGGGCGTAACACATCACGTAAAATTATCTCAGTTTATTTTGAATTTAAAATTGACTGTAAAAATGCTCAAAGCAGCATCATCCACGTGTGGCGACCCACACTCCTATTTACACAATATACAGAAATTTTCCAAACACATTTGACAATTATTTTTTTGGAAACACAAGTCTGATTGTTAGTCCTGTAGACTGTGTTCCAAAATTATTTATAATTAATGATTAAATCCAGTTCAAATTTAATTGTCTCTACTGGAAATATCGTAGATCACTGTTTGAATTTTTTACATAACATTAACACTCGTAGAATAAATGTTCATAGAATTTTAACTTTCACTTATTTTTCCAGTTTCAAAGATATATTGTCAAAATTATTATTTCTCAATCAACAGAAATTATTTACACATATTAATAACATCTGAAAAGTATTTGACCTTGAGCATAGCATCGAAGAACTTGTGCGAAGCACAACAAAAATTAATTGTTCTTCTGACATTAAACATTTCGAGAAGTGACTCGATTATGGACTTCAAGTTCCTCACAAAATATATGATTTCTGAATCATCAACTTGATCAATAAATGGTTGAACCATTCAACTATTTGACTTTCCACTTGGAATCATTATTAAGAAAAAATATTTATATTCATGGCCCTTTTAGTAACTTTCACAACTTGCAATTCTTCAACAGAATGCGGAAATAAGAATTGTAGTTTCATAATGAATTCATTTAGTTCATGGCACTAGGATTGAAAATATCCTTCAAATTATTCGTGGTTAAAGAATTATTTTTAATTGGCAGTGGCCCATTCTATTATTTGTGTAAGAACACAATATTATAGCAACAACGGCAAAGGTCTTCCTCTGAAGAAGAATACTACTATCATGACAAATCCGGGTTCTAGCAAAATCAAAGTCTAAATGGAATTCGTAAACAAGGTTGAAATAAGAACTGATGGTTTCAAAGAAATAACCTTCGGGTCATTCATACGACGAAATGTGTGGCTCCAATACTCCTTCTATAAACCTGAGCCATCGAACCTGCTATTTGATTGATGCTCGAAAAAAAAACCTCATTCCTGCGACTTAAACATGCGCACCTGGGAATGGCATTTCAACTACTCCACACACATAAATTTTCTTCCCAAAATTTATACAATAAATCAAGCTTCTGCTTGTTATCAACACTGGAAGATTAATAAACTTAGAAGTTTATTTTATTTTACCATTCAGTTCAACCCGTGAATTTACCATACTTATGAAAATCTTTATTTCACTTTCGAGTGTATTTACGTCATGATTTTATATAAATACAAAAATATCCTATTTGATACAAATATCAATTGCTTCCCGTTTCATGCCTCTCCGTGTTATCTGAAAAATATACTTTGCTAATTGCAAATATCAACTGTTCAACCAGAACTGAACTGTTGGTTGAATGCGGGCTTGCGCTAACCACTCTCCTTCGGAAAATCTCCTGTTCCAAACTAGAAATGATTAAACTACTTCATAGGCTCTCTCTCAATACATATGATTATTATAAAATGTAATATCCCAGAATTATTTAGAAAAATTATGAAAATTATTATTATTATTATTAGTGGATTATTATTATTATTATTAGTTATATTATTTTAAATATGTTTAATTATCATCTCATTATGTGAGAATCCACATGTTCGAACCTTCGAATATGGAAAAAATATCCATTCCTCAACAAAAATAATTATTAACTTTTACAGTTACATCGGCTGATTACCGTGATTTCCCAAAAATATGAAATATTCAAATAAATGCTCGAAATGCTCGGTCATCGATCCTAAACTGTTCTGAGTGCTGAAAATACTCAGAATAACTCTAATATGTCTTGCGTAAATCATTGCAAGATTTAAATACGAAGAAAAATAAATAAATGTGTTGGTCATCTGCAGAAAAATAGTTTGTTCCAATTAGCTAGGCATAATATAATTCAAATGTGGCTTACATTTCTTGATGGTCTTGAAGCGTAGCGAACCTGGTCTGTACCAGATTTATCCATAGACATGCCCTATCGGACAAGCACGTATAATCCTTGTATCGGCCGCCATTATATACCCACAATCCGTCTAGTAAGACATAGTGGTAGTATCTCTTGACGTTTGAATTAACTGTTGTTCCATTTTAATATGGGCTTCTATCAAAGCCATAACAGTTTGTTTAAATGGGGTCAGATCTAAGTGATCTATTCTTAGATATGTCAGTTGTAACATAACTCACGGTAATCTTATCAATACAAGAAGACACTGACAGTCTAACCAATCAACGGCTGTTCTGAAGATCGTTCCCTGGGCATGGTTTATCACCATCTACCATGCGCTAAGCAACCTGTAGTTTCCCTTGCGTAGACTAATGAACACCACCGTGATCGACTGGTCTTCAGTGTACAGATAGATCGAAGTGGTTATTAAGTTACCAATATGAAAACTGACTGAAATGGACTAAACATCCAAGTATTAGGTTATTACTGGACTGTGACAAAGTACTAATTCTAGACAAAGTCTAGCATATGTCCATGTAGAAACATAAATATTTCCACTAATGTCTGTAGAAAAAAAATTCAATCACCTCAGTGATTCTCCTCGCCGGAAACTTACTAAGTTCCACTTCGTAGCGCAGCACTTTTGTGACTATCACAACTTTGAAAATTACTTCTGCGTAGATCCGGCAACCATGTGCCTTGGCTCAGCGTAGCAGCAACTTGCTCGGCAAATGCTTGTGTTGGAATGAGCTATCGATGCCTCGGCCGGCCGGCTTTTATTCAAAACTGCCAGGGTCACGCGTCATCAGCTGAAATCTGGAAATCATCATATCTCTGGTATCCCTGGTCCGATTTACTTGATACTAATTGCATTCTCTTTCATTTGGCCGTGCCAGTAATCTGATCCCATTCTCAAGTCTCTACTCCATGGTTAACTATTTAATCAATAAATAGCCTCGACCTCTGCTATTACTCGCTACGTCACTTGACATGCAAGTATCGGTAAATTCTTTCCAATTGCTTCGAGAAGCAATGGAGCGCGATATTCAAATATCTCAACTTTCAAAAGCGGCTACAGCCTTTCCCTTGATATCTAGGTGTCTGAATCTTGGAATACCCATTCCTAGAGTTGGGCACAGTATGTCACCGTAACTTTAAAGATACCACGCATACAGGAGTATGCAACAAAATGCAACAACAACAAACATGCCAACAGGCTATCAAAATACAAAATTAAATCAATGAGTATAAATCAACATAACACTTGGAAAATACAGTATTCAGCGTGGATTGCTCCCCATTTAATCATCAAATAATTTTTAACCACTCATGCTTATTTATTTTAATATTGTTACGTGCCACCCCCTAGTGGCACCTTTGTTAACTGGATTACGGTGGGTATAAAGCACAACACCAGTTACTGCTTAAAGAAATAATTAATTTTATTGCAGCCAGAAAAATACACTACTCAACAGCAATCATTACCTTACTCCAGTTTCCTCACGTAGAGAATACTTTCCCTTTCACTTGTCAACAGACCACAGTTAATCCTCTTCGCTAATGAGTCCGGTCTCGTACGCTCGCTGGAAATAGCTGCACTAGGTCTGTCACTGTACTATACACTGTTTCACAAGCACCACAATCACTTCCTCGGTGTCAAGAGAATCAGCTTCACTAGGGGTTTCGCAAGTCACCACACTTCTGTCGCTCAAGATAATCGCTCGCACTAGCTCGTTAAACACAACAACAACCACTGCTTGACAGGTCACACTTATATAGCAGGCCGGTGACTCAATAAATGCTTCTAGATCCATCCAGGGTTCACGGCTTCTCGAGGTTTCCATCGCTGGCCCAGTCACGAATATTCTGGACTATCCCTTTGTCCTAGTAGCCCTGTTGCATAAGGCGCACGCAATACAGGAGGCAGGCCACAGCCCAGCCCTGGGACAGTTGTGACTCATGCGGCGAGCGATGACACAAACTCACAGCCGTAACAATATTTTAAAATTCACCAAACTCGTCGCCTGTCATTCTAATGACCAATATCTAGGGATAGGAATTTTTCGGTGATTTCAGAGTGAAGAAAGCGGTATTTTAAAGTGGCAAATTCGGTGTTTTCAAGTGCACTTTTCGGTACTTTCAAAATGTTAAATTTTAGGCGGTATTTTTTAAATATCATGGATAACATAACGCATTTCAGTCATCCTTCAAAGTATACTTCAGTGAAGAGATCCAAATTCTCTTGTGACAAACGGTAACATGTATCACTTAACGTGCTAGTGTAAGCTGAAAAACAAGTTCACAGTTAGCGTTTGAACAGGGGATCCAAATGGTTTTCAGCACAGATTCTGAGAACTTTGGAAATACAAATGTCATTCCTTGCAAAACTTGAACAATATCTGTCTTGGTCCTGTCGTGCATCTGCCTCTTGATTAAAGTTTGCAGTTCGTTGTATCCTCTAATGACCTCACTTTTTTCCAGTGTTCCACAGAATGACAACTTCTTAATTTTCTTTGCAAGGTCCTCATTGATGTTCATTGGCACTATTTCTGCTGGATCAAACGCACACATTTGTAAATCTTGTTGCCAGGGTCAACGTATCTCAGGCTGATTAATATTCTAAGAGCATGGGACCCAGCGTTTACTAAAACTGGATGTATTTTCTCTCCTTTTAACTCATTTCCACAACCCTCCAACAGCTCCTTAATGTTGGTACCGTAATTTCCAGAAACAGCAAGTTTAAGGGCTTGCTGAATTCTCCGTAGATGTCCATCTAGAAGGTGAACAGTCTGATAAGACTGGGATGAGTTTTGTGATGTCTGTGCCAAATTCTTTGAATCTCAAGTATTTCGTCATGTGAAACATTGTTCAGGAAATTAACACCAGAGTTATCAGTCCCTACTACTTCATTCATAAATTGCACGATATCTTTCAAGTACTCTGACAGGTACACTACAGAATGAAACCAAGAAGACCACCTGGTTAAGACTGGTTCAGGAAACAGTGGCACATTTGGATATGGATACTTGCCATCTAGATATTCATGTCTGAACGCGTCGAGTAGTTACTAGGATGAAGGGGGAGGTGACCTTGCTGTTCTGGTCCATAAAACCTCAATAAGTTAGTAACTTACCAGGATGAGATTGATAAAGATCGCTGTATGCAGAAAGTGAGGTCCACTATCTACCATTAAGTTTCCGATCATTCCGTGTTTGTTGGATGCTCTCCATGCAGTCAAGTCATGAGAGAAAATTACCGCTACTACACTCGCACAAAAACAAGCCTTTGTCAGCTTCTGTGACGACGATATTTTTAATCGGCAAGGTGGTCTCACTACGATGACATTAGGGCAAAACCTGGATGAATGCAAAGATGCAGAAGAAAGTGACATTCAGTAGTTAGACTTCGATAAAGACGATCATGGTTTCAGACATGAAAGCGATGAGGATATTGTACGGAATTTGACTGTCGGTGAGGTAAACTGAGATCCAGTGCATGTCAAGTGAAGGAGCGATGCAACGGAAATCCCGAAAGTTCCCACAGTCAAGCTAGTGTGTCTATAGTCACACTTATCTCTTATATAGAAAATCGAGATGAATTTTCGTTCTCATATATTGTTTTCTTCAGAATTGTACAACCTAAAACTAGAAAAAATAAACTATCTAAGAAACAAAATGTGATTACAGTCAATTTTCTTAGTTTTTAATATTGGCGTAGGCCTAAGAAAAAATAAACTATCTAAGAAACAAAAAGTGATTACAGTCATTTCTCTTAGTTTTTAATATTGGTGTAGGCCTAATCTTCGTAGTGTGTCTTACAATACTATGTTGTAATAGTACATTATGCAACGAGCCTATAATGGCAATAATTAAGACACGAGTAAGTTTATAAAACGAGCGTATGCGAGTCTTATAATTTCCATACGAATGTCTTAATTACCATTATAGGCGAGTTGCATACGACTGTTTATGTTCGACGATAATTATTATAACTATTTCATGTTCGAACATAAATATTCATAAATATCTGTAGAGATTTCACCAGTTTTATGTACTGAACAGAGCGTATGAGACGCAGAGAATGCCTTGTATTTGACCATGGCCTCCTCGATTACCCTACTATGACACTAGGCCAGGCAGCGACATTTAAATTAGAAGGCCGTGGAACTCAGTGCATCTAATTATCTAATTGGTCAAACAACTGTTTCTTGAGCTCTGATTGGTGGGAGGAACTGTTTCATAATGCAAAATAGTGTTATAATGAGCCCCATTATAGTACCGTTTTCTGACACACAATAGTCAGGGTCGAACATAAAGTATTCTAATTATTTTTTTCTGCGTGTTCTTAAAATACATTTCAATATTTTAACCAATAGTTTTCTTTTTGCCTGGCTTAAAAACATTATTGCAGATAATTCGTGGCTTTCAAAAAATCGCGGAAATTTGTGCATTAATTGCCGCGAATTATCGGAAGAGCACTATAAAGGAAAAAAAAAGGAAAAAAGCTAAAATTCGCGTTTTCATGCGAAATTCACGAACATTCGCGTTTTATGCGAAATTCGCGAAAATTCGCGAGCTCAAAAACATTTATTTTTGCCATTTTTAGGGTTATTATGACACATTATCACCTGTGTATGACTTCTTTAAAAAATTCGCGAAATTCGCGATCGCGAATTTTTCCTATCCCTACCAATATCTCATATCTTTGATTTATGTGTTAACCAGTGGAATGCAACCTCACTCCAAACATTGTCAAAGTCCGCAGGTGTGTCATAACAATAATAATATCTCGGGAATACTCATGATTTCTAGAGCTCCGTTGATTCAGCCAATCCTAGGCCCCTTAAATCCTGTGTGCCAAATAAAATACCATAAATCAACATCTCGAGAATCCCTCAGGAATTCCAAGACTTGGAAGATTTCAAACAGCCCCTCCTCAGAGTGAGACTGTTGAAATAGATGCGGCTTACAGAGTTATGACCTTGTCATCTCCAGCTGGCACCAAAACACACACAAATATGACACCATCACCTGGACTCAACAATCATAAAATTCCACACTTCAACATCACTCTAGATCAAAGCACCCTAATTCGTATTCACAAAACACTCTGATTCTGTGAATACACAATGAAAGAAAATGACGGCAAGGCGAAAGGCGTTCCGTACTAAAATGCAACTCGGCATATAATTTAATTACCACGGCCTGATTGATTATAAATTCACAATTTAGATACATATTTCCCCCAAATCGGTTATTACATTACATTAATACAAGATCCACTTCTGCTGTACAACCCAGCTTCCAAACTACGTTGAATAACTCAACCCATAAGCTGGTAGTCATGCGCCTCAAGGCAGCATGATAAGGGGGCGTATAATTGAACAAATCACACATATTAATTATTTACAAACATGCACGTTGCGCCCATAAAATTAACTGGTACGTCGGTAACTACGTTAAAACAAAGAATCTAAATTTAAAACACACAAAATAAAATATTTACAAAATTGCCTTGAAACCATAACCTGACTTGTCAAAAAAGAAATAAATTCCAATTTTTAGTACTCATCCTTCTGCACATCCATCAACGTTCATCAGCCGACATCACCTCTACTGGAATGTTCACTCCATAGAAACCATCATCGTAATGGTTTGAGCCTGGTCCATTCTTCCTTCGGCTGGCTGCGTGGCTCAGGGGTAACGTTCTCGCTTGCTGAGCCCAAGGTTGCAGGTTCGAAACCTGGCGCAGTCAGCTGGCATTTGAGGGTGCGCAAATGCGAGGGAGCCGTGTCAGTACATTTACTGGCACGTTAAAGATCCCCTTCGGGGCAAAATTCTGGCATCCCGGCGTCTCTAAAAGCCAGGGTAGTTAAAAGGGACGTAAAACCAATAACATTATTATTATTATTATTATTAACATTCTTCCTTCAGTGGCTGCTTCGTTGAAGATTCATCGTGCTGCTTGAATAAAATGTTATATTAATAATCAGACACTTATTATTCTGGCTATTACTATTAATGAGCTACTAAATACAATCAGTCCGAATAGCAATCGTAGACTCTCCCTACTATACAGCCTGATAGCTGCCTACATGAAACACTTACTTATATTTGCTCCACACACACAAATGATTTGAGATGTCCAAATGACATAAATATCACCGAACAGTTTCAAGATAGAACAAATTTTGAAAGTACAACTGGTGTCACTAGACACTCAAAAGTTAAGAGTCCTACATCTACAGATGTGCAAAATGTATCAGTATTGTGTCGCTCAGACACACCAAGAAATGCAATACGCAAGTGTCCCTGGGACACACCAAAAAGGCAATAACGTGGATGTCGCTCAGACACACAAAATGCCATATTCTCGCTAGGTCACATAGCAGTATTTATAATGAACAGACACAAATTCAGGAGTGGAGATCTTCCTGACATTTGCAGAAATTGGGCTACTAACATGCACGATGTCTCAAAATACTCGTAACACAATGCAGAGCATGATTCTGGCACTCGGCGATTAAATTGATCGTGGATTTCTTTGCAACACGAATACCACCAAATAATTGGTCCAGTTGTGGTGACGCTAAGTTCCCGCGGCGTCATGCTTCATCAGTTGCCATTTTATGTTCAGTTTCTGCAGCTGGGCGCCTATTCAGCAAACTCCTCCCATAGGCGTAGCTATAACATATCTCTGTTTCAAGTCTTCCCAATATCTGTCTCTTTCTTCGGCTGTCGGACAATAACATTTCTTAAATATGATTCACTGGCTTCCCCAAGCGCTTCTGTTCGTTGAACTCAAAAGTAACGGGACAGCATCCTTCCATTTCGGCTGTCGTAAATACTTCTGCAACCCCGGTCTATTGTCTCAAGGAATGTGGCTGTCGACTTCACGTTGCCGTTGCTTGTACATGTGTTGCGAAATAAGACTAATTTTTAGCATCTCTGACCATTTTTCCAACATATAAATGAATAAGTTAATCATTAATATGCTTGTATATTAAGGGTTCAATATATAGCCTATATACAAATATTTCTTGGCCAGATTTTCTCAAAAATGTAATAGTGCACTCTTGTCCAACATAAGATTGAACAATGCCAATATGCTTTATGGTAATTTGTGTTGTACAAAATTTCACAATAACGAAAGTATATATTAGTTTATATTATTTTCTTGTGGACATGATAACTACCAACCTCCACCAATCTTTTTCGAATTTAATACCTAAAATATTACCATATAAAATCTCGGTTGAGTTCGTTAATAGGTAAAATCTGACCAAGGGAGTGGAAATGGGGGTGGCTTTTTTGAAAAAGTGAAATATTGCTATAACTTTCTTAATATGTGAAGAATTGAATCCATTCAAAGTTCATACTATTCTTCAGATGAAGGCCAAAAGCTTATCTCAGTAAAAGATTTTGATACCACCAACCATTGGCCAAAGGGGAGTGAAAATTGGAGTTTCTTGAGGAAAAAAATCATACCTCTCTTAATAGACACAATATCAAAACCGTTTAAAATGGTCCATAGTCCACTGAGCAATACCTAAAACTGTTGACCGAAAGATTTTTGAAATGACCCACCCTTACATCAAGGGATGAGCAAAATATTTTCGGAAGTGTAAAAAAGGTTGGGACTTCTCATATGCTCAAAATGTGGAACCTTTGTAGGTATACAACAATGGGTTAGTGAACTCGAAATATTTTTCTTTGCCCGGTGAAATCTACCTCTGCCTTCCGGTGTGCCGAGAGAGATTTTTCAACTCGTTAATAGCTTGTTACTGATGAATTACAGTCGAACTTCGATATCTCGAAGTGCCTTCGGAGATAAAAATTACTTCGAGATATCGAATTTTTTTCAAAGAGAAAGAAAAAAAAAGGGAGGGATACCATTACAGTATTATAAACATACGAATAGACAACTGTTGCTACTTCTAATATTATTGTTACTAGAACTTCTTCTATGGGCCTACCAGCTAGGGTTTAATGCTATCGTATTAATTATTTACATGTTTCAATCCATTCTACTACATTGTATCTATTTTGTTAAACTACTACACAGTTATACAGTATTACTAGTACATTTTCATTTTACAGTACTTACAAATTCAAATCTTTGAAAAGAAGTCAGTCAGTTTCTTTTGCTTCCTTTTCTGCAACACCCTGTTCTCCACGAAGTTTTCTAACCATTACTGTCACTCTTTCCTTGCTTCTTTTCCCACCGTGACACGTTTCCCCTTTAAATGCGAGGGTAAAAATCTGCCAGTAGAGTTGGTAGAACGTCTCGTCGATAGTCCTCACAGTCAACCTCAGATACACTAGCACTTTCACCTGACGTAACTTTCTGCACAATTCCGTTTCGATGTTTAAATTTATCTAGCCATCCTGTACTAGCCTGGAACGTTTCTATGCCTAACTCCTCAGCAAATTTATGTGCTTTTTCACGAAGTATGGAGCCTTGAAGTGAATGTTTTTGTCCCTCGTACACTTTACCCACTTAAACATAGCTTCCTCCAACTGAGGGTAACTTGTGCTCTTAAAACGTTTCCTCTCCGATGAAGAACTTGACTCCTGGATAGCACTAGAAGTCTTGTCTTTATTTTTCATAATTGTTGACAGTGTGTTAGCTTGAATGCCGAATTCCACCGCAATATCTTTCTTCCTTCTCACACCCTTTTCCCCTTCGTAAATTAACTTTAATTTTTCACTTGCACTTAAACATTTCAGAACACATTTCTTCTCCATGGTGTTTGCATTACTGATTTACACAGTAGGTCAGAAACTACAGGACAGTGCACTCTCACCAAGCTTATCGGCCAAGGACACGAAGGGTGCGGGCATGCCATAAATAGCCGGACATTCCCTCTTACTGTCATTGTCTGAGGTGTACGACGACCCAAATGCGTCTCCTTGCCCTCAGGCTGCTCTGGACTGTAGCAGACCACACAATACTGACAGAAATGACTTCTCCAAGTACCGTACCCAAGGTGAACAAAAATCTCACATTCCAAGCCCCAAGTCACAACTCCAGTCTTCAAGGCAATTGTATTTTTACCCCAACTTCGAGATATAGAAAAATATTTTACGCTTGGGGAATTAAATATTCCTCGAGTTATCGAAATATTCGAGTAATAGAACTTCGAATTAGAGAACAAATGTAACATGTGAATTAGATACGTTACCGCCGGGAAATGAAAATATTCGAGTTATAGAAGTTCGACTGTACGTTAGCAACATGATTAATATACACTGCCGTCATGTCTAGAAGGATTTCAATTACGTTCTTAATGGATTTTTTCTTTTGTTTTCCTTGTAGCAAATTATTTTCCCTTTACCAATATGTTTTCTCTTTTCTAAAGCCACTGTTCAATTTCTTTGTCTTGAAATAAATGTATTTTTATTTCGTTTTGTTTGAATTCCTTGCATTTTCTCTCAAGACAGATTTCTTTTGTTTTGTCACCTTCACACCACAGTGCCTTGATTAATTTGTCACCATCTCCGACTCCAATTACTTTTCTTAAAAACAAACTCAAAGATTTTATGCTTCTCTCATAAACAAGTTTTTATGTACTTAATATTTGCAGGTACAACCGAAAAGTTCCGAAAAGAACGAAGTGTTGAATAAGATACGTTGTTGAAATCGAATGTTCCCGAAGGAAAACATGATGTTAGTTTGTCCGTTTGAGCTAATATATTTTAACAAAATACCATGAATTGGTCCGGCTAGCTCGAAACAAATTGCCAGCGTTCGACCCAGTGTACCATAGGGCTTGTCAGTTGGTGTGGTTCACCTCACCAAGACGCGGGACTAGTGCATACTGAGAAGGCCACTGCAAGGCACAAAATATTTGTAGTATTGATGCCACGAGCAATGACAATGCACCATGTGAGTCAAGCTACGTTACCTTCGTATCGATAGTGAAATCGAATGTTCCTGGAAAAAAAAAAAAAAAAAAAAAAAAACACCATGATGTTAGTTTGTCAGTTTGAGCTAATATATTTTAACAAAATATGATAATAGCTAGCTCAAAACAAATTGCCAGCGTTTCTCCCAAGTGTACCATTGGGTTCAAGGGCTGTGGGTATTTAACTGTGCTATTTTGAATTTCCCTCATTCCTCTTTTGTTGTCCATTTAGTCTTCTGCTAGGGGCCGATAACCTAGGCGTTAGGCCCCTTAAAACAACAATCATCATCATCATAGTCTTCTGCTATGCAAGTGAGTTATTAGTTGGTACGGGTTCTTAGTTGTACGGTAAGTAGTTTTTCATTTCATTATCATTTGCATTATCTGCAAAGGGACCAATAACCTAGATGTTAATCCCCTGAATGATACAATTGAGGAGCCTGGTGCAAGAACCAGATAGCTCCAAAATATATCATTTTTCAGGGGACACAAAAAACTGAATAAAATGATTATATGGCAAGAAAGAAAGGGTTATCTACATACACTAGCTAGAAGTAATAGTAACATCATTCTTCAGCACCAACATCATCACTCCCAGTTAATACTATCTGGTTATAGAAACACAAACAGTCAGGTGGAACATACTTGGAAGCTATATCTTTAACATCCTTTTCCTTATTTGTATTGACTTTTAAGACACTGCGATGTCGAGTAGCTCCTTCTTTCTCCAAAAGCAAATCTCTTACCATGGCACTTGTATTGTCACTGCACAACAGTCCATTGCTGTTGTATTCAACGTATCTATATATTGACACTGTCAACGTTGCACCTTTATGAGTACTGAACTTTGGTTGGAAGAAGGTTTTGATAAGAGTTGTGTTTCAGCGTATTATTCTCCATATTAGGCCGTATTGAATATTCTACTAACTTTCACTGTACTGTTTCAGTCTTTTCAATACAATTGACGAAATTTACCAAAATTGCATTGAAAAGACGGAAACAGTTCAGTGAAAGTTAGCGAGTTGTGTAGTCATTAACATGAACAATGAACATGCGACTCGCATTCTGTACCAGGGCACAATAATCTTGTGGAATATATACTCTCTCTCACCGAGTGGCCGAATATTGAACTGTAGCCGTTGCGAAAACCAGACTACTCCAGGATCTGTGTAGGTTCATGCGCCATCAGAAACAGTTAAAACAGCCCTGACAACTCCTTTTACACTCCTACTATGCACCAAATCAGTGGAGCAGTACAGTTCTTGTACCAACAGAGTTTTTTTAAATTATAGCTTATGGCAATATAAAGAAATTGACCAAAAAGTGGAGCGGTCTGATTCCTGTGCCCGGCTCTTCAGTTATTATCAGATACCGTAAAGAGATTACTATCAATGTCGTTATTTTCTTCCAAAAAGTGAGCAATTAATGCAGGTTCTAATACCACCCTGAACCTCATTCTTTTCCGTGTTGCAGGAGTGTCGGAATGTGATGGCTAATTGTCTAAAAAAGGACGTATCATTGCTTGTAAATATTATATAGTGAAGACGTCAAGAACTACTCCCATAAATAAATAGTAACGGAAAACTAATATTTGCTTACCTTGGAGCAATGTAAAGGAATAGGCTCAATGAGATACCAAACAATGTGCTACTTTTCGTATTATGCTAAGCAGAACCTTTATGGGCTCCATTCACCTTAATAAAGCAAAGTGATACCTGCGATATGGGATGAAATTTAGCATAAATAAGAGTGAGATGGTGATCACAACAAGGAAGAAGGAAAGAACCATAACGGAAATAACAATTTGTGGGGATCAGCTGAAGAAAGTGGAGAGTTTCAAGTATTTGGGAAGCCTGATACAAGATAATTGAGGAAATGGTAGAGAAATAAATGAGCGGGCGAGACAGGCAGAAGCATTCCGGAGGAGTGTGAGAAGCATGATATGGAGCAAGGATGTCCCTCAGAACAGCAAAACGATCATATATCAGACGTACTATGTCCCTATCGTGACGTATGCCTCGGAGACCTGGGTTATGAAAGGAAGGGAGAAGAGCAAAATACAGGCCAGTGAGATGAGGTTCTTGAGAAGCAGTATTGGAGCTACAAAGATTGACTGAATAAGAAATGAGAGGACCAGAAAATTAATGAAGGAGGAACCATTACAGGATGGTATAGAGAAATCTAGACTCAGATGGTATGGACATGTAAAACGAATGGAGGAGAAGAGGATGCCCAGGAGGATACACGAGACGAAGTGGGAAGGAAAGAGACAGGTGGCTGAAGGGGGTGGAAGAAAGCGTGAAGAAGAGAGGAGAAGACTGGACAAGGGTGGAGGCTGAGAGATGGTGGGAAGACAGAAGACGTTGGAGAGGCTTGTGTTCCAAACAGACCCGGCCAGTGGCTGGAAACTGTGCAAGATGATGACCTGCGATAACTGTTGGTCAGATAACAATCGGAACACAGCGTGACCCAAAGCTATATGAATGGAAGATGCGAAAAAAAGCCATTCAGGTCACCGGTGGGCCGATCAAAACTAGCAGTGGGAATATTAATTAGTATTAATTGATGTTGGAGAGATCGGCACCTGCCGGTATCGACCTCCATCCTGATCGATAGGCGCAACTAGCGCCCTCAACTAACTTTTAAACAGTTCGTTTTATGATCTGTTCACGGCACAACGCATTTAAGCAGTTCATGTATTTTGTGTTAAATAAATCAGTTGAGTTACATTTAAACGAGCGTTACATTTCATTGCCGCTTTAAAACCTCTAATAGGTTATGGACCCAGAACGATTGGCTCAGATTTAAATGAACTGAAAACTGGAAACGGCGGGATCAAGCGGACATACAAGGTAAGGTTATAATTGCTTTGGAGTGGAGTTTCGACTCCCATAGTGCACTGGCTTTGCTCGTGACGTGGATACACATGTATCAAATACGTCTTGCAATGGCCTTCCCAGTGTGTACTAGACAGTGTCTTGGTGAGGTGTGCTTTAACCAACTGAAGAGCCCAATTGCACACCGGGGCGAAACACTGTCATTTTGTTGAGTTATGCCGGAACATTTAGTACAATTTGTGTTTAAACATACAAAGAGAAGAACGCATCGAATCGGCAGACATCTTGCTCTCTCTCGAGAAACTTCTGGACATCGACAAAGCGAGAAGGAACAAACGCCGTCTTCTCGAATATTGCGTGCTTGATCGTGAGTGAACAGTGAAAAAGCCAATCGCGAGTGTTTGGACAATAACACGCGACGTGAACTTTGGCTTATTGCGAGTGTTTTGGACTATAACACGTGAAGCAAGAAAACGCGCACGACCCGAAATTCCGTAGGCCTATTTGCGAGTGTTCCGGACAATAGCACACGTTGCAAAGTGTATGGGCAGTTGTGAGTGTTTCAAACAATAACACGCGGCACAGCAAATTTATTGTGAACAATCGTGAGTGTTCCGGACATTAACACGCAGCACGATTCTGATAAAGAATGACGCGTGGGGTTATGTCATCTGCCAGATCGTCAAACCCGAGCCGGGTGAGGACAATGCAGCCCAAGTGACCGAGTGGACGACTAGGGATGAAAAGGCCATGTCAGACCTAATCCTATCCATCGGACCAAGCCAGCCAGCTCAAGTTGGTGAAGAACTGTAGGTCATCAAGCGAGATATGGCAGAAACTTGAGGATACGTTTCAGTCGAAGGGGCCGGCTCGCAAGGCCACGTTGTTGAAGAGTCTAACCTTGCAAAAGATGACTGAAGGTGGCGACATCCGTGAGCACTTCAACAACTACTTTGACTGTGTCGACAAGTTGGCTGGCATGGACGTAGTTATTAACCCAGACCAACTTACCATCATGATGCTGTACAGTTTGCCGGCAAGTTTTGAAAATTTCAGAATTTCCATAGAGAGCCGGGACGATCTACCGAAGCCTGAGATTCTATGTACGAAGATAATCGAAGAACACGATGCCAGAGTTGCCTCGTCAACACCGATGGAAAATCAAGGCGCCATGTACGTGACGAAGAAAGGTCCTTCAAGGAAACCACAGTCGAAGCCTCAAAACAAAAACCATGGCTACTCCGGTGGTAAGAGTGATAAGGAGAAATCGTTTCCGTTCAAATGCTCGAAGTGCGGAATCAAGGGACATAAGGCAGTGGACTGCAATGTTAAGGTCAACAAAAATCAGCTGTCGGACACGTCACTCTTATCAGTTGAGGAACCTGATACTGCCAGATCGCGACGAGCAGCGTCGAAAACCTGTGGTGTCTCGACAGTGGGTGCACGTCTCATCTGTGCGGTGATGCGACTGTGTTTACAGAGATGGACAAGGGCGAGACTGGCAAGCTGAAGTTAGCGAGCAGCGCAACCGCAGAGATAAAGGCCCGAGGAACTGCAAAAATTGCAACAAGTGTAGACGGTAAAACTTGCAACGTTACTCTCAATGAGATTCTGCACGTTCCTGAGATCCGCACTAATCTCTTATCAGTCTCGAAGATGACAGACCGTGGTTTCTCGGTTGTTTTTGGCAAAGAGAAGGCGGAAGTTTTCGACCATAATGGACTGACGAGGTTAGTTGCAAAGCGCAAGGACAATCTGTACTACGTACAGGGCACCACACTGGAAAAATGTCGAAATGCAGTGTCAGAAGACAGCGAGACGAGAATGTGGCGCAGCTGTGGCATCGAAGGATGGGTCACGTCAACTTTCGTGATCTCGATCCGGCAGTGAAGAGCGGATCCATTCGAGGTGTGCCACTAAAAGGGAGATGTGGAGATCTAACGTGTGACATTTGCACGAAATGCAAAATGACTCGAATACCTTTCCCGAAAGAGTCAAATCGTGCGACCGGTAAGCTCGATATTGTTCACACAGGCGTTCGTGGCCCTGTGGGTGTTGTGTCGAACGGTGGATCCAAGTATACATGATCACATTTACGGACGACTACTCGAGATGGACAGAAGTACGGTTTATGAAGACTAACTGCGAGGCGTTGCAAATGTTCCGAGAGTACAAGGCTTTCGTCGAGAAGCAGCATGGTCTTAAAATAAAGTGTGTACAGTGCGACAATGGACGTGAATATGTCAACAGGGAATTTGACGAGTTCTTGAAATCTGAGGGGATCGAGCGCCGTCTCAAACACCATATACGCCTGAACAAAATGGTGTGGCCGAGAGGAAAAATCGGACCCTTGAAGAGGCAGCACGATGTTTACTCCTGCAATCTGGCCTACCGATGACATTCTGGGCGGAGGCGATCAACACCGCAAATTATCTGAGGAACCGATGTCCAACCAAGAGGCTAAACGGGAAGACTCCATTTGAGCGCTGGTTCGACAGAACTCCGACTGCACACTATTTCAAGGACTTTGGGAGCAAGGTGTTCTGCCTGGACAAGACCCCAAACAAGGGGAAGTTTAGCCCTCGCTCAAAAGAGGGAATTTTTGTTGGATATTCGGAGCAGTCGAAGGCTTACCGTATCTGGATTCCTGAAACGAAGAAGATCGAGATCACGAGAGACGTTTTTCGTGAGGAGATGACCGCGCCTAAGAAATCAGTTGATGATCTGTTCCCACGTGACTCTCCGGACAAAGTACGCATTGAACTCCATGAACTGGAGTTTGAGCTGGTGTCGAGAGACGAAGTTCTGGCAGAAAACCGACCTGATGTTGCTGAATGGGAATTCCCCGATGGCTTCATAGGCTTTCCTGCCGACGATTACTTTGTTGAACCGGAGATCCAATCCGATGAGCAACAAGCGGCATCATCTAGGAGAAGAGGCGGACGGCCTCGTTTGATTAGAACTGGAAAATCTGGGCGACCCCGCAAGGACTTAGGTGATCGACCAGGGGTAGCGGCTAACGTCGCTGAAATCCCAGTGACCCAGGCTATCTCCGGAGATGACTCACCTAAGTGGATCGAAGCAATGTCAGAATAAGCAGTTTCACTGATTTGGAACAATACGTGGAAGCTGGTCGACCGTCCCAAGGGGCAACGTGTGATAAGAAGCAGATTCGTTCTCCGGAATAAGTTAACCCTGACGGCACTATCAGCAAGCGGAAGGCGCGCGTGGTAGCGAGTGGTTTCATGCAGAGACCAGGAATAGAGTTTCACGACACGTTCGCTCCAGTCGCAAGGCTGAGCACAATAAGGACTGCGGTGGCGTTAGCTGTACAAGATAATCTAAAGATCCGACAGCTAGACGTCAAGACGGCGTACTTGAACGGAGAAGTCGAGGAGCAAATCTTCATGGAGGCCCCGGACCACTTCGAGGACGTTCTTGCCCATACCGTTCAAGACGAGTCGGTTGACAAGACTGTGCGAAAGACCGCAGATGAGATGCTGGAGAAGTTGACCAATCGTGACATGGTGTGCTCACTAAACAAAGCATTGTACGGACTGCGACAGGCAGGACGCGCTTGGTATCACCGTCTCGAGGAAGAGATGAAAAATCTCGAGGCGACTCGCTCGGATGCAGATCCATGCATGTACCACATCGGACCGGTCGAAGATAGGATTTATATAATCATCTATGTCGACGACATGATGATCATGGCTTGAGACGACAAGAAGATCGACGTGGTGAGAGACTTTCTGAATACCAAGTTCGAGGTCAAGGACTTGGGGGACGTGCTGTATTGTCTGGGGCTGGAGTTCGAGAGGAGCGCCAACCAGATGAAACTCAGCCAGAAAGGATACATAGACGAGGTCCTGGAGAGATTCGGAATGGCAGAGTGCAGGCCTGTCAGCACTCCCATTGATCCAGGTACGAACCTGCAGAAGGAAGACGTGAAACCTGGCGAACAAGCGGAGAGCGTCCCCTACCGACAGTTGATAGGAGCTCTAATGTACCTGTCAGTGGGAACGAGGCCGGACATATCCCATGCAGTCAGTTCTCTCTCTCAGTTAAACGACTGTCACGGACAGCAGCACTGGAAGGCTGCAAAACGTGTCTTGCAATACCTCGCTAACACACGTGATCTCGGCCTCATGTACTCCAAATCCAGCGGTCCAGCGGTGATGTACGTGGACGCTGACTGGGGAAACTGCCTTGTGGATCGAAAATCGTACACCGGATACGCGTTCACACTAAGCGGCGCTGCAGTGAGTTGGGAGTCCAGGAAGCAGCCTACTGTGGCCCTGTTGTCGTCGGAGGCCGAATACATGGCCTTGACAGAAGCAACCACAGTTACACATGAGGAAACTCCTGAAAGACTTCGGAAAACCGATAGATGTTGTCCCAGTGAAGAACGACAATGTAGGTGCGCAGAAGCTGACGTCGAATCCTATGTTTCATTCACGGACGAAGCACATCGACATCAGGCACCATTCCGTCCGAGATGCCGTGGCCAAAAAGGTGGTTTCGGTGGAGTACACTCCAACGGATGAGATGCCTGCCGACATATTGACAAAAGGATTGTCAAGGCCCAAGCACGAGAAATGTGCTCAAAGCCTTGGCTTGCATGCACCACATGCACCAGGATGACTCCGGCTGTTGGTCGAGGGGAAGTGTTGGAGAGATCGGCACCTGCCAGTATCGACCTCCATCCTGATCGATAGGCGCAACTAGCGCCCTCAACTAACTTTTAAACAATTCGTTTTATGATCTGTTCATGGCACAACGCATTTAAACAGTTCATGTATTTTGTGTTAAATAAATCAGTTGAGTTACATTTAAACGAGCGTTACATTTCATTGCCGCTTTAAAACCTCTAATAATTGATTTCAATTCGAAACTAGCAGTGTACCAAGGTAACTTACTTCATTATGAATACAATCAAGTGTGTGCATTCCACTTACGGAACAGAGAGGCTTGGAGGAAACTGAGAATAACCTGGAGAGGTCAACAACTAACCCACTGTGACACCCCAAAATACCTGGGAATAAAGTTGGACCGTTCCCTCACCTTCAAAGACCATTGCACAGATACAAAAATGAAAGTTTGTGCTAGGAATAACATTATTAGGAAACTGACCGGCAACAACTGAGGAGCACATCCAGATGTCCTCCGCACATCCGCCCTCTCTCTGTGCTTCTCCGCTGCTGAATATGCAGCACCTGTATGGCACAACTCTAGTCATGCCAAACAGGTAAATATTGCCCTAAATGAAACAGGACGGATTGTAACAGGCTGCCTGCGGGCAACCCCTGTTAACAAAATATACCACCTAATGGGCGTAGCACCTCCAGATATCCGAAGAAGAACGGCAGCTGAAATAGAAAGAAGCAGGAGACAGACCCAAGACACCCCCTATTTGGAAGTGAACATCAACTACCAAGACTGAAATCGAGAAAAAGTTTCCTCCAGACGACACAACCAATTCAGACACCACCTGCAAACCGTCGGATACAACTCTGGCGTAGCTCATCATCAGAGAAATATTGGGACAACCCCAAAGAAGAACTTACTGCAGGTCATACGAGACATGGAAGGTCCTTAATAGACTGAGGACTGGAGTATCTCGGTGTGAGGTGAACATGAAGAAATGGGGATTCATCTCAGAGGACGAACTATGTGAGTGTGGTGAACATCAAGACCACCAGCACCTACTCAACTGCAGGAAACTATCAGAACCTGTCTCCATGGACGATCTGGTAGCCGCCAGTGATAAGGCAGTTCGTGCAGCGGAATTCTGGGCATCACATAGAATATAAAGATGCACATATACTTTGTAATCTTTGTATATATATAAAATATGTTATGTTCTGGACACGTATAAATAAATGAATACAATGTAGTGAAAAGCTTTGAGAAATATGTAACTAGGATTTAGTTATTTATTCTGCAATTATGGAATTTTTGCAAAATCAGTGCCGATGGATAAGAATGGCATGCATTGAGATACATGGTGACTCAAACCGCAAAGAATGTGTTAAGGTCATAACCATAAGCCTTGTTGTTAGTCAGTAGCTCTCAATTAACTTAAAGGTATTTTTAAACTCGAGCTCTATGTTCTTCTTGTTCATATTTAGTAATGTATTGTGTTTCTGTTTTTGTTTTTTTTCAGTTGCGTAGGAGTCCAGGAATACCAATGTGCTGATCTTGACAAGTACCACTGCCCAAAATGTGTACCTGAATATGGTCCCTCTTTGTGTGAGTTGATTATCATTTTCTTAAAAACCCAGTTTGCAATTGTATTTAGTGTTGACAGATCATACATTTTCCCCTCAAATTCTAATGCTTCCCTCCCTAAAATATTGGGACGCAACAAATTTCTTCCAGATTTTACATCTAGCTTGTATCAAATCTTCACTTCTCTCACTTGCCATAGGATGTGTCACCGATTTATGGTTGGTATATTCTTCCAATATACTATATACAATATACTAATACTAATCACCCAAATTGGGATTTTCTCTAGTTTTTGCCTTTCCTCCAATTTTGTTCCTTGAAAATCACCAACAGAGATCACTTATTTATTTATTTATTTATTTATTTATTTATTTATTTACATAGGTCCCAATGAGCCTGAGCTCGTGTTAGGGACAATCAAGTAACATAGTTACAGCATGGCATATATATAATTTTTGTAACATTATTGTTTGGTTTAATAGTAACTTAGATTGCTAGTGACTAACTTTACAGAGATAATACGGTATGATACATTGCATTGCTTAAGGCTATTGTACATGGGCTATTCATTCCTTAATAGGAAGTCTTTTGTTTTCCTCTTAAATGTTTTTATAGAGAAACTTTCCCTTATGCCTAATGGTAGCGAGTTGTATTCTTTTATTATAGAGGACATAATTCCTTTAGTTCCAAATTTAATGGATTGGGAATGGCTGGTGAATATTTGATTTACTCCTCTTGTTGCATAATGATGAATGTCATTTGCATGGGTAAAATGGATGTGTGTGTGTATCAATTTGTTTTCTAATTTGTATACAAATACTGTTGCTGACATAGCTATTTGTTTTTGCAGTGGCATAATTTTAGTTCTTGAGTACAATTCATTTGAGGGTGTGAGCCAAGGAAATCCAAAGATAGATTTTATAGCACGTTTCTGGAGTATCTCAAGTTCTTTTATCAGCTCCTTCTTACAATATCCCCATATGAAATTCATGTACATTAGATGTGAATGTATCAGAGCAAAGTATATATTTTTCAATTGTTGGCTAGTAAGACAGCTATATCTTAATCTGAAAATAATACCAATTAAAGGGCTGATTTTATGTTTTACATTTTCTACATGATTTTCCCAGGTTAGTGTACTATCTAGTGTGATACCTAAGTATGTTGCCGATTTAACCCTTTCTATTTCTTTGTTGGCTATGTTGACTATGTTTGTGGTCTCAATCTTGTATGATGGTTTATGGAAGAATAAATATTTTGTTTTAGTGATATTGATAACCATTTTGTGTGCTTTCAACCAATCCACCAGCTTATTGAGATCATAATTAATATTTAGCATAATTTCCTGTTCAGATGTTCCCAGATAGAGTATAAAAATATCATCTGCAAATAGTTTAAGCTTGCCTTTCAATTCTAATAATACTATATCATTAATATAGGCCAAGAAAAGAATTGGTCCTAAGACAGAACCTTGAGGTACTCCTGTGTCAATTCTCATTTGAGATCCTTTTACATTATCGATTGCAACATATTGTTTTCTGTTAGTGAGGTAGTTCTTGAACCAATTATGTGCCACTCCTCTGATGCCTGCAAGTTCTAGTTTATTAAGGAGAATCTTATGGTTAACCAGATCGAAGGCTTTTTGAAGGTCAATTAGTACACCAGCAGCTAGTTTGTTTTCATCTAATGCCTTTTCTACATCAGTTACTACTTCAAATATAGCACTATCAGCTCCTCTATTTGGAATAAACCCATATTGGCAGTTTGCAAAGTAATCATTTTTCATGAAGAAATTCATAAGTCTTCGTTTAACAACGCTTTCTAGAACCTTGCTGATGGCAGATATAATATTAATGGGTCTGTAATTTGATGGGTGGGTTATGTCTCCTTTTTTGTAGATCGGGACCACCCTAGAGACTTTACAGGCATCGGGGAATATACCAGTCATCAGTGAGAGATTTATTATTTTGACAAGATATGGTGTAAGGCCCTCAAGACACAATTGTAGCATGACATTAGTAGTGTTGTCCTCACTTATATTGTTTTTGTGTTTTAGGGAGTTTATAATTGATTGTATTTCATTAGCATCAGTAGGTAACATAAAGATTGTCTTAGTGCTAGTAGTATTTTTATAGCTTGTAATGTCCGAGGTAGAACCGTTTCCTTGATTTTCCCATATACTGTTAGCAATATTGACATAATATTTATTAATTTCATCACATATATTTTCCTTTTTTTCGACATTTGTGCCGTCGACTATAAGTTTGACAATTTTATTTTTCCCCTTCT
Organism: Meconema thalassinum; assembly: GCA_946902985.2. NCBI lineage: Eukaryota > Metazoa > Arthropoda > Insecta > Orthoptera > Tettigoniidae > Meconema > Meconema thalassinum. The sequence continues at coordinate 669,711,856 of OX336389.2, read as the reverse complement.
TTGGCCTATTTAACATCTCATTAACAACACTCCACACTTCCCTCTGATTATTTGCATTTTATGCTAGCTCTCGCCTTGAGCTATTTTCTTATATGTTTCTCAGTATGTTGCGGTTATTTGCTCTATCTTCCTCCACAACTGTGCATATCGCCAATCTTTTCCCTAGTGCTGCCATCTCAAGACAGCTAGCCAAACTCTTTCCTCTACAATTTCAGCGCCTGCACCAGGTTCGTGACAAATTACTGTTGCCGTAGACCTTCTCTCTCTGGACATCGGATGGCACTGAAGACACTTCTTTGCCTGAATGTATTTAGTCTTTAGTGTTTTCTCTATGTTCCTACCCCACTACTCGTACTTTCTCCCTCACTCTCTACCCTCGGATTGCTTGCTAACTTGTATGTCACATTGCTTCGGTGTGCTTGACATTCAACTAGTATCTCTCTTCGAAGCGGGCACTCTGCCAGCAGACATCTTGTGATGGTCTGATCAAACAACTTTCTTTCGCCATGTCATAGTGACTTTTTAGCGGCTGGCTGCTAGTATCAACAACATCGAATATGGCAAGATATATGGGTAAACCATACACTCAAGGAGGGATTCTTAACGTCAAGCAATCATACTGTATGGCAAGTGCCCTATTCGATCTAGTCAAAAACTTAGTACAATATCTAGCAATTTCGTTAATGTTCAAGACTGCAATAACATTGAAACAAAATAAATGCTCAACTTTAGGAAAATAACCCACCATCGTGCTAACTAGTGATCTTTCCATTACAATAACTTTCGAAGTGCAACCTTTCAAAAAACAAACCAGGTTTCTTCGTACGAACAGTCAGTGCTGGGCGCCCACCCATCTTTAAAGCGAACAATTCCTCAATCTTTTCCTCCATTTCCCACTCTACTAACAGATTTAAATTAAGTTCAAGTAATTTATGTAACCTTTTTTTGTAAACTTGAGGTTTTATCATCGGATGTCCTCCCCAATTTTGTGTTTACAACTATCTTGTAATTTCTGTATAATCACTAGTGGTATGTGTAAACAACTTTTTTAGCACAACATACAAATCGTTGGTGCTTTTAACTCTTCTTATTACTGCGCTCGGTAGTGCATGTTCGATTCGACGATCGATTGCTAGGATGATCGACACGTTATTAGATGCACTGGTACAGCGCTGGTCTTTGGATCTGGCCGGAAATTGTTGTTTGTGAAGCTTTCTAATTTAGACATGTTATGAAACCGTTTGGAAGAATTTGAAAATTATTACTTGGAATTTTGGGATTTTTGACATTGATTGGATATTCTATAACATCGCAGAACAGGGGCCGATAACCTAGATGTTAGGCCCCTTAAAACAACAATTATCATCATCATCAACATCGCAGAAAGGCGAATCAGGATTTTTGATTGAGCGCTGGACTCAAGTAGTGACGGCAGAAGTTCCGGCCGTTACCCACAACGACGTCTAGTATCTTTGTGTCTCGTAGAGACACGTCGCTTTTGGATTTAATGAACTGAAAACATGCTGTATCCAATATTAGAACGTGATCCGAATTTGTCGAGGGATATAATTACATCCGTGTTCATAGGACAGCAGAGGAGGTTTGTTTAGTGCTGAAAAGGAACTGGGAGACAATATTTGTCATTTTTTTTTAACATTTTTCTTGCATCATTTGGTGATAAAACTCGAGACTGTTGGCTGAGCACGTGGCCACAAGTCCAACGTGATAAAGAGTGAATTTAAAACTACGCATCTATAGTGCGTCTCTAACTTAAAAGACAGTACGCATTAAATGAGGCGCGCTGATGCCAGATCTACTGCATATACAAAGTTCTGCAAGGGCGGGCAGATGATGTAATATAACTCGTATACAGGCGTGCTTTTATGCAAAACTCGGGAAATTTCCAAAATATTTGTTTGTTATATATAACTGTAACTCATACATTGCAGCGAACAATGCTACAATATTTAGATATGATACGCCGAACCTCAGAGCGCGAGTTTAATGCACACATTATAACAATTTATATTTTTCAATTATTCATGAATATGATAATATTATAATATGTTATTCCCGGGATGAACAAAGGCAAACCACGGAAACCACTTAGAGGATGGCTGAGGTAGGAATCGAACCCGCCTCTTCTCAGTTTTGTCTCATGAAGTTGAGTACACCCCGTTCCAGCCCTCAGACCAGAATTAAATTTCTTGGCGGAGCCGGGATTAATACCTGGGCCTCCACGGTGACAGCCAGGAATGCTAGCCACTACGGTACGCAACAAGGCGGGCAATTTATAAAGAACTCAAGGACCACCATTTCACAGTTTAACTTCACACAATCACACCATCAGTCGTGAAGATACTGGCGCCTGAGTAAACAAACTTACGCAGCGTCAGCGCTGGGCTGGAGGAATAAGTGCGATAACTTATGAATGCTATCTGATATCGAGCTCGGGTTTGTTTTAAAAACTTTTTCACATATTAATGAACATTTCTTCTCGCTTAGTCACCAACGTAAAATCAATAGCAAAAATGTTTGTCGCTACGTGACTTTCCTGTGATACCATCTCAGATTTTTCAAGTAACATTTAAGAAAAAAAAAATCATAACTTTCTTACTATGAAAATAATTTATGCCCTGAGAAATAAAGGAAGCTTGTAGTTTAACGTGACCGTTAATCTCGAGATCATGAGCCACGGGACCTCTGTTTTACGTGGAATCCGAACCACAGGACATGGCATTTCACTTCGAAAATCTCACATGCATTGACCGGGAATCAAACCCGGACCACCTTGGTGAGAGGCATTCAGCTAGGCCGCTGAGCCACCACGCCCCCGCCCTGAGAAATAGAGTATCTTCTACCAACATCAGGCAATCTAAAAATAAATTGTTGATCTGTTGCGATCATTAGTTCATTATCTATGGCGTGATAAGTTTTATATCTGCAAAAATATAGATTCGCGCTAAAATATCGTAATTGTGAAAATTGGGCCATGTGTTAATTATTTATGGCTTTTATTTTTACATCATCATAAAGAGCGGAAAATTCTCTATAAGACCACGCAAACAGTTTCTTAGATTTGTCACTTTCAATTTTTGGGAAATGGCAACATCGCCGGGGTGGAAGAGGACGAAGCTAATTGCAGGACATAGGAGTGCGAGTGAGAGGCAACTACTACATTTAATTCCATACTGTCTTTTAAGGTTGAGACGCTCTATATGCGTAGATTGTGGAAAAAACTTCTACATAAAATATAAAACTAGAACTGTGGAAATCCAATTATTCGAAGCAGCGATTACCGTGATTATCTTCGATCATGTGGTCATTGAACATTGTCAAATACACAGTTAGAAGTGAGATAATATCAAACGACTGATATTCTGAGAATCTGTGGCGTGGTGAAGAGGCATTTGTATACATCCGCAAATTGTAACTTCAGTGTTGCAGTATTTGAGTCCAGACAATTAAAGTAAAATCTGTGAACACGCTGAATTTCACCATCATGGGAGCAATCGAGCATGGAACCTGAGCCCACCTGAAATTATGCTATCTTATCGTACCAGGAGTTGAGATGGAGTAAGTCAACATGCCGTGGGAGAGCTGACGATATTGAAATGTATGCAGACCTAGAAGGAGATGGCTGGAGTCGAAGCCAGAGTTCAGTACTACAGTACACCCCAAGCGAGGCTCGAACCATGCATATTAGCGAGACATGCGAGTCGACATGCAATAAAACATGCTTGTGAGGGTTGGAATCATGGATTGGAATAGATGGCTTCACTGGCACAATCTTTAGACAAGCAACTTATTTAATTCTAAGCTGTGTGGTAATTTTTCGTAACATTTTCACATGCCAATAGCCGGCATTATTTTCTTTTATAAAACGAATCGTATCATTTCTAACACGCAGGCAGGAAGGCTGTCTTACTTCTGTACAGTTATAAATTTTGAAGCAGACTATTTGACACATGTGATTGTCAAGGTTAAAGGCATAGTGGCCTTGAGTGTTGAGTTTTCCCGCTGCACTGCGTTATGAATCTTGTAAGATTATTCACTTGTATAATAGAGCAGGCAGTGTATTAGGCGAGGCTGCTGCCGACAGAATGAAACCTGTTTTTATAGCATGCACACACCCAGGTGCATGAGTGGAAGGATCCTTTATTTTTTGTTAAGACTTCAAAACGACTACTTGACTGAATATATGAATGATTGTACTCGTAAGAGAGATATTGCAAGTTCGATGGACGTCTTTTCTTGGAAGCTAATGAAAGCCAGTATTTAAAGTAAACCATTTATGTCGTATTACGGACACGCTATGAGTAAAGCATTTGTAGGAGATTGTATTAAACTTCGTGTTCATTTGTGAACAGCTGATTAGCAGCGAATACATATTTTTCAAGTCCATAGTGAGACTGGTGTATCAAATAGGGAGCCATGTTATTGTGTTGTCTTGTAGTAGACACTAAAAGGGGAGATTGTTGTTGCTCATATTTTTGGAGCTGATATTTTTGCCAGCGGCAAAGTACATTTTTGTCTTGTCGACTCATGGAGACTGATGGCACGTGCTTTTGAGGTGTCCTGCACTTAAGGTGACATTCATTTGAGTAAACAGTGTTTTCACTGATATTCTACGGTTATTAGTCGGTTCCTTTCCCTACACATAGCTACACTGGACGAGTTTTCGTGGTCAATAAATTTACAATTACACTTTTAGGTATAAAAATGAATTAATCCTGAATTAATAATCAAGTGATAGGATATTTGGAATTAAATTATCAATTAAATAATTGTGGTATCTAAATACGAGTTGAATGCTAAACTTAATATTTTTTCCTGACCAACACATTAGAACTTGCTATCTTCGACTCGTTTTGATACATTTTCATGACTTGATCCCAGTTTTGAGACGACGAACATTTATTGTCGTGACAATGTGAAAGCTCGCATTAAACATGATAACGCAACGTGAGCCGTGGTGGCCCACCATAGTAGTTACCAACGTTATTTTTCCTCCTTCTACACTCATGACCATTTACCGCTAAGAGCATGAAATATGTGCCGGTAGGAATGCCCATTGCGTCAACATTAGGAGGGTCATTGTCTATTGTTAACACAGTTGTTTTGTATTAGTGATTATTTTTTCTAATGATAGGATGAGATTGGGCTTAGTTTTGATTTTTATTTTGCAAGAAACTCTTCTCGTTTATTTTTCATTTAACGTCAATCAGATGAGTAATGTAAAATTAAAAGTTGGAGGCGACATCATCGTAACATAGCTATTGATCTTGTGCTCGTAAATGTAAATGAACCTAGCTTTGTGAACAAGTTAAATGTTTTGCTTTGCAGTAAATTCAGGGATGTTGTTGTTATTATTATTATTATGAAATTATCATTGTACTGCGTAGGGACTGTTTAAGTGTAACTCTCTTAGTAACTTTGCTATAGATTTTTGTGGATAGGACTTCGAGAGGCTTAATTTAGATTTTTTTAAGGATTATTATTTCTTTTCAGGGCAGAACAGTTCGAACTAGCCGATTTTTTACCTCTCAGAAGTAGGCCAGGGAACTGTTCTTTTTATCAATAAATTTAGCAAGAATTTAACGTAAGCCTGGCCTCTTTCTTTCATGTTTTTTTGCCGATATATTTCTCTGGGCTGTTTTCAAATAGTACCTCTCCTATTCCCGACACCCCCGAGTGATGTTTCTCGTACAGAGCCAGTCCAAGAATGCATCATTCCTCCTGCGAGTTGTGTGTTGGTTGGAGGAGGGTCTAGGAAGGGCCGTTTGAAACAGATGGCTATCCGAAACCGTTATCTGACGGGCACATAACATATTCCTTTTTGTCGCACTTACATGGTTAGCATCGAATTGAGAGATCGAATGACCATGATTGGATTTATTTTTGAGAGGTTTTTGATTGTTGATTAGCACTCCAGGTCAGTGACGAACTGAAACTTCGTACTGGTGATTGGAAAGCTGCATGCCACTCATGTGTAGTGTTAAGACCATGAGGCTAGGTGGCAATAATTTGTAAAATTAATTTGAGGAATTTTCACTTTGTAACCGACCTGATCTAGAGTAAGTGTAATTTACTTTAGCTTTGTTGTTTTGTTGATAACGTCAGTTGGGACAGGGGCCCAGCTGTGATCCCTAAATTTATTAGGGAGACAGATTTTATATTGATTCCAACCCATGTTTTATACTCCTAAGCATACTTTTAATATTTCTCAAATTGAAATATATCTATAATGGCTGAGGAGAATGTTACAGATCTGTTGGCCAGTCTGCCAGATCTGTTACAAGGCTTGCGACTGACCATCGAGGCCAACAATACTGCCTTGAACATTAATTTTACAAGCCATGAGGGCTGATGTTAGGGCAGATATGGAAGAGATGAGAGGGGACTTGAACAACGTCAGAGCAGATGTTAGAGCGGACATGTTAGCTAATAGCTATAATATCCAAGCGGATATGGAGAACATTAGGGCTCTGACACTACAGCCCATGAAGGGCCAAGGCCTACCAAGCGACCGCTGGCCAGCCATTTGCCTGCAGATATTGGGGTGACGTGTGGTCAGCGCGTCGGGTTTAGGGCTCATATAGCAGCTAATATAGACACAGTCAGTGATGATATCCGGGCGGATATGGGAACGCACAGGACAGAATCGAACGCCAGTCTAAATAGAGTGAAGGCGGAAATTCGTGCCAATAGAGCAGAGGTAAATGCTAGCCTAGACACCCTAAACGTCAACTGGGATAGTGTTAGCACCCGACTAGACAATTCTAGATCTTGGGAACAGAAATGATATGGGAGTGGAGCTAAATGTTAGCAGGATAGACTTGAATACATGCATTGAGCCTGTGAAGGCAGAGGTTGCGAGTTCGAAGGATATGCTTACCGAGAGAATGACTGCCCTGGACCGGAAGATGGAGGAGGTTAACCAATTTCTAGAAACCTTGAAAACTGAAGTTGCCACTGATAATACAGGATTGAACTTAACCCGAGGAATTGCAATGGCAGTACATCTGAGTGTCAAGAAAGCAGTAGAGAATACGAACGCAGTAAGGGCGGAAATAACGGCTAATTCTACAGCAATCCAGGAAATCGGGAACAACATGACACAAAGTAATGAGCAACTAAAAGAGAACTTAACCTCTCGTATTAACGGTATCAAAGACGATGTGAAGACAACGTATGAGGAACTCCGAATGGACTGGGATACCTTAAAATGGGAGCTTACTGAGAGTAACACCAAATTTCAGGAGAATGTTACCAACCTAACAGGGGATGTTGACTTTTTGAGAAAGCACATTGAAAGAGAAGTCAATGCTGTTAGAGTGGAAACCCGCACTGCTAATACTAGATCAGACGAGTTTGTTCGGAAGATCATTGATGAATTTGACACAGAGGTCAAAGGAAGGATAGACGAATTCGACACTAGTGTTCGAGGTAAAATCGAAGGGATTGAAATCCAAATAGACTCTAACCAGCACGCAAAATCGCCTATTGCGACACCAGACGTAGCTGAATTGGAGGAACGACTTACCGAAAAGCTGAAGACAGGACTTCAGGAGAGAAGTTCCCAAACAACGCGGGAAGACATGAATTCGAATCCGACAAAAACGCTGATTCAGTTCGAGATTCCGAACTTTAGCCAGGTCCCAAGTTAAATTTAAATTAAAACTTACAATTTCCGCCTAGTCAATACTATACTTTTTTTATAAAATATTTCAAGGGTACATGTTTCAGGTCCCAATCTTTCTGGACCCTTCTTCAGCCCATAAAATCACACATGGAGCCCATCAAATCACAAAAACATCGATAAACACAAACTGCACACACACAATAAATAGATAAAACACTGTAAAAACTTCTAAGAGTCTAAAATCTAAAAATAACATGCATGTTTTACTGTCTTCAGGAACATGTTATCACTTGTTCTTCATCTAAGTAAAATGTCATTTGACGCTGTGAAACACTGGGCACATATTTTGAAGTCTATGAGTGGCGTGCTGTAAGAACTTGCTGTATATCTTGTACTGTTTTTGTGGCTGAAGATGGGTTGGACGTCAATAGCTACATGTTACAAATACTTGTTTTAAAATTTTATGCATTTGGCAACTTGTCTTTTATGGGTTAAGATAGTCTTCTGCCATACGGTATCTGAAATGATTGACATAATTAGTACTGAATGTAAGGAAAAAGCAATTACGTAAGAAGGCTCGAAAACGGATTGCATAAAACTTACGGAAAAAGTCAGAGAAGATTGGTTGGCGTGTAGCTACATTTGAATCCTGAAGAAGACAAACGGTGCGAGTTAATAACAATGCATCTTACTTATAGCCCAGCTTACTAGAACAAGAAAAAATTTGGTCGTATGAATTTAAGAAAACATAAAAACTTACCGAAGTCAGACGAAAACAGCCCCGCGGCGACAAGTGGAGGTCAAGCTCCGCTCGGCTAGAGCAACTTACTAATACTGAGTGCGTGTGCCTGACGTGTATTAAGGAGTAAACAAACTGCTCGGCTTGAAGGGGTGGGGGGCGGTCGAGAATGGGCAAAGCGGTTTAGATGAGTTAGTGGTTGGAGAATTGGGGGGGGGAAGGATGGTGCTTATTGAAAGAAAAGATAGGCATTGTGACCGGTTTATGCGTTTTGATATTTAAATGATCTGCTATCATATCGAATAATATGTTTGTCTCATAATTAATGTCATTCAAATTATTAGAACAATTTGATCTCTGAGATGTATTTATGTGAATTGCTTCTAAGACATTCATCAAGCTGCCCTTATTGACGTAATGTAAGATGTTCATGTCATTGTCTATGGTCGTGAACTTATGACCGGATTCCTCCATATGTGTCGCCATTGCTGAAAATTTTCTGTGTTTAATGGCAGAAATATGTTCATTATAATGAATACGGAAGCTTCTTCCGGTTTGGCCTGTGTATGTAGCATTGCACTGGTTACAATTGAGCTCATAAACACCGGATTTCGTATGTTTATTAGTGACGTTGACTTTACTAGAATTGAAGAATTTTTTAAAATTTGAGTTATTGGTTTTGTAGGCTACATTTATATTGTATTTCTTTAATACATTAGTTACTGTATAAATACTTCGATCTATAAAAGTTTAAGTGGCTAGATTTTTCTTGGCGGAATTATCTTTTGTTAATTTAGTGACAGGTTTGTTTTTCAATTTATGAAACAAATTATTGACATATTTGCGACTATATCCATTGACTTTGGCTATTTGATGTATTATTTTGATTTCTTCTTTCAAATCATTATCCGACAATGGTAGTCTTAAGGCTCTGTTAATGAGGCTTATAAAAGTCGCTTTTTTGTGGTTGCCCGGGTGGTTAGAATCCTGACGTATGATCACGTTTGTCTGTGAAGGCATCCTGTAAATGTTGTACTGTAACCGGTTATCTTTTTTAATAACCGTTAAGTCTAAAGAATTAATTTTGTTATCTCGTTCTGACTCTAAAGTAAATTTAATGTTATTATCGATGCTATTCAAAATGTCCATTACCTGATCTATCTCTTGTACTTGGTTGTTTATGATTAGGAAAACATCGTCCACATACCTGCCCCAGAACTCAATGCCTTTGATTTTATTAATAATTTTTTCCTGCTCCATGTGGTCCAAATATATGTTGGCCATAATGCCTGAAAGAGGGGATCCCATAGCGAGACCTTCTAATTGCTTATAGATTTTCCCATTAAAGGTAAACACGTTGTTACTAGTGACGAATTTTATAATTGCTATGAGCTCTTCTATTTCTACTTTAGAAAGATCGCTGTCGTTAATCAATTTATTATGGATAATTTCTATTGTTTTCGTTAACCGGGATATTGGTGTACATATCTTTGACGTCAACAGAATGCATAGTGTTGTTGTCGTTGAATTTTAAATCTATCGTTTTTTTCCCCACAAAAATGCATGGTGTTCTTAAATGATGAATTGGCTTCTAATCTGTAAAATTTATTCAGATATTGCTGTGCAAATTTAGCCAGTTTATAAGTCGGACTGTTTCTAAAATTAACGATTGGTCTAATCGGGGTGCCTGGTTTGTGTATTTTGGGTAACGCTCTCAATGTGGGTAGGCCGGGATTCATATTAATGAGTCTGTCATTCTGACTTTCTTCTATGATAAAAATGGTATTTTTTAATAGCTGTTTGAGTTGCTTCTGAATGGAACTGGTTGGGTCCTTTTTGATTTCGGTGAATCTATTGGCATTTATAAAATCGTTGGTTTTATTAACATAGTCATCTTTGCTAATCAGTACCGTGGTGTTACCTTGGTCTGCTTTTGTTACTATGATGTTGTTAGTGTTAATTTTATTGATGAGGGCTTTGGATTTCAGCGTACTTTTATGACTGCTTTTTGGTTTTATTTCCTTTGCGTTGACTATTTTCTTGATTTTCTTATTGGTTTCGAATCTGGCCGCGTTCTGTTCTTCGGCTGGGAGTTTTCGAATGGCTACTTCAGTTTCTGCTACAAGGTTAATTAGATCGTCATTATTATGATTTCGTTCCCAATTATGCTTGGGACCTTTCCGGAGTAACTCCAGTTCGTTTTGGTCGAGACTGACATTGGTCAAATTTTTCACAGGGCTCTGAAAAACGTGGTCAATACTTTCTGTGGATTTGTTCGAATTCATGGAACTCTCTTTGGTACTTAATAGCCTTTGTAATTTATTATCTAAAGTGTTGACTTTTTTAATGACGCAAGAGTGTACCATCTGACATACGGTAATTTGATACTTGTCCCATTCTTTTTTATTAATGGAATTGGCTACTTCTAAATGAATACGGTATAAAGTATTGCTCACGTAGGTCTTCTTCATGAAAATAGTCAACGCAAAGGAAATAAAACCAAAAAGCAGTCATAAAAGTATGCTGAAATCCAAAGCCCTCATCAATAAAATTAACACTAACAACATCATAGTAACAAAAGCAGACAAAGGAAACACCACGGTACTGATTAGCAAAGATGACTATGTTAATAAAACCAACGATTTTATAAATGCCAATAGATTCACCGAAATCAAAAAGGACCCAACCAGTTCCATTCAGAAGCAACTCAAACAGCTATTAAAAAATACCATTTTTATCATAGAAGAAAGTCAGAATGACAGACTCATTAATATGAATCCCGGCCTACCCACATTGAGAGCGTTACCCAAAATACACAAACCAGGCACCCCGATTAGACCAATCGTTAATTTTAGAAACAGTCCGACTTATAAACTGGCTAAATTTGCACAGCAATATCTGAATAAATTTTACAGATTAGAAGCCAATTCATCATTTAAGAACACCATGCATTTTTGTGAAAAAACAATAGATTTAAAACTCAACGACAACAACACTATGCATTCTGTTGACGTCAAAGATATGTACACCAATATCCCGGTTAAGAAAACAATAGAAATTATCCATAATAAATTAATTAACGACAGCGATCTTTCTAAAGTAGAAATAGAAGAGCTCATAGCAATTATAAAATTCGTCACTAGTAACAACGTGTTTACCTTTAATGGGAAAATCTATAAGCAATTAGAAGGTCTCGCTATGGGATCCCCTCTTTCAGGCATTATGGCCAACATATATTTGGACCACATGGAGCAGGAAAAAATTATTAATAAAATCAAAGGCATTGAGATCTGGGGCAGGTATGTGGACGATGTTTTCCTAATCATAAACAACCAAGTACAAGAGATAGATCAGGTAATGGACATTTTGAATAGCATCGATAATGACATTAAATTTACTTTAGAGTCAGAACGAGATAACAAAATTAATTCTTTAGACTTAACGGTTATTAAAAAAGATAACCGGTTACAGTACAACATTTACAGGAAGCCTTCACAGACAAACGTGATCATACGTCAGGATTCTAACCACCCGGGCAACCACAAAAAAGCGACTTTTATAAGCCTCATTAACAGAGCCATAAGACTACCATTGTCGGATAATGATTTGAAAGAAGAAATCAAAATAATACATCAAATAGCCAAAGTCAATGGATATAGTCGCAAATATGTCAATAATTTGTTTCATAAATTGAAAAACAAACCTGTCACTAAATTAACAAAAGATAATTCCGCCAAGAAAAATCTAGCCACTAAAACTTTTATAGATCGAAGTATTTATACAGTAACTAATGTATTAAAGAAATACAATATAAATGTAGCCTACAAAACCAATAACTCAAATTTTAAAAAATTCTTCAATTCTAGTAAAGTCAACGTCACGAATAAACATACGAAATCCGGTGTTTATGAGCTCAATTGTAACCAGTGCAATGCTACATACACAGGCCAAACCGGAAGAAGCTTCCGTATTCGTTATAATGAACATATTTCTGCCATTAAACACAGAAAATTTTCAGCAATGGCGACACATATGGAGGAATCCGGTCATAAGTTCACGACCATAGACAATGACATGAACATCTTACATTACGTCAATAAGGGCAGCTTGATGAATGTCTTAGAAGCAATTCACATAAATACATCTCAGAGATCAAATTGTTCTAATAATTTGAATGACATTAATTATGAGACAAACATATTATTCGATATGATAGCAGATCATTTAAATATCAAAACGCATAAACCGGTCACAATGCCTATCTTTTCTTTCAATAAGCACCATCCCCCCCCCCCCCCCCTTCTCCAACCACTAACTCATCTAAACCGCTTTGCCCATTCTCGACCGCCCCCCCACCCCTTCAAGCCGAGCAGTTTGTTTACTCCTTAATACACGTCAGGCACACGCACTCAGTATTAGTAAGTTGCTCTAGCCGAGCGGAGCTTGACCTCCACTTGTCGCCGCGGGGCTGTTTTCGTCTGACTTCGGTAAGTTTTTACGTTTTCTTAAATTCATACGACCAAATTTTTTCTTGTTCTAGTAAGCTGGGCTATAAGTAAGATGCATTGTTATTAACTCGCACCGTTTGTCTTCTTCGGGATTCAAATGTAGCTACACGCCAACCAATCTTCTCTGACTTTTTCCGTAAGTTTTATGTAATCCGTTTTCGAGCCTTCTTACGTAATTGTTTTTTCCTTACATTCAGTACTAATTATGTCAATCATTTCAGATACCGTATGGCAGAAGACTATCTTAACCCATAAAAGACAAGTTGCCAAATGCATAAAATTTTAAAACAAGAATTTGTAACATGTAGCTAGCCTCGTAACATAACAGATTCTGTAATTTTTCGTTGTTAAATACACAAATCCGTTGTTTAACACAATCAATAATGATCTCTGTTCATGATAACTCGCGTCACTTTCATTGCATAAATTGACACTTTTGGTCGGCAAATCCCTCCTCCATGCTTCGGTCACTTATATTCTTTACCTTTATGTATAGTCAGTTCTTGCATTTAGGTGGCGTTGGAATAAATCATGTGTGCGGCATTCCTACCCAAACACTACGCACGGCCGACTGAATTCAAGCTGCGCTCTATACTTGCCTGGACAGTCACAGTTGGAACCCATGCATAAGTTTTAGTCGAAAGGTTTCCTCTTGTGGCCGCTAGAGTGCACTCACCGCCAAGGATAGGTGCGTGAAGAAATTAGCGGTTGAGTAGGTTTTATAAATGTGTTTCTTCACTGTGCTAGTTAGTTATTGATGTTTTAAGGGGGACATTCAGGGCACAATCAGTGCCTGTGGATGCTGTGAAAGGTTCTACTCATAGGGTTAGTACTGTTGTACTGACTCAGTGAGGAAAGCAATGGCAAACTACCTCACTCCTCTTTTTGCCTAGTACGCCTCAATATAGCGCTGCCTTGGTTTTTTGTGGGTATCTACCCACATAACCTAACGGCGGTGCCTTTTGAGGATCCAACCAGCCTTCGGGCTGACTACCTAACAGACAGACAAGGGGTGGAACAGCTAGGTCAGCGAGCAGTGTAGTAGGTTAGTTAAATGTGTTTCTTCACTCTGCCAGTTAGTCATTGTTGCTTCAAGGGGCGGAACAGCGAGGTCATCTGCCCCTTCACTGTGATAACGTTTAGAGTAGATCGACGAAGTTTTGTTTGTTTCTATAACTGTAACTAGTCAATGTTGATATACCGTTACTAAATTTCTACGTTGTTTGGATGAATTATAAATTTCAAACTGTGGTTTGAACGCCGCTGATCAAATCCAGTTCGGTATGTCGTACTGTTGTGTACTATTTTGCACTTCGATTAGGAAAAAAAATCAGAGGGGCACTTTTATTTCACGAGTTTCCGTGTAACAGAGATAGGTGTGATAAGTGGCTTAACGTGTGATTTCCCATAATAACTTTGTTCCGAACATAAACACTCCTTCGTCTGTTGTGTGTAGTCTTCATTTTAAGGGTCCCATGCCATAGTCTTGATCGTTAAATCGTGCACCACGCCCGCAAGGGCACCTATAGCAAGTCCAGAGATCGTAGGTTCAAAACTCAGCACTGACAGAAACTATCCTGAGTGTGGTTTTCCCCCAGGTTTTTCCACACTCCATCCAGGCAAATGCCGGGATAGTACTTTACCACTGCTAGTAACGCACATGGATAGGACTTCCTGGCCTCCGAAACTTACAAAGATATCCAATTAACTACGGAATCAACCGTCCAGTGCATAAGGTATCTTCTGAAAAATGGGTATCTTAATGTTGATCACTCTTCAGCACATCCCTCCAGGGGCTCGCGACTAGAGGGACGTGGGTTGGTGACCACGGGACCCCAGCTGAGTCCAGTATTGCTTCCACTTACTAGTGCCGGGGTCCTTTCTGTCATCATTCCTGTCGACCACCCTTGGCTCATTCTCTTACGACACCTCCCCCCCCCCCTTCAGGGGCTTACAATTTGTGGGACGTTGGTTGTTTTCCAGGGGGCCCCAGCTGGGTTCTTGATTCTTTCAACTTGTGCCGGGGTCCTCTCTGGCATCTTTACTGTCGACCTCCCTTGATCAACTGTTGTCATCGTCTTCCAACCCTGACGGTTTGGGTATCAGAGGTCTAGGGAGTCTTTCAAATTCCCACCTTAATTGGCCCTTGTCTCATCTTACCTGATACCCTCATTCTTTTTTTTTTTCTTCATCATATCTCCTGCCTTCTGTACAAGGCTAGAAAGGAGGCAGGGTGTGTGTAGCCCCACCACTTAAGATGCATCCTGGATAGTGCTACACCCTCAAATGCTCACGGCTGTTGAGTTCTGAAGAATACCTGAGCTGGGTCTGTTTATTCCCTTTTTCCAGTGACTCGGGGGTGGGACCCTCTCCTATTTCCCTTTCCTATTTGCCTTTCATGGCTCTACATCATTCCATATCCGTCAATTCTCATTCTTCGAGGGTTGAGGGCATTTCTTATACCTGTATTTTATTTCCCTTATTCCTTTCTATTTGTCCTTTTCTTCTCCTAACCCGTAAGTTAGTGTTGTAAGTTGTAGTTAGTTTTAGTTCTAGTGTTCATTTTATCATCAGTTTTCATTTTCACCCAAAAAGATTAGAGGCCAATTATTTTATTCATGCAACTCAACATCCCCTCCAAAGACAACAACAATCAAAGATTACAAAAACCAAACTATGTAAAACAGTCTATTTTTCTACAGGAAGTCGATTGCTCGAATGAGATATAGTTTGTATTCCCCACATTCTCCCACCTTGGAAAATGTAGTTTTGCAACACACTCATAACCTGAAGTCTAGTTTTTTGAGTTGCCTAACAGTTCTACCACAGCGAGTCTTGAATTCACTATCTTTTCCAGTTCCAGAGTTACTGCAGGGAATATCTTCATTAAGGACCAGCTCACTTAGTCAGTGTTGTGAAGTGTTGATAGAATCATCTTTGTTCCAGGTAACAGCTCCACCACTCTTCCTAAGGGCCAGTTGATCCGTTTCGTGTTGTCGCTCTCCACCAGTACTATGTCTCCTACTTGTATGGATCCCTGTTGCTTTTGGCTCCGTGATCAGAGAAATCCCAAGTATTCTTGTTTGAAGCAGTTTCTCAGGCTCTCCTGAACAGCTGTAGATAATGCCATCTGTCGTTTATACTCCTGGATTGAATTTGGTCAAGTCTGTTACATCATTACCCTCTAGGCTCTGTAGGATCATGGAGGAGCTGAATGGCTCGAGTTCATCTTCAGAAATATAAAGTCAAAGGTTGGTTGTTCATCAGGTTCTCACAATCGCACAGAAGAGTACACATTTCCTCATAATTTAGGCAAGCTTTACCCAAATTACGGCTAAGCAAATCCTTTAGAATCCTAATCAACCTGTCCCAGAATCCTCCTCACCAGGCTGCCGTGGGAGGGTTCAGCTTCCATTTAATCTTCAGAAGACTGCACATCCTCTCTATTTCAGTCCAATCCAATTGCTCCATGGCTCTACGAAGTCTTGTGAAATTCGTCCCATTATCAGAATACATGGTTGAGCCTCCGTGGCTTAGGCGGCAGCACGCCGGCCTCTCACCGCTGGTTCCGTGGTTCATATCCCGGTCACTCCATGTGAGATCTGTGCTGGACAAAACTGAGGCAGGCAGGTTTTTCTCCGGGTACTCCGGTTTTCCCTGTCAAAATCTCATTCCAGCAACACTCTCCACTATCATTTCATTTCATCTGTCATTCATTTAATCATTGCCCCAGAGGAGTGCGTCAGGCCTCGGCAGCCGGCACAGTTTATATCCTCGCCGCTAGATGGGGGTTTCATTCATTCCATTCCTGACCCGGTTGAACACTGGAAGCAGGCTGTGGATTTTCATTTTCAGCTATTGACGTCCAACCCATCTTCAGCCACAAAAACAGTACAAGATATACAGCAAGTTCTTACAGCACGCCACTCATAGACTTCAAAATATGTGCCCAGTGTTTCACAGCGTCAAATGACATTTTACTTAGATGAAGAACAAGTGATAACATGTTCCTGAAGACAGTAAAACATGCATGTTATTTTTAGATTTTAGACTCTTAGATGTTTTTACAGTGTTTTATCAGGGTGTCGAGCGATACGGGAAATACGGGAATTATACGGGAATTTTAGTGACCCGGGAAAAATACGGGAATTATACGGGAAATTCGCACTTGATACGGGAAATCTTGAAAAGTCTCATAATGCCCGACTTCTTAGCCCCCGAACGCTCGGTAGAGTCCTCCCGCTCAATCTTCTATTTCGCCTGCACGCCGCGCTGCCAGCCGTAATTTGCGCCACCGATAGAGCGCTAAGCGGGATGAGAACCCAGTCAACGTCGAATGCATACTTTGCCTGGCCGACCGCCGGCCGTACCCTCTACGCGTGGGGCTACGCGTACCGCGCTCGTTGCTGACAATGACATACAGGAATCAGTCCGCCTTGTTATTCACAGAGGAGACCTGGGTTTCTCGACAAGAGCAGCCCTTAATGAAGCTAACAGATCAAGATATCAGAAAATTCCAGACGCGGATGTGCTGCAATTTCGCACCAACTGCCGAAAATTGTACATTCGTATCCTGTGGCTGAAAAAATCAAAGAGTGGTCAACTCTTGCTCACGAGAGACCCGTGCTATTTCCTGCCTAGACACTATAGGGGTCGCTGAGACTCCTAAGTTGGAAGAAGTTACGATCGTCATTGCCCTGGAAATTCTTTGTAATCAGAGGAATTTGCTTTCTGGCGCAATGGCTGACCGCATCAAGAGCAGCTACTCCGCACTTCTGAGACTGCTCTCCGTTACTGCGCGTTTGAAGCAGTTCGACGGAAAAGAGCCACGGCTCGACGTGCTGTGGTCTGAATTAGTGGCTTCAGCACCTTCCTCAGTTCCTGCCAAAAACGATCTCACAAGCTTCGTTAAAATGATACTGATTTAGTATCACAACAATGCAGCTCTAGACAGAGGTTTCACCCTGAACAAGGAGTGCATGATCGTCAATCTCAAAGAAGCAAGTCTGATTGGCATGCATAGCCTACTGTTCAGGACGCTGTAATGGCAGCTGGTGCAGTAGAAAAGATAACCGTGAGCAAGAGTCCATACTGCATGAAACTCGACGCCGTCTTCAAGGAAACAAAACAGGTGCGAAGCGACGGCTAAGGTGGCAGTCGAAAGAAAATCCACGGAAAGTCTCCAGGAAGGAAAAAAAAGTACTGTCAAAAGTATTTAATTTTGTGTTTTGTTTAATTGAAGTTCCTAGTAACAATCTTGTATTCGTCAAAGTGACTTATTTAAGTCCGCATAAACACTCAATGCAAATGCGTTACACATGCATACATTTCTAAAACTACAAACAATATCGCACAGCTCTCGACATTTTACTATCAAACACCCGTTACCAACATGTGGCTACAAACACACCACACGAGTGACAGAATTCTTCTCGTATGGGCAGGCATTGTTTCAGTCGCTTGTTAACCACTGTCTGTGTCTGATTTCCTTTCATTGTCATTGTTTCGTTACTTTTACTTCGCCGAAGTTCGACCCGAGGACTGGACACATCCCGTACAGCATGTACCGAAAGAAATACTGAAGGTGGTCTGGATATCGCGGTGGATGAAATGATTATTAACCTTTGCAATTCATCAAGCTCTGACAAAGACAATGATGGTGGTGATGATGATAGGGACAGTGAAGGAATGGAGGGTGTCAAAGAAACCCTTGCCAAGTGACTGAGGATATTTTATTTATTTGTGTCAGTTCGCTTGCGTCAATCGATAATAGACCACAGGCTATTGTTTCCCTTCATAGTGTTCAAAATACCGTCCGTCATTCAATAGCCTACAACTCGAAAATATAAAACCACGGCAATAATATCGCCACTGAGGGGCTTGTTTGAGTGCTCAGTGCTAAATATGTCTTTACCTTAACTTTACTTTTGTATTATCACGAAAGCTAATATTAAACGTAGAGAGTCGCGATTAAGTGAGTGTGCATGGTGTTATCTGTCAACTACTGCAGTAAGCTGTGAACGACCTCCACTCAGACTCTTGTTTCATGTTAAAGGATAATCATTGCATGGTGAGTGTTTTTATATTCATTAGCTGTAGAGTATTTGCCCTCTTTGTCGTATTTATTGAATTGAATACCGATGATAAAGGTATCATAGCTTCGGTGTGTAATTCATTTATTCATCTAAAAGTATCGTATTTCTCTGTTTGAATGTCCTCGGCGTTGACTCAGGATTGTTTTTTTTTAAATATATTACGTATAATTGTACAGAAATAATGTCTGAAGTATATAGCGCTGTGTATTATTCAAATCAGTTGATTTACAACAACTCTAAAAACTTAGCAACACAGCTCAGCTGTTCCAAGCTCCCGGCATATCCTTCGCGTTGTTTCCTTCGAAATACAGGGTGTGGGTGAGAAGCATGCTCAGAATTCTTGCCGTGTGGCGGTTGGACGTAAGGTCTTGTTATGGGGCGACCGTAGGTTGCGGAGAGGAAAAGCGGGGCAAAGTGACAGGAAGGCTGTCAGTACCGAATGCGCGGGGTTAGCAATACTGTATTTGTCCCATAATTTACGCGTGTAATAGCGGACACACCTCCAATTTCACTATAAAAGTCGTGATCTAAAAAGGGATAGTGGGTGGGTAACATTTATTGCTACATGACCCCCAAAATTATTATTCATTATTACAAAGGGTATTTTGACTATTTTCAGTAGTGTAGAAGATTGTATCGCCTTGTTCCGGGCTCCTATAGAGCTTACATTTTCTTTCGATCTTTCATTTGCCATAGGACGCGCCACCGGCGTATGGTTATGCATTACCAGCTTCTGGTTTAGTAGTCAGGTAATGGAAGCAATGGGAAGTGTACAATTTTCCTTGCATGTAACTAAGCATCTTATTGTTAAGAGAACGTAAAATGCACCAAGAATGATATGATCTTCAGCTGTGTGCAGTGAGAAGGCTCTGCATGTGTTCATTCCTTATGTATTAATGATGCGAAATGTCAGCTAACGTTGTGCCACATACAACACTCCTAGTCTCTAAATGTTGCACATTTTCCCGTAAATTGCAGCAGTTTATGTTTTAATTGCTTATAAGATCGTGACAAAGAAAGTGTTCCTCCAATTAGATGATTGTATTTAACTGTATGCACGTCGTATAATCTTGGCGAAGTGTATTTTTTTCACGGAGCAACTTAACACCGTAGTAGGCACGCAGCTTTTTGTATTTAGTTTTCTGGCATCTTGTTTTAAATTATTGACTAACATATTTCTAAATGCAGACAATCGATACCTCCATTAGGATTCGAGTTCCATAATCCATGCAAAATGAGGTCCGTTCGTTTGTGAAATTGGGGTCATAACCCCCCTACCCTTTCAGTGATTACCGTAAGGTACTTTACGTAGACTAGGGTGAAGATGTAAATGAGCATTAAAAAAATATGTTGCCAGTTGTTTGGTTTATTAACTTGCGGTAATATCATCCATAGGTAATGAAAACTGGGCATGGTTGGATTTTAAGGTAGAGCCGCATGTGCTATCAAATCGCTTTCTTGCAATACCAGGAATATGTATAGAATTATAAAATGATTATTGGTTAAATAAGTGTTAATAGATAGGCTATTATAATTACAATGATTAAATACAGGTTTTTCTCCGGGTACTCCGGTTTTCCCTGTCAAAATTTCATTCCAGCAACACTCTCCACTATCATTTCATTTCATCTGTCATTCATTTAATCATTGCCCCAGAGGAGTGCGTCAGGCCTCGGCAGCCGGCACAGTTCATATCCTCGCCGCTAGATAGGGGCTTCATTCATTCCATTCCTGACCCGGTCGGAGACTGGAAGCAGGCTGTGGATTTTCATTTTCAAATAAATATTAAAGAAGAAATGATGCGTTGTTAGTAAATATTAGGCCTACCGGTACGGCGAATAGCCTACAACTCGTAGCTTACGTCACAATTTAGCATTTAAACGGGTCACGTTAATGCATAATATGCCAATATAAAAACTGGATAGCAAATTATAATAATATTCTCACATATAACATATATAATTTGCACCAACTTAATTATTGTAGTCTAAGATATGTTAGACCACTGCCGTTTGAAATGTGCAAATCGCACACTTTTTAGGCAAGCTGTTTGTTATGGTCGTCTCTGATGCGAAGTTCTACTAATTACTCTTCTTGGAGACACTTGTCTTTGGAATATTCATGAAAGACCAACCATTTAGTTATTATTTCATAAGTTGAACGCCTAAAAACAAAACCACCATCCGAAATAATAACGAAGATAATCACGAACGAACGTTTCACTACCAATGAAAATCAAATGGAGATTCGCGGACCGGAAGTTCGTTATGCATAAGCTTCGATGCCATTTTAACTCGTGGAAGCTCTATAAGGTTACGGTACCATACAATTCAATCACTTCCAGTAAATATTTATTACTAGCGGACCCGTGCGAGAAATCTCGCATGTTCATAAACCACACTTTCTCCAATAGGTTTATAATGAGACACTTAAGGAGAAAGGTTATGTTTTTATTTCAACCAAATGATTATAGAACAGTATTAACATTTCAGGATAAAGGAAAGACCTCAGAATGTTAATATGACATGAAACAGGCGTCTCAGTGGTCCGTGGACAGCAAGTATGGAGCGTATTATCCTACATCAACGGTGATTGCAAATCGCACACTTCGTACAATTTTTTAAAGAAATTATATATATTTATGAAATTATAGTGCAATAAGTCACTGCTAATGTCTATTCTCTTTCATTTTAATGCTCATTTGTCACGATCGGTCGCTTGTGAGCGCCGCAGGAGGGATGCATACTACTGAATTATATGAAGATGTGACACTCCTATTCTCTACTCTCTCAACCCTCCTCAGTAGTGATGGGCTGCGAGTGGACTCGCGAAGAATCGAGTCTGGAACCGTAAAACTCGAGGTACTCGAGTCCGGAATCGAGGCCGAGGACGCTGTCAGCGTTATCCGTGAGCCTTATATGGAAACTACACGATATATAGTAATGTCGGTACGCCTTGGCCAAGTATTGTATTAGTTTCCCATCAATGCACAGTGATACAATAGAATATTCAAAATTGGAAACCGGCAAGAAGTGGACTGATGACAGAAAGAAAGAAAGAACGCAATACAGTAAAGAGAAATTTCCTTCAACGTGATAATTTGCTAAGCAGTAGTATATATCGCTGTTGATAACGCCAGTAGTCTTATCGATATCTCTGGTTGAGTGGTTAACGGTGCTAACTTTCACGCAGCGTGCTGGGGTTCGATTCCCTGCGAGGTGGTTTTTTTAAAACTTGATTTTTTAAATTACATTTCTTTCTTTATCATTACCTAGTCGTTATAATATGAAGCATAGTGTGCATTTTGCAAACGATTTCTCTTGTAAATCACTAGTAGAAAAGTCGTTTGCAAGTTTATCGAGTGTTGGGAAGTTGGCCGCATTCTGTCCTATATCGTAAGTACGGATCGTGACGTCACCGTGGAGACTCGAGTCCTTCGCACGGGTTACTCGTTCAGACTCAGAACTGCTAGACTCGATTCTCGCGAGTCCAAGCGTCACTCGCGCACTTCACTACTCCTCAGTAAAACAGTCATTTATATCAGCTCTCCTCAGGTAAACGGTATTTTATTTGTGTTCGTAGCATCCCATCCCATCTGCGAGAGAGTTCACTCGCGCGCGCGGGCGCGCACTTTGATCACGCTACGGGTTAGGCCACGGTCGACTCTAGACAGGTCGGAAGGCTGAGACTTGGCAACATGTTCAACAGTCATACCCTTGTCAGGCGGGAACGTTCAGTCTGGCAGGTGTTCTTGTTTATCTCATAGGGATATCTCCTATATTTTGTTGCTTACGCTTTTTACGTTTATACGCTTTATAGTAGCGTTTATACTACCCTTCCAGATGAGTTTTTATACTGTAATCCCTAATCGAGAACACACTGACGAGTGTGCTTTGTATCTGGCAAATATGGTATTTTTAAATGCCTACGGCACATGGAATTATCACATATCGTACTTCATGTTTTAAACTTTGATTTTCCTGGAATGTTTCGGCACCGTAACAATGCCAGATACATGTTGTATCCCCAACTGTAATGCAAATTAACCAAGTAAGTGAGGCTACACACCAGTGTTTAGGTTCCCAAGTGACGAAAATCTGCGCCAGGCCTGGATTAGGGAACCTTCGAAATGGTTCGTAGATTGCATAAATTAGTCAATTAAGTGAAAAAATACTTTCAGTTATTGCCACTGTATTACTAAACAATTATTCACAGGCAAGGAATGATGCTGTTGATGTCAGCAAACTTGGTTATGGGAAGAGAAAGTTGCAGCACTTTAGGAAGGAAACAGAAGTAATCTGATAGTTATGGAATACCAGCAGCAACAGACTATATCAATAATGGGAGTAAATTATCCACATACATGTGCGGCGGAATCGAGGGTTTATTATAGGCCTACAGTGTGAAGATGTTATGGGAGATAGCCTACATTTTTGCATCACATAACCCTCAATTGCATCTACTTACTCCATATTATTATTATTATTATTATAACACCGCCAATTGTTTTATTACCATACTTCAGAGTAGTAAAATACGAAAAGAAACCAAAATAATTTTCTTTATTTTGCTAAACACTTTTATGTTGGTAAATTATTTCCATGTCACTCATGCCTAATATCAGCTGCTTGGCTCTTATAATAACTTTTCACGATCATATGCACGTTATTCATTTATTTCCGATTGTAACACTGGTGTGTAAATAAAAATCAACAGATGTTTTGCTAAACAAGTACATTATGTTTTCCCAATATTAATTCCGTAGTTTTTGTCGCCTCTCTTGCTAGCAAACAGCTGTTTCATTTCAGGCGCTCGTGACGAAGTATGACTGACAATAGCCGTAGCTACAGTGTTGTCAGGTTGAACCTTCCGACCTTTCTAGAGTCGACCGTGGTTAGGCCTAAATATCGCCATCACCCGTGAGCTGCGGAAGTGTCTCCAAAAATGCAGTTACACTTACGCCAGAAAATTTTGATTCGCGCTTTAAGATTCATTTTTCAGCCATTCGGTATGCGAACTCTAGTCTTAGAGGGTTCTAAAATATACAGGAATTTGGTGGATTTTCGTTCGGGAAATACGGGAACTATACGGGAATTTGAAAAAAGGCCATCGCTCGACACCCTGTTTATCTATTTATTGTGTGTGTGCAGTTTGTGTTTATCGTTGTTTTTGTGATTTGATGGGCTCCATGTGTGATTTTATGGGCTGAAGAAGGGTCCAGAAAGATTGGGACCTGAAACATGTAGGCCCTACCCTTGAAATATTTTATAAAAAAAGTATAGTATTGACTAGGTGGAAATTGTAAGTTTTAATTTTAATGATTACTGTCAATACGGAACCTGAAATGTATAATATCTCTAATAACCCAAGTTAAAATATAGTATTACTGCGTATTCACGATGACCGCCCATCTAAATTTTCCGGATCAAGCTCTCTTATCCCCAGTAGAATTTTTACGAAGCGTGGAGGCATCCATGAAGGAGACGATGGTTACTCCTGACTGATTATTCACAGGTCTCTTTAGATTGTTTATTGCTGGTTCATAGTTAGCTCAGTTAACTTCCTACCTAGGGTCGATTTTCAATCCATGTCTCTTGATTATTGCTCTCTTTAATCAAGACTGTGGCTAGTATTTTTCATTAGTATTTTTCTTTTGAGGGATTTAAGTTTATGTTCAGAACAACAGTCATTCTTCTTATAAAAGCTTTGAGCTTTATTAATTTTGTAACTACTGCCAGTACTTGTAATTGGCGATGGGGCACTCCCACCTTTATAGGATCCCCTTTCTAGCACTTACATACTTTTTGCATTCTAATCACTATTAAAGTACTATATATATATTTTTTTTTTTTTTTTATGAATAAATATTTTTTGTCTTGGGTTAATCCCTTTGATCCAACTTTTCTGATTTCTCTCCCTCACCCGTATATACCCGAATACCACCCATTCATTTTTGTTTAAAATCGGACGTGTAGAATTGCGATGTGGTTATTAATTGAGTCATCCAAATTTTAAAGATTTATATTGCCCGCCACATGCGATATAGGGTGTTGCGAGTATCCACTAGTTAGTGCTAGTGCTTGTTCGGGTGTACCGTATTTACTAGCATATAACACCCACTTTTTTCCCTAGAATTTTCGGCTTCAAAAGTTTTCCTTCTAATAGTTTAGGATGGCGGGGTATAAAGGCACACAAAGGAGCACCTAGCGTTTGTAAATCAACACACACAATAGTTATTTTAACCTATAGTTTATTTACGAAGAAAGTGATAATAGCCCATTTAAATAGCCACTCTCTTGCATCATCGCAGCTGACTGAGCACAGGGCTGGGCAGCAGTGCGTGCGCCGAGTTCAAGATTATGCAGTGTTACAATTTACATGGCACCATTTCATGATTTACAGCGTGGCTATTGTCTCTTGTTTTTCGAACCCACTCCAGAACTTTTATATCCACATCTTTGTACTTTCCTTTTTCACACCGCGGAAGGACTTAGGATAATAATTTGTCCTTCTGGTTACGCCAATAACGAATCATACATGGCTGAACTTCATACTTATGACTCGCCGCTTTCACTCCATTTTCTGCAGCAAATTCTAGCACCTTCAACTTGAAGGATTGGTGTATTCTTTGGAATACATGGTAAGACAGAGTAAGCTTTTGCTTCTCTTTGCTTTAGTTCATCCCTTCCTTTTTTCGCAAACACCAACAGTGATCTCCTGATTTCTCTTTGTTGGTATATGTTTCTTACACTACCTGTAAGTCTGTTCTAGATATATATCTTCCATGACCCACCTAGCGTCATCTAGCAGCGAATCTCTGTGAAGTTCCTCAATTTTTCCCTGCACAAGAGGACTTCCTTACCAATCCAGCCACCAGATCTCGTCGCTATCGCCAGCTATCATCTCGGTGATCAAGAGAACTTCATCTACTTTTTCACCCACCAGGCTGAGCTGGTGACGCCTGCTATCAACTCTTTGAAGACCATTTCATCAAGAGAAATTATTATTTCAAATTTGGCTATTCTTATATGTATTCCTTTTGTCTCCTACCCCCACCTTTTTCCCTTCCCTGGTCTCTCCGCGCTCCGTTGAGCTGGCCTCACTTGTGCGTCTGAAGTCAAACCAGTCAGTTGGAGCTTAACTAAAGCTCGCCTCCTCTACTCTAGAGGCAAACTTTTAAATTCGACGCCATGTTCGAGTTTTAGAATCAACCGTCAACAGCAACATCGCCTTCTTCATGAAGCAAAGATAAGTACCGACTTCATGTTTTAACCACAGTCTCATCGCTTTTAAAAGGCTCAATGCTTTTATTTGGATTTTATAGACAGTGAAAATTGCTATATGTGATCAAATAACTGCTTTCAAGAGATCTTCTTGATCAAACTCGAACTATCAAGTCTAACTTTCAAAATGAAAGATTTTCTGAGATGCTATCTCACATCGAGGGATATTTCTAAAATACCCACTCTCTATATAATCTAGTTTTCCGCCGAGGGATTCTCTACCCAATTTAAACAAGTCATCATTGCTCTGGAACCTTCCAGAACCTACACTCTATCTACTAGTTATACTGTCATGTATTTTCCACTTGATATGGGAATACTTTCTTCACTGAGAAACTTATGTGGGATAAACTTCTAATCCACATAAACTGTCTTCCTACGTGGGAAATTTTGTGCCGTATTTAACTGCCGCCCATAGAAACTACAACTCATAATTCTCTCAAGCCAAAACTCAACTTTTACATAACTGCAATAACTTTTCTTTCTATAAACTTTTTGTGCTGATACAGTGAACTTTCAACTATATCAACAGACTATAGAGATAACAGTGCCTGTTCAACTTTTTCATCCGCGTCCGCTCGTCCGAGTACAATAAATACGGCCATGAACACTCTTCCACAATCCCATTTGATCTTTCCCAAACCCTTTACTAACAAACTAAAATAATAAAATTGTTACTTTAGGTCTTTTTTCAATGAGGTGTCACTCTCAATAAGTGCCCTCCCTTACTTGTTCCACGTACAACGAATTGATGTCTGTAAAACTTCGTGTTTAGTACACGCCTTAAAGTATATTGTTTCTCCCTTCTAATGAAGGAATCCAATTCTTTCTACTTAAAAGTGAGTTATCTCTAGGTTTCATGAAAGGGAAATTTGCCCCATTTTTCTCGTGATCCTTACTTAAACATAGGAGTTCTAGAAACTTCCTTTAAATTTTTCTCTTCAGGTTTCACAATAAGTGACCTGCCCTATTTGTATAATCTCTAAAAGTAGTTCTGTATTAATACAAGAAGTTATAGAAACTTCTATTTCATTTCTTCCTGTTTTTTTTGTTGTTACTTTCGAAGTTGTTATTTGTTCATATTTCTAAGATACCTATCTAGAAATTCTTAAAGTACACACCTTGTACTTGATTTATTGTTTAACCTTAATTACTTTAATTATCTTAAAATTTTCTATTTATTAATCTTAGCTATTTCAAAATCTTACGAAGATTTCAGCTTATATAAAAGGTTTGAAACCCAAAAAATTATCAATTGCCTGGCGCAAGATTTAAATGATTTCGGAGGTCTGCGACCCCAATTGTTTGTAAACTCAAATTATATATGTCTTAAATTCATTACACCTTTTTGCATTGTTAAATAAATTTGATTTTTTTCTTTTGCTCTATCATTTCTCTGATATAACGGTTAGGCAAGATCCTGTCTTCCCTGACTCTTCCTAGGTTTATGCCCTCTTTAATAAAAATAAATCCATTGATAAGGTTTTCACTACTTGTTGCATTTGAGCAAGAACTCTTAGTTATTAACTTATTAAAGACTCTCTTAGCTTTGATAGCTAATTCTAACTGGCCAGTAAGGCAAGCATAGCTTGATATGCCAGCTTCCTGCTTGTGGAGATTCTCTCTACCACTTATGGTTGGTTTTTCAAAATTTAAGTGTTTCTCATTGTCTAAACTTTTAGTTGGCGCCTTGCTGGGTGAAAGCTTAGTCATTTCTAAATGCAACTATTGGTACTCTTACCAAAATTATTCCCAAGGGTATAATTGCTTTATCCCTATCCTTCTTGGAAGCATTCCGTCGCTCTTTAGAAATTCTACAATTTCAAGATCACGGCTGACTCAAATTATTTGTATTCTTCAAAATACTTGTTTAGAAACAAACTCCTTTGAACAGATACACAATAAATCTGTTACTGTTTGTCTTGCCAGACCACTACCCTTCCCCATAGTAGGTATATTTATGTTTGAGAGGGAATACGCTATAGCAGCTTTCTTGCGAATAGCCCAAGTTCCAGCTGCGTTTCCTGTTAGCTTCGCCCAGGTCCCTACCGACTTGAGGTATCGGAAAGCGGATTTGCAGTGGCTGCTGCCTTTGAGTATACTTAAAGTTAAAATTATAACTTCTGTTGGACTCTCGTCCTATTTCTCCAGTCCGAAACCCACTTCTTTTTCTTTATCATCTTCCCTTGGGGTTTAGGTTATTCCAGAGTTAATAATCTACCCAAGGATGCTGCAAAACTTGTTCTTTTGCTCATTTTCTGTCTCTGTGTACTGCACGTTTCTTAACCCTCCAGTACTCGCGCGGGGTAATTGATTACCCCAACTCTTGAAAAACGACTGCTGATTCTTTTCTATCACGGACTGTACCCTGGGCTCTTGTGTACCTTCCGGACACTGTGAAGCGCCACTCGAGCTGTCTGTTATAAACCTTCGCGCGTCAGTTCGTTTCCGGCAAAGAGACAAAGCTGACTGGGGTAATATCTTACCCCACGCGAGCACTGGCGAGGCTACATTGGCAAAGTCGTGTTTAGTTAATTTTAATTCTTGTGTGTGTTTCTATTGTGAGAACGTATAGTTACTCGAGTGTAACAGATATGAGTCGTAATATAGCCGGGAACATTAGCAAGAACCAGGAACGAATTCGCCATGCAATTGTTGAAGCCTCGGATAGCAGAGCGATGCAAACAAATTTGCCCCGCAATATCTGAGAGAAAGCCTTGCGAATGAGTTCAAAGGATCGAGAAGAAATTCTCCAGGGCTCTCAGACTCCTCACTTGAAGAGAAGAACACCAGGATCATCTGGAAGATATGCTGTTTGTCCTAGAAATCGGAACAGATAAAACAGAAACTCTTGTGTGCTGTGTGAAAAGTACGTCTGCTACGACCATTTCAGTACCGTGTGTGAGGAATGTCTCAACCAGAAAACCAAAAGTGAGTAAAACCGACTAAGCCTTAGAGTTCAGACGGTAATGAAGTGTGATTGACTTAAATATTTCAACCTTTTCCGTCTGCATAAACTCAAACGTTATTATGGATGCGTTTTCTCTGCTTTAGAGTTAAGTTATGTATTATACTTAATTTTCTGTATGTAGTGTTAATGGCAATACAATTAGATATTTCTATTATGTTTTCTTTATAGATAAGTTCCTTATTCAGAAAAATCATGAAGAAAGCATAATGTTATTTTTACGTCTATAAATTTCGCTAAAGAATGGGGGGGGGGGGGGGGTAATTTATTACCCCACTCGAGTACTGGCGTGACAAAACTGTGCGCGAGTACTGAAGGTTTAATTATACACTACACACGGCCGTGCGGGACGCAAGACATGGAACTCGTAAGGGGGAGTGAGTAGCCATTGTCGAGGTCAACAAGGCACAGGTGGTGCAGGCAGAGGCGCGGGTTTTACAGTTTAGTGAGTTGCGTGATAGCATGGCACCAGTGAACATAAACATTTGTTTAAAAGTGACAAAAATAGAAATAAAGTTTTTTTTTTTTAAATTTCCATACAAAAATGAGGGTGCTGGGATTATTCGGGGGCGGGTAATATACGGATATATACGGAATTTCCTTTTTCCATACTTCATCTTCCCTCTGGAAGTGATTGGGCTTCTCCCTGTTGCTCCAATGGTTATGCATAACCAGCTTCCGGTTTAGTAGTCAAGTAATGGAAGCAATGGGAACTTTGTATTACAATTTTATTTGCATATAACTATGCATATTGTTGTTGCTAGGAAAAATAAAAGTAGTAAAATGCACCAAGAATGATATGTTCTTCAACTGTGTACAATGAGAACGCTCTACTTGTGTTTATTTGTTATGAATTAATGATGCGAAATGTCAGCTGACGTTGTGCCGCTTACAACACTCGTCCTCTCTAAATGCACATTTCCCGTTCAATTTATTACAGATTATGTTTGAAAATTATTTAAGATTGTGACGGGGAAAGTTTTTCTCCAAATGGAAGATTGTATTTAATTGTACGCACGCCGTATAATCTTTCCAAGGTTGTTTTTTTTTCACAGAGCAACTTTACACCGTACAAGGCTCACAGTTTTTTTTGTAATTAGTTTTCTGGCAACTTGTCTCAAGTTATCGACTAAGATATTTCTAAAGACAGACAATCCATTCCTCCATTAGAAGGTTTCGGTCTCCATAAATCATGCAAATCAAGGTTTGTTAGTTTGTGTAATTGAGACCATAAACCCCCCTACTCATTCAGAGATTACCATATGGTACTTTGCGTTAGTTTTGCGCATAGTAGTTCGCGGCTGGGAGCGATCATTTTAGTTCGCTCTTTTAGTTCGTTAGCTCCCATCTCGAATTCCCTGTAAGACAGATCGTTCGCTCGCCTTGCTACTGCCACTGCACGCTCTCTTTGTTTGTTATAGCAGTCTGTCACCACTGATTACTCGTCACCAGTGATTGCTCATTCACATGGCTCTCGTTTCAAGCAATACTGTAGGCTACTGTAACAGTTACTATGCTCGCTGCACGTGCAGTTCGTGTATTAGATATTGACATGTTGCGTGTGTAGTAATGTGTTTTACATTTTGATATTCGGAGATAAAAAATACAAAAATATGAGTATTGAAACATTAGTGAAATTCCTTATTCCTTCCTTATTTCCTTGTAGGAACATAGGGTAGCTACAAACTTCTTCCATCTCACTCTATTGTTGGCCATCCCTTTAATTCGGGTCCATGTCTTTCCTTCTGAGAAAACTTCTCTTTCTATTGTTTATAGAGCCAAAAGTCATTTGTTTATCATTAGTGAAATACCGGTACCGTACCTAAAAGAATAACAGTATGGACGATGTATTCGTAGAAGCATACACTTATTATTCTCATTATTTTTTTCTCGCTTGGGGCCGATAACCTAGATGTTAGGCCCCTTAAAACAACAATCATCATCATTTTTCGCGTATATCAGCGCGTCATCGTCATCATCCGATTCCATTTCCTACTTGTCACTAGGTGATGATAAGACATACCCCCCTCCCCGCAATTTTCGTTTAATTTCTTACTTGCTTCGTGATATTCATTATTTGGCTGGTCTGAAACCGTTGGGTACATTATCTTTATGGCATGAATGGGAGGAATAGGTTTTTTTTAGTTCAGCGTTTTTGTCCATAGAAGTTCGCTTTTCTTTGTGAATCATCATCATAATGTTCATTTCTTAAAAACAGGTAAATGTAGTTGTATCACCATGTATCGACAAAAATAAATATCAACCAGTTCATTAAAATGGTAATGTTAATCCAGTTCGCTGATTTTCTAAATAATTTTACATATTTTCAAATAATCCAAAATGACTAAGTTAAATAAAACTGTGGAATTATCCCCACATCTAAATCAGTAACTTCAATTTATGAACCGCTTGCCACGGCGGGTGAGTGGTTAACGTGTCGGATTACCAACCCCAAGCTTGCTGGTTTGCCCCTGGCCGTGGTAAGTGATTTTTGAAAGGCGACAAAAATCACGACATGGATGTCATACGTTGTTGGCATGTTAAAGAACCCATTTGAATTCAGTAGGCTGTGTTCAATGGCAAAATATTAATCTCAGGATTTTCCGCCAACACAAAGTTCCTCCATTCTCTACTAGAAAGCGCTGTAGTGTCAAGGAGCTTAGATATCTAACCTCCTTGACTTTCATAGCGTTCAAAGGAACGACGAAATTCGACATGCAAGCTGCCCTCTGGGTGTCACTTAACAAAGCTTGCACCCGGCAACCGAGGCCATACGATATTATTATTATTTATGAACCGCCACTGTATTACATGACAAATATAAGGTAGTTATTACCTATTAGCGTGTTAGCACTAGTAGTGTGTTATACTGTTATTATTATAAACCAACATTGAACAATCGCCGTGCCAAAACTTGACAATCTTGCCACTAACAATAGATACACTCAATCAACTCAACTGAACTGACTGAACGAAACAATGCGCATGTGATTGTGCAATGAGTGGTGACGTGACGAGCTACGGCGGACCCACGCTCGCGCACTGTTACAACTCGGTCAGCGGAAACAGATCGAACTAACGAGCGAGGGATCTGGGAACTAGTTCGTCTGTGAGACCCGCTCTTCCGAACTAGTTCGTTCGCGAACTACACAAGACTACTTTGCGTAGACTAGGGTAAAGATGTAAGTGAGCATATTTTTACTTTTGTCGCCAGTTGTTTGGCCTAAAAACTTAAAATTTTCCATGTTTTCCATACTGAAAACTAGGCATGGTTGCATTTGAAGATCCAACTTGTGCTATCAAATATTGCTTTCTTGCAATACCTGGAATAGGTATATAATTATAAAATGATTATTGGTTAAAAAGTGTTAATATATAAATAATAATAATAATAATGCTAAAATAAATATTAAAGAAGAAAGGATGAGATATTGGTAAATGTTACCGTTACGGTGTATAGCCTAGAACTTGTAGCCTTCGTCCACGGTCACATTTTAGTATTTAAACGGGTCAAGTTAATGCATAATATACCAATATAACAACCGGGTAGCGACTGATTATAATATTCTCACATGTAACATATTTAATTGACACCAACTTAATACAATTATAGTCCAAGGTATGTTAGACCCGTGAAGTTTGAAGTGTGCAAATTGCACACTTTATCTTCTTCTTTATTCCTTAAACTCCTGTTGAGGAGCATAGGGCCGAGAAAAGGGTTCGCCATCTAGTTTGCTTGCGTGCTATGCAAATGTCGCGCCTTTCAAATCAGTCCGGCTATTTTTTGTTTCTTTGATAGGATTTATTCGGGTTAGCATAGGTTATCAACCCAAGCGTCTTATCCTGATGGGGGGCTGCCCTTTTCCGCTCCCAGGCTCGTGGCAGTTTTCTATAGGGGTGTCTCCCTTAGCCATTGTAGATGCCTCTACTGACTGCAAGGCAGCAATTGTCGGCTGGTGGTACTTCTGCCTTTTCCGCCATTGGGATGTTATATCCATCACCCTCATCCGCCTTCCAAGCCATTCTCTACTCAGTTTCTTCACCAGAGCCCTGTTAGCCTTCACTTTTCAGGGTTTCTGTAGGGCATTCACAACTACTGTAACGGTCCTGGGACACACAGGTTCCCACTGTACTTCACCCCTACCAGCAATGCTCTACTTTGTGCCGTTCCCCATCTCCCACGACGTGGACGAGGGGTTGGTCTTATAGCAACACACACTTTATAGGAAAGCTTTTTGTTACGGTCCTTTCTGTTGGGGAGTTTTACTAACTAATCTTTCAGGAGACACTTGTGTTTGAAATAATGAAGAAAAGCCAACCCTCTAGTTATTTTTTCAGAAGTTGAACACTTAAATACAAAACCACAATCCGAAATAATAAAGAAAATAATCACGGACGATTCATTGCCAATGAACATCAAATGGAGATTCACGGACCAGAAGTTTACTATGCATAAGCTTCGGTGCCATTTTGACTCGTGCAAGCTCTATTGCGACACTTAACAATAATTAATAACCCTTCAGTAATCTTGGTTAGTTATTGTTGTTTTAAGGGGCGGAACTACGAGGTCATCTGCCCCTCAGTAATCTTAATTGTCTATTTGTATTAACAATTAAGTTTACTGAAGGGTTATTTGTTATTGTGGGGTGTACTCCAGACCATGAATGTTCTTTATTATAATCCAACAAGGGGCCTGAGACTAAATGCTGAAAGGTTCAAGACTGTATAATGATAATCTATGCTATAATTTATATCCATCAACAGGCTTACATGGTAATAGTGGTGTACACTAATTGTCGTGTACACTCTGAATTTCAGCCCTAGTTTTAATTTATTATACACATGTGCCATTTGCAGTGAATTTATACATTTGAAATGAATAATAATAGTAATAATGTTATTGATTTTACATCTCTTTTAACAACTGTGGCTTTTAGGGACGCCAGGGTTCCGGAATTTTGCCCCAAAGGGGATCTTTAGCATGCCAGTAAATCTTCTCACGCGGATCTCTCACATTTGCACACCCTCAAATACTGACTGACTGCGCCGGGATTCGATCCTGCAACCTTGGACACAGCAGGCGAGAACATAACCACTGAGTCATAGTTTGAAATGAGCCATGTAGCATGAAATGTGCATTTAGTTATAAAACTTGTCATTTTGATCCATATTGACATCTGTTGAGTGCTTCATAATTATTTTTATTTGATCCACCTTATCAGTACAATGAAACTTTCTACTCTATTTGACTAGTATTGCACATCTGATGAGTCTTTGCCATTTTGAAATGAGTGCGCTATCAACTGTTTACATCTATCAGCCTGCCAGGGCGAGTGTGGGGCAAGAGCGTAGGTATGTACACTCTGCTTTAACTGCCATTGACACTAGGACATTGCGTGCTGTTCTGCTTCTGGTACTAATATATTAATTATACCCCTGGTAATAATATTAATTCTACTGTGATAATTCTCTACTCTTCTCTTAAGCATATGCATGCCATAAAATTATTCACAACATACACATTTGAAATACTGAACTAACCAAAAGCAAAGCATGTGCCGCAATGATTCATCGGCATACAGTGCAGACCGTACCACAATCTCAAGGAAAACAGAATGCGTCACACTGCTGACAACTCGTAGTTCATATATCTACCACCAACAATGGTTCAACAAACAGGTAATACATGGTTGGTTCCTTAGTTTAGGGGCTCCGACAACGCGGTCATGTGAGTTTCTTAGCCAATTCGGCTGCGAGAAGAGCGGCACATAATTCTAAACAAGGCGAGGAAA
Organism: Meconema thalassinum; assembly: GCA_946902985.2. Classification (NCBI taxonomy): domain Eukaryota; kingdom Metazoa; phylum Arthropoda; class Insecta; order Orthoptera; family Tettigoniidae; genus Meconema; species Meconema thalassinum. The sequence goes on along the minus strand of OX336389.2, from coordinate 669,676,826 downwards.
TAGTTTTTAAAGGAGCTACCTTAGATTTTGCACAAATTAAGTTAGAAAAGGAATTGCGATTAACAACATAAGCACAACATCCGTAAGCTTTAATGGAGCTATCAGCAAAAAGATGTAACTCTAAGTTAGAAGAAGACGAAGTAGGAATCAAAACTCTTGGGATATCCATAATAGATAAATCATAAAGACAAGTTCGAAAGGAAAGCCATCTTTCTAAAAGAGAGGGAGGTATAGCATCATCCCAATCTGCTTTTAAAGACCATAATTCTTGCATAAACATTTTTGCCACAACTATAACAGGGGCTATAAATTGAAGAGGGTTATTCGTTTTAGCAATTTCAGAAAGGACTTGTCGCTTGGTTTGAGGAAGTGAAGTGGACAAGTTAACTTGGTAGAAAAAAGAATCCGAAACAGGATACCAATGAATTCCTAACACTTTAGTAGAATTATCCTTTTGTAGAAGTTCCACCGGTGAATCAGAATTACTATTAGGAAGAAGCTGAGTCAATAAATCATTGGAATCGGAATTCCATTTATGTAAAAGAAAACCTCCTCCTTGAAGTAAAGCTTTGAGATTTTGCGAATGCTCGAGTGCCTCCGAAGGGGTTTGAAAAAAGAAAGAGTTTTTTAAGAGATCAGAAACTATTGGAGAGAACAGGTTATAATCTTGTTCGGCGAGCTGCCTTAAAGTGCGTATACCTAAGAAAGCAGATGGCTTGAGACCATAGGTAATAATGATAATACATTTTATTAATCCCTTAACGAGTCAAGGACTCATATACAAAGGAATTGTACAGTTTTATCTTGTTGGCGACAAATTACAATTCAATGTTTAGTTTACAAAGTTTTCAGTATGAAAATTTATACAACATTTTGTAGCTTTCATAAGTTTTTGTACACAATGTGTTCTTCTTTTGTCTTCTCCGATTATGAAATTTCTTCAAACTGACATTTTATAATCATTCCACATAAACTGTTTTAGCCTCCCTTTAAAGATTGGTAGGTTAGGTGCAATTTTTATATTTTCTGGTAGTCTATTGTACTTTACAAAGGCACTAGACTTAATGCTATTACTGCCATATTGTTTGGAATTGATATGGAAAAGTGTTATATCATCTGCATGTCTAGTTTTGTAAGCATGTAAATCAGATTGTTTAGTGAAGTTTAAATTTGTGTCGATTCTGTTGTATAGGATTTGGCACATCAGGACATTTGATTTGATTTCTGCATTTAGGGCTACTGGTTGAATTTTACTCGTAATATAAAGGTGTTTGGTTGGTGTTAAAAAAGGGTAGTTATAAATATTTCTTATGGCTCTATTCTGAATTACCTCAATTTCCTTTTTAGGTAATTTGAGCATTTTATCCAAATTGTATTCAAATATTGTAAGTGGCTATGGATTAAGGAAAAATACACTTTCCTGAGTAGATATTTTGGGATATAGTAGCTCAATTTTTTTATCATCCCAGCGGCAGGTGATATTTTTTAAACTAATGCATCAATGTGCTTTTTGCCAGGAGAGTTTTTCATCTATTATTAGGCCTAGGTATTTGACTGATGAGACCCTTTTAACTGCCTTTCCATTCAGCATTATATTCTGAGTGATGTCTAACTTTGTTCTACGCTTAGATATTATTAAATAATTTGTTTTATCTTCATTTATTGTTAATTTATTTGACTGGGTCCAGCCAAGTATGGTATTCATGTCCTCCTGCATGTAATCAGCTTGTTGGTGGTGTAGGCATTGTAAAATATGCTTAAGTCATCTGCAAACAACGTTATATTACCATGAAAACGGAGTGTTGCTATGTCATTAATATATACTAAGAAGAGGGATGGACCCAGTATTGATCCTTGGGGCACACCGTGGGTAATATTAACTTCCTCACTCCTGTAGCCATTTATTTCAATATACTGCTGTAACGTGTTTTTCGTGGGGTTTTATGCAACTGGCATAAGTCAGTAGGAAGCCATTCTATATTTATTTACGCGGCAAATTGTTCAGCCCAGAGAATTTTTCATGGTAATTTATTATTATTATTAATTTATTATAATTATTATTAAGGTATTTTCGGAGCATTTTATAAAAATTATTAGCATTCAGATAGGTTTTCTATGTCTTAGAAAACGCTATCAAGCAAATTATTACGAACGACAATATTATAGAAAATTATGTGATTACGGAATTTTACGGAGTTTTGTCAGTTAGGGTATTTGAGAGACATGACTCACTGGGAATTCGAATACAAGCTGATTCCTGTCGAGAAGTATTACGCAAGGCTGGGTCGCAAGGTCTAGAAAAGGCGAATTGTTGGAACGGAAAACGACTTCTCCCTCTCGCGCGCCGAGTGTAATGAGGCAGAGGAGGGGAACTGGCGGCGTGCTCAGCCAATCAGGGGAGACAACGTAAGCTAGAAGTCGGTACCGTGGTGGGGGAGCCAACGTGTGGATATATCGTTCGACGCGCCGTGAAACGAGGTCTATCTGTGAAATACTTGCGGAGTATGGTTATACGCGGGCGACGCTCCGATGTTCCGTGGAACGAACAATCTGTGTAGAACTTGCGGAGTACGGTTGGAAGTGCGTGTCGCTCCGATGTTCAGTGGAGTTAGCGACGAACTTTTGTAAAACTTGGTTGTACGAGTGTTTGGGTCCGAGGTACGGACCATAGAATTATCTAATCTACCAGAATATCATCAAATTCCGACGGAGATGACGACGTCCAGGAGACTGTGGGAAGCTCACAACATCATCAAGAACGAGGGAAATGCCTTGGCAATTTCCAATGGTAAGCGCAAATGACGCAGAAATACGCAATCTCTCATTTTTCTTTGTTTTATATTTCATATTTCAGTAACTTCATAGCTTGGAAATAAGAGTAAAATCAATTTATCAGACTCCGTTTTCACGTAATTTTCTATCGGTAATATTCAAATCACAACGCTCCAATTTAAATTTTATACTTATTATTATTATTAATTTTGCTATACTTGTTTTATATAATAAATTCATTTCTTTTACAATGCAATCTTTGCTTTCAGTAGGTAGCATTAGATATAGACCAATTCCTTCTCCTGATACAATTGTTTGTTGGGTTAATGATCAAATCATACCACGATCTGAGTGAATAGATTCTTGACGGTGTTCTACCAGAGCTAGACGTTGTTAAATACAAATTTAGATTTCAGCATTGCGTTGAAGTCTTGGCGCCCATTAAAACAACATAGCTTAGGCAAAGGTAAACAATTACATTTTCTCCCAACAGTGTGGGCTAGCGAAACCATTACATTTGTCGCTACCAACATGGGGCACTAATAACCGCTACACTGCTTACGATTAGATAGGTAATTTTTAAACCATGTCCAAGCTACTCCTCGGATACCTGCTTTATCAAGTTTCCCTAAAAGAATTTCATGGTCAACAGTATCAATCGCCTTTCTCAGGTCTATGAAAAGGCCACTCGCTGTCATCTTATTGTCTAAGACATCCTGCAAATTAGAGATAATATCAATTGTGGCTATTTCTGTGCTTGAGTTTTCTCGGAATCCATATTGCCCTTTGTAGAAGTAATCATTTTTATTTAACAAATTAACAATTCTGTTTTTTACTACTGTTTCGAGTACCTTGGATATGGGTGGGAGGATGGAAATGGGTCTGTAATTGTCCGGATTGCTTTTGTCACCTCCTTTATAGACTGGTATGACTCGTGCTATTTTTAGATCATCAGGCACCAGACCAGTCTAACGATAAATTTATTAAAGTAGTTAGTGGGCTACTTAGCATGTCAATGGAGTTTTTAACAATTTTACTGACATACTATCTTTGTCTTGGCTACTTTTCATTTTAAGGCTTAATATAATATTGCGAATTTCCATCTCGTAAGTCGGGGTCATAAATATGGAATCTTTGTTGACATTAATTTCATTAACTTTCTTCCCTGGGGGAATGCTTTTGGCTAACTTGTATGCTATGTTTATAAAGTGAGTGCTTAGAGCATTGCAAATATTTTCTTTTCCTGTGAAAGATTTACCGTCAATTATTATCTCACTGGGATCATCTTTGTTTTCAGTTGTGCAGTTGTAGATCATTTCATTGATTACTTTCCAAGTACCTTTTATGCTATTGGCATTCAATGTTAATTTATATTCATAGTATGAGGATTTCAGTTTCCGTTTTAAAGCTGTCACTTTGTTCCCACATATTATGTGCTCTTCCTTTAAGAGGTTATTGTTTCAGTGAATGCTAGTTTTAAGTTTAGCATGTAGTAGGTCCCTTTGTTTTATTAGTTGAATTAATTCTATTGTTATCCATGGGTTTTTGTGGTTCTGGTGTATTTCCTTCAAGGGTGAGTCAGTGTTTTCTTTGTTGGTTGTCTGTGTCAAGATTTTGTGTTTCATGGCGATGTAAGTTTCGTTTAGATCATCTAAGCAGTCTATTTGATTGAGATCATTAGAGCATTTATTTTTGTTCACATACCGGTAATTTTTATTTACGTTTTTTGAACTAGACCTTTGCTTGTTGGGGGAGTATTTAAATGTCATGTTCAAGATTGGGCTTTTGCCTGGATAGTAATTTGACCAGAAAATCTCAGTTACAAGAATATTATGATCACTAATATCACTATTTATATTGCTTATTCTATAGGCATATTTACAGTTATTAGTGGCCACCTGATCAAGGAGTGTACTTGTTGATTCACTTATTCTTGTTGGATAGCGAGTATTGCCTTGTGTGAAACCATAGCTTGATAGTAGATTGAGGTATGTTTTGGTTACATTATTTTTGTTTAGTAAGTTAATATTTGTATCACCAATGCATAAGGAAAGATTGGCATTGTTTTTCGAGAGAATGTGCTCTAGAGATTGCATGAATTTTGTTGCGTTATTTATGTTAGGATTATATACTGCAATTATATTAATACAGGGCGCCAGGAAATGTTCTCCGCAGTGCCTACATGAGTCTGGGAGGGCTAGCATCAGTAGTTACGTTGACAGCACTACTGTTGCTTGTATCAAAACAAACAGTAAACTTTGTACTCACCACAGCCATTCATAACAGATGCTGGAAGTGCTGATGACACATAAGCTCGCATATCGCAACACACACTGACGATTTCAACAGCCTACAGCCCACACGTATGGGATTCACCCTGTCAAGGACACAGTGCTGCCAACTAAACTGCTGATGCTAGCTCTGGCAGAAGCCGGCAGTCACTGCAGAGAACATTTCCTGGCGTCCTGTAGTATGCAGGTTATTGAAACGAACAGTATCATTTCTTATAAGCTCTAACTGGATCAAGCTATGGTTACTCTCAACTAGGTTAAGAACTTTTGTATTCCATTTTTTTTGTGGACATAAACTCCCACACCTCCACCATCCTGATTGTCTCTGTGTACAAATGCAACAGAATAGTTGTTTAGGTTGAAGTATTTAGCTTCATTACTTTTCACCCAAGTCTCGGTTACCACTATGACATCTAGATTTTCCACAATACGTATTAGTATCTCGATATCTTTTAGTTTATTTTTTAGGCTTCTGCTATTTAGATAAAGACACTTGATTTGGCAAACCTCATTATTAGTGTCTGCTATGTAGTTGTGGATACAGTCATATTTACGCTCATCAATTGATGTGTGTAAGTCAACATCAACTAGTAGGTCCATGTCTTGATTCATTATTATTACTGTGAATGGGATGGCTGAGCCTTGTTGATGGAAGAGTCTTTTACTAGCGTTTCAATGTCTTCTGGTGACGTGATCCTGACAGCCTTGTCACTATCTGATTTACGGACGAAAATTTTACAGTCCCGGGTCCAGACGTATTTAAAACCTAAATTACGGAGGTCTCTTGCCTGTTTGTGAAGTACTTTATTGGCTGGCGTCAAATGCTCGTTAATGTAGATAGGCCTAGCCCTTCCATTGATTCCTGCATCACTTGAGTTCAGGTTGGGTTTGGATCTTTTTCCTTTTAGAATTGCCTCTTTTTTTTTTTGCCGGCTGCAGAATTTGACTAGTAAAGGAAGTGGAAGACCTTCTCTGCTTTGTGGTAGCCGATGGCAGGCGTCAATATCGGACTCGACAACTGTGACACCCAATTGGTCAGCGATAGTCTTGACAATTTGAACGGGATTTTCGTTTGAAGTGTGTGGCACGCCATGAAGCTCTAAGTTGTTTCGCCGAACGTACTGTTGAAGCTCGAGATTCTCTTGCTTTAACTATTTGACCTCACTGCAGGCGATATTCTTATCCTTCTCTAACTCACAAACTCTTTGGCTGAGCTTTGTTATTTCTGACAAGGCTTGCTTCAGACTTTGTGTGGCAGTTGAAATGTCACTTTTCATACCATCAAAACAATCAGAAAAGTATGTCACGGACTTAAGCATGTCTTTTTGAGTCTTGTCAATATTTTCGAGTTTTGTCAATCGGAGGTTGATTTCACAAACAAGATCGTATAAATCTGGTTTACTTACATTCTCGTCTGGCGAGGCAATTTTAGAAACCTCATCCATAGTTGACTTACTCATTGCACTGCACTCGACTCAACACCATTGCTTGGCCTTGTCGGACAAAAGCCGGTTAAAAACTTTCTTCTTTATGTTTATACTGGTTCTGTGGTATGATTTACCACATTCCCCATCACAAATTATGTAGTCTTCATTATCAGTTACACATTTTTCACACTGGCCGCACTTGGTTGATTTGTTACTTGTCGCCATCTTGATCGGCATTCAATTTGAAATTTTTAATAGGTTTGGAAGTACTATCACACCATAATATTCGCTGTAAATTTTGCTGTTCTGATTCAATTAATATTCACCTGTACATTGGTTTGGTGTCATCTATGACACCAACAGGAAATAAACGAAAGTTCAGTAGAACGGAAGGAAGATCTGACCGAATAGCTGGACCTGCTAATAAGGTATTGTTCAAAGAAATGCCGTTAGAATTAGAAGCAGATCTGTTGAACACTACTCTAATTTGTTCCCTAGTAGAGGGGTTTTTCCATACAGGATGGTGGTTTAAATAAACACTATTATCAGGAAGGTTGTGATTATCTATAACTTCCATGTGATCAGAAGCTTCATAATCTTCCATGAATTCAATGTAACTTATTGAGTTTTGGCAGAGAGATCTTGCTTTAATTGATTTTCAACTGCAAACAAGGCTTTAAGAGCACGAGGATGCGAGTTTACTAAAGTAGGAGGAGACTGAACTCGAGGCATAGATACAATAAACCTACCATCTGAATTGCGAGTCGTGGTTGCAAGATAGAGCTGTTCGCAAAATTCATCCTCTCAAGAAAGCGAAGGGGTAGAATTGGTAGATTCAATTTGCCAAAACTTTTCCTAATTTTGATTTAACTCAGTGTGAGTAAAATGACAATGTGAAGAAGATTGTATGTTTTTAAGTGGAATGTGGCCTGTAACAAGCCAACCAAATCTTGTATGATGGGCATAAATGCTGGGAGTAATGTTAACTCTAGAAGGTAGCAGGTTTTGCCAAAATACATTTGCACCAAGAAGAATATCGACAGTAGAGCTTTGATGAAAATAGGGATCAGCTAATTTTAAATCCGAAGGAAAGTTCCAAGTGTCTATGGAAAACGAATGACTAGGAGTTGTAGCTCTTATAACTGGAACAGACAATTAAGGGGAAGGTTGGTGCCAGATTGTACTGAATCCTTGATATTAAGTTTCACAAATTGCAAAGAAGTGGATTTGCTATTATTAATTCCAGATATTTCTATAGAAGTGGTGTGAGGCTGCAGGCCTAATTTTTTGACAAGAGAAAAGGTTATGAAATCATGAGTGGGAGCATTGTCGAGTAGAGCTCGAGCAAAGTGCCAGTTGCCTGTGGAATCTTGAACTTGAAGTCGCACAGTAGATAATAGAATTTGAGTACTGCGCCAAGAGTTCATGGTTTGATTATAAGACTGTGCATTCAAATCAAAATGAGTACCAGAGGTTAGGTATTATTTACTGCTGGAAGCTATATTTGTTTGAGAGTTAGAAGCAACAGCATTTTCTGAAGACTTATTAGGAGAGGGTTTAAATTTTGGTTTTTCAAAACTATGTAATGATGAGTGGTGACGTGATTTGCAATGCATGCAGACTCCTTTAGAAGGACAATCTGTCACTGCATGTTTTTCATAAAGGCAATTGAAGCAGCATTTATGCTGAGAGACGGTTTTTCTATGGTCATCCACTGATAAAGATTTGAAGGTAGAACATGAGTGCAAATTATTGGAGAGTATGCAAGCCTGTGAATTACTTTGTACCGAAAATACTTGTGAACTAGAAGATTTTTTTTGTTGTATGTAGTTTTACTAAAGCCTCCGTGGCTTAGGCGGCAGCACACCGGCCTCTCACCGCTGGGTCCGTGGTTCAAATCCCGGTCACTCCATGTGAGATCTGTGCTGGACAAAACGGAGGCAGACAGGTTTTTCTCCGGGTACTCCGGTTTTCCCTGTCAACATTTCATTCCAGCAACACTCTCCACTATCATTTCATTTCATCTGTCATTCATTTAATCATTGCCCCAGAGGAGTGCGTCAGGCCTCGGCAGCCGGCACAATTCATATCCTCGCCGCTAGATGGGGGCTTCATTCATTCATTCCATTCCTGACCCGGTCGGTGACTGGAAGCAGGCTGTGGATTTTCATTTTCATGTAGTTTTACTGAGTGCACTTTAGAAAGTTTCGCTTGTTGGGCCACTGCAGAGAGCACATGACAACGATCCTTTATAAATGTAGTTGAAGTCTGAAATGAGGGTTTAGGTTGATCAATCAATTCGGATTCCCATGCTTTCAAAGTTTGGGGATCGAACTTCGAGGTTGTAAGGTAAATAAAAGAAAATTCCAATGTTCTACAGGTTGTTTTAATTGCTCCAAGGCACATAAATGTAGTTCAACGGTATCACCTAAGTTGTGTAGCGTTGAAAGGTTATCATTACGGCAAGAAGGGAGGTTGAATAAAGCAGTGATGTGTCTATGAATCCGCAATGTGGGATTACCATATCTCTGTTGTAATAAGTTAAAGGCAACCGAATAATTTTCAAAAGTTAGAAGAAGTGCCTCTAATGTTTAAGTGGAGGGCCTTGCAAAACATATTTTAAGTAGTGAAACTTTTGTATGTTAGGTATAGAGGAATTATTGTGTACCAGCTAAATAAAGAGTTCTTCGAATGAACCCCACCCGTGCTCATTACCTGAGAATGAGGGTAAAGGAATTCTGGGCAGAATAGGTTTGACGGGAATGACTGGGTGTTCCCTTTGATCTTCAGTTAAGGATTGAAGCAAAGTTTTAGCTTCAGTGAAGCCTTCATAATAATTGGTTTCCACCGCCTCTCTTTCCTGCTGGTGAGCAGAGTCAAGAATTTCAAGTTCTGTCTGAATAGCAGAATAGGCTTGAAAGTCAAACTGATAAACTTTAAACCTTTCTTGCAAGATATCTAAATTATGGTCATCAAGACTTCTTGTAAGGAATGACCAAAAATGTGATAACTGTTTCTTAAGGATGGCTGTTTCTTAAGGATGGCATGAGTGCCAAGTAATTTGTCGGTTGTAGACATGGTTGAGACTAAAGTACCAATCACCAAACCGTTCAGAGAAGTTGTTGAAGATGAAGATAATTCAGGTTCGGCAGGTGAAGGGGGTTGTGGCAAATTGTCCGTATCCTGCTCCAGTTTTACTGATGCCGTGGTAACTGTGAAAATTTAAAGATTTTTAGAACAGAGTATGATATAGAAAGCAACTTGTTCACTGATAGAAGTTACGTTCAAAGTTAAAGGTAGCCAAGTCGATTCCATGGGTTTCCGCACCAAAAATGGTATAGGATCGGTCAAGACCTTCCGTATCGAAGAGAACTCCAACTGACGGTTAGAGTTAAAACTGAGTTGAGCTTAATAGAAGATAAGGTTTCGATACATTGAAGGTAAATAGAACAAGAGAGAGAACAAGTTGCTTAAACAGGTTGACATTTATTGCCAATAACCATGCATAACTAAAACAAGAGAATAAAGCAATATATAAATATATAACAGTAGCAAGCTATGATAAAGGGATAAACCCATAAATATAACAATTTAAATGATGCTTAGCTAGCATGAAGAGTATCACTTGGCTTCTGCCAATGCAAATTAAAGGTTATGTTTAGAACCAGTATGTGTGCTTAACTGAAAGTGAAATAGATCACTGTAAGTAATAACCACTTCTTGTGGTTTAAGAAAGGCAAAAATCACAGCCTTTGAAAGAATATAGATGAAAAAAGTTTATGCTGAATTACTTGAGCTGAGATGCTCAAAATCAAAGTTGTATGGCCTATCACAAGAGCTCAGATGAAAAAATTGCACATTGGTTTTAACGTTTGAAGATATAACTTAAATAACAGATGTTACTTATTCAGATTCTTGTCGGAACATTTGTTGATTAGATCAACCCTGGCTGGAACTTCCGTAGCGAAAGACACATGATTGAAGATACACTATATGCCTCACCAGGAGGTTAGGTAGTAAAATATGGAATGCAAGCAGTATGAATTGTCGCAAATTAGAAGCATTTGCACTGATTGAACACTTGAAGAGAGCATGCTGCACTTAGTAAAGGGTGAACACTAGTTAAAACTGCAAAGTTCCATTGTCGGAGACTTGTAGCAAATTCAGTAGGTGCCAGACCTATACACTTTAAATAAAGTTAAATCATTGCAGTGAATATATAATGAAGTTTGAAGTGTTACAACTGCCAGAGCTGAACTTCAAAAGATGAATGTTTGGATGGCAAACATGATACAAGTTTGGTAGCAAAATATGTCTTTGAAAAGGCTATATGCCAGGATGAAGTTGGTGAACCAAGTATGGTTTATTCAAAGTCCTTGCGACGGAACATGTCGAAGGTGCAGCGATGAGCCATGATGAAACAGTACTCGACTATATTCGTTGTATTCGTAGTGTTCAGACGAATTCAGACGTGTTTGATGAATTCCTGGTATTCATAAGGTTGATGGAGAATCCAGGTGTTTTTATAGTGGTCGAGAAAGCTTCTAGGCCTTTCCATGGAGGAAGTGCTGGGATTGGTTAGCAGGAAAGTCGACCAATGAGAATGAAGGAGAATGTGATGGCTGCCATTTGAGTTTCATCTTGCGAGATGAATGATTTGCGTAATGTCACTGTAATAGTACGGTACTTAAAGACGGTGTCTTACAACCATGCATGAGTGTATAATTAACATGTAAGTAACAAATATAATAAGTACTTTGGAAAAAGGGAATTTATAAATTACAACAAAAATATTATACGACCACGTGGAGCACATGGTAACTTTTAGGTTAAGAAAAAACAAATGACGTCCTGAGTTCTGGATTTTTCTCTCGAAACATTAGAAAAATTAAATTAATATTTACAGGCTTTGTAGCCTTTTGCAAATGTGAACCCCATCCACCCTGTTAATCAGCAAGTTCCTGAGTTACGTCGTAGTTCTAGAGTTAGAAAGAAACCTGATAGACTTAACCTCAAATTGGCTCTAGCTTAGGCGGGGGAGTTGTTACATCTGTACAGTTTATAGAAGTTACGTTGGTAGCTACCTTTTAGTTTATGTTCACTTGTTTTATGTTGCTTCTTCTTTGTGTTGTGACCGTTATATTGTACCAATGCTGGTAAAGAATAAAAGTGTTGTGTTCAGGTAAAAATGATCCTGTGTATTATTGGGTATTACATGCGAGATGCATTTATAACAAACCACTATAAAATAACTTCCCACAGTTGGGCGATAATTGTAACTGCTCTCCCCACTGGGCGACCAATTAGTTGATATAATACTTCTACTCTTAACAATATAAATAATTTGATGTGATATTCGGGGCTCGTGGGGGTTGGACACTGTTACGAAGACTGTAACAGCAATGGTAAACCTGGTATTGGGTAAATACATAACTATATTCTGTAAAACATATATAAAACTTGGCATGATCCTTCGTCATGTACGGTCTAACCTATTCATTCCCTATCATATATACATGGCAACACAATAATGACACACTCCTGGTCCTTGGTGAAGATGAAGTTATTTGTACTCACAGTTGATGATCTCTGGGAGCTGATGCGTATTTCCTACTCATTCTGGGGTTAGTTTTTCCATAGAATTACGCCTATTACTTTTGCACATTGATACTAGCTGATTTCACTCACAGCCTGGTTTGAATATACTTTGAATGGCTTACTGTAGCCGGATTTAATTTTTCACACGAATAATGTATATTATTTTGTGGATGTTGATATGGGATCTCAGTAACAGTCTGTCTGTTGGAAATCCACTTCGTACATTAAAGTGTAGCCTAGCTTGTGCTCACAACACAATAATATCTGATTCCCTTGAACTATGTGAATAAACATGGACCTGCAGAACTGTTTCGACGAGCTTTGTCTTTCGAAGACTAGGTATGGTATCCTCGTGAGAGAAATTCCCTTTATTCCCCTCCAGCTCGGGTCCAATACAATATCGTATCATTTGTTCATCACAAGTCCCCCTTAGCTTCAGTGACCAAACACCTGGTTCCCATAACACAAGTGGATTCTCAAAATCACAGAGTAAGAACTGACTTCTCCAAAGTCCCCAACATGAACTGAACTGCTCAGAGTTCCCCAATAGAAGCTGACTTCTCAAAGTCACGAAATAGAATCTAACTCCTCAGAGTTACAAAATAGAATGCTCCAGATCCCGCCTGCACGAGTAATAATATGATCATCCCCTCCTTACATCCACTGACTACCGTGTCCCCATGACCTTAGCCAATTACAAATTAATACACTCTTCACTCGTTTCCTCCCACCAGACAATGTTGCCAGAGTTTCCAGGCACTGGACTCCCATGAGTCATCGGGTCAACAGCCGGGTTTGACCCGCCGCTCGGAAAAGAATGTTTTCCAGGAAACATTGCACAATCAATGTGTTTGTCCAAACAAGACACACTGAAGTTGCCTCACAGAATTGCCATTTCCATCAGGCTAACCAAATATCATAGTACAATGTTAAAACCGACTTGGACCCTGGTAATTAAATAATAATAAAGAACATTGGAATATACACTTAAATAAATAATTACATCTCAGATAGAAGCATCAAATAAAAATATATAAACGATTATTCCGAATCGCATGTCTTGAAATTGAGGGTTCGATCCCTTGTCACATCTGGATCGTGACAATTCATGTAATGAACATTTGGAGTCAAATACCACACAAGAGATCATTACTTACGGCAGCAAGAAAACTGACACTAAACCGTAACAGTCTGAAAACAAGTAGTGTAGTCAAATGAATCCTTATTTTGACCTTTCTCCAGTTATGCTAGACATAGAGTGCACCGGCTGCCCATGGAAGCATTTCACTCACACCTCGTGGAGAAATATGGTCTATGGTGGTGTGTGGGGTTAATTGAACCCACTCATTCTGGTGTCTTATTATATGAGCCACCATATTCTCATTGCCTAGGTATTGCCATTTATGTCACTTCTTCATACTGACTATGCTGTGTGCACTCCCCATCTTCTAAGATAATTTCCATGTTCACAGTGCCCAACGAGCATGTACATGGTTTAAGGAACTTTTGAGCACCCTTTCAAACAGGGTCTGGCCTACAAAGATCCCCCCCATTTGAACCCCACCGAAAATGTGTGGGACTATTTGCAGCTGGGAGACGTAGACATGTGCTGTTGTGATGGACTCAAGCCTGACGGCAGAGTGTCTGCTGGAAGCAATCAACCATGGTCAGGAATGGAATCTTGGATACAGGCCATCAACGTGCCTGCATCATGCCACTACACCCTTTTGTAAGGTATAAGCAGGAGAGAGAGAGAGATATGGAGCATTTTGTGAAATGCAGAAATTGGCATCCTTATACTTTGTTGGAATTATGAGATCTCCTGATGAGCGAGTGGATTCACCTTAGTTACCTTATGGAGTTACTTCTTCTCTGAATCATGGTGGATATCCATCTCAGAGGTGGTGTTAACCAGTATTAGGTTCATTCTCGAGGATATGACTAATTCTTATGTATAACTATGGGAGAGATTTATATTTGAAGGGTCCACGGGAAGAAGGGGGTATGTCACTCAAAATGTAAAATCGAGATATCAGCGCAATCTGGTAGGCCTCTTTGAAGGCAAAATTGTGTCTGGCTGAGAACAGACGGGTCGTGAGAAAATGACGTTTCAAGTTGACGCTTACTTATAATTAATGAAACATTAGAACTCGTTTACTGAACATTTTACATAATTTGACATTCCCCCTTCTTCCCCTGGACCCTTCTTTTACATACTGTTATAATTCGCTGGCTTAGTACCAGAATAGCGTATCTTAATAGGATTACCATTGTAGATACGCTATTTTGGTCCTAAGCCAGCGAATTGTGTTGTAGATCATTTGGCAAAACAATTTTTAAGTAATCGTGCACAGTTTGCGGAGGGACTTCTTTTCTGTAAATAACATGATAATTTAGTGACTTGTGGTTACTTAATCTCAGTTTAAGGGAGCAAAATTTAGTGTTGTTTTCAAAATATCATTGCAGAATAAGAGAAAATGATATTTCCATGCACATCCCAATGACAACTACGTTCAAAACATGATGTATATATAGTTCTCACACTTTTTTTTTTAAAAGGAAACCGGAAAAAGTGTGAGAACTATCGTGGAATTACTTTGTTATCCCATGGTCTAAAGATCTTGGAAAAAATAATTGCGAAAAGACTACGCAGACACTTAGAAAAGGCTTTAGAAGAAGAACAACATGGCTTTAGACCAGGAAGGAGTACTATTGACTTGATCTTTGCTGCAAGAATGCTTATTGAGAAACATCTTGAAAAGGGGAAAGAATTAGTAATGGTATTTCTAGATATAGAAAAAGCTTATGATAGCATTGCAAGATCAAAAATTTGGGAATGTTTAGAAAGGCACAATGTCCCAAAAGACTTGATAAACAAGATCAAAATGCTGTATGAGAACACAAGGGCATGTGTAAGAATAGGTAATGGGGAAAGCAGATGGTTCACAACAAAACAAGGAGTCCAACAAGGAAGTTCACTGTCTCCATTACTATTCATCACAGTGATGGACATAATCCTGAAGAGAATAAAAGAAGAACAGGGTAATGAAACAAATGCCCTTGTCTTTGCAATGACGTCATGATTTGGGGAGAAAGTGCCAGAGAGGTACAAGAAAAACTGGATGCATGGGACAAGCTGTTCAAGGAGTATGGGTTGAAAATAAGCCAAAGTAAGACGGTAGTGATGACAACAGGACTGTCTAATGCAACCATTTACCTGAATAATCAGCCTCTACAAATTGTTGATCAATTTAAATATCTTGGTAGCACAGTGTGTAAGGATAACAACAACAACAGTGAAGTAACAAATAGAACTAGTAATGCAGCCTCCTTCTATGCACAAGTTAGAACACTACTGTGGGATAATAAAGTGCCCAGGAAGTGTAAACATATACTGTTTAAGACATACTACATCCCAATTCTAACTTACGGAGTAGAAACATGCACCCTGTCCAGAAGAGAAGAAAGTAGGATTCAGGCATCCGAAATGAAGTTTATAAGAACAATGCTTCAAAGGACAAGGAGAGACAAAGTAAGGAACGAAACAAACAGGACAGAGGCTGACATAGATATCAGTGCTACAAAATATTTGCAGAAGCAACGATTAGGATGGTATGGGCATCTTCAAAGAATGGGAGATGAGAGGACACCAAAAGCTTATTTCAACAAGATTATCCCAGGAAAAAGACCAGTAGGAAGACCAAAGAAGAAATGGTTGGACCAAATCAAGGATGATCTTGAAGACAAAGGGCTAGACTGGAGAAGGACCCATGAAGACCAACTATTCATGGACAGGAAAAGGTGGCGAGGGCTCGTTAACAGCACCCGGGCGACTGGAGCTGGAATTTGATGATGATGATGTATTTTTAAGTAAAAAGAAGCAGAAGCGACAGATTTTCTGGTTATCGAAATTATTGATTTAAATGACGTAATTTCAAAGAAATGTAGGTACTGGAAACTTCTTGGATGATTATATAATCAGCTGGTTCTAATTACTTAAGCAAGTCTACTAGGCATGCTTCTGATCAAGCCCCAGATGTCCCCTTGTGGTATATTCTCCCATTCTTCTTACACAGTCATTGAAATTTCGGCCAGATTATTGAAAAATCAGCGCCGAAGGCAATAACCAATCATGTCCCACACATGCTCAATCGGGTTCGGGCCAGTCCCAAGTGAGAATATTGGCCTCCTAAAGAAACTCCACATTGAGCAGCATGTAGTCTAGCATTGTCATGCATGAGGAAAATATTTTCGTCGAAGGAGAATGCAAATGGCATTACGTGATTAATGACAATGTCCTGAACCATACCTGTGTGCCGTGAGGCAGCCAATTTCAATGAGTAGGAGATCAGTATGGTTATCTGAACTTGTGCACCCCGTACCTTCACGGAACCTCCTCCAAATGGTGTAATTTCGGAGAAAGTAGAAAGTGCAAAGCGTTCTCCTACCGTTCTCCACACCCTATGGAGTCTTCTTCTTGGTCTTCTGGCTGGTCTTCTAGAGGCTAAGTTTGCCCCATGGAACCTCCTCCTGGCTGTGTTCTCACTGACAGCTATGCTGTGGACTTGCATCAGATTATTCAGAGCTACAACCGCTGTTGTAGCTTCAAAATGCCATCTTGCAAAGAAGTAGTGTACCTTGGACAGCCTGAATCAGTTTTCTGCGGCAGGTATGATGATTCTCAAAACGTTTCACAGCTCGGTAAACGCTTCTGGGAGACTGTATCAACACCTCGGCTACGTAGCAGAAGCTACGGTCATTGTTCGCCAATGTAACTGCTTTCGCGTAGTCCACGGGATTCAAAAGGCATGTTGGGGAGGCGTGTATGGCTCAGAAACCTTTCGGGCAATCCTCAGATATTCATCAATCAGCGCCAAAGGTGCAAAGGCGACTTTAATTCCGAAATCCTGGTTTTTAATATTGGCCCGAAATAAATACGAAATGCGCAGGAGCATTCGCCATTGTTTCAGTGGATTACAATTGAGTTAAAAATATCCTCCTGTTTGTTACTCATTGTTGATACTCCTTCAGTAACTTTCACAGAACACTTGCCAATCAATAAATATTAGGAAACATATGAGAATTATATACAATGTGGAATTTAACTAAGCTTTCTAAAAAAATTATGAAGTGTTACACTTTTTGTGTGGAGGGCAATGTAGTTTATTCCATGAATATTTTTTATAGTATACTGGCCTGATGCAAGTCTTCCTTATTGTCACCACTTGAGTGACTTGTCACTGAAGGCATATCTGTACCTCAAAGAAAGAATTACATTTCTTGGTTGAGCTGGGACTCGGGTTATAGTCAACAACGCTAATCACTATAAATTGGTAATTTGTTATATTGGTAATTTCTGCCCATTGAACTAGTGACTCTCTGTGGATGTGAATGGAGAGTCACTAGTTCAATGGGCAGGAATTACCAATATGCAGTTGGTTTTTGATGTAAAAGACAAGGGAACCTTTCCCTCGGCATGCTGGAATAAGGATTACAACACAGACTTGACATTTGTGTCTAAAGACCAGCTAGACGTACCACTCAACACCACTCGTATTGTTTTGCCCAACTTCCCAAACAGTCAACACCGACCTGTTTTGTTGGAAATTGGTTTGAAAAATCCCCTTGTAAACTCAATGCCCTTACCGAGATGGAACTTTCAACGAGCCAACTGGGATGGATTCACAAAAGACCTCGACTCCAGTTTAGCTGCGGAGAACCTTCAACAAACAGCAAATAACCACGACAAATTTGTTCAACTAGTAATCAAAGCTGCTAAGTCCAACATTCCTAGGGGTTACAGAAAGGAATATGTACCTGGATGGAAAAGTGAGGCCTTATACCAAGAATACCAAAGTTCTGGAAATCAAACAGTGGGCTCGCAGCTACTCCACTCTTTAAACAAGAACAGATGAGAGAAATGGGAAGCAACACTCAAAGAAATGAACTTTACAAAGTCAAGCAGGAAAGCCTGGAGAATCTTAAATGGGCTAACTGGCAAACAACACCCTAAAGAGCCGCCGCCTCCTAAACTGAATCCTGATATTATTACCAACAGGATCGTAGACCTCACAAGGACAAAGAGGGACACGAATCATACCAGAATTGTCAAATGTAACCTCTCTAAACTCAAGCGCAGTGCCCTGAAAAACGAGCCACGTTCCAGGCCCTTCTCCACAGCGGAAGTAGAAAGTGCAATTAAACAACTGAAAATCGGCAAGGTTGCTGGTCCGGACAACATCTATAATGAATTTATTAAGAACATGGGCCTGTATTGTATATGCTGGCTCACTTCTCTCTTCACTTACATTCTCCAAGAGAACAGACTGCCCAGTCATTACAAATTATCAAAAGTTATAGCCGTTCTCAAACCTGGCAAACCCGAAGATGGCCCCGAAAGTTATCGACCAAGAGCACTGCTCAGTTGCATATTCAAGCTCCTTGAAGGAATCCTCCTAACCAGAATAGCACCTTTCATTGAAGCTGTTACGCCTCATGAACAAGCTGGATTCAGACATGGACGCAGCTGCACCGATCAAGATCTTGCTGCAACTACACATTTCGAAGAAGGTTGTCAAAGACAACTGAAATCAACAGCTGTTTTCATCGACTTGACTGGAGCATATGACACTGTTTGGCGGCAAGGACTTATCTACAAACTATTGCAAGTTGTACCAAGTCGAGAAATCGTGGATCTAATATCTAGTATGCATAGTGAAAGACAATTCGAAGTGTTTCTGGGCAGCACTAAAAGCCATAAACGAAAACTAAATAATGATCTACCACAGGGATCTGTTTTAGCCCCATTGCTCTTCAATTTGTACATTCATGATTTACCAATAACAACATCAACTAATTATGCTGATGACATCGCTCTTGTAGCACAGAGTAATAACTTTGAACATGGTGAACAAATCCTTACAGAGGATCTCAAGAAGATGTCAACTTTCTTTAAGTCCTGGAGATTGATCCCCAGCACTTCAAAAACTGAAGTCTCTTGTTCCCATCTAGTGAATCGTGCTGCAAACTACAATCCAAGAGTTTTGTTCAACGAACAAAATCTGAGGTACAATCCTTTTCGAAAATATCTTGCAGTCACTTTAGATAGATCCCTGAGCTACAAAGAACACATCACTAAGCTTTCCCACAAAGTCGCCGCAAGAAACAAACATATTGCATAAGCTCAGTGGTACATCCTCGGGAACCTCTGCTGACTGTTAACGCTTATCTGCCATCAGTCTTGTCTACTGTCTACGGATGCTGAGTACTGTGCACCCGTCTGGTTGGAAAGCGTACATGTCAAGAAGGTAGACAAAAAATTGAATGATACAATGCGTTGCATTACTGGTTCCATCAAATCAACTCCATGTCACTGGTTACCCATGCTGAGTCACATCCCTCCACCTCACTTAACCCTAGAACTGCGGACCGTCTTCCAGGAAGACGGTGTGTTGTTTAATCAAGTGCGACCGTCTCTCTGAAAGACGGTCTCGGTATTCAAATATAGTACTACTGTTAGCCATCAGATGGCACTAATTTCAAGTCATGCAGGTTCCCGATGCTTTTATCTTTCGTTGTGTTACTCTTTGGCAAACAAATGACAATAAGCAGGCTATTATTTGGCTGCAGAAGTGGAAGTTCTTTCATGTTGACATTGAAGTTGCATTGAGCAAAATGGCAGCCAACAAGCCTATGTAGATGATTCAGAAATTGAGCGCTTTTTTTTTTAGTAAATAACAGGAATTATTTAAATCTGGTTCCTGAAATAGTAACAAAAAACTGTGAACTTTTCATTTATGATGTGTCTGACAAACATTTAACTTGGTAATATGGTTTTCTAGAGCAGAAAAGTCAATTTTATTTTTATATTTGGTAAAATACTTTTTATGATTAATTCAAACTGATGAGTCTGAATGATTCGCCTCTATAAAAATAATATAGATCAGTCTTTCAGCTTTCTATTGATGTATGATAAGTTATAGGCCTATTCATGAGCACAGTTTGCTTACAGAAAAGGCAGAAGGTGAATTTCTCACATAGGCTATGTGCATAATGGAGAAATGTCATATTGTAAAAATATTTTTTTTTTAGTAATAACAGGAATTATTTAAAACTGGTTCTTGAAATAGTGACAAAAAACTGTGAACTTTTCATTTATGATGTGTCTGACAAACATTTAACTTGGCAATATGGTTTTCTAGAGCAGAAGAGTCAATTTTATTTTTATTTTTTATAAAATTCTTTTTATGATTAATTCAAACTGATGAGTCTGAATGATTCACCTCTATAAAAATAATATAGAACAGTCTTTCAGCTTTCTATTGCTGTATGATAAGTTATAGGCCTATTATTGAACACAGTTTGCTTACAGAAAAGGCAGAAGGTGAATTTCTCATCATAGGCTATGTGCATAATGGAGAAATGTCATATTGTAAAAATAATTTTCTTTTTTAGTAAATAACAGGAATTGTTTAAAACTGGTTCTTGAAATAGTAACAAACTGTGAACTTTTCATTTATGATGTGTCTGACAAGCATTTAACTTGGCAATATTGTTTTCTAGAGCAGAAGAGTCAATTTTATTTTTATTTTTTATAATATACTTAATTGATTCAAACTGATGAGTCTGAATGATTCACCTCTATAAGTATAATATAGAACAGTCTTTCAGCTTTCTATTGATCTATGATAAGTTATATTCATGAACACAGTTTGCTTACAGATACCAAATTCCTTTAGTGTGTATTTTATGGGAATGTACTGCAGCATTTGACGGATAAACCTGCAGCAGTTCTAGGGTTACGGAGGAAGCAAGCTCTACTAAGGGAAGCTAAGAAAATCTTTGCATCACCCTCTTTGCCATTGCATCAAGAATTCTGCCATCCATCACAACAATGACTGCAATCTAGAAGACCAGTAAGTGTCACTGCGGGGCAATTCATTGCTGCTGGATTTGACCTAAATGAAAGCTGGAAGCATGAGTGGTGAACTAAAACATTGGGAACAAGTGCCCACCATCTTGATCCCTCAAAGAAACCAAATGGTTTTGACTTACCGAGGAACTTCTGGTGCCGCATCAACAGGCTGAGAACTGGACATGGTTGCTGCAATTATTTCAGGCACAAGTGGGGCTGGATCAGCTCACCAATGTGTGAGTGTAACCTGGAAGAACAGACTATCGAACATCTGGTCCAACGCTGACTTCCCTGGCATTCCTGAAGATTTCTTCGCTCTCACACCCGATTTAACTGAATGGTTGAGAAGAATGGACTTTAAAGTTTGATTATACCTTGTTATGTATAGTTGTATATTGTATAAATTACCATACGATTAAATAAATAAATCACTACGGTATATAACAAGGCATACATTGTAAGCATTGATGACATTAGATGCCTGATTGCTAAAAATGAATTACTTGTGTTTCAGTTAAGTTGCGGACCAACTGGCATAGGCATAATATGGCAGAGCCTGATGCTGATAAGAAGCCAGTGCAAACAGGAACACCGGTCTTCATTAAGGAGTTGAAGGGTCGTCATATCTCAAGGTAGGAGCACAATTTTTATTTTGGAAATCGTTTGGGTTGATAAGTCCTTGGTTTACAAAAGTTATACAGTATGATAAGACAGTAGACATCATCCTCCTCTAGGTGGGGTATTACTTCCATAGAGTTTTATTTGATTCATGTAGGATGGTTAACAAAGGTAACTTGAGAGGTCTGAACGTCGGGGTGACATCCGTGTATGTTGGATGGGCTGAGGAGTTATTAGTAAGGACCTGCAAAAGGTGGTGGTATTTTTTTTATTGAAAAGTGTTTTTTTTTTTTTAAGTAATTAAGTTAGGAAATTTACAACTATGAAGATAACCCACACTCTTTGTAGAATATTGCATAACTGTTCATAGTCTTCAAATTCATTAAACTGCCATTATAGGAATGTTATCTTTCTTTATAGTGGTTATCTATTATCTTCTATTATTATATCCAGTACTGTTTGTAGAAAGTGAAACACCAAGAACAAGTGATGTGACAACATTGCACTTTATACCACAGATTAGGGTCATGACAATACATTACTGATTAGTAGGGGCCGTATTTTTTGGTAATAGCGATACGCCCAAAATTTTTTCATACCTCCTTTCTTGCCTATATATGACCTTGTAGGTACTTTAAGTAGCGTATTTTAGCAAAATGAAAACTCGAAATATCACGAAATCTGATTTATTGCACGAATTGCACTAATAATCACGGAATATACTCCACTTGGTACGAAAATGCTAAATATTGCCTGTTCCTCTATCGGGCGCGTCCCAGGTGGCGGATAGGAGGGAGGGTTTGAGGAAATTATAAAATACCTCTCGCGGACCAAAAACAGGCCCCTTGCCAGGGTTATGGTGAAGCTACGTTAGGCCTAGCAAGCCAGTAGTGGATATGAAACTGCTTTTAAAACGGGAACGGGCCTCGGAAAGGACAGATCTAAAGGAAGCAGACCTGGCTATGGAAATGGACTACGAATCGGAACTTTGAATATAACTACATTGACGGGAAGAGTGGAGGAGGTTGTGGATATGATGGAGAGGAGAAAACTGGATGTACTCGGACTGGCAGAGACCAGATGGAGAGGGGAAGGAAGAAAAGAACTGAGAAATGGCTTGCAGCTATACTGGATAGGAAATGAGGAGGGGAAGAGAAATGGAGTGGGAATGGTGGTGAGAGAAGGGCTGAGGGAGGAAGTAAAGAGGGTAAGTGATAGAATAATTAGAGCCAGAATCACTGTGAAAGGTAGAAACCTGGACATTCTGCAAGTCTATGCACCACAGGTGGGATGCACAGAAGGCGAGAAGGACGAGTTTGAAGAGGTGTTGCAGAAGCAGTTAGTGGGGAGAGACCTGATAGTCATGGGAGACCTAAATGCCCATGTCGGAACTGATAGAAGAGGTTTTGAGGAAGTGATTGGTGGTGAAGGATGGGGAAACAGGAATAAGGAAGGAGAGAGATTGTTGGAACTGTGCAAGATAAATGGGCTAATGGTTGGAAACACATGGTACGAGAAGAGAGAGAGCCATAAAATTACTTGGTACAGCAGGGATTTGACTAGGAAATCAGTGGTGGACTATATTCTATGCAGGAGGGAGACAAAGAAGAGTATCACGGATATAAGGGTAATACCTTCAGAAGCCCTGGACAGTGACCACCGTCTGCTGGTCGCCAAGGTGAGAGGACTGAAGGAAAAGAGGAGAACTGAGAACCAAGAAAGAAGAATAAGGACATGGAAGCTGAAGGAGGATGGAAATAAGGAGAAGTTCCAGATATTAGTGAGGAACAAATTACCGAAGGATGATCCGAAAACAGGTGAAGAAGAATGGAATAGGTTCAAGGACGTGTTGGTAGAAGCAGCGGAAGTCGTGTGTGGCAGAACTAGTGGAAAGAAAAGGTGGAAGGAATCACCATGGTGGAACCCCAGAACTAAGGAAGCAGTGAAAAAGAAAAATGAAGCATTCAGGAAATGGTTCCAACACAGGACAGACAGAACAAGAGAAGAATACCAAGAGCGGAAGGAAGAAGCAGGAGAAGTAGTGAAGGAAGAGAAAAAGAAATGGCTGGAGAAATGGACAGAAATGGAGGAGGACTGTGATGGCAGTAAGAAAGTGTTGTATGGAATGATAAAGGCAAAGAGAAGAGATACAGGGGAAAATGTCAGAATGGTGGACAGGAATGGAAAGGAGTTCGAAAATATGGAAGAAGTAAAGGTTATCTGGAGAGAATACTTCAAGGAACTCCTAAATCCAACTAAAACCAGCGTAGTGGACATTGTGGAGGAAGAAACAGACAGTGACCAAGACATTTCAGAGAAGGAATTGACATGGAAAGAAGTGGAGGAAGCATTAAAGAAGATGAAAGGGGGAAAGGCACCGGGAATAGACGAAGTGAGTGTGGAGATGGTGAGAGCAGCAGGGGTGATAGGAACACAGTGACTCTTTCGAGTAATGAAAGTGATATGGAGGGAGAAGAAAATACCAGAGGACTGGAAAAGAGGGATAATAATACCCATATTTAAAAAGGGAAGTAGGAAGGAATGCAAGAACTACAGGGGAATTACACTCATGTGCCACTGCGCCAAAATATTTGAGAAGGTACTGGAGAGAAGAATTCGGACAGAAGTTGAAGATGGGCTGAGGGAAGAACAGTATGGATTCAGGCCAGGAAGGTCAACAGTTGACCTCATCTTTGCAGTAAGACAGCTACAAGAACACCATTATGAATATGGGAAAGATCTGGTGATGACCTTCTTGGATATTGAGAAAGCATATGATAGTATTAATAGAAACAAGGTATGGGAAGCAATGAGAGCAAAAGCAGTGAACAAGGAGACAGTGGCAAGAGTGAAAGCAATGTACGAGGGAAGCAAAAGCTGTGTAAAGGTGGGAAGAGAGAGAACTGAATGGTTTCAACTGGAGAGTGGTCTGAAACAGGGAAGTGCCCTCTCACCCCTGTTATTTATAGTGGTGATGGATGAAATCATACGAAAAGTGGTAAATAGCATTGGGGAAAGGAAAATGAAGGCAATGTTGTTTGCTGATGACCTTCTGGTATGGGGAGAGGATGAGGAAGAAGTACAAGAGCAATTAGAAGAGTGGGAGAAGATAGTGTTATCATATGGGATGAAGTTCTCAGCACAAAAGAGTGAGGTGGTCATCACAACGAGGAAGAAGAACAGACTGGATATGGGCATAACACTTGGAGGACAGCAGTTGCAGAAAGTAGAATGCTTCAAGTACTTGGGAAGCATAATTGAAGAAAAGGGAGGCAATAGGATGGAAATAAATGAAAGGGGAAGGTGCGCAGATGGATTTTTCAAGAGTGTTAGGGGGATGATATGGAATAAAGATGTACCACAAAAATGTAAAGGAATCCTCTACAAGACCTAATTTGTGCCAATTTTGACATATGGTTCAGAAACATGGGTGATGAAGGAAAGGGACAAGAATAAAATACGAGCAATGGAGATGAAGTTCCAGAGGAGTAGGGTAGGAGTGACAAGAATGGACAGAGTAAGGAATGATAGAGTCAGGGAGATGGTAAGAGAGGAACCATTGGAAAATAGAATAGAGCGATCTAGGCTACAATAGTATGGACATGTGAGGAGGATGCAAGAGGAGAGGATACCGAAGAAGATGTTTGGAATGGAAATGACGGGAAGGAGGCCAAGGGGAAGACCAAGGGACAGATGGACAAAGGGAGTTAAGAAGAGTGTGGAGGAAAGAGGAGTGTGCTGGGACACAGTAAATGACGAGAGATGGTGGATGGACAGGAAACGATGGAGAGGCTTATGTTCCAAGCAGACCCGACCAGCGGTTGGAAACTGCTCAAGATGATGATTATCGAAAAAGCTCTCCAATACCCGTTTAAATGCTCTGAGGCATTGACCGTCGTGGTTTCCTTCAGATTTGATTGATAGTGCTGCATATTCTCTACACAAAAGCCCACAACGCTGGAAGTATGTGTATTCAGTTCTGCGATCTCTATGGCTATCGATTACATCAAATGGCGTTGTGGTCGTAGATACATCAGAGCGAGTTTGCGACTGATAAAACTATCGGCAAATATGCAAAAATGCCGAAAATTAAAGTCACAACAGTTTTCACGAGGGCCGAGGAATACAACAGTGAGGGGTTCTATATATTTGACGCTGCAGGAAATACTCCAATGTTCGTATTCAGTGGGAGCGAAAAGACACGTGCAATAAACACTGCAGAGATTTAGCAACGCATAAAAAGAGGAAGAAAGAAGGAAATGAACATAATTCTAAGCGGCAAATAACATTCCGCGATACTCTACACATTGCAAAGAAGCTTAAAAACTCCCTTATCACATAATCTGTTAGATTTATCCCATACTATAATGAAGATTTCAGACGAAACATTGATCATTATGACAATTTATTTCACGAAATACCCACCGAAATGGCGTCAGTTTTAACACTGAAATCAACGGTTTTATTTCACCAAAAAATAAGGCCCTTACTGATTAGGAAGACAGTCCTGTACATGCATGTTGACGGTCGATCTTCAGTACGGTGTTGCGCCACCACATTCTGCACTCAGAGTCGCTAGACGTTGTGGCATGGAATCATACAGCGCTAGAATACGCTGCTGGGGAATACCGTCCCACAAGGTTTGTAGGCGCGTCCACAAAGCATCAACAGTGGCGGCAGGTGGACCTGAACGAACAAGTTGCCGACTGACCGTATCCCAGACATGTTCTATGGGCGACATGTCAGGCGAACGGGCAAGCCAGGGAAGCAGAGGTATCCGTCGTTCTGCGAAGAAGGCTTGCATGTTCCTCGCCACATGCGGGCGGGCATTGTCCTGCTGAAATATGGCCTGTGGAACGGCCTGCAAGAGGGGCAGTGCCGCAGGCTGTAAAACTTCGCTGATGTAGTGGTCACTATTCAGATTGAATGCAAGACGTACGAGACGCGATCACTGTAGGACAGGTTGAAGCGGGACACGTCCGAAAAAAACACATTTCGCCACTCAGCCTGCCAGTGTCGGCGTGCACATGCCCATTGTAGTCGGAGGCGTCGGTGGTTCCCAGTTAATGGAAGCTGACGCAGTGGCATGCGTGCTACCAGTCCAGTCCTCAAAAGGCAGCGCCGCACCGTCGACGCAGACATGTCCATCCCCGTTGCAGTGCTCCAACGTCGAGCCAACATCAAGTACGATGCTGTTCTGTCCAATGCGGCCATGAGGAGAAGATAGCGGTCGTCTCGCGCTGTGGTCACATTGAATCGTCCTGTACCCTGTCGTCGCTGTGTACGGCCCTCCTCTCTCCACTGGATCCACATATGCCTTACTGTTGACGCAGCATGCCCTGTACGAGCCGCAATGTCCCGGAACGACAAACCCGCCTCCCGGAGCCCAAGCATTCTGCCCCGTTCAACCGCACTCACATGCTGATAGTCCACCCTGTGACTTCGGCGAGGCATCGTTGCACTTGCTTACACGGCTCCACTTGGTAGGACGGCCCATGCCAACAGAACTGTGCGGAACACTGACCTGTCCGGTCCCACGACGGAGGACACTGGTGGGCCAATGTGCACGCCATCTCTCTGCGATTTCAATCACTTAGTATGGTACCGCAGGCCTACACGACCCGTTCTGGGAGTGTCTCCAACCATATCTTCTGGGTGTTTCACTTTCTAAGAACAGTAGTGTATATAAAAATGAATGTTTGTTTGTTCGTATACCATTCATGCGATTGCGATGAAGTTCGGAGGTGCTCTCTAACCCGGCCGGCCATCTCATTGGAACCTCTACCGGTCGAGTGGTGAGTTGTTGTGCCCAATCCCAGGAAGGTTATATAATTATTAAATCCATTCTGCAATAGATGGCGCGTGAGTTGTTTTAACAAATGAGTGCTGGCGAGCGAATCGTTTCTACCAAGTCCCGCATGCGTTCATATACCATATGTCCCATTGCGATGAAATTTTGTCCAGTTGTTATTTCCACTCCTGCAAAGGTTTCTGAATTAGTAAATCTATTTTAAAATAGATGGCACGGGAGTCGTTTAAACAAATAAGTGTTGTCGCACAAATCCTTTGAACAAAATCCTGCATGCGTTCAAATACCAATCATCTCATTGCAATGGAATTTTGGTAAATTGTTGTGCCCATTCCCGTGAAAGCTTCTAAATTAGTAGATCCATTTTATAACAGGTGGCTCACAAGTAGTTTCAACTAACGAGTTTTGGCGAGCGAATCGTTCAAAAAAGTCCCGTATGCGTTCATATACCATTCATCCCATTGCAATGAAGTAAATCCATTTTACAATAGACGGCGCACGGGTCGACTCAACAAAAGGGTGTTGCCGTGCGAATTATTTCAACAAATTAACTTTGGGAAGTTGGATGCAAGTACGCGATGTCGTCTGTATTTGTAACTCCATTATCATGATTGTTGTCGCGCGAACCATTACAACAAATGACTGTATTTCATACCTTCTTGTGGCATTTTCTGTGGTTTCATTGTATGATTGTCCCATATGCGTTCCTATACCATTCATCCGATTACGATGAAACTTTGGTGAGTTGTTGTGCGCACTCCTACGCAGGTTTCTGAATTAGTTTTTAATAGAACAAAAATGTATGTCAGACAAGTTCCTCATTTCGTCATCAGACGACTGATTGACGTTACTGTATGGGTTTAGCAGAAAATGCACCATTTTAACTAATATTGTTGGCACGCGAGTTGGTTCACCAAAATATTGTTACGTGCCACCCCCTAGTGGCACTTACGTTAACTGGATTACGGTGGGTAGAAAGCACAACACCAATTACTGCTCTAAAGAAATATAATTTTATTGCAGCCCACAAACATACACAGTGCACACACATGCACACACTGAGTCTAACTTCAGAAAACACTACTAGTCACTATTAGTTTCCACATTTACCCTCACACCACTGTCCTCGCTATTTATGTTCTCTCAGTCCGTGAGGCGTTACAGTGTTCCAGCTTACACTCACTCGTGCTGTCTACACAGGTTCTCTACAGCCTTGTCCCTGCAACTTCACTTACTTCCAGAGTCCTCTTGCTGCTCCTTGTGCGCTGTTGCTCGTCCCGTGTCGATCCCACGACCACGACTTCCACGAAGCACTGCGACACCTCCAAGCACTAACAGTCCTGACTCAAAGTTGCACCCTGGCAGACAGGCTTCCACTCTGTTACCGTAGACGTCCAGTAATAATCACTGTACTGCCCCGCACTCACTCACTCGACAACACTTCAATACACACTAACGCTGACCAATACACTGTCCAATACACTCCAATGCACTGTCTCCTCGCCGTGGCTCGCTGGTTTATATGGGATCAGTCCCTGGCCTGGAAAGTTCCAAATGTCACAACCCATTGCCGCATTGAGTCTGTTCTGGTTGGTTTTACATCCAGAATTTTCGCGTATTATCTGGCCGACTCGCACTGACTCACAGGTGCTTTGTTAATGTATGGCCATGGGAGGAACCGAGAGGGTGTGGGCACTCTCTCCCTTCCCCTGCGGGGTTTGTTCAAGGCCACTAGACTGTCACACTGCCCCTCCCCCCGGGAGCCTCCTACCGGCCCGCCGCAACACGCAACAATATATTGGAATAGGCAACGTTCGAATCATTTTAACAAAGACGAATTGGTGCGCTGTTGCTGCGGATAAATGATAGGTCTACCAACAGAGCATGAAACTAGCATTTTTTCTTAATTATAATGACGCGATCTTCACGGGGAACGGCTTTCCGAATTTTTTCTTACTGTATAGCCACCAACTTTGTGTCTTTTTGACATTCCTTATTGGTGTTTTATGTAGGGGTAATGGGAAAGCAGGAGCATGAGCTACTCAGTGGTAACTATAATATGCTGTAGGTGATCGTTAATGTTAGTCTATGGTGATCAGGAATTTATTACTTTTAACACAACAATATTTACATTTTAAAAATATATTTAATGCTATGAGAATGAAAGAATATTTTCTATATTGATCATGGTTAGAACAATTCGAAGATACAATTCTACCAAATCGGCCCACAACTGTTCTCTATATCAAGAGTGAGTAGAATATTCAGCATGGTGCCTTACATATCTTTTCGATTGTATCACAAAGTGGGCTGTTTCAACATTAAACTGCAAATAAATCATGGCATTGAAGAGTGAGTCGTCACTAAATTTAAAGTGTAGTGTTTATTCAATTTTCATGAGTGAAGCCGCGGCGGGTAATGCTAGTTTCTTCCATAAAAATATTCCTGTATGAAGATACAAATTATCAAAGTGTAAGCCCAGTGTAACTAGTAAAAGAATTGCTTTTCTGTGGGTCATCACTGCAATGTGCTCAATTCAATTGTGTGGGGAATAACAATTCTTTATCAGAGGCTTTTAAAAACCTTTTTATGTGTATTACACCTATGTGCTACAATATATTCAAATTAAAGTAGAACCTCTTTAGTCCGAACTAATTCGGACTCGGGATTGTTCGGATTGGCAAAAGTTTGGATTAACAGGGGTAAATTTGTAATTAATATAATTAGACTTATAAAAAGGAACCCCTAAGATCCTTAATCAAAAATTAAGACACTTCCAAAATCCATTGTCTACTGTATATCCTAAAATAAGTTACTATCAAAGAAGTGATTTATTGGGTGGCCAAGGCATGGGAAAATGTCACATAGCAACCACTTAGAAATTCGTGGAGAAAGTTATGGCCAACTCTTATCATACAGCAAAAGCTGTCAAAAATTAAGCAACAAATGGGAATTCTTTCCACCTGTGTCCATTTGACCATATAACACGATCTGTTGTTAGTAACATATAAACAAATAATACTACCCCCGTTTTTTGTTCAGCAGCCTGTCTTTGTACAAAATCATGAAAGTGATGACGTCAGTGCCCCTATAAGTTAGTGCATGTATTGTGTACTGCCCTATTCATCCAATTCCCAGTTTCACTGTGTAAGCATTCAACTATGGCAAAGAGAAGACGCTTGGATGACTTCCTGTGGTGGGGGGTGATTGAATGGAGCTGGATAGTGTCAAGCTGAAGTCGCCTGATGGCTGAATGTGCATCATTCTATTGTTTCTCAGACATAGCACAAGTTTTTACAGTCTGAAAATGTGTCTTGAAGACCAGGACTAGGACGACCAAGTGAGGCACCTGAAGGAGAGGACCGTTATTTGGCTATAAGGACGAGATGGCACAACCTTAGGACTGCCTGGCAGCTGGCATTTGACCTCGCAGCAGCCACTGGAACAGTTGTATTAAGGCAAACAGTCTATAGAAGGCTTGTGTACAGAAGAAGCCGCTTAGAGTGGTTACAATAGTCTGTTTATGGATGGATTCCTATTCAGTCTTCAGAATGATTTATGACTGATTTGCATCTGGTGAGAACCTAGAACATGGTTTTGGCCTTCAAATATTGTGGAAAGGGACCAATTTGCAGGTGGACCAATAATGGTACAGTATGTAGAAGCATTATGATAACCACTCAAGCACCTCTCCATTAAGTTGTACGGGTGAACTGGCAAAGTTTGATGGTCACAGACATCATGACGAGATTTTGGCACTTCATATTTTTGTTTCAAGATGGTGTCGATCCATATTTTGTAATGATGGACGATAATGTATGCCCTCATAGAGCTCAGTTGGTTGATGCATGTTGACGGCATGTTGATGCATGGATTGGTCTGCTTGCTTTCCCAATATTAACCTTGCTTGCTCTCGGAAGAGGAATTCTTCACATCCGACTCTACCAAGCACTCTCCAGGTGTTACGAGTTGTTGACGAGGCAAATGGGTGTTTGTTTATTTAGTTTATACTTTTTTATTTTACAATACCTGATACCATTTCGTTATATAATAAATCAAAGCAAGAAATAATTTCTCTTAGATGTTTTCTTCTTCTTTATGTGCCATCTCCTCTCAGGAGGTTGGCAACCATCATAGAGACTCTTGCTTTAGATGATGCAGCACGAAACAGCTCAATAGTGGAACAATTGAACCAAGTTTTCAGATTATCGATCCAAGAAATGCGTCTTCTTCCTGGTCTTCTTTTGCCTTGTAGCTTCCCTTGAATGACCAGCTGCAGCAGATGATATTTCTCTCCTCGCATCACATGACCCAGATACTGAAGTTTTCTAATTTTGACGGTATTTAATATTTCCTTTCTCTTTCCCATCCGCCTCATCACCTCATCGTTAGTGACTTTTTCTTTCCAACTCAGCCTCAGTATCCTTCTGTACGTCCATAGCTCAAATGCCTCCAATCTGTCCATTTCTCTTTTCTTTATGGTCCAGGTCTCAACGCCATAGAACAGGGTGGAGAAGATATAACATCTCAGAAGGCTAATTTTTAGATGTAAATTAAGGTCCCTGCTACAGAACACTCTCCTCATTTTATTGAATGTATTTCTGGCTTCACCGATCCTGGACTTGATCTCCTCAGTACAGTCAATGTAGCAGTTCACATTTGTTCCTAAATACTTGTACTTTGTCACTTGCTGTCCTGTCTCCCCATTGATTATCAAGTCTTGGACAATAGTGAATATCACCTTGTATTCTATTAATTGTGGCGTCTCTAAATGCCAGAGTAGTTAAAAGGGATGTAAACTCAATAACATTATTATTATTATTATTTATTAATTCTATTACAATTATTTTCTTGCTTTAAGATTTCCCTTGCTTCATTCCTGGCCAAGTTCTTTGTTACTTCTCTTTCTTGTTCTGGTAACTTCCTGCAGGCTAACTATACGTCCACGATAAGCTGTTTGACTTGGCAGTAAATTTGAAAGCTTGATGTAGAAAACATATTTCCTCAGCTGAGGAAAATATGTTGTTCCATTGTTCACCCTACTGTTGAATTTAACACTGTTAAGTATTAACGTTTTCATCGTTTGACTTAATATTATTATTATTATTGTGCTTTTCCCCCAAATTTAATAGTTTATTTTCTGAAGTTTTGTGGTTCCTAGTGGCTTTAATTTTGACTCTGTCATGGATATTGTCCTTGAAACATCCCATTGGGCTGGATGCCTTAAGTTACTTGATTGCATTTGAATGTTGTACAACTAAGTTAACTTTCTTTTGATTTAGTCTTTTATCCATATGGCTTTCGCATTCATAGATAAATGGCCACCACTGGTATTTTCAGGTTAGTCCTGATATTCATATTTTGATGTTTAGTTCAATTCTGCACATTTTCTGTTGAACCCTATTGCCTTGCCTAAATTCATTAGTGTTTTGCCTGACCCGCAGTGAATGCAGGAATTTTAGAAGCGATTTTTCAATGGTGTCTGCGTAATCTAAGAAAAGAACTGTATTTCAGTCAGTCGACACGTTATTGTGCCCAATAAAACATCTATACTTATACCTGCTAACCTGGAAATGTACTAAGGGAAAATTGTTAGTTGGGAAAGATATACCAAATTCTTAATAAATCGAGGCCTAAGCGAGGCAGCACTATAGAGTACAAAATCGCTTTCATAATCTGGGTGTTGTGCTAATGGATGTTAACCTAGACTGGTAAATTACAGAAATTGGTCTATAGTAGTTTTGAACATAGAAGAACTATAAGCATATACTTATATAAAGTTAAGGCAATTCATAGATTACGTATATTATGCTAGACAATTATGTTAGTCAATACGATTCCGTCCCAACTTCCCTCTTGATCATGCCAGACACATGAAGGTATATCCCCCTTAATTTGGACTGGAGGGTTAGAAGCCAAGAAGTCGAGGGCAAGGGGTCAACAACCACGTGAGGTGGTGGCTGGAAGACTTATTGAATGAGGGTCATCTACCGCTGCTAAATGAGGTACTAAGGAGTCGGAAGGAATAAATATATTTTCAAATAAAAATGCGAAAGTAAAATATCAGGGGAAGATACAGAGAACTAACGTAAGCCCAATTAGGGTCTGATAAATGGTAGCCGGCAAACCCTACTAAGAAAGTTAAAATTAAAAACGAACAGAGGTAAGACCTCAGGAAAGATTAATTAAATTTACAATATAGTTGAAGTTGTTATGGACCGCAAGAATAACACACCATTCCCGTACAAGATTCGGAAAATTTCTGTTTGTTGTTCAAAATAAATGCTGGTCGTAACCTAACAATCCCCCTTAAAACAAAACCCTCCCCTTAATACAAAGCAACCCATTAAATTAAATAACCAAACACTAGACAAGAAACATGAAATTCCCCTTTCCCGATTACGTAATTGACAATATAAGGAAATCCAATAAATGAATCACTGCCGATACATAATCTGTAATCATAATAAAATCAAAAGGCAAATGGCCTACAGGTAACCTACAAGGAACAGTTTTCACGTGTGTACGAAACATTACAAACAAACGAAATAAAAATAAAATACTTGACAGACCGGCATTTCAGGCACAACCAGGGAGGGGGGCAGATCATCGGGAGCGCGTGAGTCGCGGTAAATCTCTGTACCAGATGTTCTGCCAACCAATGAATTAATTTTTTCCGTAGTTGGCACTCCGTAGTTGGTCTGTTTTGATTCATTTTCCTCGTGTTGGTGGTTATTTTGTTCGCCGGTATTTTGATTATTTATTTGAATTGAATTGAGAAGCAATCATGCCACAGCAAGGGAGGAAGAAATGCCAAGCTCAGGGATGTAAGAATTATAATGAAATGGAAAGGTGTACGAGTATTGTGTTACAATCGAGAAGAACAAGTGCCTTCATACAATATGCAAGCCATATGTACTCCAATAAGCTTCTCTTAAGAATGACACTGAAATTATATTTTAAAAATTGTGTGTGTGTTTCATATTTGTGTACGTAGATTTGATGGAAAGGACCATTAGGAAGAACATTATACTAGGAAACAAGTTACAGCCAACGCTGAAATTTGTGCGACAAAATAACCTGCAA
Source organism: Meconema thalassinum (assembly GCA_946902985.2). NCBI lineage: Eukaryota > Metazoa > Arthropoda > Insecta > Orthoptera > Tettigoniidae > Meconema > Meconema thalassinum. The sequence continues at coordinate 669,642,311 of OX336389.2, read as the reverse complement.
TGGGTACTAACTTACCAGCATGTTTGAAAAAGTGATGCTATAAAGCAGGAATGCATTAATGTACTTTACACTGTTATTGGAATATTTCCTTTATTTTTTGTGCTAATTATCCTTGACCTGGTGTGTTGACCATGTGTAAATTGAGTGGGCAATATGGACTAATCTCAAATAAGTGTTTTGTTCATTGTGATTTTAAAAAATATAGAATAAATATGTTACTTCGCGTGGTCACCGAACTTGTACGGATGCATGCAGATGTATTGTATTAGTGCTCTTACTTGTTATGTTGAATAAACCTCCACTTAAAGTAACGTGCGTCTTATTTCACCTCGCAATCTATAGCTTCATTAACAGGTTATGGACCCAGTGTCGTGCGCGAGTAAGTGAAATTAAGGTTCATTTGTTCCGGAACATTCTGCAGCATGGCGTCGTCCGCGAACAGGCGCATCGAAATGCTTTCAAATGCAAATTTGATACGTGGATGATCCATATGAAAGCATTACTGATAAGAAATGATGCGTGGACCTACGTAAGTGAACAGTGAAACCCGAGGCGAGTGCAGAAAACGCGGCCGAAGTGGCCACGTGGAATTTGGGGGATAGTAAGGCCATGTCAGATATACTCTTAGGAATCTCGTCAACCGAGTTAAAACAAGTGAAAGATTGTGCGACTTCGAGAGAACTCTGGCAAAAGTTGGAAAACTTGTACCAGTCCAAAGGCCCTGCATGAAAAGCTAACCTACAAAATAAGTAGTGCTTCAACGCATGAACGAGAGCGACGACGTTCGTGATCATCTGCAAAGATTCTTCGTTGCCGTTGACAGACTCAGTGATATGGAAGTGTCGATAAACGATGACCTTCTGTCAATATTGTTGCTATACAGTTTACCGGCGAGTTTTGACAGTTTTTGTATCGCAATCGAGTCGAGCGACGAACTACCTGATCCCAATACACTGCGCATAAAAATAGTCTAAGAAGTGATGCGCGATCGACAAACTTGTGTGCAGAACTCTATCTTGGCGCAGAAACAGAACGATCACAAAAGCTGGAACCATGGCAAATTAGGTCAGTTGAATATGCAATACGGGGACACGTTCAGGTGTTTCAAGTGCAGAAAGTCGGGTCACAAAGCAGCAAATTGTCAGTCCAAAGTGAAAAGTGATCAAAGCAGAAACAAGACGGATAACACATCCTTCCTTGTATGCTGCGCCGGTTTCTAGTGCGTGTCATGAGGCAAACGTCTCGCTGGTTCATTTTACAGACGGTAAACAGTGGTGTCTGGATAGCGGTTGTACTGCACATATGGCCAAGGACATTGACAGTTTTGAGTGTATTGAATCGGACATTTGTGAAACACTGAACTTGGCGAATTCCAGCTCGACCAAAATCAGTGTGAAGGGTACTGCACAGTTGGTGACACGTGTGAATGGACACAACAAGACCATTGACTTGAGTGAAGTTCTACATGTGCCGGACTTGCGAACTAATCTTCTGTCGGTTGGGAGGATTGTTGACAAGGGTTATCGCGTGACATTTGATGAACACAAGGCTGAAATTGTCAACAAAAAGAACAATAGTGTACTCTTGCAAGCAAATAGAGTCGGCAAATAATATTTTGTGAGTGATTCGCGTGTGATCGAAACAGAAAAGGCTGCTCAGGCAAACATCGAACACAAGAAATCTTAGATGGATTGGCACAGGCAGATGGGACATCTGAACGTCAAAGATCTTCGAGAAGCAGCGAAAAGCCACACAGTGCAAGGGCATGAGGTCAGTAACATTAACTCGGTCATCGAGTGTGATATCTGCCTTCAGGGGAAAATGGCACATCAACCATTTCCAAAGTCGTCTCATAGGAAGTCTGCTCCAGGTGAACTCATACACACGGATGTGCCCATGAAGGTCGAATCAAACGGTCATGCCAGATACTTAGTTACGTTCACTGACGACTGCACTCATTGGAGCGAAGTTCGTTTTCTACGAAGGAAGAATGAAGTATTCAGTGAATTCTAGGCCTTCAAAACTATGCTTGAGATGCAGTTCAATGAGAAAATAAAGATCTTACAGTCTGATAACAGAACCGAGTACGTCAATGGACAGTTTGATGCCTTATTGAAGAGCTCCTTCGTACTGGGCAGAAGCAGTATCAACCGCAAATCACATCAGGAATCGCTGCCCAACTGCTGCACTGAATGGAAGCACCCACTTTGAAGCATGGATGGGAGAAAAAAAAAAAAACAGATGTCGGGGACTTTCAGGAATTTGGTTCGTTTGTCTACTGTTTGAATAGAACAAAGAGCACAGGCAAATTTGAGCCACATGCATGAAAGGGTGTGTTCCCGGGCTTCGCCACAGATTCCAAGGCCTACAGGGGTTGGATCACCGAGAAACATCGAGTGTAGATTTCGCACTATGTCCTGTTCCTGAAAGAGCCTTCAAAGGTAGATGGTCGTCATTATGAAGACTCCCACCCAGAGCAGATGGCCGACATTGGGGGTACTGTCGATGATCTGAGCATTGACAAGAGATCAGAGGAACATGTTTCAATGATGGAAACACTTGACGTTGTGATGAACAGGAATCACTCGACCAGTGTTCAAGTTCACCAAGACGATATACAACCAAATTCGACAGATTCAAACGACGAACCAGACTTCTTGGGCTTTGATGTGGATCCGGTTCCAGCTGAGGTTAAAATGTCGAAACGCAGGCCGGGTAGGCCTAAGAAAGTTCTCACAGGAAAACCAGGCAGACCGAGGAAGAACCAGGTTACTGAAGAGGAAGTAGGATATCACCCGGACCTTGCGTGCATAGCAGAAGTTCCCATTAATTCCGCAATCTCTGGTCCCGATGGAGAAAAGTGGATGCAAGCGATGGCCGATGAGTTTTCCTCGATACTGAAAGCCGATTCCTGGGACGTGGTGGAATGTCCGAACAATTGTTCAACTGTCGGGAGTCGGATAGTTTTGAGAAACAAGTACGGTACTGATGGTTATATTGCTAAACGGAAAGCTAGGGATTTTCTCAACATCCTGGCATAGATTACGGTGAAACCTATACAGCCGCAGCCTGACTCAGTTCTATTTGCCTTGGTATGGCTCATGCAGTTCAGTGTGGCATGCATACATGGGCGCCCATACGGGGGGGGGGGGGGGCAGGGGAGTGCCATGCCGCCCGCCCCCTCCCCCTGGATCCTTGAAAAATAAAACGATATGAAAAAATCGGACTTTTTTTTTTTTTTGCAAAAGTGCTTACAGTATTATAATTAATTTGTACTAAATATTAATACTTCAGATATTTAACATTCCGACAGGCCAAACATTAAATACTCTATAGTGGCAGTCTGGCACACCTCAGAAATCAGAATTTTTAAAAATTACAATAATTGCTGAAGAATAGTTTTGCTTCAATTAGGGAATACACTCGTTCGTTCTCTACATAGTCTATTACGTAATGGTGCTCGATCAGGTGCAATCTGCCTCGCATATCACTTTTGCAACAACAGCAAATGTGTAGAAGGGTCATTGACAAACTGGCCGATATGGACTTGAATGTCATGTGGAAAGACGTAACTACTGAAAGGTAGTTGACGAATATGAGATAAGATCAGTAGCACCCACCGGAAGGTTAAAATCATCCTACATATTATGTCAGTTATGCAATAGTGCTGGTGTGCTTTCGATTTAAATTAGACACTTGAGTAATATTACAAAGGAATATTGTAATTTATATGCCCGTAGCCTACATTCCATTCGTGTGTATTGTGTTCACTAGGAACGGCCGCCTAGACTGTGTCTGTGTGCTTACAGTATTATTTATTAATTTTGTGTGCTTCGTCTACGAATGGATTTATATTTCATTTAAAGGTTATCTGATTATATATAATCCAAAAAGGAGGTATTCACTCGTTAATCATCGTATCTTTGTAACCACAAGGGCTATGAAACTGAAATTTTGCATGTTGATTACTCTCAGTTTGTGGGTGCTCACTAAGAATTGTTCTTAGAATATTCAAGCTTTAAGTGGGTCTGTTCGGCCATTTGGTACTCATGCATGGGTTAATATCGTGGGCGCCCTTAGGGGGACTGGATTTCCGAGAATGTTGAAATAAGATTGTTCATTGTCACACCAGTTTATTCCATAAATGGAAGTCACAGATAGTCAACTGACAACTGTTACCACAACAAAAATCTGTAATGTTACTGACGTAATATGTATTTACAATTTTTAAATAAAAATATGGTTCTAATGATGCCATGCACTCTGCCACCAATGGATGATAATGATGATAATTGATGTTTAAAGGGGCCTAAAATCTAGGTAACAAATTTCAATACGGTTATGCCTAGTGTTAAATACCGTACCGGTACCGTATGTTTCGCCATCACTATCTTGAGTGGCTACTACTTTTGCCACCTCACTTCGGCAGTGTCGATATGAAAAGCACGTTCTGGAGATATTTTTAGACATTGCAACATCGCTAGCGTATCTTAACCCCTAAAATAAGCTTTTCTATGCTGACTAGTAAAAAACACTGGTCCTGTAAGGTCGTGCTTAAAATATTGGATAATTTACTGTATTCAGACGGAAACATTTCTGGAAAACTGTACAAAACTGCTTGGTCATTAAACGTCAAGTTGATTAAGTTTAAGCCCTCCACAAGAGAATATACTTTGGCATTGTTGATTATTTAAGGACATAAATAAAAGGATCGTCTTAGTCACCTTGGTGTTCTTGCTGTTGATCTGACTTGAATGTGAAATTGTACCAATGAGGAAATTCCAAATTTGTTACCGGTATTTAAATAATTGTTTTTGCACATTGGTTGTGTATGATATCTGTTAAAATTTAATGTACATTCTTTGTATTTTATTTTTTTAATTTGTAATTTTAGCAAACACATATTTATAGAGTATGCCACTCATAGTTTAAATACACACTCAGGTGAAGAAACAGCCTCATATGTTATGGAAACTTTGTAACTGCTCGGCTTCACGGATTGCGTGAGGGTTAAACACCCGTACGGTATGAGCAACAGCAATAAACATTCACTCTTAACCACACTGGTTACCTCATACATAAAAGCACTATAGATCTGGTAAAATTTACAATATATTCTGATACCAGACATGAAATACATTTCGCAGGATCCTCGTCGTACAGACTATCTAACACACACTATCATATTCACACAGGCACACTTATGACATATTGATGACCCTCAGAAATAATGGTGACTGGTACGTACAGGCTTTGACTTCAGCTGTGACGACTTAACTTTACTGATTCGGGGGTTAGTTGCTCCCAGAGAATCACTCCTACTTACTCGCAGCACAATTACTATATATTTCACACGCAAGCCTCTCAACTATGAACATTATGTACATTATTATTTTGATGGTCAGCATCCAACGATTTATCTAGTTTCTTGGATCTGATTATACAAAGATGCTTTAAATCCGTGTGTTGGATTATCGCATCTAGTTCGCTCCTGAGTTTACTAATACATAGCATATTTTACTAGTATTTGTCGTATAACAATTTACCGCTATGGTCTCAGAATTTCGGTATACAGACGTTAGTTTACAACACTTCATGCGATTCGAGACAAACAATCTAGACTATTTGTTTGAAACTAGGCTCATAATTCCCTTGAGAATGTATAGCCAGCAACTCAGTAATTGCACATCGAACGCCAACTTGTGATCGTCTGAAATACCTTCCTTCTCCACCAAAAACACACAAGTCCAAAATACAAGTTCCACTCCCTCACGGAGTCTTACCAAGAATACGAACCACTCCACACGGAGTCCAAAGGATGAGTACACCGCTCTACACGCGGTCCAAAGAATGAGTACTACTCCCCACGGAGTCCTAAGAATGAGTCGCCCTCACAGCTTCGTCAAGTCCTAATAACATTCATCTCCCCTCCACAAATCACTGGCCTACCTGGCTTCCCGCACGGGTCCAGCCAATCAAAACAAAACATTACCATATAAGGAGTGCCTTCTTGGTCTTCAAAATACCCTAGACACACCCCTAGCACAGGGTTGCCAAGCCTCCTACCTGCATGAGTCATCATGCACTTGAGCTAGCGAGAGAAAAACCCTGGCGACAACAAGCCTACTTCCTGGTTCTTGCACACAATTCCAGATTCTCTGACTTAAGATTATTCCAATGTTAAAATATTCACATATAACTAGACTTAGATCCTGCCAATTACAATCCCTTAAAACCTAAACAAATTAATCGGAAATAAATCACATGATATTATACACTTCATTACATAATTATAAAACATAAAAAGGCATCAAATAAAAATATGTGGACGATTATGAAAATCGTACGTCCCGAAAGTAAGGGTTCGATCCGTTGTGACCTGGGAAGGTTACAACTTGAATAAATCAGCATATTCCAAGTCGGGGGCAGCAACGTAAATCCATACGTGGCATGCATTGTAAGACAGGACAGAATGTAGTAATTTGATCTTTAAGCCCATCTGTTTAGTTGAGTACCTCAATTTAAGCTCCACGATGACGAGTGGTTACCTAAATATTCTAAATTTGATTGCCGACGCTGACAGCAGCCATCCCTAGTAGGCCTACGATATTTTCAACACTACCTTCAGCGAAATACCACGTACGTATCATGTTTCATGTTCCGGGGCACTTATCTCCAAACTACGGTATCGGTACTCTGAAATAACATTACTTATACACACTCGCCTAATGACACGTTATTAAATAAACCGGAATTTCACTCAGAGTCAGGTACAAGGGGAGGGGTTTAAACCTGTTTACAAATAAAGCAACAACATTTACAACAATGCCATTTATTGAATATAAAAAGGTTAATTTTCCCCCTCTTTAAGGGTAGCCTTAACACACATAGATATTAAAAACTCCAAAAGTATTTGTATTGGATTTGTTAGACAATATATTATTTACGTCATAGGTACAATAATACTGCGAAATATATCACTTGTTAATTTTATAAAACTCCACGGAATTGTACAATATCTGTCAGTTTTATTGTATCGTCTATTATTTTCATAAACAGAGAAAAGCTTGAGAATAAGGCTCAGTTACACATTGAAAGAAGTGGTTTGTTTACGTTCGTATCACCATTCCTATATCACGATTCCTCTTGTTTCAGTCGAGAATGCGAATAATGGTAGTAAAGAGTACGTGATATAGTGGTTTTTATCCATTTTACTTAGTGGTTAGTAATAATCAGGCGAAACATTTTTATTGACAAAGCTAATTTTTACTAAAACCATAGGCTCGAGTTTATCAGTTCGTAGGCTACAAGTGTTTCATGATTCTAATAAGAGCAATGCGAAGTACAGTATTTCCGATGGGTTGTTTCGAAGAGGAAAGACGTGACGATCTGCTGTAATGGCCAGTACAAACTAGATACCGTAGACTACCGTATAGGAAACAGTGCTATTTAAATAATTGGGCTGATTCAGATGTTGGGATATTTCCACAGTTTAACTTAGTGATTTGGGATCATGTGAAATTATGTCCAGTTATTTAGAGAGTTGGCGAACTGGATTAACGATACCATTTTAATGAACTACGGTACTTGATTTTTATTTTTGTCGATACCACTAGTTTTTTCCTGTTTTTAAGAACTGAACATTACGACGTTGAATCACGAAAAAAAAAAGCGAACGTTAACGGACAAAAACTCAAAGAAAACATTCCTCCCATACTTGCCACAAAGTAGCCAGTGGTTTCAGAGCAGTCATAATGAATTTCACGAGGTAAGTAAGAAATGAAACCTTCTTTTTTATGGGGGGTGGGGGGTGACAGGTGGGCACAGGTGGGCAATGAAAAGAAAATATTTACTTGCCCCCCCCCCCCAAACAATCCTATGGGCGCCCAGGCATGCATATGCGACAGTTTGACGCCTCCACTGCCTTCCTAAATGTCATTGTTGATGAAGAGATTTGGATGGATATTCCAATGTACACCGAAACAATTTTGAAGTTAATCATTGAAAGGAAGTATGGGACTGAAGACGTAATCGACAAGTCCAAGAAGATGTTATCCACGCTACTGAAGGGAAACAAGAGTATGCCGCATGAAGAAAGCGCTCTACGGATTGAATCAGGCTGGACGCTGCTTGTACCAGCGTTTGGATCAAGAGTTACGGAAGTTTGGAGCAGAGCCAACTTTTGGAGATGCGAGCGTCTACACGATGACTACGGGGTTTGACCGGCTGATAATTATCGTTTATGTTGATGACATTATTGTTCTATGTCAGAACCTCAATAGAATCAATGAGCTCTATGGTTTCCTGAAGAAGTCCTTTGAAATAAACGATATGGGCGAATTATCATAATGTTCAGGAATTGAATTCACTCACACTGATTCGACCATCACCTGCATCGTTGATAGGAGGTCCTACACTGGATTCGCCTTCACAATGAGCGGAGGTCCTGTTTCCTGGGAGTCAAGAAAGCAGCGCACAGTTGCACTTTCCTCTACAGAATCTGAGTATATGGCTCTCAGCGATGCTTCCAAGGAGACAATAAACCTGCGACGACTGTCTGAGATGATTCGTAATAGCCCACTGTCAGCGATCAATCTTCATATTGACAATCAGGGAGCACAGAGAACCCTGTGTTCCATTCACGCACAAAACATATTCATGTGCATCATCACTTCGTGTGGGAAGTTCTGTCTGCAGAGGAAACCGACCTGAAGTATCTCTTGACGAAAGAGATGCTAGCGGATGTGCTTACAAAAGGTTTACCTAGAATCAGGCATTGGAACTGTTTGGACCACTTTGGTCTGACGATGTGAACTCTTCGGGCGATCATCACTTTGAGAGGGGGTGTTGGATATTTTTCAAATCGAGCCGCCCTCTAGTGATGCCACCTAGTGGACTTCGGCAAGCAGCTGCCTTTTGTTTGTTACTTGGCGTGGTCACCGAACTTGTACGGACGAATGCAGATGTATTGTATTAGTGCTCTTACTTGTTACGTTTAATAACCCTCCACTTAAAGTAACCTGCGTCTTACTTCACCTCGCAATCTATAGCTTCAATAACAGATTGAGTTACATCCTAATTAAAATTTGGAAGGTAAATTCGAAAAACAAAGTTTGTCTGTAAAAGGGACAGGAAAAAATAGTGACCAAAAAAAAAAACCACAATCATCTTATTGTGGATACTCCAAGTCAGTTATGTAATGTCAACTTTTGATTTTGCACATTCTGTAGTTGTTCGCTATATCCGCCGATGATTTAGTCCAATTTTCGTGACGTCCCCCATCCTTCAGTTGGTAGTATGAAACAATCGCGCATCGCCTCGCGTCGTCGGAATTAAGTGTCAACATTTCAACTTGTCCTCAAAGATGGTCCATTCGTAAGTTAGGTTATGTCCCTCCGGGCTTGCATCTGAAGTATTTCGTCGATTGGTCCACACGTCTTGACTCTTCTTCTCTTCATTATATGTTACATTTCGTCCTCCTTCGGCTTCTGAATTTTTTTTGTCGGAAATGCTAAACTAGCTGTAGTAACAACATCAGGAATGTCAAGGCATGACATTCCAAGTGAGGTTAGAAGGTTTATGGTTAGATAGACGTATGACAGGGGGATTGGACATGTATTCAAAAGGTGATGAGTGACATGGGAAGGAATGATCACATAAGGGGAAAATGCCTGTTATGTAATACCAAGGGTGTTACAGTTTCCACAGAGTACCAACAGATAGCACCATAATACCAGTTGGCATTACGCTCTCATACACAGTGGAATTTGAGTCAATCCACAACAGACAGTGGTGAGTGACAGATGCTGGAGAAACCAGATAAGTGTATCACACCAGTAGTTAGGTAATTATATTAACTTAAACGAGTGCTGTCAGTGGCATTGTGGTGTAACTCATGAGTTATCAAGACTCAACGTTGACATTGCTGCTCTCAGTGAAACTAGGCTGTCTTCTGAAGGCAAGATTACTGAATCTGGAACAGGATATACCATCTTCTGGAAAGGAAAGGAGGAGGGTGAATGTCGTATTCATGGTGTGGGCTTCGCTGTGAAGACCAAACTGGTAAATTATCACCAACTTACGCCCATTGTAATCAGCGAAAGGCTCATGACTCTCCGCATACCACTCTCAGGAGGTTCCTTTATGACACTAATCTCTGCCTATGCTCCTACCTTAGATTCTGATGATGAAGTAAAGGCTCAGTTCTATAATCAGCTAAGTGAAATCATCTCCAAGGTACCATCTGCAGATAAACTCTTGCTCCTCGGTGACTTCAATGCCAGAGTTGGGAAAGATCACAGGCTATGGAATAATGTGATGGGCAAACAGGGACTTGGAACATGTAATCCCAATGGACTGTTGCTTCTTGGCCTTTTTGCAGAACACGAACTTTTCATTACCAACACGCAGTTCCGGCTACCTAACCGCTTCAAAACCACGTGGATGCATCCTCGTTCCAAACATTGGCACATTCTTGATTATATCATTACCCGGCAATGTGATACGAAGGACACTCTTATTACCAGAACAGCAAGGAATATAGACGATTGTTGGACAGATCATAAACTTCTTATATGTAAGCTCAGGATATCCATCAGACCTAAACCACCTAGGAACATCAAAAATTTGCCAAGGAAGAAGTTTAATACATCCAAACTTCAGGATGAATCCATGTATAAACATTTTGGAAACAGGATCGTCACCCAGTTATCAGAAAACCCAGTAACAAATGACATTCAGCAAGAATGGGCCACACTACAGAAGGTTATCACACAGTCAGCTGAGGAAACCATTGGTTTTATAGTGCGGAAAAGACAAGACTGGTTTGATGACAACAATGAGGAAATTCTGTCTCTCATCAATGTCAAAAGGAATGCCTATCTTGCCCATCTTCAAGACCCAACTTCCAACACAAAGAGAGATAAACTACTGGAACTCGAGGGTAAATGCCAGACGCAGATAAGGCAGATTAAAAATACTTGGTGGCAACAGAAGGCTCAGGAACTGCAGAGACTATCGGATGCTCGAGACTTGAGGAACTTCTTTGCAGTACTCAAGGAAATATATGGACCATATCGCTCATCATCAGGTACACTGAAAAGCGCTGATAATTCTACTACCTTTACTGATAGTCAAGAAATCTTGGAACGCTGGAAGGAACACTTCTCCAATCTCCTCAATCGTCCATCAGCAGCTGCTGAAGACTTCCTTTGTGATGTGCCGCAACAACTTGAACAACTGTGGTTGGCAGTACCTCCTACTTATCATGATTTCAGTGCAGCCCTCACCCAATTGAAATCCAGAAAAGCACCTGGCCCAGATAACATCCCTCTGGAACTAATTCAAGCCGGAGGTCGTTCCCTCAAAACAAGGATTTTTACCCTTATCCTCAGAATATGGGAATCAAGATAGGTACCTGGAGACCTAAAGAATGCCACTATCGTCACTATCTTTAAAAAGGGTGATCGCAGTGTTTGTGGCAACTACCGTGGTATATCACTGCTATCAATTGTGGGGAAGATTCTTGCAAAAATTCTACTTAATCGCCTCCAGGTTATCTCTGAGAAGATCCTCCCAGAGTCACAATGTGGATTTAGAGCTTCCAGAAGCACAATTGACTTGATTTTCTGTGTGAGACAGCTACAAGAAAAATGTAGAGAACAACAGAATCCACTCTTCTTAGTCTTTTATGACTTGGAAAAGGCATTTGATTCGGTTCCAAGATCAGCCATGTGGGCTGTGCTGAAGCGGTTTGGTTACCCTCAGCGATTTGTAGATCTAATCAAGGCTCTCCATGATGGTATGACAGGTCAGGTTTGCCATCAGAATAAGATGTCCGATGAATTTCCTATTACCCATGGACTGAAACAAGGATGTGTACTGGCTCCAACGCTTTTCGCGCTGTACTTGGCTGCAATGCTTTATGATTCACCCACAAACATCCCAGGTGTGGAGGTCAAATATCGTTTTGATGGAGGGCTTTTCAACCTAACTCGTCTCCGCTCCTTGAGGAAAACTCAGGTTACTAAGGTTACTAACATGTTGTATGCAGATGATGCTACGTCGCCAACTCTCACACCAGAAGAGCTGCAAGAGTGAGTTAATTGTTACAAAAGTGCATGTGGTCGCTTTGGTCTTACCATAAATGTCAATAAGACTAAAATCTTGGCACAACCTTCACCGGGCACACCTCTTCCTCAGTTCAATATCTCCATCTCAAATTTGCCATTAGAACAGGCAGACCACTTCTCGTACCTGGGCAGTACCATTTCTGTGAGTTGTACCTGTGAGCAGGATGTGGATAAGAGAATTGGCGCAGCCCATGCAGCATATGGACGATTAGCGCACCGGGTCTTCATGAATAAAGATCTGTCCATGAGTACAAAGCTTATGGTGTACAAAGCAGTAGTCATTTCTACATTGTTGTATGGCTGTGAAACGTGGACCCTTTACCGACGTGATGTCAGGAAGCTTGAGCGTTTCCACCTACAAAAACTTCGATCAATCCTGAGGATTAAATGGGAAGACGGCATTACCAATATTGCTGTTCTTGAAAAGGCTCAAATCGACAGCATAGAATTATCCATAATAGGTCACCAATTTAGATGGATTAGTCATGTCCATCGGATGGATGATGTGAGATTATCTCGTCAAATGCTATATGGTGAGTTATGCTATGGCACCAGACCTCATGGTGGTCCTAAGAGGTGCCACAAGGACCAATTTAAGCAGGCCCTGAAATTGACAGGTCTTGATTCACAAACCTGGGACATGCTAGCTGAAGACCGCTCAACCTGGCGCCGTACCATCTCGGATACTGTAAAGACGTTTGAAAGGGATCGACGCACACATGAAGAGGCCAAGCGTCAAGCTAGGAAACTTCGAGCAGCCCAACCACGTCCTCCTCCAGCAATACTATGTGACTTGTGTGGTCGCTTGTTTCATGCCAGGATTGGACTCTTTAGTCACCGTAAACACATCCATAAACTGGACTGAAGGAAGAAGATTTATACTCGGATTCGAGTTCAAGCCGATGATGATGATGATGATGGTGTAAAGGGCAGTGACAACTGGGATTATCCAGTAATTCGATAAAGGACTCACTTAAGTATTTATGTAACAGTATCAAGGCTTGTGCATATCTTAACAACATACCTAGTAATAACAACATAGCGCAATATTTGCTGAGGTGCATGGCACACAAATAAGAAATGTGTCACATTATTAAAAGAAGTTGTTAGAGCTCGGCACAATAGGTCATAAAATACTTAAAATAGTCAGGCAAATATACAAAATAAAAAGTTCAAAATTGGCACTTATATAGGCACCTATATAGGCACCATATGTAACGATAAGCATTGAAGCAGGCACAACTATTGTATTCATTTAACATTTAAAAAACACATTTCAGAGTGTCATAGAAATATCAAATAGGCACTCCCATATATTAATTTTATTAAATTCAACTAATATTTAAATAATGTGTAAATTACAAACCTTATTTTATTTACGTGGAGTAAATGTAATAAATGTCTATTGCAAATATAATACAGTGCTATCCCATAACAAAAAATCTATAGGCTATATTTGAAAAACAAACTGCAACTTACATTAAATTTCTTTGAATTCTGAATAACTTCAATCTATTATAATACCCTCTCAAAACATCCTATCCAACGTAGGCTGCCAGAAGTGACAAAGTACAATATTTATGAACTAAAGAGCAAGCCTCTTGGTAAATCATTCAAATACATATTAAAAATATTGACATACTTGTTTACAACAATATTGGCATAGAATTGTTTTGCCGTCTGTGTTGAACGCGGGATATTTATTTATCAACTGTCTGTGCAGTGAACTCAAAGAACCTGCTGGATTTGGCATGAAAGATTTATACACTGTACTTGACTCTCGAGCCGTAAGAAACAAACTGATGCGATGTGATCAATAATTAAGAAGAGACTCTAAACTCTAAACCATCTGTTTTGATTTACATAGTTGGAACGGAAAGGCTCTATTGTTTATCATTGTGTGAAATACAATACGGTAATATAAGCCTCCTCAAAGATGTTGTCAACAAAGGTTCAATGGCTCCGGTTAACAAGGGTTAACTCACATTAATAAATGATATTAATAAATAAGCAAAAAAAACTTAATTCATGACGGGTGAAAATCTTGATAAAAGTTCTCATTATTCAGTTCTCAAAAAAAGTTTTGCACATGACGATTACACATGGGTGATGGGACGATACTGCAAACACGTTTACAGTAAGCACTGTACGTAATGTTTAGAGCCACACAATGACTTGCACCGTACGAATCATTGAATATTTGCCCGCTACAAGATATGTCTTGTCTGTCTAACATCACTTGTACAGTTGGTTTGAAAAGCACGGGGAAGACAAAGGTGCTGTACCCAAATTCCAGGAATGATCCACCTAAATCTGCAGCTGGAAAATGGATCGTAGCATCTTGAAGTTCCCGGCTAGAAGAACTACACAGTGCTACTTGGCGAATGCACTCTGGAAAGGGACAGGGAAATTCAACTGAATGTTCTGTAGTGACTAACTACAAAACACAAGGGATCTCAACACTACTCGGGAATACGAGAATGAAAAATCTTGGGCGTAAGGATGCGGATCAGGTCCCTAGGAAAAAAACCCACCCTATAGCACATTCCTCGACCAATTAACTACAAAAGACAATGCCAAATTTCTATAAAAAGATCAGGGAAACGTAAGTCACGTGCCTGTCATTTATTCTTGACACATTCGTTGGAAATATGAATTCCAATTACAATTTTAAAACATTTAACATGTCATAGAAATTTACGTTCAGTTTGAAAATAATTCGTTAATAAAATTAAAACATCAACAGTGTAACCTAACATTTGTAGGCTACAGAGACTCCTTCTAGTTTCTTTCAATTTATTTATTTATTTAGTTTGTTTTATTTTGTTACCAGCCATGGCCACACATTGGCAGGCCACCACAGAGATCTTATGAGTTTTGCTTTGAGATTCTTTGCTGGTGGGTGGCCAAGAGGGTAGACCAGGTGGCCTTGGCTATTGCATATGATAGCTTCCTTGATCTAGGAGGTCAAGATGGCATGTGGACGTTGCCATGGTGATGAGTTGTTGATAAGTGATTTTGTGGCAAGATGGAGGCCAGTTAGTGTATTATTTTCTTCTTCAGGCAATGAATGTAATGCGCACAGGTGGATAGTAACTATTATTAAAAATGTGTTTGTTTAAAGGAAGTGGTGTCTTGTGTATTTGTGGATTCATTTAAAGCAAGTTTATTGCCCCACTACCTGAGATAAGTGGTTATGGTAGCCCAACTAGGGGAAGGTTTTTTAAAATATTACATTGTCGCCCAACGTAGGGGCTGAAAGAAGAAAGCTTGGTGAGTTTTTATAATATTACAATGGCGCCCAACGTGAGGAAAGAAAATGAATCGCACAAAGACAGGAGTGGGGATGGCCGAAGGTAGTAGAAACATGGAAGTTTCAATGATGTCCATGCTGAAGACGCTTTTGCTCCGCTATGAAAAGTATGAAGGGATGGAGGAAAGAATATCAAGGAAGTTTGGTGAGGTTTTTAGTAAGGTCAGTGATCATTTGTCGGAGAAGCTTGATGAGGTCTCGGAGCATTTGTCAGATATTATCCCAGACAACCATGTTACTAGCCAGGTCAGTGAAGTCAGTGTAGAAGCCACTAATCTGGAGACTAACCTAGGTGGTCAGATTGCTGTTCAGGAACAGAGCCACCCTGTAGTAGACGAGTTGGATGCTCAACAAGTTAAGCTGGAAGAACAGAGAGTGGAAATCACATGTGTTGTAGAAGAGAAAGTTGTAATAGTGGAATCTGTGAGTGTGTCTGTTGAGGAAGAGATCTATGAAGTACTTGATGATAGGGGGCGTAGGAAATATAGTCAAGAAGTGAAAAAGATGAGACGAGGTTGTAGAGGTATATATTGGAGAGACAATAGCAAGCAAACAGGAGACAGCAGTTGTGGAGGTAGATACAGAGGTCGCCGCCGACGTAAAAGAAGAGGATGTCAAATGGAGGAGGAGAATAAAATTGATGACAAGGAGGAAGATGAGATAGAACATAACGTGAAGAAGCGTAGGAGGAGAAAGATGAGGATACGCAGGAGAACAAGTTGGAGGAAGAAATGGGCCAGATGGAAGGCAAAGAGAAGGAGTAAGAAGTGGAAGAGATGTCAGGCAGATCGAGATAAGAGACTGAAGGATCAGAAGAAGAAAAAGGAGAAGATAAAAGGGATTAAGGCAAAGAGAAAAGAAAAGATGAGAAGAAAGGAATTGCTATGCATGATAAGGTAGATGAAGAAAAAGAAGGGAAAGGAGAGAATGAAGGCGAAAGGCAAGTGGCTGACGCACAAGCAGAAGACAGACCGTGCGCGTGCTCAGGCCCTGCTACAGGTTTGCATGGCCCAAGGCATGGAACTGCCTGCGGTGGAGGACCGCAAGTTTCCTCGACCCGGCACCAGGATACGGCGCAACAAGACCAAGCAGCAGCAATAAGAACAGAAGCTGGAGGTGGAGATTGCGGACCAGGTCCCCCTGCCGTCAGAGGGCAGCATGGAACACAAGGAGGAAAGGGAGGCGTAGAAGAAACTGGAACAGAAGAAGGAGGCAGCCAAGAAGACTGAAGGAGCAGGCGAGACACAGTCGGAAGACAGTGCAGCAGATGAGGAAGACCGAAAGCATAAGAGAAAGAAGACGAAAGGAAAAGACTTGATGATGATGAAGACGAAGATGATTATGATGACGGCACAGACAGGTCTGATGACGATTCTGCCGTTCCTTCTGACAACGATATTGTTGATGGATTTTTCCGATGGAGCGGGAGTGTCTGACGGACTCGATGAGATGGCTTCGGCTGCTCTATCGGAGGAGAATATTTGTGCTGGTGGTTCTGGTGAACTTAGAAGTGGTTGTTTCGGCGATGATGGTGCCAATGGTCTTTCTGAAGATGATATCGCCATTGAAATAGAAATTGGTGATGCCACTATTGGCGAATATGATCCTGTTATTTTGTTGTATAGAAGATGATGTATATTTGTAACTGTGTTTTTTTGTTAGTGTTGGTTTCATGTATTTTATTTAGCTATTTTGTGTGTTGATCGAGAAAGAATCTGTAACTTTCAGTTACATATTTTTATCAAGGGGGCGTTTCTGTAACCTAACATTTGTAGGTTACAGAGACTCCTTCTAGTTTCTTTCAATTTATTTATTTATTTGGTTTGTTTTATTTTGTTACCAGCCATGGCCACACATTGGCAGGCCACCACAGAGATCTTATGAGTTTTGCTTTGAGATTCTTTGCTGGTGGGTGGCCAAGTGGGTGGACCAGGTGGCCGTGGCTATTGCATATGATAGCTTCCTTGATCTAGGAGGTCAAGATGGTATGTGGACGTTGCCATGGTGATGAGTTGTTGATAAGTGATATTGTGGCAAGATGGAGGCCAGTTAGTGTATTTTTTTCTTCTTCAGGCAATGAATGTAATGCGCACAGGTGGATAGTAACTATTATTAAAAATGTGTATGTTTAAAGGAAGTGGTGTCTTGTGTATTTGTGGATTCATTTAAAGCAAGTTTATTGCCCCACTACCTGAGATAAGTGGTTATGGTAGCCCAACTAGGGGAAGGTTTTTTAAAATATTACATTGTCGCCCAACGAAGGGGATGAAAGAAGAAAGCTTGGTGAGTTTTTATAATATTACAACAGATTAATGATATGTTGCTCAAATAAATTAATTCCTAATACATTATTGCACACGACTGCTGTGCCCTGGATCACGGGAGTTAACATCAAAAATAAAATTAGTGTCGTTAATTTTAAATTCCCCGCAAA
Organism: Meconema thalassinum; assembly: GCA_946902985.2. Lineage (NCBI taxonomy): Eukaryota > Metazoa > Arthropoda > Insecta > Orthoptera > Tettigoniidae > Meconema > Meconema thalassinum. The sequence goes on along the minus strand of OX336389.2, from coordinate 669,624,433 downwards.
ACAAATGGAAATTACCCCTGCCGTAGATCTCCGTCATTACAAATACTATGAGTATTTATTAATCTATACAATATAACTCCCGTCTCCTATTCTAGTAATATCCTTCGTCAAAAGTGATAAAAAAATACTATAATAAGTTAACATTAATAATACGCTTTAAATAGCATTAAATAATTACTATCAATATTATACACGGTTTATATACATTGCAAATATCTACGATGAAGTTCGTCAAGTAAACATCTTTAAATAAACTATTTACAACTGGCAGAAATGCCTACTTCGAACTTGAAATATATACATCAACTTTCCTCCTTCCTCTCTCAACTTAATTCTTTCAGAATCTATAAAATCTTTCACATTACTATGTCTTTATCGGTAAAAATACACTGCTCAAAAAAATTAGAGGGACAACATTTGAAACACCTGCATTATTTTGCCAGGTTTAGGTGGAGTGAAACAGCCATGTTATCTGGGAAATGAAACCTTTATTTAACGGAAATGTACATATCCTGTGCATGTTGTAGCACACAATCATGTAAGTGCTATGACCAGAAACGGAACACAATGTCGTCAACCAAACTAGAGTGTCCTTCCATAAATGCACAGAGTGCACAAAAAGAAACAGTTCAACATCTGCTAGACCCTCCATGTGCCCGTATAACTTCCTCACATCTTCGTGACATGTTTCTGACAAGTCTGCGAACTGTTTCTTGGGGAATTTTGTTCCACTCCTCTGTAAGTGCCTCTGCAAGTTGTTCCAAAGTCTGAGGCTCTACAGGACGGGCCCGAAGTTATCTGTCCAGCAGATCCCATAAATGCTGAATGGGATTGAGGTCGGAACTCAACGCAGGCCAGTCGAATGTTTGAATCGCGATGTCCTGTAGAGTTTCCATGGTTGTATGCTGCTGAATGACTTCTCGCATTGTCGAGTTGCAGGATAAACGGGGGACCCATTACAACTGCAATGGGCATAACATGACCTAGTACAATCTCGTTGATTACCTCTGAGCATTAAGTCAGCCTCTGGTTATCTGAAGGTCCGATGGACCGTCAAGTGTGATGCCACCCCAGATCTTGACAGAGCCGCGACCGAAGCTGTCCCTTTCTTGGACTGCTGCTCCATAATAACGTTCACCTCGACGACTATAGGCAGGCACGTCCGTCCCACCGTGTTAGACGAAAGTGGGACTCGTCCGTAAACAATACATTGCGCCAGTAACGCAGCTGCCAGTCTCTATGGTCCTCAGCAAATCGAAGCCGCTCTCTCTTGTGGCGAGCAGTTAATCGAGGGACCTGATGAGGTCGTCTTGGTCTTAAACCTGCCTCAGAGTCTGTTGCGCATTGTTTGGTCTCTGACACTGCGACCAGTTGCTGCTCTTAGATCATTTTGCAGGTCCCGGGCGGTCGCCGAACGGCAGTGGAGAGAACAATTTACCACATATCGGTCGTCTCTGGCTGATGTTTTTTGTTTTCTCCCTTGCCCTGGCTTTCGTGTGTATGAAGCAGTTTCACAAAATCGTTTCCAAACCCTCCCAACATCAGATGAAGCCACATTAAGCTATGTAGACACTCCACGAATAGTCCAACCTTACTGCAGTATTGTCACTGCCCGAACACATTCTGTCTCATTCAGATGCCTCATTTCGACTAATGCAACGTACACCAAGTGAATAGTAACGTATTCTTCACTTACACGCACTCGAGGACAGAGTCCGACATTGCTCATCCATTTCACTCTGCGACATAGCACGATACATGTGTTTACTGCCACAAAGCCATGGCTTTCCAATGACATGTGGACGTGTCCTCGCATTCTTAAAACATGTCGGAAGAATACGGGCAACAGTATATATCGTAATCACGGACTACGTACATGGTACACGTGATCGAATTCCTGTTTCTCTAATTGTTTTGTGCAGTGTATTTCAATCCAGGATTCTATAATACGTACATCTAAGTGCAGACATAGTTCCTTCACTTCCTCTTACTGGTCTGTCGTAAAAATAAAAATAGTTAATAAATATAACTTTTCTTTCCGTCGAATAATTACCTTTAAATTAATGTCTACTTAGAACCATTTAAATAGAACTCAGCTTACTCTCAGCTTCTACAAAGATCCATTGCTTCTATAATTTCTTTCAGATACAATTTCAACAAGGATCCGCTGTCCTACTCTTTTCAAGGAATTTCAACTGTTGAGATTATCTCAATAACTTCAAATACTACTGTACAATAATACTGCCTCTTAACAATTCTTTCTTTCAATATCATAAATATTACGCAGACCTGTCTCTACAGATATTTATTCAACACTCATGAAACAATGACATAACTGTGCTCATTGCCATAAATACAACATGTTCCTCCGTCAACACGGGAATATAATTAAATATATGTCCTAGATATACTTCGCAGTTCCTTCCTAATATAACATTGCATTCTCAAAATACATTTAATTAAAATACCATAATAAAAATATTGGTTCTTTCGATAAATTATCTTAACAGGTAATATAATAAAATACTATTCTTTAAATAACATTTAAATTCTTTCATAAATAACATTTTCAATGTAAGCTCCAATCAGCTGTTATACTTCATTCAAGTATTTCTTAAACATTTTACTCTTTCAATATTACGTCGTAACTTGTATTTACTTTTCCTCATATTACAGTATTATTCCAATTCTTTCTTTAATACAATTCTAATAAAATTCCATACTTTTACATTTGTGAATCATGTCAATAAATATTCACGACCAGATCTGTCGAATAAGTAATCAGACTATAACTTCGTTCAGATCCTCAAAATAGATAATCAACGATCGCATTCTTTAAAATATTCTTCAATATAGTATTCCTTGAACATAGTTTCCATTAAACATCCTTCGTTATCAAAAACGATATAATCCAATTTAAAACAATTAAATTCGAAATACAGTTCGAATGTAACAAAATTCCATCTAAACAAAATTCAAGCGAAACAAATTCGAATTCAACAATAAAATCTCCATCAAGTAAATTCACAATCTCATAAAATTCTGAATTCCAAATAGCAAATCTAAATCTTCGAAAAATTGCTTGCAAATCTAAATATCGATGAAAATCGTAAATGAAACTTCTACATGACATAGCGATTAAAATCAAAAATCGAAAAATATTAAAATAATTCGAAAATGCAGGAAAATGGCATTAATATACAAAGTTGTCGGATATTCTCAAACGTGTCGTGTGGGACTCTCCTCGATCTCCTTCGGAAGTCGCCAAACTGCCAGGAACTGGATTCGAACTCTTAATATCATCGTGTGGTCGTCCATTCTCCTCGGCTATCTTCTTAATGAGATGGGAAACCCTTTCTCTCTTGAATCGTGCTGGGATAACCCTAGCCGCGCTCGTACTGGAATTTCTTCTGTCTTCTTCGACGCAGTTGAGATAGATATGTTTATCCATCTTAGGGCCAGTTGTACGAACTCGGGTTATACCTCGGCTTAAGTTATCTCCGTAGTTAGCGCCAAATTGAGTTGTATGACATTGGTATAAGAGATAATCCGGGTATAAACGACGGCATAGCTAACCGGGCATGGAATGGCGAGCTATCTGCTTATACCGAGTATATATATGGCGGACGGGAGAGACCGCTACAACATCCGAAGTTAAATCTTCGCAAACTCTTAATATCAGTGAGCTATTCATAAATGTACATGAGAATGTATAATTTTAATAGCAGCACAATAATTACATACACATTTTTACGGACAAAATACCAAAGCAAGCCAGCGACATTACAAATGTAAGCATCATATGCATTGTCTTCGGCACTGAACGCTATGTCGCAGTGGTCCAATGGTTAGCGCACCGGACTTACGACGGAAGAACGTAAATTTTGTGGATCGAACCCCACCAGTTCCAACTTTTTTTGCTTATTAGTTTTTGTTTTTATGTTATGCTTGGTGTTTCTGCATTATCTTTTATATGTAGCCTACCAGTAATCGCTTGGGGGTGATCCTAGGTTCAACATGGTAATTAATAATAACTCCAAGTCAGTCGAGAGCATCATGCTGGAGATGCCAGGAATTAATGTAGAAAGTGATGCAGAGGCTCACTTATTAGAAAAAAAAAACGAAGGTAAATCATCGCAAACCCTTAATTCGAGTGAACTATTCATACATGTACATGATAATGTATAATCTTAATAGGAGCACAGTAATTACATACATATTACAGAAAATAACGAAAGCAGGTCACTGACATTACGTACGTAAGCATCATTTTATGCGCAGTCTTCAGGAAACTACGTTAGGTAGCTGTGGTCCAGCGGCTAGCATGATATTCTCGCGAGTATAAATTTACATTTTTTGCGGATCGAATCTCACCAGATCCAACATTTTTTGCTTATTATTTTTTTGTTTTTATGTTATGCTTGGTGTTTCTGTATTATCTTATATATGTACCGGTAATCATTTGGGGTGATCCTTGGTTCAACAGGGTATTAATAATAACAACTTTGCGTCAGCCAAGAGCCTAGGATACCGTACTCATAATTATTCAAGAGAGCATTCATGCTGATGTGGAGGATCCATTAATAGAAATAATATTTCTGCAAAGGAGAAAAGCAAAGAAGATCAGACTGAGGCCGGCTCATTTTCTAAACTGTGATGAAAATTAATTCTTTATACGGTTAAGACAGGAAAAATACACAGTTTTAAGGTTATTAGATCAAATTATCGATGGACTGGAACATATGACTGACAGGTAAAATGTATGATAATAGCATGTAGTAGCCTATCCTGCACCTACCGGTACTTAAATCTTGGATATGCTATATTAGTTTGCATTATATTTATGTATAGCCTACGATTTATACTATTATTTGTAACCAATGCATGGATTTATTACGGTATGTTTGTTCACGTCCGTGGTTTGTTATTCTCACAGCCTCTCATGGAGTATCGCAGTGGTCAATTCGGTATTCATCTGTTTCCAAAGAAGTTAAAATTTCGTGTCAATACATGGAGGAAAGAAAGGAAGGAGATGCCTTCGCTGCGCTACCTAGCGTAAGCTGTTGTAGCCAAACGGCTCGCCCACTTTGGTTGCAAGAAAATGGCTGTCCCTATGCTTAAAGCCGTAAACCACTCCCAACTACTGTCGACCAAAATATTATGTGCACTCGAGTTTGAAGGTTGTTTGTGAAGTAACTAATAGGCCTACATAAAATCTAATAACATCATCAATTTTTTCGTTCTATTTTACGTTAGTTCATGTAGGTTTGGCATTTTTAATTTATATTTTAATATTTTTTATCGCAGTTGGAACACAAAAAGAGCATGTTTTTGAGCGTGTTTCAACCATGCATCAACTTTAAGAATCAGTTTCTCAAAAACCCGTCATCAGACCAAATCCAAATTTTAACACAGTATACATTAGAACGTTTTATAACTAGTTCATAAATTCCAAAATGTTGCGTGTCCAAGAAACAAAGTTGTTATCATTTTTGTAAGGTAACTTTTTCTCGGCTCGTGGTGGTTGAAA